>CAMGYJ010000009.1:35478833-36078833 GCA_946122785.1 Linum tenue | reverse complement strand
ATCACTACTACTTAATTACGATTTTCTCTAAATCAAAATGTTGCTCTTTTCACAAATGAGTGGGAATAGATTTTCTTGTGGGGAATTCAATTAAGCTAGATCTAGACAAACATACTCGCCTTTAGTAACTAGCGTATAACACGGATCACAACAACAAATACCACTAACTCATGTATAATAAGGGGCACAAAAGAGGAAAAAAAGGATAAGATCTGATTCTTTATTTACTTGGATATGCTAACAGAAAATATGAAGGTCAGCTTATCAAGGTTAACTTGTAGATCTGCTAGCATGAGTTGGCTTCAAATCATAAAGAGTGAGTGGAAGCAAGATTAGACCTCCAAACAACCATAGCATGTAGATCTATGACACAATCATATATATGCGATGAAGACATTGATTTCAGGTCTACCATGATAATTCGTTTATGATTTCAGCTATGTTCATTAATATGAGATGGATGATTATCCTCATAAATGATGAAATATGTGATGTTTTTGGATTTGAGATACCAACCTCGAACTGTGAAGAGTGATTCTTTTGGTGGATTTTCTGCTTGTTGCTTGTTGTCTCTTTGCTGCTTGTCTTGTTCTTGAGCCTCTTTTGCTATTGCTCTATTCTGCCCTTTCTCTTATCGGAACCAGACTCCAAAATCACTCCCCCAATCAGGTCTCTCCCTTGCTTTTTCTTGTAACCGACCTCCTTACCCCTCTCTTTTCTCTTTCCCCAAGATGGCTGAACTCCCCCTCCTTTGTTGTGGTTGGGAAGCTTTTATGCAATGTTTAGTTACTATTCACTTTGGTGTGCTGGCTACTTTTTATTTGTTCCTGAATTGGTGGACTGATCCACTCCTTGTGATGGCTAAATTCTGTTGGTTTTTGGAGGAGGTGGTTGTCCTCTTCTTTTTCGAGACGGTGGGAAATTTCGGTTGCCCTTTAAAATGTGATATTGACAGTAGAGACTAGTTGACTCATAGTTGACTTTGGTTGACTTAAGCTGACCATAGTTGACTTTGATTGACTCAAGTTAACCTAGGTTAACCAGAGATGGGCCGGATCTGTGGACAGACTTCTGCCCTAACTTGGCCTTGACTTTGGCATGGGCTTGGACTAACTAATCTCTTCTTTTTGCAGGTTGTTGTGGCTGGAAGGTTATGGGCTGTAATCCAGATTGGGTTTTCATTTAATTGGAGTCATTTGTATGTGTTTTATTTTCGTATATGTTAGCACTTGTGTGTAAGAGCCCATTTAATATTAGTTAATATTTTTTCTTTCATTATTAGCTATATGTACCGTGAATGAAACAATTTTTTTAATAAAGCTTACACACTATTCAAATTGATCCCTCGGTGTTAACCAACCCGATTCTAGCATCGAGCAAATCTAAAGCCATAATTATTGTTTCTTATATCCTGTGTTGGATAGTTTGTCATTGCTATCTTAACTAATTTATCATAGAATCCAATAAGCCTCAACTAATTTATCCTAGAATCAAATGCGCTTGGTAATTATTGATGCTTATCGACTCGCCACTGCTAGTCTCACTAGAATTAGATAAAAGCGAGCTTGGAAATCATTGGTACTTATTGACTTGCTACTGCAATCTCAACCAATTCTTCCTAAGCATCCTATTTAATTTATCATTATACTATTTTTCTTTTCGAATTTAAGTACAGTGTCTGCCGGACAAAATATGGTGTCTACAACGTTATTACTAATGAAAATTTGGCGGAAAACATAACAGAAGGACATATTTGAAAACACCATAAAAATAAAGGGGCAGTTTTGACGCAAAACATAATAGAGGGGCATGAGAAAATCTAATAGTAGAGGGCAACTTTTCCTATTAACCTTATTTTGTACCCTCTACTATGATAAATTAGCAAACATACTTCTCTACTAAATTTTTGCTTAAACATACCCTTCTAATATTAAAATATAATGAATTTACCTTTCCATCCAATTATCTGTTAAAGTGCCGTTAAATGAGCTGTAAAATGACCCAATTGCCCCTCATTTACTCCTAATTTCAATTTTAATTATTTTACTTATATCCCAAATCAATTAATTAAAAAAATTAAATCTCTAAACTAATTCAAAAGAATTGTCCCTCACCCCAAACTCTCCCTTGCAATCAGTCATGCAACTCGACGGCGGCAGCGACACCTGCTCTTCGTTCACACTAGAGACGATACATTTATCTGCGCCACTCCAGACGGCGGCTGCGCTGTCGCACACGGCGCAATCATTCACCAGTGTAAACCCCCAAATGCAAGTATTCTCCTCAAACGTCAGGTAAAGGGTCACTTTAAAAATTTATAGCTTAATGCCCTTGAGGCTGCAATCACAGTTCAGTCATTCAAGTCAACAAGCTTTAGAATCCCCTATAATGACCCAATATTTATTGGAAGACAGATCAAGCGTGACAACACCTGGACAAGTTGAATTGACGAGGAATGAAGGATCCCGCCGGGGAATCCTTCCCGGCCAGTTAGCGATGTCGCCGTATGCAAACGGCACAACCGCCATCTAGGGCGGTGCAGATATTTGTGTCTTCTCCCATGGGAACGAGGAGTAGGTGCCGATGCTGAGTCACATGAGTGATCGCCAGGGAGACGGAGGGTTCTTTTGAATTAGTGTAGGAATTTAATTTTTTTAATTAATTGATTTGAGACATAAATAAAATAATTAAAATTGAAATTAGGAGTAAATGAGGGGCAATTGGGTCACTTCCCAGTCCATTTAATAGTCACTTAATAGATAATTAGATAGAAGGGTAAACTTATTACGTTTTAATATTAGAAGGTATGTTTGTGCAAAAATTTAGTATAGGGGTACATTTGTTAATTTACCATAGTAGAAGGACACAAAATGCTATTAACCCTAAATTAAACACAACTTACCTTCTTTTAGTTAACTCTTTAAAAATCAAATCTATTGTACTAAACGATAATAAACAGACTATTTTTCCCCTGAACCAAAAATAACCTAAACCAATCAAAATTTACTTGCCCAAAATCGACTTGGCCCTTCCCCTTCCCCCTCCCCCTCTTTCTCCCCTTGCCAAAATTCGAGGTCGTCCTACTCTGACGAAGCTTGCTGACCTTCCTCTAATTCTGACCTGTGTGTGCCCAGCCACCAAATCCGAGACGAGAAGAACAAAGGTCGAGGCGAGGAGGAAGAATGAAGGTTGTCGTCGACCTCTCGCCCATCTCTGTTGCACCACCTGCTCTATCTGCTCTCAGCTCCGCTGAAGAAGAGGAGAATAGCTGCCAAAATCTTTTTTGTTGTTGTTGGATATTACTCGCCAGACGGGTTGAAATTCTCCATCGTCAGGGTAGAAGGTCCCTCCTCCGTCGAGGAAGAAGGTCACCAAAGCTCAGCGGTGTCGTCCCTCCCAGCTCGTCGTCCAGCCCAGATTTGTCATCACTCTTCATTGCTACTAGAAGAGGAAGCTCATTTCCCATGTAAATCTCTTTTTTTTAAAATTCTAGTCACGACAATGGGGCAGGTTGAAAACTCGTCGCCTACAATCTTCACTCTTGTTCACGTCTCTTATATCTTCACAAATGACCCCACCTTTGTCAAGTCTCTTCCTTTATTCTGCATCCGGTTTATTATAAATTGGCAGTCTGATTCAATGATATGCGGGTGCAATTGTAACAATGCATCTTTGTCGCTACAAACAACATTGCTCTGCCTTTAGCAAGTTCATACCTCCAACACTCCTCTTCTCTCCTGGTTGCCGCAAATCTCACTGAACCATCCCAATCCCGAGCCACCATCCCTAATCCCCGTGTCTGACATTCCCAAACACCCTGCATCGACATTAACCTTGCGAATACCCATCCCTGGTGGCTTTCAGTTAGTGATGGCAGTGGAGTTGGGCGAGACGACTATCTCAATACCCATATCCGTCCCACATTTAACGCATATTAGGCCGGGTAATCCCGTATGGGTGCGGGACGAGGCGGGTCGACCCATCCTTTTATGTTATTTGAAAAGAAACGTTGTATTTTAACTCTTTTACAAGAAAACGTATAGAAAATAAGGAATAATTGAGTCTAAAGAGTTGAAAGATAGATTTTAAAATTTCTTCGGGATGAATATAAGATTTTAGAAAGGTCAAAAAAGGGGATATACATGTAGATGTTGATGCAAATAATGATAGAACTTGTCAAGAATGGGACGAGCAAGTCGGAAGCAATACACATGCCCCACCCCACACTACTGTAAGTCCTAGGTACTACCCGCCCCAAACAGGTCAGGACAGGTCATGTCAATTCATAAATTGTCATCACTGCTTCAAGTCACATTGAGATTGATTATACTCACTCAATGCACCTTTTTGCCTCTCATGTGTTTGTCTGTAACGCAGAATAAAACTATATGCTTTCATGGCTACCTCCTCTTCTGCCATTCAAATGGTGGTTGGTTCTCTCACTCCATCGGTATTAAAGGAGGTCGTTAATGTAAATAAAGTGGAGTTATACCCTTACGCTGATTTAACAAGTGGTATGGTCCAATTGGAGTATAATAGGTTTGTATGTCGATTTGTGCCAGCTTTACCAAAACATACAACTAAAGAGGTAATAGTTAACACCAAATGCATTGTGCATTTCTATAATAAATTTTTGGGCAATGTCTATTTTTTACCCAAACCTTTTTCAGATTCTTTTATTTTAACCAAACCTATTGAATTCCTAAAAATTATCCAAACGTTAACTCTCCGTCAACTTTTCTGTTAGTAATGCTGACTAAGTATGACCATAATGAGTTGACTTCCTACGTGACGGTCAGAATACCATCATTTACTATTTTTAATAAAAAGATTATCAAAAAACAAAACAAAATCCCACCCCTCACGTGGACGAAATAAGTAACGGTAACAGAATGAATGCCCAGACTTTGATAAATTATAATACGTTTGGATAATAAATAGAATTTCTATAGGTTTGGTTAAAATAAAAGAATTTGAAAAAGGTTTGGTTAAAAAATAGACATTGCCCTAAATTTTTAGATATTCTACATATACTCTCCATACATATTTAAATAATATATTACATTAGAAAAAATGACAATAATTACATTTAAATGCAACATTTAACATCAACATTCAAATACTTGAATTCAATAAATAACATAAATATCTAATTCATACCTGAATCCGAAAATTTTATTTGTTTTTGTTAGTTAATTCATAATTCCATCAAACGATCGACATCATCTTGTTTAGGAATGAAAATTAAAGTTATGATAGTATCGCTATTTTCTCAAATTCGATCATTGTTTATCAATTTTGACTATCACTTCATGCCAATGTTCAAAAAGGCGCTAGACGTAAGGCGAGTGTTGGGCCTTTTACTAGCGCCTAGCTCGCTTAGGCGTAGACTAAGCGTGTCTAGGCGTTGGAAGAAAAATAGCTCTTTGCAATACATGATGAATGAAATAATAATCTACAACACTTTCTCACTTTAGTTAAAATGATTAGTAACTCACTCAACACTGAATGTCAAGAACATAGCTCACGAATTCATAAAATCATACCTCAATAGCTCACAAAGTTCTTTTGAAAATATGATATAGAAAATTGATTTCGTAGTTGATGTTAATTTTCTTCTTTGATATTGACTTTCTAGCTCCATATAGTAATGTTTAGGAGAGACTTTTTTTTATGAAGGTGATAACTGCATTAAAGGAAAAAAAATAGTTTATACAAAGGGGACCTGGTACTAGCACAAGGGGTCCCAGTGACCAGTAAGGAGCGACAAAGAAAAAGGAAGAAAGGGGAAAAGCAAGCTAAGAGGCTTCTTCTCCACCCAAACAAAAGGAAGCCAAAGAAGCTAGCTAAAATAATAAAATCAACAACCTCAGCAACAGCAGGAGCAACCGCATCATACAAAAAAGAGGTGAAAATTTCCGGAAAAAATCCAAAAGTACCACTGTTTAAAATTTTTTTTCCAAAAATACCACCCAACCCCAAAAAATTCCAAAAATACCACCCTTTTTCAAAAACCGCCACCCCACCCAGCGGTTTGGTCGAAAACCGCTTGTCGGGGGCGCGGTTTTGAACCAAACCGCGGCCTAGGGGGCGGTTATAAAAAAAAAAAAAAATTGGACCAAAACCGCTGGGTGGAGTGGCGGTTTGGCCCAAAACCGCCACCCCAACCAGCGGTTTGGTCCAAAAGTTCGGTCGAAACTTCAAACGAACGTAACTTTGCACTCGGGTATCCGATCATAGTGATTTTTTTTTTCATTTCGCATAACTTTTCAAGATCTACAACTTTTACTAGGATGAAATTTTCAAAACAGGAACTATTTGTGGATATACGGGACCTTGAGAATAACATTACCTTTACTTTTCAGTAATCCATGTACATTTTGAAATTATGATTATATTAAAAGTTGTATATCTTGAAAAGTTATGCGGAATCAAAAAAAAATTCATAACATTCGGAGTTTGGAGCACAAAGTTATGGCCGCCCAAAGTTTGACGAAAGGCGAGACTCGGCGGTTTGCGGCTTGCAAGATCTCAAAAAGTTTGCGGCCTCCATTTTTTGAATCCGAATAACTTTTTGAGATCTTGCATGTCTCAAACAGTCGGGTTCCGTCTTCGTCTCGAAAAAACGTCATTTGCCACCCCGAACGACCTTTTTTTATTTCGTCAAACTTTGAGCGGCCATAACTTTGTGCTCCAAAATCCGAATGTCATGAATTTTTTTTTATTCCGCATAACTTTTCAAGATCTACAACTTTTAATATAATCATAATTTCAAAATGTACATGGATTTCTGAAAAGTAAAGGTAAAGTTATTCTCAAGGTCCCGTATATCCACAAATAGTTCCTGTTTTGAAAATTTCATCCTAGTAAAAGTTGTAGATCTTGAAAAGTTATGCGAAATGAAAAAAAATCACTATGATCGGATACCCGAGTGCAAAGTTACGTTCGTTTGAAGTTTCGACCGAACTTTTGGACCAAACCGCTGGTTGGGGTGGCGGTTTTGGGCCAAACCGCCACCCCACCCAGCGGTTTTGGTCCAAATTTTTTTTTTTTTTTATAACCGCCCCCTAGGCCCGCGGTTTGGTCCAAAACCGCGCCCCCGACAAGCGGTTTTCGACCAAACCGCTGGGTGGGGTGGCGGTTTTTGAAAAAGGATGGTATTTTTGGAATTTTTTGGGATTGGGTGGTATTTTCTCATGGTGTGCTCCTCGGGGACAACCGCATTATAATTTACCGGATCACCCATTTATTCTTCCTCAGTGATGTAAAGTTTCTCCAAAGTTTCCTCCGCAGCCAGTCGTGCCTTCAAAGCTCGCTTGAAGTTCCTACAAGTCCGTTCAAGCTCTTGGTCTAACGGCAATAGATCTCCCGACTGGCTACGGGTCATGCACTACCTGCACACAGATGGCAAACACAACCCGTGAAGGGACACAGGTGGAAGAGATAAAATGCAGTAAAGAAAATGCTAAAGTAACAGACGTTCAGGTTTCTACAATAACCTAGAGTTCCCGACAACGGCGCCAAAAACATGACACGCTAAAACACAACACCAAACCACGACCAAGTGTAATCGCAGAATGGATATGCAGTATAGTGGAATTAAGTAAGAAATGTCAACCCAGGGCCTAGATGTACTGCCTACTCTGTGATTATCTATTATCTAGCGGGACTAAGTGAATGTAGGTGAGTTCAAAGTAAAGCAGACAGAAAACAGTAAATTGTTCGGTTTCCTGAAGCAAGAGAAGAGTCACTTGGGAATGAGTCCCCCTAGCACCTTAGTTAGGTCCAAGTTGTAATTTCCTTAGGTTGATTTATTGTTGATTAAACTGCGAAAGATCCGA
This sequence comes from Linum tenue, assembly GCA_946122785.1. Lineage (NCBI taxonomy): Eukaryota > Viridiplantae > Streptophyta > Magnoliopsida > Malpighiales > Linaceae > Linum > Linum tenue. The sequence goes on along the minus strand of CAMGYJ010000009.1, from coordinate 36,070,992 downwards.
CAGTAGCTTGGAATCTCTTAAGCTGACCAAGCCCTCTTAGACAGACTACCCGGCAGACGACTAGTGTTCACTGGGATAGAAAGCTAAGGCAGTTAACACAGAACTCCACTACTAGAATTGGATTCCAGTACAAAGCAATAGATTGACTAACTCTCATGTACCCCTATTTCGATTGTTTGAAACATTATCTAGCGGAATGAAGTTTGTGAAAATCTCTACAATCTACGTTTAACCAAGCAAGACTTGAAAATTAAAAAGATTGAAACTCCTAATGAGAAGCTTCACTTGGGAGTTGTTTCCCCCTAACTAACTAACTACCATGAACTGTGGGGTCGAATGAATCGGTGTGCGACAAGGCGATTGCGAACCGCTAGGAAGAGCTACAGAGATTAGAAACCACACTCTCAATCGCTAGGCCAAGGAGTGCATTATAGGCTACAATTATAGCCCTCTTGGCCCAAGCAATTGAGGGTTGACTTACCTTCTCCCTCAAACCGGGTTTGCGACGACTTAATCACAATTAACCTAGGTGTTCAATTTGAGTTAAGAGGTTTGCCCTACATTAACCTAGATAGGAGGCATGGAATGCCCAAGAAAACCCAGCTCAATTTGAGCCTCTTAAGAAAAGGGGGTTTCCCTCTAAGCTAAGTTAGAATAGCACAATAGATTGTCAAGCACACACAATGCACAATCACCATGAAAAATACCTCAAACCTTAAATTAAACACAACCCGCACACAATCATTCAATCCACACAATCAACTACATGGTAGAAGTTAGGGTTCCACAACACCCAAGTGAAAAGGATACTACTCCATGCCAGACAAAGGAAGAACACAAAGGAAAAAGGAAAAAGTCGTCATTGTGATGCCTCAATTCCTCCTTGTGCTTCTATAGATCCTCTTTTGAAGAGGAACTTCCCAAATCTTGACTTGGAGCAATTATCGAGTTCTCGGTCCATGGCTTCAGTTCTCGGTCTTACATCGTGAACTGACTCGGCGTAAGTAACCTCTGAAAACTCTATGGACACTCTTCAATTCACGATTTGTGGCTCCAGTTCACGGTCCTGATGACCGTGAACTCACGGCCTGGACCGTGAACTTCGGCTTCTTCCTCCTATTTGCCTGATCCCCGCGCTTTTTCTTCCAGCTTTCAACTCTGAGGTTGGTTCCACTTGTTGTACTCTGAAACACATTGAAACACAGCAAACCTAGAGTAAAACCACCCTTTTTGGAGCTCAAAATCCACAAACACCAAAGAGAAACGGGGATAAAAAGTGTACAATTAGGCCGAATCACTCCCCCACACTTAGACGTTTGCTTGTCCCCAAGAAAACCATTTCACACGAGGTAATATCTCAACCTAAACAAAATACCTCAAGGACAACTCAAAGGGCACAAAGTGGGAAATCTCAATGGCTATTGGCAATTAACACACGGACAGTTGCAAGCGATACCGGCATCCACCACAAATGACATTCGAGACCACCAAAAACGGGCAAACGAAAAGTTCTCACCTTGTTCATGAATCAATGCAAGTCTTAACAAGATCACTCATCAACCACAACTAACCATGCATAACATTCAAGCCCAAGGAATAAACGAATGGGCAACAAAGATCCTCACCGAGATATGATATGACATGCAAAACAGGAATGAATCACTCACTCTCTTGACCAGTGGGGTCGGGAACATTTGGTGCAAAAAATGTGCACAACCATCAATACTCGGTCCTATCGTCTCTTCACCATGGCGGAAACCTCTAAATGGTAGAGTTCACGGAATGGTTGTCATCACTAGCTTGTCTGGAGGTCTTAGACATGGGTTCAAATGACTAGCAATTGTCTTGGACATGGGGAAAAGGCCTTTTGGGTGGTGGTAAAAACAACATGAGGTCCTACATCTCACCTTAAAACCGAAGGTTCTATGGCTTCGACTAAGAACCTTCCCTACACACAACGACCACTAGCATCGGCCAAAAGCCTTACTTCCTTTCAAACCAAACTGTCACACATCACGAACTACATTCAAGCACACTTACTCGGCCTATTCTTGCTATCACATTTCAAACATAGTAGTGAAGGAGTTCACCATCAATTTGGGTGTTTCAATGACTTGAGTGCCAAGAAACCCTTCCTAGAGCATACACTTTGATTTTATGGTCACTCTCTACTTTATTTACCCCATTTTATTACCTCTTCTTCAATTCTTTTTACTTTCCTTTTATTTCTTTTTCTCTTTTCTTTTCTTTTTGAGGGGGTACTAGAGAGTGAAACACATGTCATTTAACGAACAATGCTCTCGGTTAAGAACTCACTCCAACACTGCCTCTTCTTTTCTAGCAAGAATCGCGCAAAATCCTCATATGTAGAACCTCAATGGAGCTCCAAAGCATGGGCTCCGGTATACAGGGATGACTCACGTATAGACACGAAGAAAGGATGGGGTTCGTTCTATCAAACATCATTAAGCTCACAAGCGAAAAGCTCCTACAAGAGAACAACCCCCAAAGTCACAAGGCTCAAAGTGGTTGACTAGGGGATAGAACTTTTGGGATAATCAACATTTGGGAGTGGACTAATCATGTGCCTCCATCATACTCACTAGTGACAACTGTAATGTTACTCGCCATGGTAAGAGGGATCTAAGCATACAAGAAGAAAACGATCGGCTCAAAGCTCACATGGCTACCTAGTCACCCAACCATCTATTCCAATTCACAAAACACAATGCATGGCAATTGTAATCAACAAGTAATCGATTCAAGACATCCATTCATTTTTGCACACATGAGAACTAAACCTTTGCATTATCCTAATGCACCTCTCAGACATCATCATAAGACACACTCGATCACATGCAACAATTCAAGGTCAATGCCAATAAACACGAGATTCTCCCACAAACCGGCCACTTTGATCATGCAAGCATTGCTTGGAGCCCTCGAATTTTTCAAATTTGGGCATACATCAAAGCTCCAAGCATTCAATCACACTCACACAAGCATAATAATAAACTACCCCCCACCCCCCCACACACACACACACACTTAAGCTAGACATTGCCCTCATTGGCATAAGATAGGGGTAGAACGATGTTACCGCATGGCTTGGTGAGTGAAAGTTGGAATTTTTTCCTGGGTAGGAGATTGGAGCTTCAAGGAGAAGACAAAAGCAAACACAAACACACACATTCTCGCTCAGGGCGAGGTTATTACACATAACAATACGACCTCCATAGAAGGTCTCTATCCGAAATTGCTCCTCGAATCCATGGTGAGGGCATTGGAGGAAGTAGTCCGAGAATCTTTCCCATGCATCCCTCAATGTCTCATCTTCCTCTTGCTCAAAGTGGGTGATCTACTTCCTCCACTCGACCGTCTTGGAAGGAGCACAATATTGGGTCATAAACTTGTTAAGCAAATCGTCCCAAGAGGTGATGGAGCTATCCGGTCGGTTGTTGAGCCATCAAAGAGCCTTCCCCACAATAGAGTAGGGTTATAGCCCCAATTGCAATTCCTCCTCGGGGACGCCATTTATCTTCATGCTTCCATCAAGCTCAAGAAATCTTTGAACATGTTCCCGCGGTGATTCATTGACAAGCCAGTGAAACAAGGCGTTGTTTTGAATCATCGTGATGAGAGCGGGCTTTGTTTCAAAGTTGTTGGTGGCCACGGGTGGATGTAGGATGGGAGATTGGATATCCGCCCGTGGGGCCATGTAATAGCCAATAGTCCTTGGTTCTTCCTCGGCTCCCACTTCCTCATTTTAGTTCTGAAGCGGATTAGCACCTCGTTGTTGATTCCCAGTCATCTCAACTTCAATTTCAAATCCTCCAATCCAGGACCAACTTGATGTCCCCTCCCTTCAATCCTCCTTCTTGCTTCCGCTAGCTCCCTCTCACTAGCCAAGAGTCGGAGAGTGCAGTTGAGATCCTCATCTAGTGGCGCTAAAGGTGCCGGATTGCTCCGGGTCATGCACCTCCCTACACACACTTAAAAGAACCACAACGCGTCTAGCACAAGCAACACTTCACACAATCAAAACTCAAAGTAAAAACTAGATTAACACCAAACAATCTTTTCAAAATAATGGACCTAAGTTCCCCGACAACGGCGACAAAAACTTGTCTCGTCCTAAATATCACACTTAAATCACACCTAAGGCCCAAGTATAAACCTTGAATGGGTGCAATATTGGGCAAGTATGTTTACATATCAACCCGGACCGGCCCATGTACCCCTGCTTTGATTGTTTGAAACATTATCTAGCAGAATGAAGTTTGTGAAAATCTCTACAATCTACGTTTAAACATGCAAGACTTGAAAAGTAAAAGGATTGAAACTCTTGGTGAGAAGCTTCACTCGGGATTTTTTTCCCCCTAACTAACTACCATGAACCGTGGGATCGAATGAATCGGTGTGCGACAAGGCAATTGTGAACCGCTAGGAAGAGCAACAGTGGTTAGAAACCACACTCTCAATCTCTAGGCCAAGGAATGCATTATAGGCTACAATTGTAGCCCTCTTGGCCCAAGCAATTGAAGATTGACTTACCTTCTCCCTCAAACCGGGGTTTGGACGGCTTAACACAATTAACTTAGGTGTTCAATTTGAGTTAAGAGGTTTGCTCTACATTAACCTAGATAAGAGGCATGGAATGCCCAAGAAAACCCAGCTCAATTTGAGCCTCTTAAGAAAAGGGGATTTCCCTCTAAGCTAGGTTAGAATAGCACAATAGATTTACAAGCACACACAATAAACAATCACCATGAAAAATAACTCAAACCTTAAATTAAACACCGCCCACACAATCATTCAATCCACACAATCAACTACATGGTAGAAGTTAGGATTCTACAACACCCAAGTGAAAAGGAGACTACTCCATGCTAGACAATAGAAGAACACAAAGGAAAAAGGAAAAAAACCATCATTGTGATGCCTCAATCCCTCCTTGTGCTTATAGAGATCCTCTCTTGAAGAGGAACTTCCCAAATCTTGACTTGGAGCAAACCCTAGCCTCTTCTCCCTCTTGGTTCGTGGCTTTCTCTCTCTAGGTTTTCAAGAAGAAGAAGGTTTCTCTCACATTGAGCTCTCCCTCTTCCTCCTTTCAGCTCTCCTTTTATACACTGGTCGCGCCCAGTTCATGGCCTCGAACATCTGGCCTAGACCGTGAACACAATCCAAAATGCACCGCTTCAATTATCGAGTTCACGGTCTTACGACGTGAACTTACTCGGCGTTAGTAACCTCTGAAAACTCTTTGGACCCTCTTCAGTTTGCGGTTTGTGGCTCCAGTTTACGGTCCTGATGACCGTGAACTCACGGCCTGGACCGTGAACTTCGGCTACTTCCTCCGCTTTGCCTGATGCTCGCGCCTTTTCTTCCAACTATCGACTCTGGGGTTGGTTCCACCTATTAGACTCTGAAACACATTGAAACACAGCAAACTAGCGTAAAACCACCATTTTTGGTGCTCAATGCCACAAACGCCAAAGAGAAACAAGAATATGAAGTGTACATTAGGCCCGAATCAATTATTCTAAAACATCGTCCACAATCACAAAAAATCTCTCTCACTCAATCATTCATTACATTCATCATACAAGAGCGAAATAAAAAAAACAAACATTCCACAAAAGCATTTATTCACGCCACCCCTTTACCCCGACAAACATTCCACAAAAATCAATTCCTTAACTAGAAGGTAAAGGAGATTCTGTTATTTTCTGGGCTTAATAGGGGTTATTTTGTATGGAATGATTTTGTCTAGTTAGTTGAATAAAGGTGGTGGCTCGCTGGAAATGGGAGCGTCAGGACTCAGGATTATGTAGCATATGGCTGGTGGTGAAAGAAAGGGGAAGTTGTAAGTGCAAATTAAGGAATCCCTTAAGCTGGGTTTTATTTTTCTCTTTTTGTTGGGTAGTTTGAATCTTATCCTGCTAGCTTGCCAGGTATTACAGATTAATCCTGATGAATGCAAGGAGAGCACCTGGCTCATAGTGGCTACCTCAAGCTGCCTAATGTGAGTTTCCATGACACTCAAGGAAGTAGTAGTAGTCATCCTCTCGGGCTACAAGATGATAGCATAACATACTCTAATTAATACTTATTCGACGGCTAAATTACACATTTAGTCACTTAATTATACAAATCTTTCACATATGTCACCCGAATTACTTTTCTTTTTTATTCGGCACTAACTTTACGAATCGTTTCATCATTAGTCACTGACCGTTACACTCTGTTAAGTTTGTCTTACGTGGCAGTCAACCATAAAGTTTGACCATTAACAAGATGACGTGGAAATTAAAAAGAAATTTTTTAAAAAGTTATTTTTCCACCTCATCATTCCACTAACTTTGTCAATGTGATTTATCATATTAATTATTTAATAAAAGTTAATAAATTATAAAAATTAAATATCAAGGAGGGAGAAATCGACTGGCATTGAGGGATTTTCGATGGTATGGATTTGTCGGCGGCGACGATTGAGGTATGGATATGCCGTTCACTAGTGGGGTTGTTACCGGAGATGGGGGAGTTCAGATCCAGTGACCAGCCGGTGGAAGGGAGGGCAGCGGCCACGACGAAGGAGGCGGGGGAAGGTGGGAGTTGGTCTTGGCAACTTGGTACCCAATTTAACCCCGAAGAGTAATCACTTTTATTTCTACTTTATCAATCCCAGAATGATTAGAAACTAGTGAAATCGAAGGAGGGTTTCGAAGGAGGGTTTAATTTGTTTGATTAACCTTGGAGAGCCAAAAGGATACTCTCCTTTGGAGCCCTAGAACCCTTGCTTAACGTAAGCGATTGCTAGCGGAGATCTTCCTCGGCACATCAATCAACAGTCCGACGGCGCAATCGGCGACATCGAGTGAAAATACATACCCCGTGTTTACCTATAAAAATTAACATTGTACCACATCGGTTAAAAACAAGGAATTAAATGGCTTTATAAGGCCAACTTAATCATATCAGTTTAAATCAGTTGAGTGGGCCATGAGGATTGGGTTTTTGGGCCCATTACTCCGTGCCACCATGCACGCCATGCATATCCAAATTTGACTAAGTATGGGAGCCACCACCATGACACGAAGAGGGGGGACCCCCAGGACGTGGCAAGGGGGTGGACATCATACCGCCACCCCATGACATGATGATTGCCGAATTTGGCTAAGGCAAGGAGTATGGTAGCCACCCCCAGGAGGTACCAAGGGGAGTGGCCACCATCATACCACCCCCCAGGACGTGGCAAAGGGGTAGGTGACTCACTCCTACTGTCACTCTAGAAAATGGCCAAGTGTAACCACTTCCTAAAGCGTAGTATAGCGGGTTTGGGTTTTAATGTCAACCCGGGTCCTAGATGTGATGACTACTCAGTGAATTCGTATTATCTAGCAATGAAACTTTAGTGAAGATCTAAACTAACAAGCAAGCAAAGCAACTAAATGGTTGTTTTCAGGTTAAGAGAGGTCACCCGGATATGGTTCCCCCTAGTCTGCAGTTAAGCCGGATTGTAATTACCAAGTTCAATTTCTATGATAGTTATACTGCGGAAGGTTCTCAAACAGTCTGAAGTCTCGACTAAAGGTCTTCAGACCCTCTCAATCTGAGTCTCTAGCGGGCGACTAACCTCCACCGGAGTAAACAGATTGAGGCCCTAACGAACCAAACCTCCACTACCGAATGGAATTCGGTACAGAATAGCGAATTGGCTCCTCGACTAAAGTCACCAATTCGCTACCTTCAATTAAGGGTGCTCTATCAACCTAGGCAGATATTCTCATTCTAGGTCAAAGCAGAAACAACAGGAGTTTGATCAGGATTCATGCCATTCAATCATTCAAACCTCAATCGAATATAATCAAATCATAGAAACAGTACTTGGGTTCATACAATCAATCCTAACATACAGATCTAGGGTTTCCCACACCCAGATGAATGGGAGAACTACTCCATGGAGAAAGAAGCAAAAGCAGAATCAGATGCGGAAACCATAATGTGAAGGATGGATTTCAGCTCTTGGACGTTGAATCGGCACTTCTCCAAGCTCAAGTCAAGCTCCAATGGTGATGAAGATCAAGATAGGGCACTTGGAGGCTCTTGTTCGTCACTTTCTCTCTCTAGGAATCGTTCTGTCTCTCTAAAACTCGAATCCCCTCTCAATTTGGCTGAAATCTGCCTAAAAGGGCATCACTGGCCAGAACACGGTCGAGGGCACGGCCGTGTTCTGGTCCAGCCCGCCCGTGTTTTGGATTTGGCATAAAAACACAGCCACGTGCCTTGGGAAAACACGGGCGTGTTCTGTGCAAAACACGGTCGTGTTCTGTCTCAGGTCTGCCCGTGTTTTTTAGCTGGTTCAAGCCACACATGGGGAGTCTCGGCGGTAAAAACACGGCCAGGAATACGGCCGTGTTCTGAGGGCCTCCTGCCCGTGTTTTGGCCCTGGCTCGACCAAACGACTTCCAAACGATCCGAAGGGCTGCTGTGGTGGTGGCCCCTGCCTAGCCTGGAAGGGCTGCCTTTGCTGAAAACCACCCGCTGGTGCTGGGAAACTAGGTGGTTTGTTGGTGTTGCTGCTCCAGGCAAAGTTGGGATGCTGGCGCCATCCCTCATTGTAGGTATTGCTGTATGGGTCCAGGCGCCGAGCATTTGCGATGAAGTCCACCTGTTCTTGGGGAGTAGAGGACTCCCTCATAGCCTGACAGTCCTCCACCCGGTTATTCGGGCTCTCACACCACTGACACTGAGCTACTGGAGGCGTAGCTACACCTCGGCCCGGAAGGAGACTGTTGGGCTGCTTCAATGTCTGCACCAACTCAGCCACCTGCTGCTCTAACCCGGACCTGGCCTCCATAGCGTGCACACCACGGTTCCGGGACTGTCTGCCTCTGCTGCTCTGCCCCCAGGAATGATCGCGGGCAGCCAAGGTACTGATCATCTGGTTCAGCTCGGGTGGAGTCTTAGTGAGGATATCCCCTCCTGGGCATAGAGACTCGATCACCCTCTGGCTGTCTGGGGTGAGGGCACTGTAGAAGTTCCCCACTGTGAATGCATCACTGAAGCCATGATGGGGACACTGCCAGAAATATCCCATGTACCGCTCCCATGCATCACGAAGTGACTCATCTGGCTCTTGGCGGAAGTGAGTGATCTCCCGCTGAATCTCTGTGGTCTTCGATGCCGGATAGTACCTGTGCACGAACTTATCTGCCAGATCATCCCAAGAAGTGATGGACAGTGGGGGCTGGGTCTCCAACCACCTCTTAGCATTCCCCGCCAGAGAATGGGGGAAGAGGTGAAGGCGGATTGCGTCATCCGGGACACCGTTCAGCTTGAACCCGTTCGTCAGCTGCAGAAAACGGGAAAGATGTACTCGGGCCTCCTCATCCTTCAAGCCATGGAACTGGATAGAGGATGTAATGAGTTGAATCCATCATGGCTTGATCTCGAAGTTGTTTGCTGGAATGGGCGGATAGAGGATGACCGGGCGGATGTCAGCAATCCGCGGAGTGTAGTAATACTCCAAGGTGGGACCCGGTGGTGGTGGATGATAATGAACCCCAGCTTCCTGGGGATTGGGGTTGTTCCCCAGGAACTGGTTCTCCGGAGGTGGGTTGTGATCGCCTTCCATCTCGTACTCGTCCACGGACTCGCTGCTCAATTGGCCGTCTCTGCGCTCTTCCGTAGCCAGTCTAGTTCGCTGTTGTCTCCTAAGTTGGCGGCTGGTGACTTCAATCTCTGGATCCAACGGTAGTAAACCTCCCGACTGGCTACGGGTCATGCACTATCTGCACACAATCAAGCAATGCAAACCCGTGAAGGCACAAGTGGGAGGAACAAACAACCAATGCGAAAATGAAAATGCTAAAGTAACAGAAATCACTTTTCTTCAACAACCTAGCCGTCCCCGGCAACGGCGCCAAAAACTTGACTCACTCCTACTGTCACTCTAGAAAATGGCCAAGTGTAACCACTTCCTAAAGCGTAGTATAGCGGGTTTGGGTTTTAATGTCAACCCGGGTCCTAGATGTGATGACTACTCAGTGAATTCGTATTATCTAGCAATGAAACTTTAGTGAAGATCTAAACTAACAAGCAAGCAAAGCAACTAAACGGTTGTTTTCAGGTTAAGAGAGGTCACCCGGATATGGTTCCCCCTAGTCTGCAGTTAAGCCGGATTGTAATTACCAAGTTCAATTTCTATGATAGTTATACTGCGGAAGGTTCTCAAACAGTCTGAAGTCTCGACTGAAGGTCTTCAGACCCTCTCAATCTGAGTCTCTAGCGGGCGACTAACCTCCACCGGAGTAAACAGATTGAGGCCCTAACGAACCAAACCTCCACTACCGAATGGAATTCGGTACAGAATAGCGAATTGGCTCCTCGACTAAAGTCACCAATTCGCTACCTTCAATTAAGGGTGCTCTATCAACCTAGGCAGATATTCTCATTCTAGGTCAAAGCAGAAACAACAGGAGTTTGATCAGGATTCATGCCATTCAATCATTCAAACCTCAATCGAATATAATCAAATCATAGAAACAGTACTTGGGTTCATACAATCAATCCTAACATACAGATCTAGGGTATCCCACACCCAGATGAATGGGAGAAATACTCCATGGAGAAAGAAGCAAAAGCATAATCAGATGCGGAAACCATACTGTGAAGGATGGATTTCAGCTCCTGGACGTTGAATCGGCACTTCTCCAAGCTCAAGCCAAGCTCCAATGGTGATGAAGATCAAGCTAGGGCACTTGGAGGCTCTTGTTCGTCGCTTTCTCTCTCTAGGAATCGTTCTGTCTCTCTAAAACTCGAATCCCCTCTCAATTTGGCTGAAATCTGCCTAAAAGGGCATCACTGGCCAGAACACGGTCGAGGGCACGGCCGTGTTCTGGTCCAGCCCGCCCGTGTTTTGGATTTGGCATAAAAACACGGCCACGTGCCTTGGGAAAACACGGGCGTGTTCTGTGCAAAACACGGCCGTGTTCTGTCTCAGGTATGCCCGTGTTTTTTAGCTGGTTCAAGCCACACATGGGGAGTCTCGGCGGTAAAAACACGGCCAGGAACACGGCCGTGTTCTGAGGGCCTCCTGCCCGTGTTTTGGCCCTGGCTCGACCAAACGACTTCCAAACGATCCGAAACTCGCGCTTGGCCTTCCTTTTGACGCCTGGGACCTGAAATAGGACAAAGTAGCACAACCCGGCGTAAAATAGGCCAAAACACACAACCATGCTCCGCAAATGGATAAGAAATAGGGGTATAAAATCATGCAATTACATCGTTATCAGTAGGCATCATACCACCACCCCCAGGAGGTATCAAGAGGGGTGGGCATCATACCACCACCCCCAGGACGTGGCAAGGGGGTGAGCATCATACCACACCAGAAGGTATCGAGGGGGGTGGCCATCATACCGCCACCCCCAGGACGTGGCAAGGGGGGTGGCCATCATCATACCACCCCCAGTACGTGGTAAGGGGGGTTGGCATCATACCGCCACCCCCATGACGTGGTGAGGAGGGTGATGGCCGAGTTTGACTAAGGCAAGGAGTATGGGAGCCACCCCCAGGGCGTAGCAAGGGGTGGGCATCATACATCCACCCCCAGGACGTGGTAAGGGGGTGGGGACCATGCCACCACCTCTAAGACATTCCGAGGAGGGTGACCATCATGTCGCCACCCTCAAGAGGTACCGAGGGGGGTGGGTACCATACCACCTCCCCCATAGCCCTGGTGAGACGAGAAGAGGTAAAATGTGGTTAAGTATGGAAGATGATGCGGGTGGCGAGGAGCACCCCCATGAGGTGATCTGGGGACCACCAACATACCACCCCCATGGTATGATCAGGGGGTAGGGGGTCACCAATGCTGCCTCCCGTAAGGCTGATAGAGTGGTGAGAGTGATCCATATGAAACCCATGGGGTACAATATCATGGAGTGAAATATGGCTAAGTATGGAGAATGATGATGCCCCCAATGGTATGGGGAGGGAGTCACAACACACGCCCCATGATATGGCAAAGGGGGGCAAGGGGGTCATGTGGGCACATGGTCTCTTTACTCTCCTAACGGTGAAGTATTTTTGCCATTTTTAATTCATGTGATTCAAATACCCACCCATATGTGGCACATGGTATTCTGCCATGCCTTAGCCATTTTTTGCTCTATAGATAAGCGAAGCTATGGAGGAGATACCAAGAGCAGGGAGTGAGATCTCAAGAGGAGGGGATCAGGACTGAAGAAGGTGGCACATCCAACGTCAGGGTAACCGTCGAAGCAATTGAGAGGGTAACCGCCACTCCACATCAGCAGAGCAGTTTCTCGAGGCAGTTACTTCTGGTGGCTATAAATAGAAGCTGAAGATAACAGAGAAAGGGTTCGCCAAAATCACACCAGACAACACAATGTCAAAATTGACCCTTTTATCTTTACCTTTTCCTCTGCAAATGTAGTCATAGCCATAGTTGTAGTTTTGGAGCTCTCACTGAACCTCCATAGGAGTAGAGTTAATGTAATTTAGTTTTCCTCGTAGATAATCAAGAACATCGAACACCCTTGTTTGAACCTTGTTCAAAGAGGTGTGGACCGTGTTTGTTAATCGTTTGTTTGGAAGTCAAAAAAGATGCAAAATCCAATTCTGTTCATCTAGTTTTTCTCGCCGGGAAAACAAATTGGCACACCTGGTGGGACCCGTGTATTTGATTTGATGGCTCCGAGGCGAAGGAATCAAGAAGGTGACGCTCCGGCTGGTTTTGTGGAGGAGCAGGTGGCCAACATTGAACATGGCCAAGTGACAGAGGCGGTGGCCGCGCCGGAAACAATGGTGGGGCAGAGATCCTACCAACGGCGACGCCTAGTGGAGATATTGGTGAAGCAGTGGGGGTCCTTCGTCAAATAATGGAGGAGAACCGCAAACTGGTGGCAGAGAACCGTCAAGCCACAGAGGAGAACCGCCAAATGATGGTGGAGAACCGTCGCATGATGGAGGAGGCTAGAGCTGCTTCTCATCAGGTAAATTCTCAAATGGACTGTCTTAATTCTAGAGTTGATAGACGTCTAAGTCAATTATTTGAAGTGGTTAATAAGAACAAAAGTGATTTTGATGAGTTTAGAAGATTTTTAACCACACCAATAATCCAATCTAAAGCTCTGCCATTAGATGGCGGGAATTCAAACCCCAATAGCAATTCCGGAAATTTAAGTTCATCTCCCGTCGGCGGCGGAAATGGTCAGCCACGGCAAGATAACCTCTTTCCGCCGATGACAAACCATAAAACTCCTCACCGCATGAATCGCGGCGAGATTCCTGCCACTACTCAAGTGGAAGGGATACCCAATGTGGGAGTTGGAGAAATTCCCCCACGTGGTGAGAATTTGGGAGTTACACATTCTGCTCCAGTGGAACCGCCACACATACCCATACCAGTTGCAAGGCTCTATACGGTGCATGCTCACATGGGAGGGGGAGTAGGCTTAGCTGGGGGGGTCAAGTTCCTCCGAGAGCATACCCAACACCCATGCCACCCCATTTCAATGGGCATGGCATGGACCCCATGGGTTTCGTACACCAAGGGGGGCAACCAGGGGGGCATGATCCCAACACTCTAAGGGATCAGGTGGCTCAACTTCTTGTCGGGCAATTTGGCATGGGAGTGAGACCCACCATGCCACCTATTTATCGAAAACCATACCCTGAGTGGGTGGATAGACTCTACCCATTCCCAAGGGGGTTTAGGGTGCCCGAGTTTGCCACATTCACTGGGACAGGGGACCAGTCTACTGTGGAGCACATTGGACGTTTTACTGTCCAGTGTGGGGATGTGGGAGATTTTATTAAGTTAAGAGTATTTGGAAACTCATTGACAGGACCTGCTTTTGCCTGGTATGTCAACTTGCCATCGAACTCCATCCAAACATGGCAGCAGATGGAGCAATCTTCCATGCTCAGTTCTATAGATCTGAGCGTGAGGTTTCCATGGCTGATTTGGCACGAATGCGCCAAGAGCCAGGGAGCCAGTAGCGCACTTCTTGACAAACTTCAAGAATGCTCGTAATCGTTGTTTTGTCAACTTGACAGAGAGAGAGTTTGTCAAGTTAGCACAAAGGGGTTTGAGTTTTGAGTTAAGGAAGAAATTCCAAGATAGAGAATTCTCTGACTTGTTCCAAATCATGTCTTGTGCGGTGAGATATGAATCGCTTCTTCAAGAAGAGGAGAATGGGAGGAGTGCCTCAAGGGGGCAATACTTCCCCAACATCGGCTACCCTGTTAACCATATTGGCCAAGAGACCAATGAGGTGGAGGTAGACCTGACTGAGTTAACTCCAAGGATGCCTTATGTATGTGCTCCTTTGACTAAGATGGACAATGAACCACAAGGGGGTAGACCAAATCGTGCCCCTATCCAGCCACGGAGGTATTCCTTCGATATCTCTAAAGCCGACTTGATATTTGACCAACTCTACAAAGATGGTCAAATCAAGTTGACAGGGAGGCATAACATCCCACCCCCTGAGAAGTTAAGAGGGAAAACATATTGTAAGTGGCATAACAACATGATACACTCCACAAACTCATGTGTGGTTTTTCGCAATATATTGCAGGATGCCATTAAGAAGGGTCGCATCAAGCTCCCCAAGCCAAAGAAAGATGCCATGTTGGTGGATACCAACCCTTTTCCGAACTTGCTTGGTGTCAACATGGTTAACCCAGACTTCTCAAAAATTAAGCTCCCCCGTTTCAAGCTGGTGTTGGATACAACACCGCAACAAGGGACCCCTACCATGGTGTTCGAGCAGGGAGAGTCATCGAAGGGTACGCAGGCCAACTCGGCCGCTTCTAAGGTGTCAAGTGAGGTGGAGAAGCTATGTGCCCAATGCAAAAGGAGTTCTAGACTTGATGAGGTGAGACCGAATCGACCAGTCCAACAAAGAATTGGTCCACCCTATAGGCCGAGATACCCATCCTACCAAAGACAAGTAGAGGGGGTCATTCAACCGACATGGGGGCAAAGAAGGCAATGGGTGGCACATGGCCCTCTTCCCATGAGAAGTACTTCTAAGATGCCCAATGTGCCACAAGTAGGGGGGCATACTTATGATATGCATAGTCAACCAGTAGCTATTGGGGGGATGACAAAGACTCAAAGGAGGAGATTCCTACGTAAGAATGCTAATTGCTAAAGCACGAAAGAGGCAATACCCAGTAGTACCTGGTGAGATGGTGAGACCAACACAACAAAATGAGGATGGTCATGCTAGTATTGAGGTGGACAACTCTATGACCACAGGTTCCAAAGTGATAGTGTCTGACCAGGGCAAGCATGCCCAAGTCCAAAGTGATGGTAAGGGTCAGAAGGGAAAAAAATGGTGTAGGGGGTGATTCAAAGTCAGCTTGTGAAGAATCATCTCCTTTGAACAACCATGGCCATATGGTGTATGGTTGGCTTGTTTGGTTTAATACATGGACTTGGCAGTGGATGTATACCTTTGGCACTTTGGTTATTGCCAAAGGGTATGGAGATCAATGATGCTTGTAACTACTTATTATATACAATGAAAAAAAAGTAAAAAAAATATTAATTAATATAGAAAGCCCTATTCCTGGTATCCAATATCCAATTCAAATAGCATAGTCCAGTCGTGCAAAAGTTTTTTTGGTTCACAGGTCGTACAGGAAAAGCCAATCATGGCTATATATATTTAAAATCCCAAAGTGGCAAGTTTCAGAAGAAGTTAGTAGGTTTTGATGTGAGAATCTTGCCACGACTGGTAAGCCTCAATCATTACTTGTATTGTCAAGCCATTAAGGTGGCCTAACCATGCCAAACTTTAAAATTTTGTAAGGTGTGAACTATATACCCCATGACAAGACATGGAGGTGATGATGAATGGCATGGGGTATGATTAGTAGTAGTTTGGATTAACTAGGGGGGCATGATGTTGTTCCAGCCCAATAACCTCAAAAGATACCACGCCGTGTGATTTAAGAGTGACCATAACTGTTGGTGGTCACAGTGGCATGGGGGGCACGGTTGTGTCGAGATGGAAGGACTATGGAATAATTATGTTTGACTCCCTTCCTTCCTCCCACACGGCAGCAAAGGAGAAGAAATTGGTATTGTTTTGGTCATTTAAATTGTAAGGCCAACTATTTGAGTTTGATGGCATAGTTGGTGTGAAACTACTTAGTCCATAATTCTTATGCACTAAGTAGTTGGGGGGCATTTGTTTACCCATAAAAATTAACATTGTACCACATCGGTTAAAAACAAGGAATTAAATGGCTTTATAAGGCCAACAAATCGTTTGTTTGGAAGTCAAAAAAGGTGCAAAATCCAATTCTGTTCATCTAGTTTTTCTCGCCGGGAAAACACACCGCATTGGCGATCTTGATCCCTCGGCGGTGGCACTCGGGCAGGTCCAGCAGGTTGAGCCCAGCGCTGGTGGTGGCGATGACGCGCACCTCCGGCAAGAGTTCGAGGATCGCCTGCACGGAGCGAGTGCAGGTTGCAAAGAAATTGTGCAGTGGGTTCGAAGGCCTTCAAGTACCGGAACTTGGTGGTGGTGAAGTGATCTTCCCCTAAGATGCCGAAGGCGGGCGGGTTCTTAATCCATAGGACTTGGGGGAGATCCTCATTCACCGCGGCCGGCAAATCCATACCGTGGAAAATCCCTCGATGCCTGACCAATTTTTTCCTCCCTGATATTTAATTTTTATAATTTATATTAAATAATTAATATGATAACACATTAACAAAGTTAGTGGAATGATGAGGTGGAACAATAATATTTAAAAAAAAAATAATTTTCATGTCATCTATTTAACGGTCAAACTTTATGATTGACTGTCATGTAAGACAAACTTAACGGAGCGTAACAATCAGTAACTAATGGTGAAACAATTCGTAAAATTAGTGGCGATTGGCGAATAAGAAAGAAAAGTAATTCAAGTGACAAATGTAAAAGATTTATATAATTCGAGTGACTAAACGTGTAATTTAGCCCTTATTCGACCTACTTGAAGAAATGCCAAACCGAACAATGAAATACCAGTTCCACTTATGATCTTATCACATGTTTATTACAGTGATACAATTTCTCAATAACACATTGAACCGTTTTACAGAACCATTATCGAGGAACATATCAACGTATATACTTGGTTGGAACTTACTTGATCAACATGCAGACCCTCATATTTACAGCTGATGGTGAAACCCCCAAGTATCCGTACAAAGCAAACGTTATTCATCATCGATTTTATATACCAACGACAGGAAACAACATAACCGGATTCATAAGATGGAAAAAGAAAAGCTTATCATCGGACTACCCTTTGTGCAAACACCAGCAGTACTTTAGGTCCTGTTTACTTTCATTTCTGTTTCCTGTTTTTGAGAAAACAGATGTTGAAAACAGGTGAAAACTACATTTTTTCGTTTTCGAAAACAGCAGGAAGTTGCCACTTTCTGTTTTCAGAGTGGGAAACGAATAGAAAACAGAATGAAAAGTAAACATGTTTTCTCGTTTCGTTTGCCAAATTTATGACATGAAAACAGAAAACAGGAAACGAAAATAGAAGTGAACAGGGCCTTAGTAGAGGTGAATGTCGACACTAATACCTCCTAATTGATCCCTGCTGATCGAGCAGCTGCTCTTCCTGTTCAGTTGCTTCCCGCCGACAAACTTGTGGTGCCCCCCACAACGGAGCCACAGACAGGAGATCCTTGTGAGTACTGCCTGCCCGGCAAGCCGTACTCCATAAACCACGCTCAAGTCGGCCCATATCTCACTACTCTTCATTGGACTAGAGACAAGCCTTGGGTCATATCCATCGAGATCTGATTCTGTAACAAGAACTACCGAGCCATCGTCGAATTTCACGAGATCCTTCGAGAGGAAGAGATCCAGACTTTGCCTTTGGGCCTTTAATATCAGATTTCTCAAACTGCCATAGAGGACGTGTGTTTTTATGTGAAGGTGATAGAATTCTTGAACAGCCTGCAATTGCAAGTTTCCAAGATCAAATGGAGCCAACATAAGGAATATGTTTATGTTAGCTGCAGAATAAGTCGACAGGAAAGCTAAATCGAGCACATCCAAAGAAAAACTGAAATAGAAAATGGGGAGTAAATTGCAAAATGAATACCTGCCGCTGGGCAGGTGCAAGAAGCACTCTCGGTCTGATCGACTTTACATATTTGTAGGCGGCATCAGGTGTCATATGCTTGTGCTGTACCTGCATGGAGTTCAACAAGGAAATTCTGAGAGATGCCAAAACAGGCTCTACAGTTTCTCTCGTCACGTGTACCTTGCTACATCACTTCTTGAAGAGGTAAAGTAATTATTGTTTACTGTAAGTTTATTTTACCCCGCTCCGGTGAAAAAACAAAGAAAAGACTTCAGTCATTTCATTACTCACAAGGTAGCATAAGACCACGGTGGTGCTGCGTCCTCGACCAGCTTTACAATGGACATAGGTTGTTTCCCCTCGCAGGACATTGTCTACACAATGAAAAGTACGAAACATAAGCATCTCATCTCAATAAATAAAAAAAATTCAACTCTCTGCAAGTATTTTATGACCTAGTAAACACACCATATAATAAAAAGAAGTATGTACCGTTAATGAACTCTACGGCAAGGGATATGTCTCTCAAGGAAGGTGCAAAGCAGTAGTCCCTAGTAGGGAGTACCAGATGGTCAATGCCATGTTCCTGCCACAATGTCCAAGGAATAAGCAAATAATACACGCGATTCTGAGTTTCCTAATACTGTATATATGGATGAAATAGCCACTGAACCAAAGTAATACAACTGTTAAGAGTCCAGTGACATAAAACTGTCTCAAAACATAGTAAATCGGAGCATGGTGGAAATGCAAATAGAAGATCATAGAACCAAACAAATAAAGACAAGCACTCACGTAATATAGAGATGTGGGAACCAATGTCTCATATGGCTCATTCATGGTAACGACTCCCCGAACACCAAGCTCCTTGAGGCATGGAACATCAGTAGGAAATGGAACAGCACCTAACAAAATAAACTGCAGAAGTATGTTTCAGAAACCGGAATACAATTGTCATAAGACTGCATTGTTGTAAGCACCAAACTTTGCGGAAGCCAAAAATCGACTGAGTCTTAGTTAATGCAAGGACGACAATTTGCACTAAAATCTACCCTAACTAGAAGCATCCTACTATTGTATCTTGCCAATGGCGGTAATGCAGAAAGTAAGCATCATAGTGCACATTCAGAATACTATCCACATGAAACGAAAACTCCAATAGTTAGCTAGTGATCCCGTACACTGCTCGAAAAATTACCTAAAAAATGCTACAAATCTAATCCATTGTCACTAACTTAATGCCTAGATTGTTTAGATTTCAATCAATACAAACACGATCAAACGCAAAGACATCTAAGATACAATCACAAGGCACAGATCATACCTCGTCCACCCGATCCCACCACCGGAAGTCAGCCTGAAACTTGTTCCTAACGACATTGTAAAGCAAAGTCGGATAAAACAAAGCCCTGGCTCCCGCTCCGATCAAAACCCGCTTCGCGTCCCAAACGACCAAGCCTCCTCCACCGCCAATTCGATCCTCCTCCGCAATACTATCAACTACATCCAACTCGCCTCCCTCCACCTCCTCAATTATCATATTAACACAACCAAATCACCACTTTCTGCTCAAATTCCAGCAACAGAAAACCCTAATCGAAACCAATCAAACCAACTACACAGAGTTACACAACCACCTCTTTACAAACTATTCACAGCGATCGACCACTAGAAAGAACAAACTCCGTAGATTATCTGAGATCTGACACGACTGTTTGAATTACGATTCCCAGCAGGAACCACCATGACCATAACACGACGCAGCCGAAGAGAGCGATCGTCGGGGAGTGGCAAACCCGCGGCGGGACGGCGAAGAGGGGATAAAATTTACGCCGGGGGTATGGTGCTTTCCTCCTTTCTGGATGTTGCTGAGATGCGTGAATGGCCGATTGCCGGGATTCTACTTCTTCTTTCTTCTTGTTCTTGGGCTCTTCTGCTTTTTTGCGCCCTTTTTTTGGTTCGCAAGTTTCGACGGAAGCGTTGGGAGAAGAACGGAAGGTGAAAGGACGGGAAAGACTAGAATGACGTGTAGGTGCTGGACCGATCACGATCGACGCCTTTACTTCCCGACACGTGGCCATGAATCATACGCCCGTCTTTTGCTTCCTCACGTGACGTGACTGGCTGGCTTGGTGAGACACAAAATCACAATCCAAACGGGCCCGCCAACTCATTGATTGAGGTCAACTTTGGGCTTTCTTATGAAATCAGCCACTCTCTCTCGAATTAAGCTCGGCCCATTTTCTACAACAATTTTTTCGGTGTGCTTCTCCTTTCGAACGACAGCTCATTACCGCAAAACCCTTCTTTCCTTGCTATTGTTCCCGCCGGCGCTCAGTGGCGACTCGCAATAACGGCGAACGGACAGCAACGGCAGCAGGAGGACAAGACAACTAAAGTTTCCGGTAAGCTTAACTGCTCCTTTTTTTTTTTTTTGTAGCGTTCACCCACAATAATTTTTGAACTTTTTCTCACCCTTACTCTCCTCTTCCGCCGTTGATCAGAAAGGGCAACGACGGAGGCGGAGGACAGACTGACGGCGACTGCGGCCTGAGAAGTGATTAGTCTCCTGGGTAAGCCCTCAGCATCTTCATAATGATACTTGAAGCCCCATTCTGATGAGTTCGTTCTACCCATGTCCTGCAATTTTGCTTTTCTGATTGACATTCGATGGTTCATTCTCTCCTTCCAAGTTGCCAACTTTGTTATTATACACACTCAGATGTAGTGATTCTCGACGCTTTTGTTTGAAATTTTCAGTGGGACTGAGTAAAAATGGCACCAACCGCGAAGAGGCCTCGCCGGAAATTGGTAGCTAGGCCAGTGACATTCTCCCCATTTGCACGCTCAGCTGCTCACATTGCCTCAGCTTACATGATTAAGCGTCAAATGATCGAGAACAAACTCCATGAATTTTGTCAACTTACTCCAAGTACATAATCCCATGTATATGCCTTGTTTAACTTTTCACTCCTTCTGTGATTATGGTTCTTATCTGCTGCAGCGTTTGTTGTTCTTGTTCATCAGATGGTGAGTGTAAGTGTAACGACAAGAGAAACATAGATGAGACCGAAAGCGATTCCGATGGAGAAAGTTCTGAAGTAAGGAAAATGGGAATGCTGGAAATTATGATTGCTTTGCTCCTTGCTCCATTTGCTATTTTGTTATGTGATGGATTTTTATTACAATTTTGAAGGGGGTTGTGCAAGCGGATTTTGCCTTCTTTGATCCAAAACCAGATGACTTTCATGGAGTGAAGACTTTACTTCAAACTTTCCTTGACAATAAGGAGTGGAATTTGAGTGGTTTTGTGGATTTGATACTTGAACAGACGACAGTTGGGACGGTGGCTAAACTGGAGGATGATGATGATGATGGGCTTTTCTCAGTAGTGACGGCCTTAAACTTGGGGAGATACAAGGTAAGCAATATCTACATATAGACAGCTCTTCAATTGGCTCTCCCCCTCATTACGAAATTCTTCTGTTGTGGTTACTGTGACGAATTGTATGCCAGTTTAAATTCATAGTCATCTGATTAACTCTTCAACCCCTGTCAAGATTATCACATAATGTTTGTTACATCAAGAATGCAGATTCTGTGAATTGTGATGATGATGTAAATTCCCTGCTAATATTTGAAAAGGGATTCTTTGCAGTACTTATAAAGGCTCTTCGTTATGTCAGGACCATAAATGTATGAAGGAACTGGAAGATTATGTTCTCAGTGTCTGCCACGAAAGTAACCTTGTGGACCAGTTGAGAGTACTATTCAGCAAGAAAGCTCGGGATGTTGGTCTCTTGGTCTCACAACGAGTGGTTAATCTTCCTGCCCAGCTTTTGCCACCTCTTTATGATGCGCTCTTTGATGAAGTGTCATGGGCTGTGGAAGACGAGGTTAGTTGGCAATCTAAGATTCACCATACAAAATTTGTTGTACAATGCTCCACTAAAATTTGTACTTCTTTCAGCCGACAGAGCAGCTTCGGAACTCCTTCCGCTTCAAGACCTATTTGATTGTTACTAAAATTTATATGGTAACCCCTTGTCAGTTCATCTTGCTTCCACTACGAGCGGTCGCTGTATCTTTTCTTAAATTTGGACGTGACTTGCAGCATAAGAAAGCAAATGGTAAACTGGGGGAAAAGGCTGATAGTGAGGAAGAGCCAGTAATATATGTGAAGGCTGAGGATGAGCTTTTTCACGAGGTTTGTACATCTTTGATGTGCAATTTCATGGTTTGCTTAACAATCTTGTATTCGAACTTTTGATATTGATTGATTCAACAAATCCCTTGTTTACGTTTCAGGTGTCTTCATGGTCGTTCAGTTTCCCTCTCAAAATCCAGCATGTCACCACAAGTGAGGCAAGTTTTTCTTTTCATCTCTTCAATCAGTTCACTTTCTTTGTCCTGGAACTCTGCCTGGCTTTCCAGTCTCACCCTTTTTATTCCTATTCAAGTCCACTGGGGCAAAGACAAAAGCACCTATGATACTGTGACTTGTACTTTTCCCGGTCTCCTTTATTGCACTCGTCTTCCAGTTATGGGGTCTTTGAAGAGCTTCCAAGGTGTCTTACAATGTGAATATATACTTATTTCAGCTGAAGAACTACGTGTCAATGGGGTTGGTTATGGCGGTCGAAGCAGACAAAATCCCTACATTCAGAAAGCAGTTGCGCTCTCTGATCGATGATGAACCCTGAGGGTACTGCTAAGGCAGTTTAATCATAGTTTTCATTTTGCAACTCAGCTGTAATTGTTAAGGGATTCCAGTGTTTTTACTACTTCTTCCAATCATGTGAAGGAATTTGATTTCTCGATCGCAATACCAAAAGTTACTATCCTATTCAGGACTAAAATTTTGGCGTTATACTTTCACTTGTCTGGTGGAAAGATGCATTCTTGACGCAACAACTAGATTGCAACTCTCTTGCAGACTGTTAAACTCTGCTTTGCATGGCTAGTTTCCCAATGTTGCTTTTGGTCTTCTGCTCTGCACAGTCTCTCTCCCATTGGACTCGGAAAGCTTTTGTTCTTGTGATGTTGCGGTCGACTTGTTAGGTTTTTTTTTTATTTCTGAGTGATCGACTTGTTAGGTATATTGTCTTGTTGGTGCAGTCTCATGGGAAAGTCTCTCACAATATAAAAGGTGGCTCTAACGATCAGTGTGGCGCTGCCAGAAACCAAGTGGGTGTCTTTATCATATCATAAAAAAATCACCTATATAATAGAAAAGTCAACTCTAAATGAAACAAAAAATCAACAACGCAATACTCTAAATTCATACAATTACATAAAAATAGTTTCGCGTACATCGATTACAACGTCAAACAAATAAATTCAGTACATACAAGTCAAGACTTTCATTCATCAAATATTACAAATTAGAACTCAGAAGTACCTTGGAATTGATTTTGTGAAACAAACAAGTGAACTTCAATTGGTACTTCTTCACTTTCAGCTTTGTTTAAACAAAAGACAAGAGATTCCTCCGCTGTACAGCTACAAAAGAAATGAGCAAGTTTAAACAAAAGACAACAGTTTATTACTATAAATAAAGACGAAAGTGCATTGCATAACAAAACTCACTCAGTTGAGATGGCAATGAATTCTTCTTGCAGTTGAATGGTCACTGGTTCTGTTCACTTGTTCGAATTTGTATATACCCCTACTGGGGGTTTTTTTTTTCCAAACTCAAGGGAGGTGCAAGCACCCCCCTCCTCTCCAAGTGGCTCCGCCACTGCTAACAATATAAAAGGTAGAAGTTCGACCACAATCAAAGGGAAATTTTGATTGATACAAAGCAGAAAATTCTCAAGACTAAAGCTCAATAAACAAAAAAAAATATCAATATTCATCAAAGTCTGCCAAAAACTAGTGTCTCAAGCCTTTTATATAGTCTACGGCAAATAAAATAACCAAAAATCCGAAAAGAAACAAAATCCTAAAACGAAAATGTAAGCTTAACCCGTCAGAGGCAATTCCACGGTCGTGGCATTGGGGTCTTGGGTGTGGAATTTTCCTGCTCAAAATCCACGATGAGAACCTCAATTCCACAGGCGTGGATTTGGGCTCCTGGATGTGGATTCTCGTCCCTTCGGCCTTCCTTGCTTCCATGAGGTGTACTCTTCATTCTGCTTCAAGTGGAGTGGGTTTGGGTCGCTGTGGAGGATCACATTAAGGGGGAGCAACATTTGATGGGAAGAATCGATACTAGTAGCTTTCATGCAATAGCATGGGGATCAGTGGTGACTGGTTAGATCTATGCCATCAAGGTCTTGTTGTTCCGCAGCGGAAATGAGTTTTATTCTTCTCGATCTTAGGGGGAATCGACTTTCAAGATCGTGCGAGCCATTTGACGATACAGCAGGGGGAGTGACACGATGACAACAACAGCGGAAGAGTGACCTATAGGTGGCGACATGAGGAAGAAGTAGGGATGGCAATGGGTCGGGTTGGGGTGGGTTATGTCAAACCCAAACCCATGGGTTTATTTATCCACCAAAAAAACCGGGCTAAAACCCACTGGATTTGCAAAACTCAAACCAAACCCAACCCACTGGGTATCCGCGGGTTCATGTACAAATATGTAATTACAGTAGATTTCACTACTATTGTCTACTACATACGCACTAACTCACAGATCATTTATACTAATTGTTCAATATTAAAGATAAACATCTACAAATAATATGATTAATTGAAAGTATGAGAAATTAATTTAGAAGTTATAGTTAATTAGTTAAGGGTTTCGTGGGTCGTGGGAGTATGAACTTGGGTGCGGGCATCCACGGGTTGGATATGGCTAATCTCAAACCCAGCCCAATCCACAAAAAGTATAGTGGGTTTAAACCCGAACCCGACCCGCAATCCGTCAAAGCGGATTTTACCCGCTTTGACCGGGTTGGGTCGGGTAGGGTACCTGTGAATTCGAGTTTTACTGTCATCCCTAAGAAGAAGAGCGGCGTTGCGACAGGAGGGAGGGAGCACTGGGATGACGAGAGAGAGAGAGTAAGAGGAGGGTGAACATGGAATGTCATAAATATAACTAGTAATCACGTGTGTTAGTTTTTTTTTTTTTTTTTTTTCCCTAACCCCATGACCTAATCTTGACCTTAGATCAAAAATAAAAAGAACGAATGGTGGATAAATAGGTTGTCACTGTAGCCTGTTTCAGACAATATATAGTGTTGCTTCACAACATATTCAGATTTAATTTATCTACCATAAATTCTCCAAATTAATAGTCCAAATCATAAGCAACTGTTAAGGAAACAGCACCAATTAATCATTGCCCAAATTAAGGAAACTGTTCACTAGTCAACATACACACTCTGCCAAACTGCCAATAGGGTACGTTCATTTCCAATTGAAGACTATTTTTATTGCTACAAAAGCAGAATTATTTGCACTAATGTGAATGACAACAGATAGGCCCATTAAGTAATTTGACATAATTATTATGACTTATATAAATATTAGGTTGTATCCAACTGTATTTTTATCATTTTGTGTCGCTTGTATTTGGATTATTCAATAATTGAACAACTTCAAAACACATTCAATCACTCAAATTTCAACGGTAGTACATGCTTTGAAGAGGCGAAGTTTAAAGAGTGTTGGCATGTTGTGTTCTCAGTATGGTTGTCATGCAGTGGGCAGTGACATGTCGGACATAGTTAGCAAAATACGGTACGGAAAAGTTACGTGTAAAATATGTACGGGTATTTTACTTCGTCTCTAATATAATGTTAGATTTAATAGTACGTTAATAGTCATAAATATATAAAATTAAAAAATATATATAAAAATAAGGGTCAGAATGCGTATACTATATGTCAGGTACTACTAGTGAGATGTCTCTATCTAGACCATGAATTAAATCGAGTTTGGGGTATGATATTATACCCTAACCTCTAATGGATAAACCCCAGACACCGATTTTCTAAACCCCACCCCGAAGTTTGATTTAATGAAAAACAAAAATTGACCGTTGAGATCGGTCGGAGGTCATCTAAGTACATCTAACGATTAGATCACCTGCTGTATACTATACGCCTGACGTACACCAGTCATTACCATATAAATAATAGTAAAATTAACAATTTAATTCATTAAATACGGATATTAAACGTGTTATACGGGTTTTATATGAGTTTAGTACGGGAGCCGTCAAATGAACGGAAATAAATGAAACGTCTTTACAATAATACAGATACGGAGATTTTTAACGGATAAAGTACGTACGTGTACATATATGTGTATTAAACGGAGTATTTACTAACTACAACCGGGTTCAACAAGTGTCAGTTATAAAACCGACTATAATGCTTCCGGTATGACTGACATGATCAGTTTCCGATCTATGAACAAAATGACGTCGTTTTGGTGAATTTAATTAACAAAAAATAGTTTTTGATTTGTTTCTTGAATTTGGAAGTTAACATGTTGATGTTATTTATTAAATTCAAATATGAAAGTTTAGATATTTATATTATTTGTTAGATTGAGTATAAACTTTTGGATGTTTGATGTTATGAAGATTTTTCATTTTGTTTGAATATTGTACTTTATTTGAATATGGATTTGGATTTTAGTCCAATATGTTACATATATTGGCTAAATTCATTTAGTGTTAACAATTTTTCACTTTCCTACATGTTTTTCTAAAACCGACATGAGCTAACATAAACTGGTTGTACCATCGGCGAGACCATACCGCTTGTCACACCAACATAACGTTACAAATCGATTTGACAACCTTCAGTCTAAGCCTCTAAGCTTATATCCCCAACTTGTCTCTCCCACCAATCCATGAATACAGGATGCTCACCTATGGAATTGGGATGGCAGTGGGTCGGGTCGGGGACGGATAGTGCATATCCGTTACCCTACCCAAAGTAGTTCGGGTTTTACCCATACCCATACCCACATAAGAAACGGGTAGAAAATCAAAACCATGCCCATACCCGTTCGGGTTTCGGGTATCCACGATTATCCATGGGTAATAGTTTTTCTTTATAACTCCAATCAATATGTTAATATTCACATGTATTCTCCCATTACGTAAGACGAAAAGTACGACAATAATTCACTAGAATTAAGGAAGTGCATTAAAACAACACAATTTCATGAATATATATTATATATATATGCTAAATATAAAATATGTTAGAGAAAAATAATGATTTTTCTAGAAAAGCTACATATGCATGTGTATATCGGGTGGGTTCGGGTTGGATAGCGAGAAAACCATGCCCACCCATTACCCACAATATTCGGGTTCGGTTTTTACCCGTACCCGCTAAAAGTCCTTCGGGTTCGGGTTTTACCCTACCCGACAAGGTCGGATTCAGGCGGATATCCACGGTTACGGATATTTTTGTCATCCTATATGGAAATGAGTGTCTAGAAAGTAGAAACCATAGTGATTGGAGCACTTTCTTCTCTTTGGCTATTTCTTTGTTTGGACCTAGCAAAGCTCGAACTTAATCATTTGACAACATGAGAGTAGTTGGAATCTAGTCATGTAGACATAATACTGTTAGTGGTCTCATTCATTTCGTCAAGAGGCTGCTCTTGGAATATTCCCCGTGTATGTGGGAAAAAATGGTACAAAGGCTGAAAGCTTAAGTAAAGCACATGAGAAACGGCAGTGAAAAAAATTCGACTTTAAGGTTAAGACCATGATAAGCTTTTGCTTTAACTAAAGCTTCAATTGCTAAGTACAGATCTCTTTCACTACTTTTCTTTCCTTTGGGTGAAAAAAATCCCCTTTAACTTTACACCACATCCAACCCTTTCTTTTTATCCCTTCTCCTCCATCTCCCAAATCTCACTTTCCCTTTACACATTTCCCCCCCAAGAAAGAGAGAGAAAGTTCAACAAGTAACATTAGCATTTAATTAGCTCACTAAACCAAATTAATTAAACAAAAACTATGTCAACCACCTTTCCAAAAAGAGATGAGACCCTTCCTTGTGTAGATCAATAATACAAAACAGCAAAGACCCACCAAATCTCATCTCATTCCCCCCAACAAAGCCAACCCACATAAACCTGATTTTTATCTAAAATTACCAAAACACCCTCATCACGCCCCGGTAAATTACTACGATCGAGGACGAAGCACGTTGAACGGCCCACCAACGGCCCATGGGTTAATCGCAGCCATGGACCGATGGTGGTGGGCCGCTGCGGTGCCCATCATCGGCAACGGCGACGATCCAACCCTCGTCGCCGCCACAACAGGTGGTGATGAGGTGGATGACGGCGGGACCGCGACACGCTCACACGAAGGGCACATGGTGAGCGTGGTTGGCGGGGTCATCTGCATGTAGAACTGCGGGGAAAGTTTCAGCGCTCGCAGTTCCTGCACCTCTTTCTGCAACCGCCGATTCTCCTCCGTTAGATTCTCGCAGCATCGCTTCAAGAACTCGCAGTCCACCTCCGTTTGCTTCAGCTTGGTCCTGGCCCGTCTGTTCTGGAACCACACCTCCACTTGTCTGGGCCGAAGGCCCAATTGCTTAGCAAGTGCCGTCTTTTGCTTCTGGAAAAGAGGGGGAAAAAAGAAGGAAAATTCCATAAGTTTTCTGTACGACCGAAAATACCCCTCCCAAACTAACTTTTCTCTTTATTTTCTCGCGAGGATTCTGTTTGGCTGCTGAGAAAAGAGTCAAAAGCTATGAATCCCCGTCGCTAGAAGTCAAAATAACGTCCTCTCCTCCGCCGCGAATCCCAATCTATTTTTTTTTTGCTCAGCTACCAAACAGACAAAAGAGAAGGGAGAGGATTTTACAGTTGTGTACTTACAGGATTGAGAGTGCTGTGCTCCTTGAAGCTATCTTCGAGAACGGCGGACTGATCTTTGGACAACCGGAGCTTCTTCCGGGAGGTGTCTCCGTCTTCCTCGTCGGCGTCGAGATCCTCTCCGCCGGATCCGGTGGTAGCTGGTTGATCCCTCTCGCTCCTCTTCCCGCTAATACTCGAAACGGTACTGTTGGGAGAAGAAACTCCGGGCTCCTCGTCGCAATCGGCTGCCGGGAGCCGGTTCACATCGATCCCGCGGAGGAACGGTATCGCCGTCGGGTCCGAATTCAGATCTGCATATCGGAGGGAAAAAAAATCGAACAAATAAGTCGCGGATCTAGAGGAGAGAAAATTAGAAATCAAGCTTGATTTATTGGAAATCTCAAATCGCAGAAAGAAGTAAAGCAAGAGACAAAGAGAGAGAGAGAGAGAGAGAGAGAGAGGAGAGATCCATTACCGGAGGAAGGATTGAGGATGTGAGCGGCGTGGTTCATCCATGAGGAGGAGGAGGATTTGTGATTTGTTACGGCGGCGGAGGAGGAAGAGGATGAAACTGAAGAAGGCATGAGATTGAGGTGGAGAGGAGCATGGTGGTGGTGGGGATGATGAGGCGGGAAGCTCAAACTTAAGCTGAGCCCCAAGTCTTCCTTGTCTAGCATCATCATGTCTTGTTGTTGTTGTTGTGGTGGCGCTACTGGTAACTGGATCTGAGAGAAGAATTTGCAGGCAGGGAGCGTTTTGCAGGCAGAGAAGGGGATGATTTGTTTGGGAGACAATGGGGGAAAAGGGGATTATATAGAAAGAAAGAAAGAAAGAAAGAAAGAAAGGGAGAGGAAAGTCCAATGATGATGACAAATGTCGGTGAGTAGGAGAGGCCAATTATCTTGAATCATTATTCATGCCTCCTTTGCCCCCCTTTCATGGTTTTCTCTCTCCTAGTCAAGTAATAAAATAAAAGGGAGGGGGTATTTTTTAGAGTGAGGGTGAGATTAGCACGAGATATTTAGCGGATTGAAATAGTTAGAACCACAATTAAATTACGATTTTAGTATAAAATATTTTATAGTTGATTTTTTCAGTATAACTTTCAGTACTGCATTTTAATCCTTGAATGCGACACAAAATCGGATCAGATTTCATACCGTTATATCTAGTCTAGAAATAACGTTTATGAAAACGGTACAAGATTGAATGAGAATGACTTTTAATTGTGGTAACGATATGTATCTTCAAATTATGTACTTAGTTTTGGGTTTGATATCTCGATTTCAATATTACTGTCGCGAAAGGTCGCTCCTGTTTCCTGAAAGCGTAGATTAGAATCAGACTCGAAAATATTGTTGATTCTATTCAATTTTGACTTGATTCATATATTTACAACAACAACAAAAAAAGAGGGGAGGAGAAATAGTCACTCTCAAGACTCATATGTTAGTAGAAGTCTAGTGTAGTGTAGGAGAAGTAGTTTGTTTTTTTTTACTCTCACACACTAAAATGATGAGCAGAGCAGAGCTGGGTGGAGCTGCATGCCGCATTGCCGCTGGTCCCTGGCCCTCACTGTATGTCAAATGGAATGACTCAGGCTCTACTCCTCCATTATTATTATTATTATTATTGTTGTTGCTGCTGCTGCCATGCATTCAGTCAATAGTCAATATTACTAGGGCTGGGAAAATAGACCAGACCGTTAGAAAAACCGTGGTCCAAACCGTACCGCACAGTTTGGTCCGGGCCGTAGACCGTGAAGCATGGTCTGGTCTGGTCCATGGTCTGTATTATTTTATGATTTGATCTCTTGGTCTGGTCTGGTCTAGACCGCGGTTTACCGGACCAAACCGTAGACCCAACTGACTTGTCAATACGTGTTAACAGCCCATTCGACCACTCTCCAAACTTCCACAACGACACCCAAGTCTCAACCTTAATTTTGTGAATCTCTTCCCTCCTTCATTCACAACCACATTTAACCACAGAGTAGAGAAAATCGTATCTCCATATGACATTATGTTAATGTTTATGACATTATGGTGCAAGCTGAGATGCTTTTACTTTGTATCTTTGTTATGTACTAAGATTTAGAGTATTAAAATTATTCATGCATGTTAGGATTAATGTTTTAAGGCAAATAACAATTATTTTTCTTGGTTATTGGTTCAATTTTTTGTGTGGTTAACTAAACAAATTATTCATTTTTCGTTGAGTGTGGTCTATCTGGACCAGACCAGACCGGACCAGACCGCACAGGCGTGGTCTGGACCAGACCGTATAGTCTGTGGTCTGGTCTGTGGTCTATACTTTAGCCTCTCGGTCTGGACCGTAGACCGTATATATGGTCTGGTCTGGACCAGACCGCACCGTTTTCCAGCCCTAAATACTACTATCCCCCTTCCCTTGTTTCGTTGCTGTGCCCTACTTTTGGACATTTTTCATCTTGCTCAATCAATTTTTCCTACCCGGCTATTTCGTTTTTCCAGCATTAACTTGTTTTGGGTGGCTTTAATGCGGTCAAAGTTTACACGAACACGCCACACTTCAATCCTGTTTTTTTTTTTTTTTTGCATGCCCGCTTAATAGATACGACATAGCAGTATAACAGCCTATACAAAATTCTATATCTACAAATTAAGTACGAGGATAATTCAATGTTTCAAATAAACACAGTCTAACGTTAATTGATATCAATTTGTAAAGAATATGAAAATTAATGATTTGTAGTGAGTTGAGATATAGCTAACCACACAATTCAACTTATTGTAATGAAAAAATAAACAATTTTTACTTTGCTAACTATAATAAAACCGAAATAGACATACAATTTGTAGAAGGCATTTCGTCATAAACCATCAGAATAATTATCTTTGATATGTTCTGTAGGTTCTAACTTCTCATGATTCTCTTTGTTCATATCATGCCCTCTTAAGTCTTAACACTCAAAACCGTTCATCTTTTCTGGGCATGAAATTTATACCCATCTTTTCTTGGGTGCTAAAGTCTAAAGTTCAACCGTAAAACTAATGGTCCGCCCGCCGGGGGAAGTAAAAGGTAAAGGGTCTCTGTAATAAAGTGATTAACACAGTTTCCCATGAAGGAGAAATTAATTATCGTGTAACGGGTGCTTAATTATGTACAACTTATTACTAATGACACGCACGCGGGCCGGGGGAACATCACAAATCAAACACATTAATTAAGCGTTAAAAATTTTAAGCGTTAAATTGCAATAATGAAATGTAGTTGAAAGTTGAAACTAGAGCTTAATTATTACTACTAGTATGTGTTACGTAACCGCAAGTGCCAATTTATTGAAAGAGTTGGTAATATATATATATTTACTTGGATGGTCAAACTCATCAAAGAATAGTAAAGAGGTAATAATTAAAGAGTGGCTGATGTTTTGCTTTGCCAAATGGGAGTTGAGATTTACAAGTCAGACAAACAAGAGGTGAAGTGGGTGGTGGGCCGGGTGAGGCGAACCCGACCCGGAAGAAGACAAGAGGCACGTGGGACTGGAGGTAGATGATTGCAATTGCATGGTGGGCTTTCCCCCGCAAAGCGGAGTGGATGGATTTCACGTGGGGTGGGACAATGGGTGAGTCGATAATCAACCCAAAATTCAAGTTTCACCAAAATTTTCATTTATCCGATCCACCACAAAACCAACAACTCATTAATTGCGGCTGTAATTTTCGTAGGGTTATGACTTATGACAACAAAGTAATAGTCATAATAACATGGAAAGATAGGAAAAATATGAGCATGTTTGGTTGGTAATTCTAAGAAACCATGTAAGTTGACAACTAAAATTAGAAATGTGTTTAGTTACTAGGATCATTTCTTTTGTATTTTCAATGTTATATTTAGATTCCACCATCACAATTCTCTTGAGCATTTGCCCGACTTCACATGCGCCAGTTGTCAAAAAAAAATCTAGAGTAAATACAATTTATTAGTCAAATCTTTCAAATTTTCATCCAAATCTTTCGAAATACAAAATATTAGTCATTTGTTTGTTATCGTTACTAATTTTGTTACTTTTTTTCCTAGTTAAAGTACTGAAATTTTAGAATATTAACTTTCATGTATCTTTATCAAGTCACTATCATGTTACCTAGTCAATATTACTAACAAAACTTCTAACGAGAAGTTAACATTTGACTAATAATTTTTGAAAATTGAAAGATTTGAATAATACATATTTACTTTTTCAAGCCATCTTAAGCAAAGCTTGAACTAATTGCTATTAGATATCATCTCGAGTCTTTTTAGTGAATTTCTTATTGTTTCCAATTGAATTTTATGGCTCTGATGTGTTTTACATTTTGATTTTTCGGGAAAAGAATAAAAGCAAATGAAAAAATGTCGCTAACCAAAATTAGAAAAGAGTTCCAAAAAGAAATTAGGAAAGGGAGTAAAAAGACAAGCACGAAGTCACGTGGACCAACATGTCTTGCCTGGAGACACGTGCACCCTCTTTCTGCGGTGGTCCCCACTCTTTCATCTACTCCTGTCTTGTCCTCTTCTTTTTCCTTATTTTCTTTTTGTTGGTTTTTCCGATTATCTTATCATTATCGTCTCTTTTTTCACCGGCGGTCATAAATCACAGTAGGGATAGCAACGGGACGGGTTGGGGTGGATAGTGCATATCCGTTACCCTGTCCAAAGTAGTTCGAGTTTTATCCATACCCATACCCACATGAGAAACGGGTAGAAAATCAAAATCATGTCCATACCCGTTCGGGTTTCGGATATCCACAATCATAGGCGGAGCCAGAGGGTTTGGGCTGTGTCCTGTGACACATGTAAGTTTTGGGTATCAAATAAAAAACCCAGTAAGCGGCTAGAGCTTCTCCTTCTGTCCTCCAGTTCAGCGGCGCCGGCGACTAGCAGGGGAGCGAACTCCGGCACGTGAGCGTGTTCGGGAGCATACTTGGCCTTGGCGGACTCTAGGAAAGTGGTTCCTCTCCATTGTATTACTGCATCTCCCCTGCCTCGGCGCCAGGCGGAGTCTCACTCTGGGGAACTTGCCTTCGACGGCTATCTCCAACAGGCAACAGGTGTGGCTCTCGGCTCTCTCATATTTGTTTTTTCAATATTTATTAAATAAATAATTATTTATTAAATAATAATTTTTATTATTTTTATATTTTGAAAAAGGGACACAGGTACTTTCGAACTCTAGCTCCGCCACTGTCCACAATTATTCATGAGTAATAATTTTTCTTTATAACTCCAACAAATATGTTAACATTAACACATATGTTCACATTACATAAGATGAAAAGTACGACAATAATTCACTAGATTGAAGAAAATTAATTAAAACAACATAATTTCATGAAAATATTAAATTTATATGCTAAATATAAAATATGTTAGAGACAAATAATGATTATTTCTAAACAAAATACATATGAATGTGTATAATCGGGCGGGTTCGGGTTGGATAGTGAGAAAATTATGTCCACCCATTATCCGTAATATTCGAGTTCGGGTTTTACCTGTACCCACTAAAAGTCTTTCGAGTTCGGGTTTTGCCCTACCCAATTAGGACGAATTCGGACGGATATCCACGATTACGTATATTTTCGCCTCCCTAAACCACAGATTGATTATGGAATAATAATTGTTTGGTTAGACCCAGATAAGCATGGGCCCACAAGCCCATTGGGTGCGACCCAACAGCCCAGCGGTCGTGCGTGTCATTTTGTCCCTCCTCCACCCGACACTCCCTACTTCCACAATCATTTGATAAACTCTCTCTCTCTCTCTCTCTCTCTCTCTCGTACCACTTTCTCATCCTATTGTGTACAATCCACGCGCTAATGAAGTGCTGGATATTGGTGTAGTGACGGTCAATGGTAAGACCGTAAGACTAACTTCAACCCGTAAAGTCAAATTTGGCTCCCCAAATAGCCAAATATGACTTTTTAGCTCCCCAAATCCCATTTTCACTCCAACCCTACACAAAGCTAAATTTCGCTTCCCATCTCCCTTTTTTCAATTTATTACAATAAACCGTACTTATTTGACCTCTAATTTTCATATTTCACTTTAATTATTCTATAGTTAGTTATTACTTTTGAAAACAAAATTTTCGATGTACTTTTTTTTAAATTCCGAGACAAAAAATATTTCGGAAAATTAGTCATTATTTTGTTACCATTCACTTCGGGACCAATGAGAAAATACCAATTAAACATAATACAATTCATATCTTCTTTCAAACAATTAAACAAACAACATACACAATCAACCAATGACAAAATACCACACAAAAAAAGAAAAAAGGAAAACAACACAATCAACCAATGAGAAAATTCCATAGAAACAAATAAAAAATAAAGGAGGGCCCGCCGCGGGTCCACCATTTTCTCTAGCCAAATTTGGCTTTTCCACTCTTTTGGGAGCTAAATTTGGCTCCCAATTCACCAATACCCATTTTTAGCTCCCCAAAATAATATGGGTTGGAGCACCAAAAAAGAGCTAAAAATGGGTAAATGGCTTTTTAGCTCTAGGGTTAGAGTCAGTCTAAGAGGCAATTGATTGATAACAACGGGTTACTATAGGTTAGGTTATTTTTACAAAGTAATTAATAGGCTACAATAGGTTCATCAAGTGCAAAAAAGAGATACATGCACTATAAATTTATAATATTTGTATTTAAAATACATGAATTTTAAACTTATTATCTGAATAATTATTTACAATTTTTGGACATTTAAGATGTTCAACCTTTCTTAACTTGTCGTAGTTTTATATAAGGGTGACATAGATTGATTCTTTTTATTAGTTTGATATAGGTAATAGGTTTTTTTTTTTGTATTCAGGTACTATTAAAAGGATTCGAACATTGGACTTCCAGGTTTGAGTCTAGTGGTACTAGCACTAGACAAAACCCTTGTTCCTGATAGAGATTAATTTTTATAATTTGAGAATATTGAAGGGATTCAAACATGGGACCTTCAGAGTCAAGACTAGTAGTACTACTACTAGATCAAACCCAATTGAAGAATTTTATTTTAATATACAATTTTTTTTACAATATAGTACATAAAGTTCATTTTTTCGCTAATTAATAAATTTCAATATTGTGTACAAATAAGTCCTCAAAATTTGGTGATAAATTTATATTTTGTACATATATAGTTTTTCTTTCGTTATACTATTCAATCTTTTAAAATTTTACAAACCAATCCTATTTGATGCTATGATATATTTTAAACCACTAACTGTTTGTGTATTTGAAATTCACAATTACTACAAGATATGTATTTCTAACATTCACCATATATATTTGATACTTATCCAGGAACCTTTTTAGTTATAATCAAAATAAACGATGTGAAAATTGGAATTCCAAATCCCAACCCCAAATCCCCCTATTCAAACACACATAAAGTATTAGATTTGGTCTCTCAATTCTCATCCAACGTCTGACCTACTGCCAAGTTTTAAGAATTAACTCGGAAAAATCATAAAAGTTCGATGATTAACCTCCTTGAATCGATTATGGAGTTTGGTTATTGGTGAATCGCTTAAGAAGCAAATTGCAAGTAAAGCCTTCGACAATTCAACTGATTAATTGTTGTTTAGCATAAAGTTTACACATTCCTGTTTTTGTAGGAGTACTAATCCTTTTTTTAGTATATATATTTTGTTGACGTTTCTTGCAATATGGGGATATATAAGGGTAAGACTTCTTCCTTTCTGAGAGGAAAGGTTTGGAGTTAGACACTCTATTTTCTCAATAAATAGATGAAGGTGGGTTTTTTTTTTTTTTTTTTTTTGCTTTTGTGAGGGATTTTTGGTCATTGTCAAATGAATCTGAAACCAATAATTGGTGGCATATAAGAGAATGGGAAAGTGGGTCATAGTTTGTCCCACTGCTCTGCTCTACAATGTGTTGTCAACTTGTCATAGTAGCATGGCGCTAGCCTAGCTTGTTATTAGATTATAATTTGCATTATTATGATTTCTAGGGCCCTTTATATTCATTTCTCACCTTTTTCATATCTTTTCCAATCTTCATTTTTTAACTCCTTTCAGTTTCCTATGTATCGACTTTTTCTATTCAATGATTTTTTTTTTTTTTTGACAAGTGATGAACTTTATTCCACTCTGATGAATCCAGAAACGGCGGTTACAAGGCTAAAGGAAATCGGAAATTAGATCAAGAATACTAATCCAGTCATCTGGAAGTGAATTTCTCGCCAACGACCGGGCCACCCAATCAGCTCTAACATTAAATTTTCTATGAACAAACCTGATCTCAATGCGATTTGAGGCCTGAAGGATCGAATTCATGGATCCCATCCATGCTGCTCCCCTCCATGGCCATCTCGCTTTGTCATGCCTGAGAGCTTGAACAAGATTAAGACAGTCTGACTGGACAATACAATCTCCTCCATATTCTTGGGCTAATTTGAGACCTTCCAAAAGCGCCTTCGCTTCTGCTTCAAACGGGGTGGAACAAAGTAAAGTGTCAGCTCGCCCATCGCAAACTTGTCCATGGTGGTTAACAACAACAACACCATAAGCCGCCGGCTGGGAGTCGCTTATGAACGACCCATCACAGTGAATCACCATGTGGTGATTGCTTGGCGGTGGAGAAGAATGAGGTAGGTTATCCCTGAGCTGAACAGAAGAAGGTTGGACATGAGGCTGGGATAGTCTCGGGCACGATGTCCATTCAGTGAATTCCCTGAAGGTCTGCCTACAGGTATTCGGGGGCCACGGGATACGATTCTTGAAGGCACGCTCATTCCTTGCTTTCCAAATATTCCAGCAGACGTAGACAATCAAGATGAGACTATTGGGCTGAA
This sequence comes from Linum tenue, assembly GCA_946122785.1. NCBI lineage: Eukaryota > Viridiplantae > Streptophyta > Magnoliopsida > Malpighiales > Linaceae > Linum > Linum tenue. Next base: position 36,033,220 of record CAMGYJ010000009.1, on the reverse strand, counting down.
TACTGTCTTTCAATGAGCAGAACCAATCAAAGAAGGTGGTGGATTGCGGTGGAAGTGGGAGAGATGGGAAAATGTTGTTCCACGAAGATAACGCATGCTGGCACTCAAACATGCAGTGGAAGATGGATTCAGATTGATTCTGGCAAACAGGGCACGTCGCATCCGGAGAGCATTTTCGATGCCGCAACCTCTCTTTCGTAGCTATCCCATTCTTTGCACACCTCCAAATGAAGAAAATGAGCTTCGGAGGCAGTTGTAAAGACCAAATCCATTTCCACTTATCAGAAGTCCCTGGCGGCGCAGTGATGGTGTTGGTCTCATGGATCGCGTGATACGCTGATCTGACTGTGAAATTGCCCTCATTATTAAATTTCCAAGCCCAAAAGTCCTCCGACTCCTCTTCCCCAATAGGGATTCTCAATATAGCTTCCAATTCATCCTCCGTCACGTTTCCCTGAATGAGGTTTGAGTTCCAGATCCTTTCTCCCGGATCAATCCACTCCTTGACTCTTATGTGGTTCTGAGGGCTGCTTCCAATAGTCCCCTTTTGAAGGGTAGGGACCCACGGATTGACAATGATTCATTGTCATGAAAATAGGTGAAATTCGATGGATGAAAGGAGTGTGCAACGGTCCCAAATCCGATCAAATTTCAGAAAACTACAGTCCAAAAAGATATATAAGGATAAAGATTAAATTAAAATTGTATTGGTCCGACTTCTTGTTCCAGTTTGATAAGATCCAGTTATCTCAGTCTATTTTTTCAATATTTATAAAATTTATAGGAATAAAAATCAAACCACATTATACTTAGGTCTATATAATCGATTTATACAGTAAATTACAGCTTCAAAACTCTTAGGAGATTTAACTACTTAATCGCGATGGCATGCGTATGTGTTTTAAACGAAAGAATTAGTTTATAAGTTTTTTTTTTCTCGTTTTTTGACTAAGCAGACAAATGCATGTGCATCGATCATTGCCTACTTCACGCACTCATTCAACAGTTATGATATGGAGTACATGATAATTGTTTGACAACTCAAATCAGGTTTTGGGCAGATCGTTCTGGTCCAGTTCAGTAGGCGGCTTTGTTAATTATTAATCACGATAGCTAGCTCCTAGTACAAGTACAACTAGTTTGGGTGCCACATCTTAATTAATTTCATATAAAACATCATCAATAATTAACTCATGAATTATTGGTTCTGCATGATTTGATTTCCCATATCAATCAAACTACGTGAATAGGTCCTACCTACCTTGATCAACCTCCATGTGAAAACAAGGACACGAATGAATGATATGATGTGTTAGCATAATCAACAGTATAATTTATAGCTGAAAAGTAAAACCGCCACCCCATTCAAATTTTCCTGTCCATAGAGTGATTTTAGGAATCTGATGTGGCAGGGTGTTGAGCGGGAAAAAAATATAACTCCCCGCCAGATTGCAGAACTAGGAATCGTCCACTACCCACCTTTTTCTCCTGGTTTCCCACGTTATCATTTAGTTATTATTTATTTTTCATTTAATTTTCGTTTGGCTGAAATACCACCTTTTCTACTGGGTTCCCACGTTATTCTTTCGCCTACCCGCAGGACAGGAGGAGAATCAATTTCTATCGGAAAATTCTGGTAAGAGGGCGTCACGGTTTCGTGTTCAGCGGAGGAAGGTGTTGACGGCCGGCTGTTGCTGAGTTCATGGGAAGACGACCCAGACGTTTTGGTGGTCAGTGGCGGAAAGCAGTGACGACCCGCTTCTGCTGCGACTGAGGAGATCGCGTTTGGGAGTGCAGCGAACGATCTCCGTGGCGAAGAGGTTGTCGACGATCGAGGCTTTCCCTTCCGGCGAGAAGCACAACTACTGCCGCCGCCACCACCGTCTCCCCCGCCGCCACGAACCCTGCTTCTTCTTTCTTCTCTGCTTCAGCCTCTAGAAGGTCGCTACAAATCGCTCCAGCTACTCGCATCCGTTGAGGAGCCATCGCCGCTGGGCTCGACGCAGCTGCTGCGGCCACCGCCGCCATCAGCGAAGCGCTCATCATCCCCTTCTTCTCCCACCCGCTGCCGTTTTTTCCGTTTCCTTCCGCCGAGCACTTCACCACTCTCCCTCTCTTCGCCATCGACGGCAGCCTTGCATATCACCCAATGATTCAATTTCTTGGTTCCCCCAAGCTGAATTGATAAAAGCCAGAGGTAATTGTGAATTTCAGGGGAGGGGGGCGTCAAGAGTACTCACCGAGAACTGGGGCGGAGGAAACCCCTAGAGAGGGGTTGCGACGGAGAGATGCATGGATGAAGGAAGAAGCTGTGGTTTTGGCAGAGATGGACGCCATTTTTCACACTCTGACCCTGGGAAGGAAGGAAGGAAGGGATTAGGACGGTAGCTGGTTCTGTGAGAAACTACTGGAAGTAGTGAGCTTTGCAGAGGTGATATAATTTGCACAGCTTAATACTGACCATAGAATTTGCCCCCATCACAAAGTTCCATGCTAAGTTACTCTCCTTATTGGATCTTTTAGTTGTGTATAATTCTTGGTTTCGTGATATGGTATTGGAGATATGAGCAGGTGAGGTTTGGAACGGACCAGAGCATTAGCAGCAGTTGGTTGTGAGATGGTATGTGTAAAATGGAATCATGGTAATTACTTGGCTCTACTCATATAGGTAGGCTATATTTGAACCTCAAGGGAAGAATTCTCTTGCTACTTTTTAAGCTTTTTGTTTAGGTTTCCAACGTCAATGTGTGCCTGCTTTATGTCAACATAATCAAGTTTAATTGAAAGCAATACTTCCCACTTTGTTCACTCAATTTTTCTGTGTTTCACGGCTTTCTTATCTAACTTTTTTGTTTCTAAATTGCCTCTATTTTGGATATAACTTGCAGTTTAGGCTATGTAATCGACAACTAATGATTTAATCCATGACCTTCGGAAGAACGGTTTGAGTTTACATTTTCCTTATGTCATTAGTTCTTATAAGTAATTTGTTGAGTTCTTATGCTAATGTACGTACGGTCTCTTTTTTCTTTTTTTCCTTTAGTAGTTTGGTCCAAGAAATCATGTGATCATTAATTTTTTCTTTAAGATCACTAGGTTCATCGATTTAGTTTGCCAATCAAGCATTTAACCTTCGTTTAGTTCCTAATTGAGAGCGTAAGATCATTTGTATAATAATAGTACATGCCTCCGATACTGTGTTAAGATGGAACTGAAATGAGTTGGATGTAATGTCTTTGTTTGGTCCACTTTTATTCAGTGTTCAAGAAGACGCGATTAATCTCTCGCCTAGGCGCGATTAATAGCTGGGCAAGAGGAAATCGCCCAGTCTAGCTCTGGGCGATTGATCTAGGCACCTGGGCACTCGGAGACGCGTTTTCACTTTGGTGGGCGACGCCCAGAACAACTAATAAAGGGGAAATTGTAGCCTTTTTGTGAAAATCCCAAACCCTATTCTATTTCCCCTTTCCACCCGCTTTGTAGCCTCCCCGAGAACCTGCCCAATCCTCCTGGAAGATTGATCAATCTGCACTCGCATTTGCCGGATTTGGTAGGCTAACTGGGTTGCCGGCGCCAATAGTCTCTCGAAGGCCCAGAGGTTTCTATTTTACCGTAGTTGCCAACAGAAAGTAGCGAAGAGGGATGCGTCTATCGGTCTATGGTATTAATAGACATCTTTATCACTATGCTTTTCATTTTATTTGCTGCTTCTAATTATAATGATCAACAGATACGTCAATAAAATATGTGATCGCGTTGACCTATGAATCAATTTGGAATTGTGCAAGTTGTTGAAAATAAACACTATTTCAAGAGACATTGTTTTATGCAGGTATAACAGCTCCATTCTCTACTAGCAAAAGCAAAGTCGATCATTTGCCTGGAGGGAGGGAAACATCTTTGGGAATCTTCTTGAAATTCCCCGACTTTTATTGTTGATCATCTGACCTTCCAAAAATAGCGATGAGCATAATGTAATTGTCCATTTTTTTGCAAGAGAATAATAGATTACCAACTAATTCACTAATAATTCTTGAGCTTTACGGATGGTATTCTTTTTAATTAATTTTCTTTAGTATAGTTATTTATTGTTGTAAATTTTCACTTCATAATGTTAGTATACGTGTAACTATAAACATAATTGTTGAAAGCGTACTAATATTTGTGGATACTCGAAACCTAATATGCTATGAAATAGGTGGCAGACACAAGGACTGTCGTAAATTTAGCATATGTTATACTATCGAGCTAAAAGCCGAGCACAAAGCTAAGAACAAATTTATGGGCACACAAATTTTTGACAAAAAAGTTTTTATTTGTTGGTGGTATATATTTGTTATAAATTTTTAGAATCTTTCAAATGACATAGTGGACAAATCTATAAGTGTTGACTTTTAGATATCAAAGGCAACACCAAAATAAATTATAAAAAATCCATATTGATTTTCGAAAATCATGAATCTTTTTCAGAAACTTAATTTTCACAACAAATGATTGTATGTTTGAACTATAGAGTGCCTTATTTAATTAAAATTTTGAAGAAATAATTGGAATATTTCAGATATGTCCATTATAATACAATTGTACTATCCGTATACATTAATGTTAGCTATTAACAACCACAACTGCTTTTGGAGATATATATTATTTAAAAGTGAATTATTAGTTAATAATTTTGTATTTTCTCAATTAGTACCTAATGGTTGTCGACCATAAAAATCTGAATCCTTTATTTGATAAATTTTTATCCCTCCAAATTACTAATAGGGAAAATCCCTTGGAGTTTATAATTAATACTTCAATGCTTAATTATTTTATTTTCATGGATATAATAGAAAAATAAGTGAATAATATCAAATTTTATGAAGAAATATTTTTTAAGTAATTTATTCTAACAATAGGAAGTGATTTTTTTCTTAGATGTAAAAAATATATAGACAACAGTAAGAGATAGCATGATCAATACAAATACTTATAAACTAACTAATGTTACAATCAATAATTCGCAAAAATATTAGTTTCAACCCACTAATAAATTATTTAGACGATCCCAAATTATTTGAAAATATGAAAAAATAGATTAATATAAAAATATAATAAATAAAACTAAATTCATCCGACCAACGGGTCGGGTAAAAAGCTAGTTAATAAGTAGGTTGAGCGGCTTTCCAACACAACAATCAACGATCTATCCTGTCATCTAACATGGTGATTCGTTCCAAAGTAAGTTCAGATTCATTACACATTAAAAGTACTCTTATCAAGTTTCGATGCATAATCTACAACGAACAATGTGGTCTGCATATCTATCAAAATTCAAACCACCCACCTAATCATCAAATAGCATACTACGGGAAAAAGACCCTCTTGCAATACATGGATTGCAACACTATTTAAAAGAGTTGCTTTAAATGTACAATGAATCACTTTTTAATAGGCTTGCATATTATGTAGTTTAGACAACACAAATCAATTATGTGTTGCATTTCGTATATTATTTGCAACACATATATCACAAATGACTTTTGGGTTGCAGAAATTTTAATTGTCCGTCAAATTTTTTCGTTTGAAAATTTAAGTCCGCCCATTTTTTGGACTTAGCGTCAAAGAGTTATTGTTAGTTAAATAATTTGCCTTCTACTTATCCTTTCTCTCACATATTCTCGATTGAAGAAAACCCTCTAAGCATCGCGCAGCCTTCGACCTCCCCCGCCGAGCCTACTCTGCATCCCCTGCCTCCCTGTGCCGAGCCGACTCTGCATCCCACCAGTTCCTTGTTTGAGCTCGATGTTGATGTCGCGTTGTAACAAGCGGGGGGCGGTGGGAACGGAATCTGTTGAAATTAAATAAAGTTTAATTAAACTAAAACTGAAAAATATCTAGTGTTCTCTGGAGAATCATACAAAGCAAGTTGTAGTAGTTGCAGAAACAAATATCCCATCCGCCAACTACTCAATAAAATGTAAGCCTCATGTTTCGGTAGCTTTCATTAATAGGGTAGCCTAGAGAATTCCTAATGGCGGTGGAGTAGATTTGGAATGATAGTATAAATAGGCTTGTATGTTTTGGTGTTTGTGTGCAGAGAGCCAAAAAGAAGAAAGAAAGAAGCAAAGAAATAAAATAAGCCTTCTCTAAAAAACCTCTATGCCAATTCCCTTTTTCCTACCAATCCAATTCTCTCCAAATAAAAACCCCAACTTTCCATTCTCCCCATTCCATACACGTGCCCACCAAACTTTGCAAAAGGAAATAAATTATTTTATTTCCAACAAAGTGGTATCAGAGCCCGAGTTATTTCTGAGTATGCTCTGTGGTTGCGGCGTAGTCTGATCTTCCACATCAGAAAAGAATTTCTCGTGCTTTTGTTATCACGATTGTCCCATGGCCGAAAAATCCACTTTCCCCATTCAATTCCCCCACCTTACCAAAACCAATTACAAAAATTGGTGCATCCGTATGAGAGCCTTGCTGGGATCCCAAGATGCTTGGGATATTGTTGAGAAAGGTTACGAGATTCCTGCGGAGGAGTCTCGGTTATCTCCTGCTGAAAAGGAGGTATTGAGAAAAAATAAAAAGAGTGATCAAAAGGCACTCACTCTAATTCATCAGTGTCTTGATGAATCGATGTTCGATCAAATAGCAGATGCTACCACGGCAAAAGAAGTATGGGAAATTTTGCAAAAAGAAATGCAAGGCGTGGAACCAGTGAAGAAGGTTCGACTTCAAACACTCAGGGGAGATTTTGAAGCAATAAAAATGAAGGAAGGTGAATCTGTTTCAGATTACACCACCCGTGTGAAGTCTATCGCCAGCAAACTGAAGCAGTATGGGGAGAAAATTGAAGAGACCAAAGTGGTGGAGAAAATTCTACGATCGCTATTACCAAAATTTGACTACGTGGTGGTGGCCATGGAGGAAGCTAAGGACGTGTCAAAAATGACGGTTGATGAAGTCATCGGTTCATTACAAGCCAGAGAAGAAAGGCTAAATAAAAGAAATGAAGAATCATCAGAACAAGTGTTAGCTACAAAAGCTACCACTGAGGAGAAAGAAGGCGCACGAGGAGGAGGTTACAATAGAGGTCGAGGCAGAGGCACTTACCAAGGCAGAGGAAGAGGAAGAGCTCGAGGAGCATATCAAAGCAGAGATGGAGGAAATTTCACCACGAACAATTATGAAACGTCCACCAGAGGCAGAGGTCGTGGTCGTGGACGTGGAAGAGGAAGTTGGAGATCAAATGAAGGTCGTGATAAATCCAACGTTCAGTGCTATAATTGCTCGAAGTACGGGCATTATGCATCAGAATGTTGGAGTCCGCCTAAAGAAGTGGAGGAGACAGCAAACAACGTGCAAGAAAAAGAAGTCAAAGGCACATTGATGTTGTCACATCAAGGAGATGAGAAGCCGAAAGACAACATGTGGTATCTGGATAATGCAACAAGCAACCACATGTGCGGTAAAAGAAGCATGTTCGTGGACATGGATGAATCGGTGAAAGGAAATGTTGTATTTGGAGACTCCTCGAAGGTTCCTATCAAAGGCCGAGGAAATATACTCATCCGGCTCAAGAATGGCTCACATCAATTTATCAGTGATGTGTACTATGTCCCAGACATGACTAGTAACATCCTGAGTTTGGGTCAATTGATGGAGAAGAATTATGAAGTCCACATGGTGAATCGTCAACTGGAGCTGTTAAATGAGAAGAGGCAGTTGTTGGCCAGAGTCCCAATGTCGAGAAATAGAATGTTCGCCCTGAACATTCAAACTGAAATGGCGAAGTGTTTGAAAGCCTGTGTGAAGGACAATACATGGCTATGGCATCTGAGGTATGGCCATCTAAATTTTGGAGGCCTGAAGTTACTCGGTCAGAAGAATATGGTGCATGGTCTGCCAGTGATCAACCATCCAGACCAATTGTGTGAAGGATGCTTAGTTGGAAAGCAATTCAGGGCAAGTTTCCCGAAGGAGTCCCTGTCAAGAGCTAAAGCACCACTGGAGCTCGTCCATACAGATCTATGTGGACCGATCACCCCAACATCGTTCGGAAAGAACAAATATTTTCTATTGTTCATTGATGACTACAGTAGAAAGACATGGGTTTACTTCTTGAAGCAGAAGTCAGATACATTTGAAGCTTTCAAGAAGTTCAAGATGATGGTGGAGAATGAAAGCGGCCGCTACATCAAAGCAATGAGATCAGATAGAGGGGGAGAATTTATGCTCAAGAAATTCAGAAGGTTCTGTGAATATCAAGGAATTCGCAGGTTTCTCACAGTCCCAAGATCCCCATAGCAGAATGGAGTCGTTGAGAGGAAGAACAGAACTGTCATGAACATAGCGAGAAGCATGATGAAGAGCAAGAACCTGCCAAAGGAGCTATGGGCTGAAGCTGTTGATTGTGCAGTCTACCTGCTAAACATGTCACCAACAAAGAGTGTATGGAATCAAACACCCCAAGAAGCATGGAGCGGAAGGAAACCCACAATCTCTCACCTCCGAGTCTTCGGAAGTGTCGGATATGTGCACGTACCGGATCAAGAAAGGAAGAAGTTGGATGACAAAAGCAAGAAGTACATATTCCTGGGATACTCAGAACACTCAAAAGGTTACAAAATGTTTGATCCCGTGGAAGAGAAGTTGATCATCAGCAGAGACGTGGTAGTTGATGAAAAAGCAACATGGGATTGGACTGCTGAAGCAAAGAAGAATTACACTTTTTATCCATTCACTATGGATGAAAGTGACGATAAACCAGATGGTGATACACCTGTGACGAGTCCACCCATTCACAAAGAACCTACCAGCCCAGAAGGAGAATCGAGTGAAAGTCCCCGAGAAAGGCCACAGAAGTATAGGAGACTTGAAGAAATTTATGAGGAAACGACAACCATTGAAGGTGATGAATTGACACTCTACTGTCATTTCATTGATAGTGAACCAGTGGATGTTGAAGAAGCCATGAAGGATGAAAAATGGAAGAAAGCCATGGATGAAGAAATTGGAGCAATTGTGAAGAACAAGACTTGGGAGCTTGTGTCGCTACCTGAGAACCAGAAGCCCATCGGTGTGAAGTGGGTATTCAAGGCCAAGAAAAATGCTAAAGGAGAAGTAGTCAGACACAAAGCAAGATTGGTAGCAAAAGGATACAGTCAGAGACCAGGCATTGACTATAATGAAGTTTTTGCTCCTGTAGCGAGAATGGAGAGTATCAGGATGGTGATATCTCTCGCTGCTCAAAATGGATGGAAGATACACCAGATGGATGTGAAGTCAGCTTTTCTCAATGGATATCTCGAGGAAGATATCTATGTGGAGCAACCTCCTGGATATATCGTTGAAGGCCAAGAAGATAAGGTGTTGAAGTTGAAAAAGGCACTGTATGGTCTGAAACAAGCACCGAGAGCTTGGAATAGCAGGATTGACAAGTATTTTCAGCAGAATGGGTTCAGCAAATGCCCACGTGAGCATGCACTATACTGCAAGGTGCAAGGGGGAGCAATCTTGATGGTTTGCCTATATGTAGACGATCTCGTCTTCACAGGAAACGATCCTAAGATGTTTGAAGAGTTCAAGAAGACGATGGTTCGTGAGTTCGAGATGACGGACATTGGATTGATGTCATATTATCTTGGAATTGAAGTAACTCAAAAGGAGGAAGGAATTTTTATCTCACAGAGTGGTTTTGCCAAGGAAGTCCTGAAGAAGTTTAAAATGGAGAATTGTAATCCTGTGAGCACACCAGCCGAGTGCGGACTAAAGTTATCCAAGGATGATAAAGGAGAGAAGGTCAACTCAACGGAGTTTAGAAGCCTTGTCGGAAGCCTGAGATATCTGACTTGTACCAGACCAGATATTCTCTACGCAGTTGGATTAGTCAGCAGATATATGGAGGCACCGACAATGTCACACTGGAATGCTGCAAAGAGGATACTGCGCTACATTAAAGGTACAATTGATCATGGTCTACTTTATACTAAGACAAAAAATTTCAAATTGGTTGGATACTGCGATAGTGATTGGGCAAGAGATGTGGATGATCGCAAGAGCACTACAGGATTTGTATTTTTCCTGGGAGATACAACTTTCACTTGGAGTTCAAAGAAGCAAGCTATCGTTACATTATCTACTTGTGAAGCTGAGTATGTTGCTGCAACATCGTGTGCGTGTCATGCGATATGGCTGAGAAAATTGCTGAAGGAATTGAACATGGCACAAGAAGAGTCAACTGAGATTTATGTGGATAACAAATCTGCCCTGGCATTAGCGAAGAATCCGGTGTTTCATGATCGCAGTAAGCACATTGATACGAGGTATCATTTCTTAAGAGAATGCGTGGAACAAAAAGAAGTAACGTTGAAGTATGTGAAGACTGAAGACCAGATTGCTGATATTTTCACGAAGTCGTTGAAGCAAGACGTGTTCGCCAAACTGAGGACGCTACTCGGAGTTACAGTTAATTAAACTTTAAGGGGGAGTGTTGAAATTAAATAAAGTTTAATTAAACTAAAACTGAAAAATATCTACCCTCTGTTTCCGAAGGAAGGGAGGAAAATGGAGGGGAGGGGAAGGGAATTAGGAGGGGAGGGATGATTAGGAGGTTAAGGAAATTGGAAAGAAAATGATGTTTTATGGAGGAAAGTGGGAAGGAAAATGTGTATTGGAAATTGTAATGGATATATTATTTTATTGGGTATGTAAGAATTAAATAATTTGATTATATTTTTATATTATTTTGATGGGTTGTGAATTGTGAAGATGATGGAGGAGAGATGATTGCAGGAGAGAGATAACAAAAAAGAAAAATAAAAGGCCAACTTTTTCTTCTTCTCTCTTCTTTCCCTCCAATTTGGAGGGATTGGTGAAACAGTGTCCGGCCCCTCTCTTTTCTCTCACCTAGATACTGTTTAACGTTTGGGAAACGGGGGAAAGTTCATTGGAACTCGCACTCTCCCCCTTTCCCTTTCCTTTCCGTCCTTTTCCCTTGCAAAAAAACAGGGGGCTAGAGTTCTCTGGAGAATCCTACAAAGCAAGTTGTAGTAGTTGCAGAAACAAATATCCCATCCGCCAACTACTCAAGAAAATGTAAGCCTCATGTTTCAGTAGCTTTCATTAATAGGGCAGCCTAGAGAATTCCTAATGGCGGTGGAGTAGATTTGGAATGATAGTATAAATAGGCTTGTATGTTTTGGTGTTTGTGTGCAGAGAGCCAAAAAGAAGAAAGAAAGAAGCAAAGAAATAAAATAAGCCTTCTCCAAAAAACCTCTTTGCCAATTCCCTTTTTCCTACCAATCCAATTCTCTCCAAATAAAAACCCCAACTTTCCATTCTCCCCATTCCATACACGTGCCCACCAAACTTTGCAAAAGGAAATAAATTATTTTATTTCCAACAGAATCATGATTCCGATTAAAGCCCGAAGAGTTTACACCTGTCGCTGTCGATGGAAGAGAGAAAGGATGGCTAATTTGGGTCTTTTTTCACTCTAATCGTTGGCTTTGTTTATATTCGTTTTGGATGAAGCCTGCAGGTTTGTCCTTTCTTTACCAGATTCAGCCGCTCCCTTCTTTTCCTCCCTAGATCCGTTTCGATTTCGTCACGGCTGCTCCCCTCCAAGCGATTTTTTCTGACCTCTCTTCACTAATCCGTTCTGCTCATTGCCTGCAGCATCAGGTACCGAAAGCCTATTGTTGATTCATATCCATTGCACCTAGAATAGTTCCTCAAATCTGACCTCTGTACGAATTAGTAGTTATGTTTTTCGTTTTACATCATTCAGTTGGGTTTTATTGGTCTCCTGGTGGGCTTTTAATTGAAAAATGGTGTATATGATATTCGGATTGATGTTGCAACAAACTTGTTCACTTGTAACAGGCTTCTAATTGAAAACATGGTTGATGCTGGCGGCTTTGGATGCTTTACAGCCATGAATTTCGTTTGGTCAAGAAGGCTCTGTGTTTATGGTGGTGCTTGTGGCTTTGAGGCCAGGCTCTGTGTCCTGAAGTACATGTCAGATGAGCCAGGCTTCTCATGGCGCATGGTGAGTTTCCAGAGAACACCTGTCTCAATGAGAGAATTGAGGTCTAGATGAGGTGAATGACGATACAGGAGATGACTACATTGAATTTGAAGATGAAGATAATATCTAACGAGCTTGTTGGATTGTGTAATACTCTTGTTATATTCAGATTGTGATATACTTTCCTCCACAAAGAGTTGTACTTCTGTACATTCTATTATGTAATGAAGGAACAAATGGATAGTTTGTGTTCTCATAATAAAATGGCGAATCTTTGATACTAAATTTGTTTATATGTTACTTTGCACATCAATGGAGAGGCTCCCACGACTTTTTTTATTACTATTTTGGTACTAATTGTTACAATCAACTAGAGAAAATTAAGCCCTCTAAAAGGTATTAACGATGATATAAAGCCTGATATGAGGGTAGGATTTTGGTTGCAAAAGTTTTGAAATGTGTTGCCTATATAGGTGTTGCAAAAAATAAGAATATGCAACCCCTTTTATTTTAGTTGCAAAAAGTGAAAAAATAGTTGCCTATACTTTTTGCAACCCCCACTATATGCAACCCTAGTAAAAGTGTTGCAATAGGATATTGCAACTCTTATAAAGCTTTGCGCAACACATTTTTAGGGGTTGCATGAGACCATTTTTCCCGTAGTATATAGGATGTATTGCATGTGCACAATTCGACTACAATATCGACACTTTAAGGAGTCGTTTACTGCACCGAATAACAATCTGGTAAATAATTAATCGTCAACGCGTATGCGTCTAATGATCATGTGAATAGTGCAATTCAACAGTCATTAGCATTCTTATGTTGATGAACGTTACTTGTACGATCACTCCTTCTTTTTTTGTGTGCGAGAACAACCCAGCTACTACGAACTCATGCCCCAAGAAAAAAAGTGTGTTTTCTCCCCAGAATCTCTCCCCAACTATGAGATAAGCGCAAAAAAAAAAAACATGCATGATGGCAGTGGCGGATCTAGGACTGGGCCACCCCGGGCCACGACCCAGCCCTCCTCCGGTCCAAAGCTAGTATATAGTATGTATGAATTTTTTGATTTTAGGTGTTCGGAGTGCTATTTAAAATTCGATCTAATGGTATTTGATAATAAGATTTTGTGTAACTTGAAAAAGAACATATCCAAACCACTACTCAAAATTTAGACTAAAAATTCTAGCTCCAATAATTTTTATTTGAAAAGAATAAAGTAAACGATGAAACCTAAAAGTCTTACACGTAAAAGAATAAAAGTATATAAAGTTTCATTGGATTAAAAAACCTCTAAACTAAACCTCACACTTCCCTGTCATAACTCAAAAAAATTTCCAATCCCCAAAAAATTAAATCTACACATACTATAATACACCGAAGGAAAAAACCGGAGCCCCATTTCAAATTTCCTGCAACGAGAGTGAAAGTAGGAAGGACATTTTGGTCTTCACAATAACTTTTTTTTTATTCATTAAAAAGACACGTACTGGGATTCGAACCATGACCATTTTAAAGAAAAACAACAATCATAACCAATCACACTAAGGACATTTGTTGTATCTTTTGAAATTAAAAATATATAATAGCAAGGAGGAAAAAACTCTTCCCTCATTTCAAATTCCCTGCTCCAGGAGCGTTTGTAGGAAGGGTAGAATAGGGAATGTCAAATTTTTTTCTTTTTTCTTTTTTCTCAGTGGAACGGGCCAACTTACTGTACACATGCGGATTTAAACGGGTCCAGGAGTGTCAATTTTTTTCTGTAAACTCTTTTATTTCTCCATGGTGATAAAATATATATGAAAAGGCAAAAACAATACTCCTTTTTATTGCTAAAAATAAAAAAAATTACAATAAACTAATGCATGGTATCTAATGGGCTAACTGCTAACCATAAAATAAAAGAGTTGAATGGGTCTGACCTACACAGGATTTGGCCATCAAGTAAAACAAATGAACATCATTGGTTTGTCATTCTAAAAAGCGTTTGTAGGAAGGGTAGAATATGAAGTGTCAATTTTGTTCTCTTTCTTCTGTGGAACGGGCCAACTTACAATACACATGCGGATTTAAACGGGTCCAGGAGTGTCAATTTTTTCTTTAAGCCCTTTTATTTCTCCGTGGTGATAAAAATATATATGAAAAGGTAAAAACAATACTTCTTTTTGTTGCTAAAAATATAAAATTTAACAATAAACTAATGCATGGTATCTAATGGGCTAACCGCTAACCATAAAATAAAAGAGTTGAATGGGCCCGATCTACACGGGATTTGGCCGTCAAGTAAAACAAATGAACATCATTGGCTAAAATATAATGTATTTTAATGTTATTCAATGGTTCAACCTCGACCAACCCAATTATTCCATTTTTTATCATTTCAAATATATTATATAATTATTTGATATCATAATGATCAAATTATAGTGTATTTTACAGGGAATCGTTTGGTATTTGTTAATAAAAAACCAAACAGAAAGATCTATTTGGTTATTTTAAACATTAAAACGATCCTAAACATTTTCGGTTCCTTTTGAATTTCTATGATTTTATTCCCGAATAAGTGATGTGCAAATGACGAATTGCAGTCATCTCTTTTCTTTCACTATTTTTTATTTTCAAATAGAAAGTTTAAAAGTTAAGAATAATTAGAATTTTGCATGGGTCGGTCAAACAGGCTTAATTTCAAGTTTTGGCCCGTTTTGATCAAGTCTAATTTATAATCACGTGGTTCCCTGATACTCGATAAAAATCTCAATCCAAACCAGTTTGGCAGGTGAGTCCGTGTTTACCACCATTTTCTAGGGATACGACAACGGTGGTTCCTATCCCAAATCGTGTTGTTCGTTTTTTATTTTCTTAGATTTTATCATGGCCTGACAAAAACCAGAAAGCACAATGACGACAAGATGAAAGTTTTATAAAGCAAATTAATCGGCCAACGGGTCGAGTAAAAGCTAGCAACGATTGTGAGATGCTAATTTTCCGAAAACCTACGAGATAGGCGATTTTTTATTCGATTTTCTGGATTCCGGCTTCTATAAAACTTACTCCACCTCATCATATTACCAGAAACAATATTGTTTCACAAGATAACAGATACTTGATTTTGGTTCATAAGGCTGATTTTTGATTCGTTGCATCATTCATGTCTCTTTCCTGCTAAAATTCATTATTTTTATCACGTGTTTCCAAAAAAAACTATACAACAATAAGCTATACACCCCGTTACATTATCAAATTTCATACCTCACCTTCCTCCGGCCAACTGGCCGGGGCCCACGCTAGTTAGAATTAGGAGACAAACGAACTCAAAATGGATTCCTCTACTAGTTCGTCAGACGCTGATTTTGGGGCGTTTACTTCGCGGATTTGAATGATTGATTTGGTACTCAAATCCATTCCATTATGGATTTAAGAAAAATTCATTGTTTGCTTGCATTTCTTTCAGGGACCAATTCCATGGGCCCCACAAATTTTAAGTGTCCAAATCTGTGAACCCCACGGACTTGTAAATCCCACTTATTGATGTGGGATTTGCAACATTGTCATAATCCATGATGAGATTTTACCCATATACCCTTATGAACTTTTAAAATTCCAAGTTTGCCCTCACATTACCTATTGTACACCATAAATAATCAATTAATTAACAACAAAGAAATAATAGAAATATTCAATTAATGTGCAAACATGAGTTAGATTTTTTAAACCATTTCTTGTGTTCTAGTTTCCTTTGACATTTTCATGGAACGTGTAATTCTTTGTTCCCCGGTTGTAATATATGTTGCTATATGTTACTTTTGAAAAGGAGAACAAAGAATTGGTAACCGATATATGTTACGTTAAATGTTAAACGAAATTTTCCTGTTTATTATTATTGTCATTGTGGCAACATTATGCTTATTAGTACAGATTGTCCTTGTTTTTTTGTACATATCATAAACATAACAAACAAATAGAAAAGGATAATATGGTAATTTTGGACTTTAAGTTCTAAATCCCAAACCCATAAATTCATGATAAAACATCTCAACAAACAAAAGATTGTTACAAATCCATAATGCCTCAAATCCTTGATAAATCCTTGGATTTTTAAATTACAAACCCCTCATTTTTAAATCCATAAAGCAAACGACCCCAAATTCTTTCTAGTCTTTTGATGAAGAAAATATTTACAAACTTGTTGTGTCATCATATAAATTGCTTCAGTTGAGTGGTGCACTAGATCCTAATTTTTTTTCCTGATCTTTTGATGATGAAAATATTTACAAACTTGCTCAACTGTTTATCCTCGAGACTTTGAAGGTTATTATATGCTTTCTTTGAAAAATGATCTACGATATTATGCCGCTCATGCATGTGATTCATATTATGCCGCTCATGTGGTTCATAGTTAGGAATATATAGTTTCTTCCCTTGCCAAATTCCTAGAGAAGGTAGTGGAAACAGAGATGGATACACAATACAAAAAGATTTATCGGTTGATTCATCTAGTCCTGACTTAGCTCGTTTAATGACTACTACGGAGAGAACATTTTCAGCAATGAAACATGTGAAAACTTATTTACGCAACAAATGAGCGATGAATTTCCCGTTGATTGCTTAACTATTTTATTTAGATAGAATATGTTATTGGTATGGATTAAGACTCCATTATTTGATGAATTCGCTAAATTAAAAGATGGTACAATTGACATTATAATAAAAATTATAGTTATCATTTATTTTTTTGTTAAAGTATCTAATTTTCTATTTAAATGCCGCCTATTATGTCCTGTATCCGCTGCTGAATGATGGAGTCCGGGGCATTGAGTGCAAATGGAAGACGGCCAATAGAGACAATGATGGAACCGAATGGAATATTAGAGAAAGAGAGGTTGAATAAGTCGGACAGAAGACGAGAATGATGGACTTGACTTGACTGTTTGGGAGCGAGCGTACGAGGAGAGGGGCCGGGCGGTTGGGGACGATGCGTCTCATGTGATTCTCACGTGAACGATGCCCCACGCCCTCCCTCAACTCAATTGCCCCTTTCCTTCAACTAGCTTAGTCTCTCTCATCACTCCATCTCAAATCGACCCCCTTATACCTCACCATTCTTCTCTTCTTTCGCCCTTCCCATTTAACTCAAACAGTGATGGAGTGACGAATCTAAATGAGATGGTTAAAAATCTATATGAAGAGAATTCGAACTAACGAGGGGACTAAAGCCTTACCAATTTTGCTATATTTTTCAAAAAATTTACTAAATTTACATGTAATTACGAGTTAAGGAGCGCTATAGCCTCCCCTGAATCTAAGGTGGTTCTGCCACTAAACGCGAATACTCGCAAGATAATTATTTATATTTGACATTGGAGTACGTACGTAGTTTCTGCCTATGAGCTAGGAGAGGTGATCAATATGTGATGACTCAAAAGATTGAGAATGAGTATGTTATGGTTTGGTATATATGAAATCTTATCTTATCTTACTATATATTATGATTGTTAAAAACAACTTTTTGCCACATAAGCACTTGGAGAATTTAAAAGTTGCCAAGGTGGACAATTTTTTTACAAGCAAAAAAGTTAGTACATGAGTTATTTATGGAGTTATCTCTCTCTTCTTTTAATGATGTTTTCTTTTATTCAATAATTCTTTTTTGTTTTTGTTTATACCTATGTTTGTAGAAAAAGGCTAATGTTTGTAGAGTGATATATCACATTTGTTTAAACAAACAAATATCTTATTAAACTTTATCAAGTAAATTTTTTACTAATTTTAAACAAATACACACATAAACAATAATATTTTCATCAATTAAATAAAATATAATGATGGAAATAAATAAAATAATTGTTATAAAATCAATCTACTTTCAGAAACGAACGATGTTATTTTATATTTTTTTGCTATTAAACACTCTCTTATTTAGAGATAGCAACCGAACCCATGGCCGCGGGTGCCCAACCACCTCCGACCCAGTCAATGCGGGGAATCTTCGCATTGATTGGGTATGGGGATGGTACGGGTAAAACACTCAAATTTTTTTATAGAGATGGGCGGATATGGTTTTGAAATCCCCCGCCCCATACCCATACCCAAACCCGCCCCACCGAGGATCATCTGTTATATGCATAAAATATAACGAGTCTATTGTAATTTGTCAATGGAAGGAAGGGTAACTAAAAGAAAAATAAAGTGTTAAAATATAATTGATGGCAACCAAATTGTAATCTCATCCACTTATGTATCAGTTCCATAATTTTGGGCAGGTAGTACCAATATTTTTTTTACATATTTTTTTATGGTGAGTAGCTTATGGGGCGGGTATTATCCATGCGTATCCGAAAACCGGGGTTTGTAAAACCTTTCACCGTATGAGTATGAGGCGGGTATGAGTTTAGGTATTTGAAAATGGTAATGAGAATGATGATGGTTTAGGAAAACCCGACCCATTGCCATCCTTACTCTTATTTCTAATTAATATATCTATAAAATAAAACAAGTATTATATAGTAAAAGTTTTGGATAGAAACTTAATGATGTACAAGTATTATATGAAATGTGTGAATGTTAGAGAAATCTTTGTTGACGATGTACAATAAACATTATGTTTCATCAACCACTAATCAAACATGGGTTGACAATTTTCATGTAATAGTTGAATGTCTTCTACATTAAAAGGCTTTATAGTTAGAAGACTCTAAACCGAGCTATTAGGTAAAAAATGAAAAATCTTTATAAGCATGAGATCAAGGCAATTCTAATAAGTCATTTGGTTACATGATTGTGAGTATGTGACTCCATGGGCCGAGAGTTAGTACAAATTTCAAGAATTAGCAATTGGTACATATTGAGTAAATAAAATTTAATAGCTATACCTTTCAAAATTTTCAAAATTTTAACCAAATATTTTGTATTAAATATTTTGTATCGCGTCAAAATATTAATCATTTCTCTGTTATCTTTAATAATTTTGTAAATCTTCTCTCAATTGAAATACTAAAATTTTTAATATTGATTGTCACGTGTCTCCTCCAACTCATCATCATGTTGTTGAGTCAATATTACTAACAAAAATGCTAATGGAGAGTTAAATTTTGGATAATACTTCGTATTTTGAAAGGTATGGTTGATAATTTTAAAAGTTTGAAAGATTTGATTCATAAATTGTATTTACTCTATTGTATAAGATACTAAATTTGAGTGTCTTGATAGACAAAATTTTGACATAAGATCCTATGTAGAGACTTAATGAACATTCACATAAACATGTGTCAAGATTAGATAAGTTGATCATAATAAGGGGTACAGCGTGTGTCAAGTTTCACTTGGGATAAACACAATTTAACGAGTAATCAAGTATCTTTATCCAATAATATGAACTCTTAATAATTGTTTGAGAGTTTGTCCTAACTCAGAATCACGAAATTTTAGATGGTTTATAAGATTAGGAATTTGAATGGCTTGGTTGACAAACTTTTGTATGCTATTCTAAATGTGACGGGATAAATCTTTAAAATGTGATTTATTATTAGAGAATCGAAACCTATGAAGATCATAGATGAGTGTGCTAAATATTGAGAATTTTTAATATGAACATATAACATACTCACTTATGAAGCGTGAGCATAAAAAAGTTAGAGGATTAAAAAGGTTTTATACATGTAGATAAATTAATTTATATAAATGATAAACTGAAATTTTTCGGCCAACCGGTCGGGTAAAAAACTAGTCGAATATAGATAATAATGATAATTATACAGAAAGCTCGGTAACATACAAGTTATCAACACATATACATTAATGAAGAATGGAGTTACCTTTATCTGAATAGTTGGTAGCTAATAGGTATCACTTACAAAGTCATTAACGATAAAATTTAATAGGGGTGGGGGAAACGGGTATTTGGGTATACCCGTATCCGTCCCGTTTTTAAGGGTTACGGGTACCCATATTACCCGTAATATTATAAACGGATGGGACTTGGGATTGTACATTCCTAATATGGGTACCCGTGGGTTACCCGCGAATACCCGTTTGGGTAATATGGGTACCCGTTGTACCCATTCAAATTACAAAGACAAAAATTTAATTCAGCCCAGGCGCCCAACCCAATTCAAAACCCATTGGTCATTTCATTTTCGGCCCTTACCCTTTTCAATTTCAATTCCATTTGGGCCCTTACCCTTTCACTCTTTCACTGAGACCGTGAGACGCAGTCACGCAGACGCACAGCTTCTCTGGACTGGAATCTCAAGTCTGTCTGGTCCCTGGACGAGTCGTCTTCGAGACGAGAGAGTAGAGACGAAACCTAGCTCGCCTCCTTCATTCACCGCCGTCGCCGCCTCTGAGCTCTCCCTCTCAGTCCCTCTCCTCTGCCTACTCCGAACTTTTGCTCCCACCGTCATTTCTCTGCTAATACATGTTTATGTAGTGGGTTTGGGATGTAATTGTCTTTAGCTAAAACGTCATCTGATTTTAGGGACATGTTTTGAAATGAATACTTGTGTATATAGAGATTGAATTTATGTTTTTGATCATATCGTGTTCTTATTATTCCCCGCAAGAGCATGTTATTATAAAGATTAAACTTTGGGTATTTGTGGATAGTATGGGTACCCGTTATCCGTCCCGTACGGGTAATGGGTACCCGTTTCCCATATGAGTTTGGAATATGGGATGGACTTTGGTCTCCAAATGGGACTGGGTACCCGTTTAGAACGGGACGGGTATCCCGTCCCGTTCCGTTGCCCACCACTAAAATTTAAATGCATGGCCATTTTAAACTGTCAAGAAGAACCAGCTATGATATCTTCTTGTTAACTAATTGAATTATTGATGTTAAGTTTTAACCTTTTTCTTTACAAGTAGCACCTCCTAATGGGTTAGTTTATTCAACTTGGGAGAGCGGAGAATCTTCTTTGATCCATACTGATTGAAGCAGAAACGAAATCCCTTTTGGAAGGAGTGAAATTAGCTTAAGAATATGGAACCGAATGTACGGTACAATCCGACTGTCAGGTTCTGGTGAAAGCTCTGAATCACAATCAATCAAGATGGCAATGGAGATGTGCATCATGGATTGGATCGATTGTTTCGATCTTGAGGACAAACCCTCTTATTCAAGTCAAGGATGTTCCTAGGGCACTCAATGTCAGAGCTGATTGGATTGCAAGATCAAAAGCACGAGCTTCGCTTCCTGATGACTGGATTAATATTCTTGATCTCATTTCTAATCTTCTCTAAAAATGTAACCAAGTTTGCGCTTCTTTCGTTTGGTGGAATAAAAGTTGTTAATCATTGGCAAAAAAGAAGGTATATCTGTCTTACAGGGGGCCCCAACTCAACCTGCTGTTCCATTGATTGTAGAATCAAGTTTCACTACGGGAAAAGTAACTTTTGGCAATACTTGCTTTACAACACTTTTTAGAAGTGTCACATAAAATAAAAATATGCAACAATTTCAATTTGTGTTGCATAATATGTATTTTATGCAACACAAATTAGTTCGTACTTTAATTTTTGTTGCATATCTCTAATAATATGTAAAACTTGTGCAATAAAATAAAATATGTTGCATATTTTTAAATTTTAAGCAACACTTAATTAGCAAAAAGTTAAAAATTATACATTACTAATTGTTCTTATATACTATTAAAATGGAAAAAATCTAGTATAAAAAGGAGTTTGTATAACATTGGTCCCATCAAGAAACCACTTCGCCGTCGGATCAGTCACTATTCAGGAAAATCAAAATTATTTTTTGTGACAAATCATATCATCAATAATTTGTATTGTAGGTGTAAAGTTAAATTGGTGACAATTGAAATACATTTGGTGATGAGAATAACTCGTCACAAGTGTATAGTATTTATCACATGCTAAAGTTGTCACGATTGAATACGTTTTATGTGATGAAAAAAGAAGTCACGAATAAAGCTATAAATGTTGGTTATACTAGTAAAAAGGTGTTGCCTAAATTGGTGTTGCATATAGGGTATACATATGCAACACATATTTTTTGTTGCAAAAAGTAAAAAAAGTGTTACCTATTACTTTATACAACACTACCTGTAGAGGACACTACTAAAAGTGTTGCATATCGTATATGCAACACTTTAGCCACTTCTTGCAACACATATGAAGTGTTGCCAAAAGCGACTTTTCCCGTAGTGTTATCTCTTGTCACGTTAGGTGACAAGAACACCTAATTCACGCATTTTTTCCATTAATTCACGCCATATTGGCGTTATTCACGTAAGAGTATTGTTTATTCACACATGGTGTTTATTCACACATACTGTTATTTATTCACATCATGGTAAATTCAATTTTAAACTTTGAAATATATCAAAATGGATGTCATTATGTAGATTATTACGTGAATAAGCATAGTATTAAGTAAATACGAACCAAATGGCGTGAATGAGCACATAATACATAAATAAAGTGATATTATGTGTTTTGTCAACTAACCTGACTAGAGATATTTTCCTTCATTTGTATCGACGTTATTGGTCCAATCATTTAATTTGTTCCTCTGTGCTATGCGACAAGGGGGAGAGGAGAATGATAATGATGCACAGGAAAGAAGGGGGGAAAAGTAGAAATCATTATTTGATTTTGAGGGAGGGAGAGAGAGAGTTACGTTCTCACAAGTCACAACCCACCTGAACCCACCTGGGTTCCTCATGGGTCGGGTCCCACTGCCATATCCGAGCCCAGACCAGACACAGATAGAGACTGGGGAAATTAACAATATAAAAGAAATGATAAGTACAGCACAGGTCGATATTTTTTTTGGTTTTGGTTTTGTGGTGTTTATGATGATGGTGATGATGAACACGAATACATGATACTAGCTAGTATGTAATTACCACCATTGATCGATGAGGAAATTAACTAGTGTTTCTAGGCCACCGGCAACTAGCTTAATTAAATAGTGGTCAAGACAATATATAATATGAGGGTGAGGATCTCATATTCTCATAAAATAGGATGGATCGATCTGTTAGTACTTGCAGATCAACCAATTGTGGCAACCTTGTTAAAGGTTGCGATTCATCTATTCGGTAAGTAATTAATGGAATCGACCGCGAAATCATTTCACAACAAAAAAAGAGGAATTTAACGTATGACAAAAATTGTCTCCGAAAAAAAAATCGTCCCTATAATTTTCGGGACGACTTAGTCATCTCCAATGTGTGGCTCCCTATACTCTTGCCCTCTATTCCTTTGGGGACGACAAAAAAACTAGGTCGTCCCCATTACTAGGGACGACAGTTGTCCTCAATACTCGCAAGTCGTCGCCTCGTTTCTTTTTTATTAAAGAAAACATGTCGTCCCTATAGTTATTACTTTAGAGACAATAAGTCGTCCCCTAAACATCATTTCCAGGGACAAACTATTGTCTCGCTTAATCGATTTCATGATTGTGTTGGGCCTATCAGGGGATAATATGTCGTCTCCTTTTTTTTTTTTTTTTGTTATAGGGTCGACTTGTTGGTCCTATAGGTATCGAATTGGAGACAAAAAATCGTCTGCAAAAGGTTTATTCAAGGACTACTAGTTGTCTCTTATACTATATCTTTGGAGACGGCAAATTATCACCTATGAATTTTAGGGATGACTAGTTGTCCTTTAACTTGTGTATTTGGGAACGAGGAGTTGTCACTTATGCACCTTTTGGGGATGCCTAATTGTCACCTATTTAGTTGGTAGGGACGACTAATTGTCTTTAAGCTTTGTCTTTCTGGATGACTAATTGTCACTAATATAACTTTCGGGACAACCTGTTATCCGTTAAGTGGCACCATCAGGGACGCTGAAATATCGTCTACGAAAATTCTAGGGACAACCAATTGTCACTTAAATAGTATATTTCGGGATGAGACATTGTCACATTTGAAACGATCATATGTCCCCTCACCAATATAGCAAAATATCATAAAATCATTTCCGTCAAAGTTGAAACAAAACTACTACAATTTTATCTCAATCCAACACTATGAAAACTAACATTCATATTTCGAAAGACATTCTCAAGTGAAACTAGAAAGCAAAAAAAAAAAAAAAAAAAGAAAAGAAAAAGATAACAAGTTTGAAATTCATATTCTTCTACTATCTCTATAAAAAAATGTACTATCATTTCTCTATACTACACAGTGCATGTTCTGACCAGTTCATCCTTCTTCTCTTAGCTCCTGAAAATGTAAATACACAAAATTTATAAGCTAAACTTCCAAAACACATCAATTCAATGAAACTAACAAATTAAAACTAGTAGTACAAATACAAGAGAGACAACATTTGAAAATTAAGAAAGTACCTATTTTTCGTTTTTTAGTTAGAAATCTGCCCGATTATATTGATGCAACTCGTTACTTATTCGCACACCGAAGGATGTTCTTAATTGTGTCTATATATAGTATATATATATGAGTGCAGGACATGGTAGGTTTTGCTCTTTTGTTCACGAGTCTTTGCTGCAAAAAGATTTACTACCGTGGTTAGAGTGAAAAGGAGAAGAGAAACGGGTTGTTAAGATTCTGAAAGTTGAGAGAGAAAGTAGCGAGAGCGATCTGGTGATTAGGGTTTGTGCCGGACGGCCCTTGTCGTCGCACCGGCGCCTGAGCCAGTGCATAATCCTTTCCCCCTCTTCTCTTTTCTTGAAGCGATCAGTACCTCATGGCTTCATCGTCGAATCCGGCGCCTGAGCTACTTTTGACAAAGCCATGGGCGAGCTTATTTGGGATTTCTGAAGCGAATCGACTATGTTATATCAAACCTGAAGTTGTGAATGGTGGATTGCAGATGCCAAAGACTGTCAGAGATGAAGGTGATGCTAGATGGAAACATTGCCTGGTAGGTAAATTTTTGCAGGATATTCCTCCTTTGTTGGTGCTTCGACGATGGGCCAATAAACTCTGGGGGAGGGATGGCCAGGTTAGGGTTTCACTTCTTTGCAAGAAGCTGATTCTTATTCAGCTGCCATCACAAGCAACTTGCGATTGGATTCTGGAAAATGGGCCTTGGTTTCACAATGATAATCTGCTGTATCTTCGCCCATGGACTCCGGGAATTAGTGTAGAAGATTTAGGCAGAAAGGCTCTACCGATTTGGCTGAAACTGTCGAATGTTCCTCTTGAGTATGTGAATTTCCAGGAGCTGAGTCGACTTGGAAGTTGGGTGGGTATCCCTAACCTGGAAGTTGATCATACCACGAGACTGGGCCGGAGGATGGGATTTACTAAAGTCCTGGTTGAGCTGCAGGAGGAGGGTCCGTTCCCAGAAACAGTGACGGTCTAGCCTGATGATGATCTCCCGATCCACGTGCGTGTGGAATATTGTCGTCTTCCCCGAGTATGTCCTGTCTGCAAGTTGTTTGGCATAGAATGCTGTGGTCTTATTCCGGGGCAGAAGGTATGGGTGGCTAAGCCAGGCCAGCAGGTGCAGAATGATAAAGGAATGGAGAGAGTGGAGGTACCCCTAGTCTCTCCTATCCCACTGGTAGATAATGAAGTCTCAGGTCAGAACAAGGAGCTGAGAATGGACTCTCCCTCATTGGTTGGTTCCTCTTCAAGAATCACCATAGGAGGGATTAATCTTGATGTATCTTTCTCGGAGATTTCATCCCCCTTGCCATCAGCAGTTTCATCTCCAAAATTGCCCTCTGAAGCTGAATTTCAGAGAGTGGTTCATGGAGCCAAACCTCGAATCTGGTCTCCAGCTCCTAGTCCTACCAGTGTTTTGCACATTTCGCCTTCTTCATTCAGCGTTCTTACTGATCAAGGTGAAGATCCAGTTATTAGACTACAAGATGCTCCAATAAGAGGCACCAAGAAGGCGGGGCTTCAGCCCCAGTCCTCACCATGAACTGTCTATTCTGGAATGTTCGAGGATTTAACAAATCCTCGAAGTGACAGGACTTCACACAAGTCCTGAGGCGTCTGAATATCAGTATAGTGGCTATTTTGGAGACCCGTGTGAAGACGGTTGAGTTCTCTGTGGCAATGGCAGTGAAACGCGTGATCATTTATTCTTTACTTGCGAGTATGTTAAGCAGATGGTGCAGGGCTTTTTGCAGGTTGAGCTGGTGTGCAGATCCTCCTGGGCAGAGTCTTTGCAGGCAATCTGTTATGCTGTGCACAGGGACCCGAGTAGTTTGATTGGATTCAAATGTGTCTTCTGATTATGTATATATGGAAGGAGAGGTGCAGAAGGTGTCATGCTGAGCAGAATCGGGATGCAACGGCGGTACAAGTGCAAATGAAGCAGGATTTAAGCCTGTTAAGATTGCAGTAGCAGTAGGGGTTTGTAGTTGGTAATGGTTGAGGGTTTTGTCTCTTTTTTCATCTTCTGCTCTGGGAAGCCACAATGGCGACCCATTTCGTTGTATTGGTTATTGGATTGCTTGTTTGCAATTCTTTGCTTAATAGTAAAAGGGTAACTGATTCAACGAAGAAAAAAAAAGGAGAAGAGAAACAACATCAACAAACGATTAGCAAGGGACTATAAGAAAGCAATCACACATGGTAATCCGAAATAAAGATTGGCAGGGTATGGGAAGGAACAACATCAAAGCATGGTTAGAGCTCCTGAAGCAGCACCAAACTGGCCACAAGAGGCAAAACATATAACAAATATAATTTCTGGTCCTTGTTATTTTGGTTTAGGGTTATAATGACCAATAAAATTTTCGGTATATAATTTCGTTGGACCATATCATCGAATACCATATCATAGAATCGACATAATTTTGCAGCCGATATAGAGAAGCATGAGAGGGTAAGAAAGTCGAAGGGAACACGCCGGGAAACATAAAACTGAGAAAGAGAAGAAGAAAATTAGAAGAGATCATCTTACGAGGAAGCAAGTTTGGCAAACTCCGTCGACTGCTTGGGAGAAGAACCACCCGCGAGGAATCAATCAAAGCAAATCGTTGAGGAAGAGTATCTGCCTCTCTGGGGATCAGTCCATATAAAACATCGCAACGATTAAATTAAAGGATTTGACTCTAGCAAAAGGAAAGGAAATCAGTTGGGCAATCTTGCTAATGGCGATATTTAGGACGAATGAGAAAACAAAAACATAAAGTTAATTATCACTTTACGTAACGCAAATGTATTCATTACGTAAAATGATTGTTTATTACGTAAGGCTTCCGTAATGACACATTACAAGTGTTACGTAAAATACACACTCATTACGTAAAGTTCACGAAAAACAGTTATATTTGAAGCGTTACGTAAGGATTACGTAATGACTTAACACTTTACGTAATGCATAGTGAATATTCATTACGTAAGAAGACCGTCCATTACGTAAGGCTTCCGTAATGACCTTTTACAACTATTACGTAAGATAAGATATATTACGTAACCATTACGCAACACCTTTTGTGTTTTACGTAATGCGACTTGTGAAACCTGCTTGAAAAGTCCAGTCTCTTTTTAAAAACCAAACCTTAACTCAAACCAAAAACCGGTTACTCCGGAGCAACCCAAACCACATGTTAAAATAAACAAACTGACATCATTTAAGAAGTTCAAACAAAAAAACTGAATACTTGGGCAAAATTCTCAATCTCAAACACTTAAAGCGACTTAACATAGAATCTCCAGTTTATACTAATAACCATGAAACAGAATAATTAACTAATCTAACTTAACTCCTCACGAGCTTTCCGATATCCCGTCGATGCTGGTACTGCTGCTCGCCTCGCCCTGCTTCTTCTCGTGATCCACTTCGTCTAACCCTTCCTCGACCTGGTGAGTGAGAAGGGGTCAGTCTCGTCGTTACTTCCTAAGGTCTTTGCCCTAGGCAAACTCCTTACTAAACACATTATTAGGGGAAATGCCTTCCTTAGACGAAAGTCGTTCTCACTTTCACCCTTTAAACTTTACTATCAAACAGTCTATAAGAGATCTCTACTCCTATCTTATCTTTAGAATTCCCTTACTTATATTCTTAATCCCTAGACACCAACACAAGGGACCACCGCGTTACGTCTCGCCGTCCGGTGTCCCTACCCTAGTATGCCAACCGCGTTACGTCTCGCCGTCCGGTTGCATACCCAAACTCAGCAGTGGCACTGCGTTACGTCTCGCCGTCCAGTCCATGCCGATCAACTACTGCGTTACGTCTCGCCGTCAAGCAGTGACCTGACCATCTACCGCGTCCAGTAGTGGCCCAACCGCCCGGGGGGTTCCTCTAACCATTGACCAACTATTACAATCATACATCCATACATTCATACATAGCACAACGCGTGCCTCCACCCTTACAGGCGATGGGATGCCTCACACACATATCGCGCATTACTCAAAAATTAACTAATTAATAACTTGAACGAAAAACATAAACTAAAAGACCTACGACAGAGATTTTATCCCCTTTACACTCACCTCGAAAAGATGACTCCTCAATTCCTTCCTCGAAGAAACCTCTCCTTAGCCGGATTATCTTGGGGAAACCTATTAATAAGAATCAATTTTCTTAGATGACCTTTCTTGATTTAAAATCCCTTTTGAATCACTAGAACATCCTCTCCTCAAACTCCAGCCCTTGAACCTCATTCCAAAGGTCCTTTAACCCCCATTAAATTTTTTCTAGAAATACTCCCTTCAAAACCGACTATTTTTCTAATTATTTTTATCTTGGACGAATTTTTCACCTAACTTGAACTTTCTTAAAGTTTTGAAAAATAATTTTCCCATGTCAATAATGAGCCCCTATACCCTAGAAAATTATCAAACCCTTAAAAACCATTCGGAATTTTTTTATTTAATTAAAATAAATATTAAAACAATTTCCAAAAATAGAAATACATCTTCAAAAATTCCAAAATTAAATTAAAACCATCTACTAGACGTTTCTCACTTTCACCCTTTAAACTTTACTATCAAACAGTCTATAAGAGATCTCTACTCCTATCTTATCTTTAGAATTCCCTTACTTATATTCTTAATCCCTAGATACCAACACAAGGGACCACCGCGTTACGTCTCGCCGTCCGGTGTCCCTACCCTAGTATGCCAACCGCGTTACGTCTCGCCGTCCGGTTGCATACCCAAATTCGGCAATGGCACTGCGTTACGTCTCGCCGTCCAGTCCATGCCCGATCAACTACTGCGTTACGTCTCGCCGTCCAGTAGTGACCCCAACATACTCGATCAACTGCTGCGTTACGTCTCGCCGTCCAGCAGTGACCTGACCATCTACCACGTCCAGTAGTGGCCCAACCGCCCGGGGGTTCCTCTTACCATTGACCAACTATTACAATCATACATCCATACATTCATACATAGCACAACGCGTGCCTCCACCCTTACATGCGGTGGGATGCCTCACACACATATCGCGCATTACTCAAAAATTAACTAATTAATAACTTGAACGAAAAGCATAAACTAAAAGACCTACGACAGAGATTTTACCCCCTTTACACTCACCTCAAAAAGATGACTCCTCAATTCCTTCCTCGAAGAAACCCCTCCTTAGCCGGATTATCTTGGGGAAACCTATTAATAAGAATCCATTTTTTTAGACGACCTTTCTTGATTTAAAATCTCTTTTGAATCACTAGAACATCCTCTCCTCAAACTCCAGCCCTTGAACCTCATTCCAAAGGTCTTTTAACCCCCATTAAAATTTTTCTAGAAATACTCCCTTCAAAACCTACTATTTTCCTAATTATTTTTATCTTGGACGAATTTTTCACCTAACTTGAACCTTCTTATAGTTTTGGACAATAATTTTTCCATGTCAATCATGAGCCCCTATACCCTGAAAAATTATCAAAACCTTAAAAAACCTTCAGAAAGATTTTTATTTAATTAAAAAAAAATTCGAACAATTTCTAAAAATAGAAATACATTTTCAAAAATTCCCAAATTAATTTACAACCATCTCCTAGTCGTTTCTCAATTTATAAAATTGTTAAAGTCAGAAAAAAACCTTCAGAGAGGCCCGAAACACTTTAAAACATCTAAAAATACGTTTCTGGAAATTCCCAGCAGCTTTAGTGACTACCCAAATTCTGTCACTAAAAGCCTGAATGTATGTTGCTAAAACCCCAGAATTCTATCCTCACGAAAGAATCACCAAATCAATCGACCTAACTCAAAGGGATCGAGTTCCCTTACCTCTAGAACGTGCCTAGGCCTTGGTTGGATGACCCGGGACGTTGATCTCCTCGTTGAACGAACCCTCAACGTCACCGCTAATAAAAATATGGGCTTCGGATTAGTCTACCGATAAATCGAGTTTAGAAATCGCGAAGAGGTTCGTAATCCTTACCTAGAACGAAAGGGATGGGGTCGGGATCGGAGCATAGGGAGCTCCCTTTCTTCTTCTTCTTTTTTTCTTCTTCTTCTTCTTCTTCTCTCTTCTCCGCGGCGCGGGTGCTTGCAAAAATACGAGAAGGGTTTTTTATTTTGCCTGCTGTGTTGCCGGCAATAAAAGGGGTGGGGTGGGGGATTTATTGCTTGGGTGGGGAGTGTAGGCGCCTGCCTACTTGGTCCGCCCCACTGCCTTTTTTTTTTTTAATAATTATATAATAATAATTGTAATTATCATTATTTCTAATCGGCGGTTGCAATTCTTAGTACGTAATCGTCAATCCAACCGATTCCAAATTAAGGTCGAACCTAAAATTAAAATACCGGGGTGTTACACTGCTATAGCAAGTAAAAATATTCAAGTCACCTTCAAGTTACCATAAGAAATCCCTATTATTTATTAGGAGTATTGTTGTTTTTTAGTTAGGAATTAGGATAATGGTTCTCTATGTACTGGCTAACAAACAAGTTCTAAACAATTAACTGATTTATTATTAAAATTTAAAACAATAGGCTATTTCCATAACAATAGATAGAAAGAAAAAGAGAATCGTACGGACTGAGAGGATATTAAGGATAAGGGTTTTCTCGGAGACCAGGAAAAGCGAACAAGCGCGTGTGAACCTAGGGTTTTGAGCCTCATGGCGGCGGTATTGCCGACTGGGACGCCGGACATGGCAGAAAAGCCACCTGATAATACCAGTGGCATCCGGCGGCCCTCAGATGCCTCCTCCTCCCCGAATAATAAAAGCGAGAAGGAGGATGTCCAACCCAAAAAGAGAGCTCGTGCCCTAAACCTCGACCAACCTGAAGGCTTTGTAGAGGACATTACAGCTGAAGAGATGGAGGCGGAGGGAAGCTCACAGAAGGAGAGGGACGCCGGGACAAAGAATGGTCCGCCGGCATGGCATGTTAGAACCACCAAGCTTTTCAGTGAGATTGTCCGACAGGATACCTGGTATATTGCTGACTCTGATACGGAAGACGTGGCACAGGTAGAAAAAGAAGAAGATGAATACACTGATGAGATGGACGATGATCCCATGTGCCCAACAGTTCCCTTTACGGCAGCGGAAAAGATCATATGGAGGAGAGAGTGGCGATAGGCTCTGGTTGTGAAGGGCCTAGGCCGAAAAGTACCATACCTAGCGCTTTCTCGTCGTCTGAACTTTTTGTGGGCTAGGCATGAAGATCTACAAATTTCAGACCTCAAGAACGGATGCTTTCTAGTGTGTTTCAAATGACAAGAAGACTACAAGATTGCTACAAATGGTGGGCCGTGGATGCTGGGCGAGACCTACCTGACGATAATGAGATGGTATAAGGGTTTCAACCCGTGGAAGTCAGAGGTGAAGTCAACGTTAATATGGGTGCAATTACTAGAGTTACCAATCGAGTTCATTAACAAAGAAGCTGCGATGAAGATAGGGACCTTGATTGGGAAACCATTACGGGTTGATAGAGCAATTGAGGAGGGAGCTAGGGGAAAGTTCGCACGTGTTTGGGTGGAGGTAGACCTCATGAAACCGCTCCTATCCAAGTACAAGATTGAGGGCATTGAATATCTTATTCAATATGAGGGACTTGACAATATTTGCACTGATTGCGGGAGATACGGAAAACCCACAGCTCGATGCTAGTGTAAGATAATAGAAGACCCTATACCGAATATGTGGAAATGGTTCCGGAAACCCAAGATGTTAATCAAGCAAAGGGTCCAGCCTATGGCGATTGGATGATTGTGAAGCGGAGAGAACGCCAACCAAACAAAAGAGACGCAAGCTATGGTACCAAGACGGAATATAAGCAGAACATGGGCAGAACGGGCACTACACAAAACCGCTATGAAGTACTGGTGGAGGACACACAAGGAACTATTCATAATGACGATACTCACCCAGTTCCGGAGGCAGCGGCATTCCAACAAATAGATGAAGTGGTACAACACCAGGGTGGGAAAAAAGCAACAAAAACGAGGGCCTTTGTGAAGGATAACGTACAAACAGGAGCCCCACTGAACTTGCCCAAGGCTGCGGCAAATACTAAGGAAACTCAAAGGAAGAATGACAAGAATCGGGAGGGACCAACAAAAAATACTACCTTCTTGCATGGGAATGAGACTGGAGATGGTGGAAGTAACAGACAACCAAATGATGGAGCTCCACCTACTAAACAAACAAGTAACAAACAGGGGGGGTGATGGCGAAAGAGAGCAACCGAGAAAAGTTTTGAGCAGGAGATGGCGGGCGAGATAATGGCCTGTAACGAAATGGCGCGGGGAGCCCATCCCCTTCTGGTCATAAATGAGAATACTCATTTACAACTGCCGCGGACTGGGGAGTAAGCGAGCAGTGAAGTCTTTGAAGTCGCTTTTGCGACAATTCTCCCTAGATTTGGTTTTCTTAATGGAAACCAAGCAAACCGAGGAAGAGAACAAGGTTACACAAATTGAGATGGGTTTCGGTCATGGTAAGAGCCAGTCAACTGACAAGTCGAGAGGTGGTAGGGCTGGTGGGCTCAGTTTATGGTGGCGAGAAGAAAGCGGGATCGTAGTCCTAACAAAGTACCTCCATCATATTGATGCCAGAGTACTCGATCCAAACAATAACACCTGGCGCTTCACGAGAATTTATGGTTGGCCAGAGGATGGAGAAAAGTATCAAACGTGGGATCTAATGACAAATCTCGCAAACCAATGGGATGGACCGTGGCTTTGCATTGGAGATTTTAATCAGATTCTAACTAGTGAAGAGAAGGAGGGTGGTCGTGTGGGAAACGTTGCTGATATGGCGACTTTTAATGACTGCTTGATGACGACGGGACTACAAGATCTAGGCTTCCGAAGATATAAATATACGTGGGTAAACAACAGAACCACGGGAGGATTTATAGAGGAACATTTGGACAGATTCTTGACGAATTTGGAATGGGGGGACTTATTCCCAAGGGTCAAGGTCCGACATCTTGATAAGTATAAGTCGGACCACCGCCCGGTCCTCTGCGACACAAATGGCGATGAAGACGAGGACCCTAAATGGGGTTGGATGTTTCGCTTTGAGCCTCATTGGGCAAAGCATGAGCAATGCCTGCAAGTGAGTAAGGAAGCATGGAGCTGTGGCATCCTTGGAGATGCACTAACAAAAGTTGATTCCTGCAGGCACGAGCTGGAAAGCTGGAGTAGAGCCACTTTCCCTCATTTTGGAAGACAGAAGGAGAGACTCCGCAAGGCACTTCGAGCTCTGGATTGAGCAAAGAAGACCACCCGATTGTCGCACAAATCAAACAGCTCGAGGCCGAGTTGTTGGAAATTGAGGATAACGAGGAACTTTACTGGCAGCAGCGGTCTCGAGCTGACTGGCTGCTCTCGGGCGACAAGAATACAAACTTCTTTCATCGGAAAGCATCTGCACGGAGGAAACGCAATACTATTCGGAAGCTCAAAGACAGTAACGGTGGTTGGTGTGTGGGAACTGACCAAGTTTCTCATTGTTTGGTGACATATTTTATGTCACTTTTCCATGCAGCGGATATCCCATCCAATACCCAAGTTATTGATGCTATTGATCCAACGATCACGGATCAGCAGAATGCACAATTGACCTGTCCGTGGGAGAGAGAGGAAGTTGTTCAGGCTTTGAAGCAAATGGGAAAGCGCAAAGCTCCAGGTGCTGACGGAATGACTGTTATGTTTTTTCGCATGTATTGGAGCATTATTGGCGATGATGTAGTAGACACTGTGATTCGGATTCTTGATACGAAAGTCATGCCGGAGAACTTAAACCATACCTTGATAGCTCTTATACCAAAGACAAAGAAACCAATGGCACCGCAAAAATTTCGTCCCATCAGTCTTTGCAATGTCCTGTATAAGCTCGTGGCCGCCTCAAAGGGCTTCTGGACACAGTCATTTCACAGGAACAAAGTGCTTTCGCTCCGGGGAGGTTCATCTCAGACAATCTTATGGCTGCTTTTGAGAGTTTTCATACAATGAAGAAGAAGAATAACAGTAAAGGACCTGGCTTCTTTGCTGCAAAGATCGACATGGCGAAAGCATATGATCGGGTTGAGTGGTGGTTTTTGGAGAAGGTTATGCAGAAGATGGGTTTTGCGGAAGGGTGGATTGCTTTGATAATGATGTGTGTCCGCATAGTCTCCTACTCGGTTCTGGTTAATGGCCATCAGTCACAGACTTTCATACCGGAAAGAGGACTACAGCAGGGCGACCCAATCTCCCCATATCTCTTTCTTTTGTGTGCAGAGGGTCTCTTAGCATATACAAAGTAAGCGGTTCGGGAAGGGAGACTGCACGGAATACAGGCTGCGAAGAGAGCTCCTACTGTGTCTCACCTATTCTTTGCCGACGATAGCATTTTCTTCGGTAGGGAATCGGAAAGTGAAGCGTGTGTTTTAAAAGGTATATTAGAAGCTTACGAAAGAGAGTCTGGCCAGCAGGTTAATTTCCAGAAGTCGACACTTTCTTTTAGTAAGAATGTTAAACCGCATCAGCGATTAATGTCTAGTGGAGCTCTGGGGATGGACATTGTTGACAAGCATTAAAAGTATTCCGGTCTTCCCACAGTGGTTGGTCGTTCGAAGAAAGAAGTCTTTCAGGGCCTTATTGAAAGGGCCAGGAAAAAGCTAAAAACCTGGAAGGAACGTGTTTTATCTGTTGCTGGTCGGGAGGTTCTAATCAAGTCTGTTGCTCAAGCACAATTTACTTATGCTATGGGAGTCTTTCGTGTCCCTCAAGCTGTCCTGGACGAAGTGCAAAGCCTTATAGTTAATTTCTATTGGGGCCAAAAAGGGACAGAGACGAGGGTTCATTGGATTCGACACGAGGAAATTGTGTGTGCTAAGGAGGAGGGCGGGCTGGGACTGCGAGATTTACAAGGTTTCAATACAACGCTGCTTGCAAAATAATTATGGAGGATACATCATCGTCCGGACTCACTGATTGCGCGCATTCTTAGAGCAAAATATCATAAGAATTGCTCTGTGCTGGCGCGTCGTGTGGATATCAACCTAGTTTCATCTGGCGTAGCCTCATAAGTGCGCAGGAGTTCCTAACAAGTGGTCTCCGCTGGCGAGTGGGTAATGGAGCTCAAATCAAAATATGGGGAGACAAGTGGCTTTCCTACAAACTCTGCCTTCATCGAATCGGCGCCTGTCGGGATCCCGGTTGATGCCGCTGTCCGGGAACTCATTTCCCCTGGCACAAACCAGTGGGATGATTCTCTGCTCGAAGCTTGCTTCTCGACGGAAACAACTAATGTAATTCGCAACATTCCTCTCCGCAGCTTGAGGGAAGAGGATAGACAGATATGGATGGGAACCACCTTTGGCGAGTACTCGGTTCATGATGGGTACCGTCTCTGG
Source organism: Linum tenue (assembly GCA_946122785.1). Lineage (NCBI taxonomy): Eukaryota > Viridiplantae > Streptophyta > Magnoliopsida > Malpighiales > Linaceae > Linum > Linum tenue. The sequence goes on along the minus strand of CAMGYJ010000009.1, from coordinate 35,997,490 downwards.
CTTCAAGATTTTAAGGTTTGCGAGCAGGTATCTCTAGCGGGCGATTCTCAGGTCTGGAAGAGTCTCTGGAAAATACAAATTCCGCCAAAAGTTAAGCATTTCTTATGAAGGTTTGCTAGAGATATCTTACCAACTGGAGACCATATCAGTACCAAGAGCAAGCGGTAGGGTGATAAGTGCCCTTTTTGCGATTTAAAGGAGACCCAAGTCCACAGGTTTGCACAGTGCGAATGGTCGTCCCGGCTATGGCGCAGCTCGGAGCTGGCTGATTGCTTCCTCTGTCGCCCCTCGGATTGTTGCTATGATTGGCTAAAGATGGTCATGGAATCGAAGACTGGGCGATTCTACTTTGGTTCCTATGAAAAGAGCGAAATGCTCATCTCTTCAACGGAATTAAGTTGGCTGAGCATGAAATAGTACCGCGTGCGAAGCTGTGGATTGCTGATTATTTAGCACACCAAGCCGCGACAGAGGAAGGAGTCGGGGAGCAGCAGACTGAAGTAAAACATTGGCGAAAACCAGAAAGGGGCCAGCTGAAGATTAATACTGATGCAGGTGTCTTTGAAGCCGGGGCCATTGGATTGGGAGTGGTGATACGTGATGGAGATGGTAACTTCCTTCTTGCAACAGCAAAGAAAGTTCCGGAAGTGTGGGAAGCAGAAGTGGCCGAAGCATTAGGAGCAGAGTTTGGGTTACAACTAGCTTTTCAGCTCCATATGACAAATGTGATCCTCGAGACAGATTGTCTTTCACTTACCAACAAGTTGGCGGTTGCGGAGGATATACACACTGAGATTGGTGTTATATGTCGTAACATACTCATGCTTCTTCGAGATGTTGGAAATGGTGTTTGGCGGTACGCTCCAAGAGAAGGGAACATGACAGCTCATATCATGGCTCATACAGAGACTAGATGAAACGAGAGAGAGAGAGAGGTCTGGATAGATAGACCTTCTATGATTCTTGTTGATCAGATCATGTTGGACAATGTAGCCGCAACATTTGATTAATAAAGCTCTACAGATTTGATAAAAAAAAGTGGATATTAAGGATTTGTTATGGAAAGGAAAGTGGTTTGAGAATCGTTGCTAAGGCTTCGGCAATACAGCTATTGGTGTCAAAACATAGTCCGAACCGATTAACCCGCCCGATCAACCCGACTCCCAACCAGACCGCAACCGGAATTGACTAAAAGTCAACAACCCGTAACCCGCCCCACCCCGCAACCCGATTAACCCGCAACCCGAATAACCCGAAACCCGATCCGCCCGCAACCCGCCCCACCCGAAACTCGATGAACCCGCAACCCGATTGAACCCGCAACCCGCTTGAACCCGAACCCGACTAACCCGCAACCCGTTTGAACCCGAACCCGATTGAACCCAGTCCGAACCCGCCGATTGACACCTATAAATACAGCCCGTAAATTTTTGGCTCCAAAGTGAAATCACATGACCGCCAAAAATTGGACATGAGTTTATTAAAATTTTAAATAAGATTGACTACTACAGCAAATACTCATCTATAACAAAGAAGAAAAAACTAAAATATTAAAAAATTTATAAAAGATACGTTTAAAACTTGGAATAATAAAATATCAGGATTATGATGAAGAGAGCCATATTTATCTGGCTTTAGTGATGGCAAAGGGGCGGATTTGTCTAAACCATGCTCTACTCGCTTTTAAATACCCAAATCCATACCCATGCGGGAAGGTTTTGCAAACCCAACCCCGTACCCGTAGATTTCGGGTACTCATTGGTAATACCCGCCCCGTACATCCGACATTTTAATACCTAAAATTTTAGATGTAAATTTTCAATTATAACATTAAACACACCTACTATATCCTGAAGTCGACAAAAAGACAATCATTCTGAATACGGTTCAAATTAATCCATAAGATAGAGAACGATGTAATCCAAATTGTTATTCTCTGACTCTGATACATCTAATAAGTAATAAATAACTAACTTTATCTTGTTAACACGAGAAAAAAGTTAAAGACTGTAGGAAGAGTCCTTCCACTGAGTACATCCACCCAGGGCCGACCCTGAGGGTGTGCCTGCAGGCCCTCCAGCACAAGGCCTCCAAATTATGGGGGCCTCCGAATCTTCATCGTGTATATGACTAATTACAATTAATTATTGGAATTTAATCATGAATTTAAAATGATAGAATATTTATGAATTGAGTTTTGATTATGAGTCTAAAACAATAATATTAAAACATTTAAGTCTGAAGGCTAAAGGAACGAATGTATCACATGAGGGGAATACTTGCTTTCTTATTACACTTTTTTCAAAGCATATAAAATAACTCATTCTTTATCGTGTATTTTCTTAATAGAATAAAATATGTAAGATTGTTGATGCTTCATTATTAGCATTATTGAATTTGTTTCTTTAAGAGGGAAAAATAATCCAATTTTGTCAATTAATCTGCTTGTACTAGCAAGACAGTAATGCTAAATTAATTAGGTATAAGCCACCAATAGTAGAAAAAGAAAACATAACTATATTTTTTTTATTAGGGTGAAATAGATTAATACAAAAGAGCAAAGAAAAAAAAACAAAAGGAAAGGATCAAGGATCAAGGAAAGAGATCCAGAGACCTAAAAACAAGAAAGGAGGACCAACGGATCCCCTCTGAAACCCCAAAACAGAAACCAAAAGCACGCAGGCCGCAATAGCAGTACAACTAGGGCCGTTCAAACGGATTGATTACCGTGGTAACCATATTAACCAGTACCATTCGGTTAATTTGGTTTGGTTAATTTGGATAATTGGTCTGGTTTGGTTAAACAATTTAGCTTATTTGGTTTAGGTGGTTTAGTTTGGTTTCAACCCTGCTAACTAATGAAACCAATTAACCAATTAATGATACATCAAATATATAAAATTATTTATACTTCCATGCAACCAACCAAATCAAACTTTCGTGATTCCCTGTTTTATTTCCATGTGCACAACAAACCAAAACATTATGGATCAAAAATTAAACAGGCCTACCTATATTTACTAAACCAAAACATTTTGTACAACTACTAGACTTTAGAATTAAGTACAATACCATGACAACCACCTCAAACTATATATAGTTTAAGTATTTTGCAGGAGAGTTTTAACTTTCTGATGAGGGGTATTGGTATGTATTTATGTTTAGGGGTTTGTTGTAAGCCCTATATTAGGTGCAGAGATGATGAATGATGTCTTAACTCGAATGATGATGATAATTATGGATGGTTAGTCTTATTATTATTGTTTATATAAAATGATAGTTTATGTTTGTTTTCATGTAATGTTATGTTATTTGGTTAATCCGATTATTCGATTAACCAAACCAATTAAATTTTGGTTTGGTTAATTTGGTTTTCGTGTTAATTTGGACGGTTTGGTTAAGATATTTTATTCCATGGTTAATGAAATTTAGGCTTAATTGATTTGGTTATTACCACGGTAACCATTTGAACACCGCTAAGTAGGGCTGGGCATGTGGGCGGATCATCCGCGGGTTTGGGCCGACCCACCCGTATTTGACCCGAATTTTGTTAAGTGGGTGGGTCTGTGGGTGGGTGATGGGTTGCGCTGGGAGCCATCTGCCGGGTGGTGGGTGGGTTGTGGGTGAGTGTGCGGGTGACCCGCTCAACCCAACAGCAAAAAGATCAAAGTCGTTGGCGCTAGAGAGAGGAGAGTGGAGACGTTAGATATAAACTCGGACTGCTCCTGGAGTTTGAACCTCAAAGCCAACCTTCCAAATAGAGATCCCCTCTTCTTCCCTTTACTTTTTCCTCTAATTCATGTGCCTAGATCACCGCTCTTTCCTTTGTGGAATTATTTTCCTTAGTTCCTTGCACCTAATAATCGTCTCAATCTGTAGAAAACTCTTTCATAATAGAATTTCTATCCAATTTAAGAATTAATTCGACATTTTTCGCCCTATTTCAACTTTTTGTTTCCCTCGATGATTCTCTTCACCTATTATCATGTCAAGTTGAGTAGTTGACTCATTTATATTATAAACATTGTGATGTGGGTGAACCCACAAACCCACCCGCATCATCCACCATCCGCCCGACCCAACCCGAGACTAAATGTGGGTGGATGATGGGTTAAAAATTATCAATCCGTTTAAGCGCGGGTGGGTGCATTTTATGGTCAAAATCCACCCGACCCACCCAATGCCCACCCCTACCGCTAAGTACAAGTGTACAACCACTGAAAAAAAAAAAAAAAAAGAGAGCAAAGCGGCTTCCCAACAACACGAAAAACAAATCAGCAGAACGCAAAGCAGCTTCACATCAGCTCCAAAGCAGCTACACAGCAGACAAAAGCCCCAAACCCGTCGCGGGAAAGCCAAACCGCCAAAAAGACAGAACGGCAAACAAAAAATATTTGTACCATACTTAACTTTACACTAAAAAAATTTCAGTTTCTCCTATCTAATTTAGTTTACTCTATTAATTGTTTATACTATTTGTTTTTTCTAAAATTAATTTCATGTTGTACTCAATTAAGTTCTTATTACCTATTCACGTGAGTTTAGTTAAATGATTCATTGTCAATGTAGTTACTATTTTCATTCTTTATTTGGATTTTTTATTCAATCTCTCAAATATTCGAATTTTTAGTTACATCTTACTATTTAAACCATTGTCACTCTTTATTTAAAATCATATTAGGTATATGCATTTTATTTAATGATTGATGTTTTATTAATTTTTAGAAAAAAAATTTGGACCACAATTTGTTTGTAGAATAGGGCCTCCAAAATCTCTGGACCGGCCTTCCATCCACCTTGTTTGAACCGGTCCATCAATCATAGCCTGCATATGCAAGTGATGCACAAATGTACGATGACATCAAAGAATGAATGGTTCACATCATATCAACAATCCTTATTTATAATACATCATTTCCAATCTAAAAAGAGCATAACTATTATCAGACCAATCATGCCAAACAAGAAAATGAAAAGGAATATAATTACAAATTGAATCGAGATAAGCCTAAAGTAAATATCAAAGATTGTACTAGAAAAATTATTGGTAGAATATTTTATGCAGAAATCGTGCTTTAACCGTAGTTCAACCTTTTCATACTTCTAAATACCATCTATTAATTTCACTTATCATACGAGATTTTTGTGATTAACCACCGACTATGGTACCATTTATCATTCTTTCATAAATAAACAAGAGATGTATGGACACGGAAGGTTTCTTCTTCCATTTTGAATTGGGGACGACCAACTCCTGACAAAGAAAGCATCAAAGACATTTTTAATGGAACCTTTACTCATTGAGTAATAAACGTGGGCAACCTGATGTTACGTGCACTTTTTGCACGAATACGATTTAGAAAGAAAGACCGGAATAGGAAGAAGAATGAAAGAAAGATAGATAAATTGGAAGAAGAGAAATGTTATCCTTAATGGCGAGAACGGAACCCCTAAACTTTTTTGAGGAAAGCCAACCTCCAACGAGACTCTCGTCTTTTACATTTTTCTTCTCCGCCTTCTTCAACCTTAACCACATTCTTAAATACTAAAGCAACAACTAATCTAACTAAAAACTAGGGAGTTAGCCGATAACCATCCCTTAATTTTAGTCAACCACTAACACAATAACCCTACTAACCCACGTCTAACAATTATCAAATCATAATTCTATGAACAAACTAAATTAATTAAAACATAATTAAATTACATAACACCTGATGGCCCAATGGAAGTGAAGGCATTTTGTAATTTGGAAGATACGTGAATTTTTAATTTAAGAAGGCTGATGTGCGGATCAATAACTTAATTCTTTTTTAAGTTTTAGGCCCATAGGACGACAAATTATAGCTCATTTTCGGTCTCTTACACATCTAGCGACCACTTTATGCAATTGTCCCCAATTCCACTAAGGTTTGTATCTCCGAAGACAAACTAAACTACTTGTCCTCTATTATTGGCGCCAAAGCTTATCAAATTTGCAGTGTTTGATTGATTCCATCTGCATAATCAAGCATTTTTTTTCTAGGTTAGATATATGTATGTAACCCGAACCCATGATTAATTTCATCTCCCTAATCGCCCAATCCACTAACATTTTGAGTAAATTAGGCAAAATGTTTGGTTCTATATATAAATTAAACAAAACTTCCTGTTTTGGATCGAACTCGAGGAAACCTATATCTATATGTACAAGTTGAATTAAAAGAGTGCATATATGCCTTTTTTTTTAATTATTATCTATAACTTAAGATCACGCTGATGCAGCTTCTTTGTTTCAACTGCACACATGACCTTCCTTGCCACCTTCTGAACCGCCCGTCAGCCACACCATGGTGACTCACCCACACGTGCTGTGGACCGGTCCGATCAACCCGCCCGCTGACCAATGGAATGGAATCTCCCCGCACGTGCACACTGCACCTTCCATAATCCCCCCCTCCCACCACCTTAGATTAGTAATTAGTTTAACCCCCTTGTACGTGTTCTCAATAAACATCCATGTACTATTTCTAAAAAAAAAAAAAAAAAAAAACATCCATGTACTTAAGTATGATGGGCTAATGACATTTATACTCCTTATATTGTGTCATTTTAACAAACATGTCCTTAAATCATTATGTTCAATAACTCAGCTAATTACTCACAAAACAAAATGACGTCTCTGTATTATTCTGAGCACAAGCATTCTTAGCAAGCATGTCCTACACTCAGTGGCTGATCCAAAATTTTTTTATAGAGGTGTCCTCGTTAAAAAATTAAATTAAAAATTAAATGATTTAATTAAATAATTCATAATAAAATATGTGACTAGTACCAATTTTAGTAAAATGTATTTTTCATCTTCTGAAAAAAGAATATAAAATCAACCAGTGTCATACTGCTCAACAAATATGTATATCCTACTAGACAATAATTCACGAACGGATCGCATATTCGATTTCTAACATTGTTCTTGATGTGACTCAAAGTTGAAAAGAGTCTTTCAACACTTGCCATGCAACCATAAAATCAATTCAAATTAAGAGTAGCCCGTAATTAGTTTAATTGTTAGATTTTGAAAATAGTTGGGGATAAGGAATAAATCTTTTACTATTATATAGTGTTCAAAATTGAACAACAAATGAGTTGCAAGCTAATGGAGAATATTTTTAATGATAGAAATGTCCCAGACTCCCAGGTATGAATAACACTGATTATCACTTATATTTAAATAAGTATAGAATAATCATTTTTTCAAATTTTAGCAGTGTCCCGAATTATCAATTATATTATTTTTATTCATATGAAATTACTACCAGAAGTTGAATAATCATTTTACCAAAATTTTATCAATTGTATTATTTTTATTCATATGAAACTACTAAAGCAGCATGTATCCGCCCCTGCCTACACGGGATGAGTTACCGTCACATCCCTAAGAGGGATGTGAGATTCACATCCAAGGGGCAATTTGGGTATGAAAAAAAAAACAGAATTTATTTATTTTTGTATTAATTACAGATTGAGAATTAAAAACCCAAATTGAATACTTTTTTAATTTAAATCCTACAATTAATACTCTTATATCTCTCTCTTTCTTTTCCAGCAACCTCTTCACTCCGACCGCCAAAGTTTCTCTGGCCGACGAATTTTTCCGGTGTAATCCTCCAATCAGACTCGCTTCGGCCAACTGCAAAAAAACCACTCCGTCAGTGTGCTAGTGGTACTGATTTTCGTCTAGTGGTACGCTACCAGTAGTAGTGGTACGTACTAGTGGTAGTGGTACGCTACAAATACCACTCGTACCGCTACCAGTGAGTAGTGGTACGCTACCACTACCACTGTTACCACTACCAGTGAATAGTGGTACGATACCACTACCACTGGTAGCGTACCACTAGACAGAAATCAGTACCACTACTCACTGGTACCGCTACCACTGAGTACTGGTACGCTACCACTACCACTGGTAGCGTACCACTAGACAGAAATCAGTACCACTAGAGAATAACATAAAAAAACAAGATCTGGAATCTGAAAAATCCCAGATCTGGAAAAAAATTAAGGAATGAGGAAAGGAGAAGGAAGGGGAGAGGTCGTTACCTCGCGGTGGCGGCAGAGGAGGACGGCGGGAGAGAGATGGCGGTGACAGGAGTTGGAGGGAGGAGAGAGGGTTGCGATGGTGGGAGGCGGAGGACGCGACGGCTGCGGCGGGAGGGAGAGATGGCGGCGGTGGCGACGGGAGGGAAAGACGACGACGGTGGCGACGGGAGGGGGCGGCGGCAGCGGCGGCGACGACAACGGGAGGGAGAGACAGAGAGCAGTTAGGGTTCTCGAGAGAGGGAAGAGAGAGGGGAGAGAGGAAGAGTTTTTTTTTTTTTAGGAAATTAGATTATATAGAAAATGAGAAAAGATCCTGTGTGGTAAGTTTTTCTCTTCCAAAAACACTCTTCATTTAATCTAAACCGTTAATTTGAAAAACCAAGAGAGGGTGGATCTAATGGCTGCGAAGGAGGAAGTGAAAATCACAACCCCTATCTAATCCCCTGCCTACACTAATGACTCGCATATTTAAGATTCATTTTTTTTTTCCACGGGCTTGGAAGTTGGAACACTTTAATAATTATTGATCTCCGGATAAAAAGGGAGCTAGCTAGGATGCATGTAGTGAACAATCATGAAGGGTATACTTGGAAAAAATCCAAAAGTACCACTGTTTAAAAAAAAAATTCCAAAAATACCACCCAATCCCAAAAAATTCCAAAAATACCACCCTTTTTCAAAAACCGCTACCCCACCCAGCGGTTTGGTCGAAAACCGCTTGTCGGGGGCGCGGTTTTGGACCAAACCGCGGGCCTAGGGGGCGATTATAAAAAAAAAAAAAATTTGGACCAAAACCGCTGGGTGGGGTGGCGGTTTGGCCCAAAACCGCCACCCCAACCAGCGGTTTGGTCCAAAAGTTCGGTCGAAACTTCAAATGAACGTAACTTTGCACTCGGGTATCCGATCGTAGCGATTTTTTTTTTCATTTCGCATAAATTTTCAAGATCTACAACTTTTACTAGGATGAAATTTTCAAAACAGGAACTATTTGTGGAAATACCGGACCTTGAGAATAACTTTACCTCTACTTTTCAGAAATCCATGTACATTTTGAAATTATAATTATATGAAAAGTTGTAGATATTGAAAAGTTATGCAGAATAAAAAAAAATTCATGACATTCGGATTTTGGAGCACAAAGTTATGGCCGCCCAAAGTTTGACGAAATAAAAAAAAAAGGTTCGGGGTGGCAAATGACGTTTTTACGAGACGAAGACGGAACCCGGCTGTTTGAGACTTGCAAGATCTCAAAAAGTTATTCGGATTCAAAAAATGGAGGCCGCAAACTTTTTGAGATCTTGCAAGCCGCAAACCGCCGGGTCTCGCCTTTCGTCAAACTTTGGGCGGCCATAACTTTGTGCTCCAAACTCCGAATGTTATGAACTTTTTTTTGATTCCGCATAAATTTTCAAGATCTACAACTTTTAATATAATCATAATTTCAAAATGTACATGAATTTCTGAAAAGTAAAGGTAAAGTTATTCTCAAGGTCCCGTATATCCACAAATAGTTCCTGTTTTGAAAATTTCATCCTAGTAAAAGTTGTAGATCTTGAAAAGTTATGCGAAATGAAAAAAAAAATCGCTACGATCGGATACCCGAGTGCAAAGTTACGTTCGTTTGAAGTTTCGACCGAACTTTTGGACCAAACCGCTGGTTGGGGTGGCGGTTTTGGGCCAAACCGCCACCCCACCCAGCGGTTTTGGTCCAAATTTTTTTTTTTTTATAACCGCCCCCTAGGCGCACGGTTTGGTCCAAAACCGCGCCCCCGACAAGCGGTTTTCGACCAAACCGCTGGGTGGGGTGGCGGTTTTTGAAAAAGGGTGGTATTTTTGGAATTTTTTGGGGTTGGGTGGTATTTTTGGAAATTTTTTTTAAACAGTGGTACTTTTGGATTTTTTCCGGTATACTTGCTAGCTATTCATTGACCTCATGAGTAACGGATTGAACCTAACATTAAACATATGCATTTACTAGAAATATCGGTATCCTATTCTTAATTGACCAACCATGTTTAATTAAACAAGGTGGAAAAAACGCCAGCTCTGTTTTCAGTTTCTTGTTTTAGTTTCGGCTAAATTACACGTTTGGTCACTCTAATTATACAAATTTTTCACATTTGCCACCCGAATTACTTTTCTTTTTTATTCGCCACTAACTTTACGAATCGTTTCACCGTAGCCACCGGCCGTCCAATTCCGTTAAAATCATCCTATGTGGAAGTCAACCAAAGGCTTTGACCGTTAGTTTGATGATGTGGCAACTAAAAAATAATATAAAAAAATTAAAAAATAAAATCATTTTTAGTTTGCTACCAATTCCACGCTCCGACTCCAGGACCGACGTGGCGAATTCAATCATGTCGCCTGCCGACACACGCACCGCTTCTTCTCGCCGGGGCTCAAAGAGCGCTCAAGCTCAGTCAGCGACTTCACGATCATGACCTCCATCGTCGAGTTGTTGGCTGCGTGGAAGATCTGCTTTAGCTCGACCATTTGGGATGCGGCGAAAGGTAGTTTCGAGATTATGGCTGGAGCAGGAACGACCTTTCCGACATTCTTCTCGAGGCTGGGGGGACAAATGGGGTAAGTAGAGGAGCCTGGCAGCGGAGCAAAACGTCGGGAGCAGAGTGGCGAGAACGTTTTGGGAGATGAGCTAGGCAAAAGTGGCGGACTGGGAGAAGCCTTGAAGAGTAGGAATTGGGAATTTGGGAGGCCACTCCGGATCTCCTTGTTCCAGTAACGAGCCAGATCCGTCCAATTCGTCGCTCCCGCTCCAATCGCCGACCCGACCAAGATGATATTCCCCACACGACGATTCGTCCTCATCTGAGACCGACAAAACTGTAATTGACCCGGTGGAGGAAGCGCTCCTCGACAAGTTGAAGATTCCACAAGTGTTCGAAATTGAAGAGGCCTCAATTTCTCTCCGGCAAAAAAACCAGGGCCAAAGAAGAGGCTTCCGTCAATCTCTGCACTCCGGCGATTCTCTCCGCCTTGCAAACCTAATTTCATCCAGGTACACGAACATTCAGGTGAACGCCGTCGCTTCTTCATTCAACCTCTCGTTGCAAAAGCAGAAAAGGGGAAGATTGTACGATCGAGGCTTCTCCCACCGTTGATTGATGTGTTGAAGGCTGGGTTTCCCGAAGTGCAGGATTACACCGCCGGAGCGAGTTCCAGCTTGGCTCTTCACGATTAAGACAGCGATCAGTGTTTAGAGTGCATTGCCACCATTCTTGAATTTGCTCCATTCAAGGACTGAGCGAGATCTGGATGAGCTCTAGCTCTGTATCAAGAAGGGGCAGAAGGAATTGCCATTATAATAGGAATTAATATTTTATTATATTATTATTTAATTTGAAAAATATATATTAATATTTTTTAGTTGCCACATCATCAAACTAACGGTCAAAGCCTTTGGTTGACTGCCACCAGTGGCGTAGCCAGGATTTTATGTAAGGTGGGTCCGAATTTTTTTTAATATCCATGTGATTCATTGAAAAATTTCTTTCGACACTTGCAGTGTAGCCTTAGTTTGAGTCTAAAACCTGATTTATTAAATTCATTATTAGGATAAAAAGGATCTAGTGAGTTTCAACAAAATGAAGCTTTGGCGATAGATAATGGATACATTAAGGATTTGAAGCTTGGAGGATGAAGTTATATTTTATGCTAATATTATTTATGTAGAAACTAAAATGTATATAATGATGATAGCTAAATTCATGATATAATTATTGTTTGATGGTAGAAATATTGATCAATATTGATGAATTTTAGGTGAAAAATCTCATTGTCACTTAATTATTGTATTAAGGAGTGAGAAACCGTAGCGTACTAGTGGTTCGATAAGAAAAATCTCATGCTGGAAGCGAAATTGATAGAAGATATTAGTGATATGAAATGGTTGAACCATGATTAAACCACATTTTCAGTATAAAATATCCTACCGTTGACATGTCCGATACAACCTTCTACCACTATTAACCTAGACGTACATATTTTCTCTCGAGCCAAGGTGGGTACCGGGACCCACCTTGGTATGCACTGCCTCCGCCACTGACTGCCACGTAGGATGATTTTAACGGAATTGGACGGCCGGTGGCTACGGTGAAACGATTCGTAAAGTTAGTGGCGAATAAGAAAGAAAAGTAATTCGGATGACAAATGTGAAAAATTTATATAATTAGAGTGACCAAACGTGTAATTTAGCCTTTTAGTTTCGTCTTTGTGCATGTGATGGGGCGAGCTGAGCTGGTCGTCATGTGATTAACCGCTAATCAGAATCCCTCAGTTCGATTGCTTTGCTTTGCGTTTAGGATTTTTCAGTTAATTAATATTAATCATCGCTTTCAGTTAATTAGTTAACTAATTAATTATGAGGTGGGTTTTGTGATGGAAGTTGGATGATGAGATGCGAACCCCAGCTGGATCCCACGTGCTACCTAATTAAGTACTCATCCTACGCATGATTGCCCTTCCTAATAATTAATTAATTAATTAATCTTAGGTTTCAATAATTATTTAGTGTCTTAATCATAGAAGAAGGAGAGGGGGGATTAGAAATATTATCAGACCCACGTGTGGGGGCGTTGCTGTGTTCTGTTTGCAGTGTTGGGAGGGTGTTTTGGTAGTTTGATGGGGGCCAGAGGCATGTTTGGTTGGTGAATTTATGTGCTGCACATGATGGATGAATCATTCTATTTTCTATACCCAAGAAAAGATAATGAATTTGAGTTTGCCCCTTTAATTAATGAAATGAAATGTTGTCTATTTTGAATTTTCCTTCCAAAGGACAAATATTTTTCATACAAGGTGTGTATCCAAGACAATCATGCTGCCTCCAATTTGATTGATTTGTGTGTTTTTATCGATGGGATGGGGTGGTTTGAATCAATGGATTGAAGGATGAAATTGAGTTTGAATTCTAATCCAGACTGACGAAATTTAGCATATTCTGTCATTTGAATTAATAAAATTATAAACTTTAATTAATTGGGGAAATAGTTAATCGTTTCAGTTTAATTTCCTCTTTCAAGATGTTGAAATTTGTAAATTCCACCTATGAAAACACAAAATTAACATTAATTTATTTAGCAACCATCAAAATTTAGCATATTCCCAATATCTATAGTCTGAGGATTTCATTGGTTTAAATTCCAACCATCGAAATCACAACATATTTCGATATTATTTCATTCAAATGACCCTTTAGTTGTTGTGAGGAGAAAACCCAAATATCCATCGCCGAACCAAATATCCACTGTCGGCGTGCCAAATTGTTTCGGGCGGTGTTGATTTGATTGAACCTATGACTTCTGAAAACCCAGACGACTGTTACTCGGTTCACACCTCTCCAAACAATGTTCGAATGAGGGTGTTTGAGTTTGGAGGGAATCTACGTTAGATATACTCCTATGGAGATTCCTGTGGATAGCTCCGCGACTATGCTACGACTACGACTATGGAGATCCTTTCTCGAAGGAGAGCTCCGCGAGTGAGTTACAGAGAAAAAATGTAAAGTTTGACGGACGTGTTTCTGTGTTGATTTTATTGTCCTCTCTCTCTCTCTCTCTCTCTCCTTGCAAGGTTGATTTTATCTAAAAGCAACTGCGTAGCCTTCATGACAACTCCTCTGGAACTGCTTCCTCAACTGCCCACTTGCGATCTCCCACGTGCATGTCTCAACCGCCTTGTTCCCCTCTTCACTCTGGTTGGCGTGAATCTCATGTGAAAGAAAATACATTATTACAACGTTGTAGTCTTCAACAACTTTGCATCTCCACTCTTCACTTCTCTCCACACACGTGTGCACAAAAGAACCCGAGCCTAGGATCAGTATTGTGGTTTGGACGGCGACGTGTTATTTCGTGGCCGCAATCATCATGAATTTGAGCCACGAAATTAATATTAATAGAGCCGCATCCTTAATTGAAACCACACAGTTGCAAGACCAATGCCGATGTTGTTAATTAAATAACGTCGCTGTTATGACTCCACGACATTGTCGGGCTCACAACATTGTCTAGCTCGCGGCATCGTTGAGATACTCGGCGTTTTCTAACTCACAACGTTGTCATGCTCTCAACGTCGTGACATCGCTGCTTACTACGGTGTTTTTGAACTCGGGACATCGCTCACCTCCGCAATATTGTTTATGTCGCGGTGCCGTTGACCTTGCAATGCCGCCAAATTATTTTAGGTGTAAACAATATATGTCAGGAATGGGTGTCACATATGTTTAGAAAGGTATCTGGTTAAACAAATTAAAGGATTACCTGCAAGAAGTCTCTAATGCGTTGCCGTCTGAATTAATCAATTGACGATCAAGTTCAAGTGAAATGTGGAGAATTTCTACGAGAAAAAAAGGGTAACACAACCTATGACCCATTCAAGGGAGTCTTGGTAGCGTTTTTGCTCGCTCATTCTCTTAACTAGTAGGTCTTTATCATCCATGAATATGAGTTCTTCTATTATTAGATTGTTATTATATTTGAATATGATTTTAACATAATTGTCTTAAAGCTAACTACAAATATTTGGAATATATACTTCGGATGATTTTATGGTTCTCAATCATGCCTACACAAAAATGATTATGACCAATCATGGAACATCTTCCTTCAAATGATGAAAGTGGTTGCAATTATTATACCAAACCATTAGAACAATACAACTTAACTAATTATAGCATACCTCAAGTCAAGAGCCACCCTTCTACTTGGGATACTAATATAATTATCATTCTATATCTTATTAATATTTCCATGCTTTGTCAATTAAAGTGGAATTGCCATATCCAAGAGATATAAGAAGAGGAAGACCCACACCTCATGATGATCTGCCACTAAACTATTAAGATCGCTAATCATGATTTTTGGGGAATATAACAAGATATTGCTAGGTTGTATAAGAACATAATAATTAAGAACAAAAAACAAAAGGCAAAGTGAGTATTAAAAAATTAATTATACTCTCTTGCTTTATGATTATGGGTTGTAATTTACTACCAAGTATGTTCCCCCTATAGCATTGGAAGAATAAAAAGACATCATTTTGGTTCTGGACAAGAACATGGGCAACTTGTGTTTAATATTATTGAGTGTATCACTAATTATTTAATTGTTTAATTATGGTCAAATTAAATTTTTGGGGAGACAACTTCAAGCTGGCAGCTATGCTTTTTGAGGTTTCAATTAATAAAGGGTTTCAAATCATAATATCTCTACTTGGGAATTATTATAAGAACCCTAATTGAGTTGTGAAGAAATCTCTATGTCGTCCATTATTTTAGCAACTATCATTTGGGAGTTGCATGATATCATCATCACTAGAAATATTGCATGTGATCATTTTAATTACAGATGGTATTATGTCTTTCTTTTCTCATAAAAGTAAATATGCTTCCTGTTGGATCTTTGCTAGACCATGGAGGATAGCTTGAGTGCACTTCGATTTTTTGGTCCCCCATTAGAGGGGGAGCACATCATTGTTTGAGATAACATTCTATTCATCTTATTCGTTATTCAAGCCACATATAATTTGTGTAAGCTAGTTTCAAGGTTCTATTTATATGTAACTGTAGTGAAAAAAATTGGTCTAAATCTGAAAGGGAAGCTGTCAAACTAGAGGTGGTAATTGGATTGAATCGTTGGATTGGTGTATCCATGTATCAAGTGAATTGGATTAAATGAATTCATGGATTGGATCAAGTGGATTGGTGGATTGATCCATGAATTTAAATGACATCCACGTCTTGAGCAAGAAGTAAGCTTTGAAAAGTTTGGGTACTAAAATTTCATAATAAAAGAATTTAAGTATCAAGACGTAATTTTTCCACTAATATTTTTTGTATAAAAAATTAATTTTTTCGTACCAAAATGTAAAATTTAAAAAGTATAGGTATTAAACCATAATTTGCCATTTGGATCTATGGATCAGTCCATGAATCCACCAATCCTATTGAATTTTGATAAAATAAATTGTGGATTAGTTGGATATTTTAGTGAATGTATTGGACTGGCGCGAGTGACTCCCCTAAGAAATCCGACTTATGCTCGTTCAGCTCAAAGTAGATTGAAAATTACCACCTCTATGTCAAACTCAACTGAGCGCTTAAATTAAGAATCAAACCTTTTTGTTTTTTTGAGTAAAAGAACAATTTTTTTATTGAGAATCAAATGTGGAGGGTTCACCTGCTTTCGCCCTCTACAAAGATTCCACTAAATACCTCCGGGAACATCAAAGAGGGTCTCGATGGGGTCGAACACAAAATCTGTCAATTCCGAGAATGAGCCCTCCCTAAGGGTTTCACAACCAGGAATGTTTTGATCATCAATATAATATTTCATTTGTATAACACCGGTATACCGAAACCCGACAGCAAAAGAGACAAATCGGTTGTTGTTAGCCTTGAAAAAGAGTTACAAAAAACAGAAAAACTCCCTGCTGGCCGGTCGCTGCTTCTTGGGCAGAATGGGGAAGAAGAAAACTTGACGATGGCCAGCATTGCGTGCGCACCAGTCAGCAAAATCCCCTATTCTTCTCCTACTTCTTCAATTCGTTCTTCAATCCTCAATCGTGGTCGGAATTGAACCACTCTCCATCGATTTCAAGAAGTGGCAGCCAGCGACGTAGCTCTCTCCGTCGGGGACTGCTACTAGCTGGTGAAGAGAAGAGGAAGACGGAGATGCCTGGGGTTTCGACTTTTGGAAGAGAATCAAAGACAGAGAGGGTTGAGCGCGGCGTGCAGCGGGGGAGGCAAGGTCCGATTTTGGGTATTAGGCTTTACCCCAATCTGCAGCGCTGCGTTTTTAGTAATGAGTTTCAGTATTACGGTATACCGATTTCCTGTTAGTAAGTTACCGGATGTTATTCGGTATACCGTTTGGAAAATTATGCAACCATATACCAATACCGTTGGTATTAGGTATACAGGATACCACCGGTAACCGGCTCAATAACCGATTATACCGGGTTACCGAATACCAGCCCTAGATAGTAGAATTTAAATTAGGAGCTTTTATATTTTCTCTTCGTTCCGACAATACTTGAGTCAGTATTAATAATAAGCTTATATTTATCAGCCTACCTTACCAGAGTACAACCATTAATTAAAGTTTAAATTTTAGGGGCTAATTTCACTAGAAAGCCCAAACTATTCAAAAAGTGTCATTTGTGTACTAAACTTTTCAATATGACAAATATGGCACGAACTATTTTTTCGTTAATGTTGATCGGCGTAGATCGTTAGTGTTTATAAAAAAAAATCTAGTCAGCATACATGGTTTGTGTCAGATTTATCATATTGAATAAGTTTAGGACACAAATGTCACGCAACGCATATAGTTCGTGTCAGATTTGTTATATTTAATAGTTTAGAACTCAATGACACTTTAAGGATAGTTTGGGCTTCCTAGTGGAATTAGCCCAAATTTTAGATAGGAAAATGAGGAAAATTTCTCCATGGTAGATAACTGAAAGTTTTGGTATCAAAATATGTTGTGACTGTTTTTACGGATCGGAGGATCGACAGAGCGAGAAAAATGAAAGCAAGAAACGAAACAAGACACACGAATTTACATGGTTCACTTACACCATTTGTGTTAGCTAGCTAGTCCACAGGCAGGAGATAGTCAGATTCACAAATTACGCAGTAGTATGAGAAGTATTTATAATACTTCTACCTGTGGTCTAACCTTAAATCCAATATGGTAAATAACTTAGGTTACAAATCAGGCCCTAAAACAGAAACCAAACGTGTATAAGCTCATACAACGAGACCCCTGTGATTTCAAATCGTCGTCAAATAATCCGATTCAAGTCACAACAAAATCTTTTGCAGAACTTTAAGAGATGTCTTATTCAACCTAGTCTTCCCTCGACTCAAGAACCTGTATGCTGCTATGTGTTGCGGAATTAGTGGGTCGTGCCGTAGGAGTAGTCTTGCGTAATTGGGCTGGGGATTGTCCATTATTGTCAATTCTGTTGGGATTGCAGATGGCTTGCGTAGAGAGGGCTTGGGCTTGATTGTGTAGAGACAGATTGCCAATCACTCTATAATTTTGCTGATTCGGCCTGTTGGATTAAAACTTTAAACAAAAAACAGACCAAGTCAGCAAAAATAGCCCAGTTAAATCTAATAAGTTGTTTCATTGGAGATAAACGGGCCCTACTTCTTTTATATATCAAGAACGGGTGGGAACTATTTCCATTTGAGGGCAATTGGGCTTCCGCAATAACACCGGCTGGGCTTTTTCAGCTTAGCTTAGCTTAGCTGAGCCTTGTTTGTGTCTGCAGTAGGGATGAAGATGGCCCAGTTAAGTAAAGTGGAAAAACGAAAACTGATTACAAAAGATACTCGGCCCGATTTCAATGTTGTGAGATTAGAACTGGAAATTTTGTTAACCTCGAAATTGGTGTTTGTTAGTTCAACCAAATATCCGACTACCAGGGTTCTAAAAGTTACAAGATTGAAGATTATATTTATACCTATATAGAACACGGTTGAACAACAATTTAAATAAAACCACTCATTTTGTCCGAGAAGATAACCGGTATTTGTTTAAAATAATCCAGCCCAGCCCAAGTAGATCAGAGACAATTAGTATGTCATGTGTGTCGACTGTCAATAGTTTAATTAATGAATCATTAAACCATACCAGAGATTATACAAGAAAAGTCAATAACATTTCCGATCTGACGAACCAGTACGATTTTTAAACACTGTGATAGATACGCTCCGCTCCAAGCAATCCAGAAATGGAGATGACCACTTTAATATTTGGGCATCCACAACCACAATACTCAAATTCCTCTGTTTCCAAGACAACTCACGGAATCAAGAAGAAAACAAGCTTAAATTTGAAAACCACGGCAAGTCATCGTCCCAAACACAATACGAAGACGAGAGAGGAAACAAGCAGCATCACTATGCGAACTAATTAACTAGCCACATCACCTGTTCAATCTTTTACCAAGCAACAGTAGAAAAGACACTTACAAAAGCCAAGCTACCTACTAACCCAAATCTTCTGCTTCAAAATAACCTGTGGCAAGCGGCACCAGAAGCTTGACCATAGTGAGGCCTAACTTGAATGTGGACACCCAATGCAAGCCCCTTCTTCTACGACACAACATAAAGTTCAATGCCCTTTACTAACCCATGAATCAAGCTTTTGCCGCACCAGAGTTACGCAAATGGTATGCAAATGAGCGAACTAATTAAGGAAAACCTGAAACCATATAGACTTACTTAAGCCTTGCACTTCACATCTATCATCAACCAACAGCATATAGGCTCACATCGTATGCACAACACCGAGACCTCAGAGTTACAGAGCTACCAAATGATGTTCAAGCCACTACCCTCCCCTTTCCACACCTCCTAAAACTTAATAACTTATATCATGGCAGACTGAGAAGCAAGAACAAGGGTACTATTGAAGATCATAACTTTGCAGGCTGATAACACGAAATGACCACCCGATACGCGAAAATTATCCTAAGGCAACACACTAGACTTGAACAAACAGCAACAATTGGTATCACTTGCTCCCTAAAATGCAAGATAAGCTGAACTGAATAACAAGTCTTCCAGAGCATTGGAAGAATGCAGGGCAGGCATCAGCCTATCTATATCTCCAGGCAAGCAACATAAATATTCAGCCAACTGAAAACACAACAATTCCCCCGTTTCTAAAGAACTAAAACTAAATGAAAGCCATCAACTTTCCCTGTGCATCCATTTTCTCCCCTTTCCCTGTCCATTCTGTCTGGCGTTGTAATATACTATCACTGCAAAAGACTATAAACCTCTGTCCTCTCCACTCCACTCTGCATCGCATGCCAAAGGGAGCCTCACAAAATAGCATATCAAACAAACTATAGCATTAAAGAAACTACTTTCTTTAGCACCCTCCTTTTTACACAAAATCCACCCGCCAATTATACCTCGAATTGAGGCCTCCATGGTGAGTAGCATGGCAACTCCTCTCTACCCTCCAAAGAGCTCTCTCCCAAAACCAACCAACTGTAAGCTCTATGTATCTACCTCTGCAGCAAACAATGGCGGAGATATTGAGTACATTTGATCATGAACAGTCCAAAACGACCAATTTGGTACGAAAAGAGAGCGAATGTAAGAACATAAACAGACCTTAATCGGGGTATCTGGAATTCTGTACGAATCAACTGTAGCTCCCACTAACCACAGACCAGGAAAGACGTTCTGCATAAAAAATATAGAGATGGAGATTTTGGTTCTCTCTTTGTAGAATTGAAAAAGACCGAGAATGAAAACGAAGAAGAAGAGAAAGGAATCCTTACATCAACCAACTTTTGGACGTTCTTGGGTCGTTTCATTGGCCGGCGGGAGGGTCTGGAACCGGTCAAGATGAAGACATCCTCCTCAATCTCTTCCTTCGACAGAGCAATCCAGAACTTCCTCTTCTCCTTCCTCTCAAAAGACACTCCTCCTCCTCCTCCGCCGCCGCCTAAATCCTCCGCCAATCCTCTCAATCGCATCGATTTCGCTGGCGTTTGTTGTTGTGCTTTGTCCTTCGGTTGCTGCATCGTCAGTTCACCGCTGCCGACGGGGGAGCAATAGAGACCCCTTCTCGGCCTCAATTTCCATGGCCGCTGATGATTCTCTTCCTCTTCTACCTCTTCCGCCTCTCCTCCTCCTCCCCCACCACCGCCAGATTCCACATCTTTGTTCCGTTCGGAGACCGCGACGACTTCCTTCCGCAGCTGCTCCTCCGCCGCCGATGGCTTCTCGTGCACCGTCACCGTCTGCTGCTTAGGCATCGGCTTTGGGAGAATACTAGAGCACGAGCTGAAGGAGAACCGCTGCTGCCTGGCGGACCGGGATCCGACCCGATGAGGAGCCATACTAGCACCAGCAGGCGGCGGAGGTGGCCGACGGTGCTGCCTCCGGAAAGCATCAGGATCGGAATCCGTCTCCGAGTCGTTCGGTAGCGGCGGCGGAGCAGGACGGCCACCGGTGATGTTGCTTCCTCCGGCGGCAAGCGTGGCGGTTTTGCCCCATTTCAGCGAGACAGGGAAGTTATGGAGCGACTTCAGCTGCGGTTTCACCGGTGCCGTCGCCATTGAAGAAGAAAGCACGACGGAAACGAAACCCTTCCTACAGATTCATACGCCGATATACACACTCGCCGTATCCGTACAAAAAAGACTCTACAATCTGCCGATGTACGTGAACTGATTGTGAACAGATGATCGGAAGATGGAGGAGTAAGGAAAACCCTAAGGGGAGGGAAGGAGAGGACCCCACGGCGGAGCAGAAGGTGGTTAGATGAGAGAGAGACGGGCGGAGGAATTGCTGATATGCGTGTGTTCTGAGCCTTCTGACGCTATATATGCAGGAGCAGCACAAAAGGTCTCTTTGTTTGCCTCTAATTTCTCGTTTTGCCCTTTTCCTTACCCCCAGTTTTCACTTTTCAGTGCAGCCGCTGGGGTCGGGTGGACCTAATCCGGTTCGGACCACAACCGAATTAAGTTGGCATAAACGAAAGATAGAATCAATATTTTCGGCACCGAAGGAATGTCTAACAAAAAAAAGTTAAGTGATTAATAGTTTCACTCGTTCTAACTACAATATCCCAATCGACGGTCAAGTATAACCGTCGATCGGGTGTAAAATAGAGCAAGCAAGCAATAAGAATTTATTGTACGACGGGAATTTAGGTTTACCCTACTTTAAGTTTAGTGTTCGTTATCTAGCCAACCTAGGATAGTGATTGATAGAAATAACCAACTAACCTAGACTAACCACTAACCTAGTTATTTACAAGGTGGGGAGCTCTCTTGGGTTGAATCGTGCTAGGTCCGTTCTTTGGATCGATGTTGGGTATCCTCCTAGCTCGATCGACTCAACTACACTACCGTTTGGAGATGGACTCCCTCGGGAATGACCCGGAACGGCGAATTGATGGATGGGTAGTGGTCTATTCAACCTAGGGGTTCGTATGATTCTAGGAGACCAGTCTAATAAACTCCCTCGGGGACTAGCCAAACAATATACGATAGGAGTGACCTGAAGACGCCAAAATGGGGCTATAAGGAGATTATCTCCCTCCTAGGTCAAAAGCTCAATACATGAAAATGGAAACTCAACTCATGCCATTCATGAAAACATTCATCAATTAAGTAAAATCATCAATCAATCATGGAGTTTGTCACATACATGAACATTAAACCCAAATCTAGACCTAGGGTTCTTAAACCCAAGAGAAGAGGGTGAGTTTCTAGAGAGAGAGAGAGGAGAGATTACAAAGAAACCTCTAGATCTTCATCTTCTTCTTCTAGGTTTGATTCCTAGCTTCCAAACTCCTTCAATTAAGCTCAAAGATCACCCTTTCTCACACTAGAACTCCCCTTTGGTGTTTTGGGTTGAAACCCTAGAGAAAGAAAGTGTTCCTTCTCCAAAAACCAACTCCCTCTTTTCTTCCTTTCAACTCTCAATTTATACCCAGATCGCGCCCAGTTCACGGTCCCAGTTGACGGCCGTGAACACCTAAACGCGTCTGTGAACTCATTGTCGTGGCCAAAACGCACCGCTTCACTTCCTGGGGTTCACGGTTTGTGCTCAAAGTTCACGGTCTTAGCGACCGTGAACTGCCTTGTCGTTAGTAACCTCTGGAACCCCCTGGACCCCTGGCCGTTCACGGTCACGACCTTAGAGGCTGTGAACTCCAATGCCAGGTCGTGAACTCCAATAGTGATTTTGAACTTTTCTTCGGTTTTTGCGCTTTTTGACCTCCAATAGTCCCATCCACACGTGGTAGGACCTAAAATGTATCAAAATAAGCACAACCTAGCGTGAAATATGTCGAGGAACGAAGAAATGAAAAGTCAAACTATCAAGAAATAAGAGGCAAAATGTGTACAATTGGACTCAAATCGCTCCCCCACACTTGAACGTTTGCTTGTCCCCAAGCAAAACAAGAACAAAACAAGGTAATATTTCAACCCAACAACAAAAACTTGGGGACCTATCAAAGGACACACAATGGATGAATCTCAATGTTTATTTGGCATCAACAAATGAACCGACACAAGCAATACCGGCACCCACCACAAACGACATTTGAATGCATTAAGAACGTGCAAACGAAAAGTTCTCACCTTGTTCATGAATCAATGCAAGTCTTAACACGATCACTCATCAACCACATCGTTTCTCTTTCTTTTTGTTTCTTTGTACTTTTCTTTTCTTTTTGAGGGGGGGGGGGTACTAGAGAGTTAAACACTTGCCACACTACTTTTGATAACCAATGCTCTCCTTTAAGAACTCACTCCAACACTACTCTTTTCTCTTTCATTCCTAGCAAGAACCACGCACAATCCTCTTATGTAGAACCTCAATGGAACTCAAAAGCGAGAGCTTCGGGACACAAGGACGACACACGTATAGACACGAAGAAAGGATGGGGGTCGTTCTATAAACACCATTAAGCTCACAAGTAACAAGCTCCTACAATGAGAACAACCCCCAAAGTCACAAGTCTCAAAGGGGTTGACTAGTGGATAAATCATTTCAGGACAATCAACATTTGGGCGTGGACTAATCCTATGCCTCTATCATACTTACTAGTGACAACTGTGATGTTACTCGCCATGGTAAGAGGGATCTAAGCACACAAGAAGAAAACGATCGGCTCAAAACTAACATGACTACCTAGTCACCCAACCATCTATTCCAATTCACAAAACACAATGCAATGCAATTGTAATCAACAAGTAATCGAGTCAAGACATCCATTCATTTTTGCAAACATGAGAACTAAACCTTTGCACTATTCTAATGCACCTCTCAGTCATCATCATAGGATGCATTTATCACATGCAACAATTCAAGGTTAATGTCAATAGACACGAGATTCTCTCATAAACCGACCACTTTGATCATGCAAGCATTGTTTTGAGCCATTAAATTTTTTCAAATTTGGGCATACAACGAGGCTCCAAGCATTCAAAATAACAACAATCATTCACACACATGCACAATAGACTATCCCCCCCACTTAAGCTTGGCATTGCCCTCAATGGCGTAAAGTAAGGAGGTAGAACGATGTTACCGGATACAATGTGAATGTTAGTGGTAGGGATCGGAGGTCGGGCAAGATCCATAAGAGCAAGGAGACGGCAAAACACCACTAAAATCTCTCCAATGGTCTTCTTATTGGAGCGGAAAGCAAACAAACCGATGGTAGATGGGTTGCCTCCCACCAAGCGCTTCTTTAACGTCGTGAGCGGACGGTTGCTCCTCAAGTTTTGGTCCACCCTAGAACCTCCTTAAAGTTGAGGTTCTCATCGGTGAGGTGATGTCTCAAGTCACGAGCATTGGACGAGTCCATGATTGAGGGCTCGTGAATTTGAGTGGCTTTGAGGCTCTACCCACGAGACCTCTTCTTCTTTCCTTCTTCTCTTTGCCCCACACCATCTGATGCATCATCGATTTACCATCCACCAAGAGGGATCACCAATGGTTTGGCCTTGGCTTGACAAAGATCCGCAAATGGGTCCTTCTCCAAAAGTGCGTCGATGCGGGTGGAAAGCTTTCATAGCCCTCGTAACTTGTGGATGCTTCATCCACCTCGACCTTGTCCTCATCTTGGACTCCACTTGCACCTTCTTCTTCTTCTCCAACCTTCCTTTCTTCTTCTTCTTCTTCAATGTGTTCCTCCCCTTGGGAACAATCAAGATCTTCTCCTTCTTCAATGCTTACTCGCCCCTCTTCAACCTCTTATTTCTCCTTCCCATTCATGTCTCCAAGCACGAATTTGAGGGCAAGATGCCATGCAAGGTCATAGAAGGTATTCTCTTGCTCCTCCACACTCGTGTCTTGGTGTTCAAAGTTGCTTTTGGGAAGGGGAAAATTATGTTAGTCGTCAATGAAACCTTCTTGTTCATTCTCACCACGGGAGCTCTCCAGGGTGAGTTCCTCTTGCTCCATATGGTTGACATTGATCGCCCTTTCCACCTCCTCGTTCTCCTCCAATAATGAGAGGCGATAGTTTGCACAAGCCCGTTCTACCTTATCCTCCAATAATGAGAGGCGATAGCTTGAACAAGCCTATGCCACCTTCTCTTCTAGTGTCAAGCCGGGAGGAGGGAGGAGTTGGAAATCCGTGTTGGAGCTTGTTCTTGCAAAATTCTCCATGGCAAGCTGACACGGTAAAACACAACACCAAACTGCGACCAAGTGTAATTGCAGTCCGGGAATGCAGTAAAATGGCAAGTTCTATTATCAACCCGGGGTCTAGATCTACTGCCTACTCCGTGAATATCTATTATCTAGCCAACTAAGTCGATTGATTGTTGTTTTAACTAAAAGCAGTAAGAAAGCAGGAAATGGTTCGGTTTTCTGAAGTCAAGGAAGAGTCACTCGGGAATGAGTCCCCCTAGCTCCTTAGTTAGGTTCAATTGTAATTACCCTGGGTTGATTTACTGTTGATTACACTGCGAAAGATCCGACAGTAGCTTGGAATCTCTTAAGCTGACCAAGCCCTCTCAGTCAAACTACCCGACAGACGACTAGTCTTCACCGGGATAGAAAGCTGAGGCTATGAACACAGAACTCCACTACTGGAATTGGATTCCAGTACAAAGCAGTATATTGGCTAACTCTCGTATATCCAATCCACTACTACCGAATGATGTAGCTCTAACAACCTAATCAGATTCTATCTATCTCAGGTTGCAGCAGAAATCAAGAAAAGCTGATCAGACTTCAATCAATTCAATGAATCATGCATCATTCGATTATAATCAAGCAGTTTAACAATCCCAAGTCATTACAATCAAAATCCCTAACACATGGAACTAGGGTTCTCTCATACCCAAGTGAGAGAAAGTTCTACTCCATAGAGAGAGAGGGGAAAACAGAATACAAAGCAGTCATACTCATAACAATGGGAAGAATCTGCTCTGGGATGATGATTATCACTCCCATGATGATCTCCAAGCTTGATTTGATGAAACCCAGCTCCAAAACCACTCTTAGATGAGTTCTTCGCACTTTCTCTCTCTAGGGCTCTATTTTTGCTCCAAAAAGTCGATTCTCTCACTTGTGGCTCGGAATTGGGTAAAAACCAAGATTTCCCGACTCACACGGGCAGGCCACACGGCCGTGTGGCCTGCCCAGTTGCCCGTGTGGCTTCCAAAACGCTGCATCTCAATTAATCGAACTTCAGGCTTCCCACACGGCCAGGGTCACACGACCGTGTGGAAATTCCACCATGCCCGTGTGAGCTCTTGACACAAACCACATGGCCACAAGGGTGACTTGCACGACCGTGTGGGTTCCAGGAATGCCCGTGTTGCTTCCTCAGCGCCTCGCCACGCGTCTGATCTTCGTCCAATCACCCCCAAACTCGCTCCCAAGCCTCCATTCACGTACTAGGTCCTGAAATACCACAAACAAGCACAACCTAGCGTGAAATCGGCCTAAAACACGAGAATTAACATATCAAACGGTGTAAGGATAGGGGTAAAAACATGTGTAATTAACGGTCTATCAAACTCCCCCACACTTAACCGTTTGCTTGTCCCCAAGCAAACCAAGTCAGACACAAGGTAAGCTCACATTTGCAATCATACCAACATTGGGGACAAGTCATAAAGGCACAAAACACGTGAATCGTACTGGCTTTCAAACATCAACACATGAGCAACTTCACTAGAAACCTGGACAACCACCACAAAGGACATTCGAGTGCAGCAAAATCGAGTAAGGAAGAGTCTCCCTTCTGTTCACCAACCAACCTAGACTTGACTCAACCACTTACTCAAGACAGTCACCTCATGCACGAAACTCAAGACATCAGAATAGAGAGACCGAGCAATCTAGGTCCTCACCGGGATACAAGAGTGTATAGAATATGAAAAATGAATCGCTCACTCTCGACCAGTGGGGTCAGGACAATTTGATGCGAAAAATGCGCATGCTTATTCTCTCAATCCCTAACATCTCTCCACCATGAGGGCAGCCTCTAAATGCTAGAGTTCACATATGGGGTGTCACCACCAACTAATACGGAGGTCTTAGACACAGGTTCAAATGACTGGCTAGGGTCTTGGACATGGGGAAAAGGCCTTTTAGGTGGTGGAAGTATTCATAGCACAAGGTTCCACATTTCCAAACCCACACAATCACAGTCAACAAACCAGTATTTCCTTTCTGCCATTCTGCATTACTCAAATTCTCAAAAGCACAAGAGCGAAGGAGGTTATATAAATGTCAGCATTTCCAAGCCAGACTGCTAGGAAACATTACTTACTGGGCACTATTCAGATTTTTGGTAATGGCTCTCTTTTGCTTTCATTTTTCTTTGTTTTTTTTTCTTTCATTTTCTTTTCATTACTTCAGAGAACCACCACTTCTGCACATTTATCAAACACATGCCCAACTTTTAAGCACTACCTCCAACCCTCACATTACATTTAGCAGAAACAGCAGAAAACATGTAAAAACCACTCTGTGGAACCTTCTAAAAGATGCAAAAGGGTGATTTTTCATTGTAGACCGAAAGAAAGGATAACACACGGGCTGACTAGGGGATATGACACATCAGGACAGTCAATTTGGTCGTGGGCTAATCCTATGCCTCCATCATTTTAGCTAGTGACAACATGAATGCTACACATCATGGAAGAGGGATCTATCGCACAAGAAAGAAACGAGCAGGCTCAAATCTCCCATGGCTACCTATATGCTCTATCTCTCATTCTGATTCCCTGAACTAGGTGCATAAACGACTGTCAAGAACAAGTGATCCATCCAAGTCACAGATGGTAAGCAAACAGTTGAAAAATTGAACCCCTACACAACTCTACTGCACGTCTCAGTCATCATTATAGGTTGTCCTAGTCACAATCAAGCTGTCATGCATCAATCCGAAAACCATTCAATTCATCAATCACAACACAGTGCCAATATGATCAAACAGCAGTACTTGGAGCCCTCAAATCGTAAGATTCGGACAGCGGACTAGGCTCCAAGCACACATATATATATTCCAACCGATACAAAGCACCCCCCCACACTTAAGCACGACATTGCCCTCAATGGAGTAGAGGGAGAGATAAGGGGAACGATGTTACCGGATTGAAATACTGCCGGGGGACTGGAAGTGGACCAGTCAGCAAGAAACAAACGGGAAGATGGACAGTGATGCACGAATCGAACATCAAGAACACACTAGCACACTGTGCGTTAGGGATCAGTGTAGCCCAGATGGCTTCAAAATAAACAATCCACACAAGGAAAAGAAAAACAAAAACAAACGACACACTAAGTTCAAGCTCCGCACACATGGAGCAAACACACAAAAGTCTAAAATGAAAACACACTCAGAGGGGCAACGAGTACAGCCTACTCGTCGTCAAGGTTATCCAGGTCGATGTCTTCCATGAAAGCGTCATCACCATTATCACCATCAGCTAGGGGAGGTGGAAGTGGAGAGTCCTCCCAGGGAGTCCTCCAGACTGGCTGCTCGCCCGTAGCAGCTGGAGCAGGTGCTGCTGGACCTCCTGCATGCGCCTAGATCGAGCCTTCTCTCGCTCGATATGAGCCAGTGTCACCCCCTGCTAGGTCGCCAGCATGTCCAGACGCTCATCATAAGCAGCCATCCGGTTCTGGTACTCGGCCTGGTGAGCCGCATACTGCTGCTGGAACTGGAGCTGCTGGTCAAGGATCTGCTGGTTCTGGATACGCAGCTGCTCGAACTGGTGGTTGAAGTAGTCATGCCCGGGGAAAGCGGAGCTGCCACCCCCGTACTTGAAGGTGGTGGGGCGGGGGGCAGCAGCATCATACACCTCCTCGGGCTCCACATGATCAACAGCCTCATCCTCCTGGTCTTCTGGCTGGTCCTCCTCTGGGATATGAGGTTCCGGAAACCCCTCGATCCACATGATGCCCCAGTTCTCTTGCAGCAGGTGCATGCGATGAATCGTATCTCTGCCAAAGATACTGGTGCTCCCCTGCTCTGTGCACCCCTGCAGTGAAAGCCCAAAGTAGGTGGCTAGGCGGGTGATGAGGGGGGTGCAGTGGAGGCTCTTCAATTCCGAAGCACTCTTCTCGAAGGTTCTGGACACCACAGAACCCAAGTGGAGAGGATGGTCGTGCTGGCGGATGGACTGGTTGAAGTACATGGCCCTCTTGGTGATGGCGCTGGCACTGTCTGAAGCTGGGGTGTAAGACTTCGCCAGCAGGTGATGGAGAATGCGGTTTTCAAGGTGCAGGGTGTTGGCCTTCGTCTTCCCGGCCGAGAAGGGACGCTGGCCTGGTCGAGCAAGGCGGGTGTACAGCGTCTTGAAGTTCACGTCCGCCGGGTTGCTGACCTCGGTGACGTAGTCCTCACCATCGGCCAGGCCGAGGTCGAGAGCAGTGGCCAGCTCTTGGTAGCTCATAGACCGGGGTGCACCGCCGAGCCTGAATTTGACGGCTGCACCGTCTGTCCAATCCTCGGTGGATGCGTGCTTGAAGGTCGTGTAGAACTCCTGCACGGGCTCGTAGTAAACCTTCTCCCGGATGGAGAGCAGACGGCGCCAAGGCCTGTTGGTGACGATGGCGGAGAAGTGCTCGTAACAGTGCAGCTTCTCAAACTCCCGCTTGGACCAGCAATGGTGCTGCCCAAACGAGCATGCCATGACTTGCTTGAAACGATCCTGGTAGGGGCCCCTCTTCAGATCCCGGATGAACGGGTGCTTGAGGTCGGGTTTCGACATTGTCTTGCAAAAGAACAACCCATAGCGGAACCAAAAGAGCCAAAGAAAAGGTTAATCACACCCCCACACTTAAGAACAGAAAACAGCCTAACCATGATTTCATCCATAGTTCGGGGGTCAAAATCTCGATAAATCAAGCATAAACTGAGTGGGGGTGCACATTCACAATAAAGTAGGCAACTTAAGGTTCACATCCATAGCAAATACACCCTCAAAGCACATCATTAAGAGCCCCAATCGGTGCCCACAACATCGCATGAAAACAGGCATTTCATCGAACACCTTGTGTGCACTATTAAGTTAAGCATGAAATTGAAAAAATTCTTGCACACAAGCGCTCAAACAAGCAAGGGGGATATTGCCCAACACAACTCAGACATAATCCAAGCATTCCCCTCAATCAATTGCACAAAATTCACAAGATTCAAAGAGGTTCTCTAAACATACACCCTAACACCCAATTCTCCAAAAATAACATAGTTAAGGGAAAAATCAAACCTGGAGACTCAAGTAGAGGTGTAGGGGATGATGAGGGGAAGGCGATGGAAGCGACGAAAAACCAAAAAAGTGCCCGGAAGTGCTCGTCGGAGCCTCGCCGGAAAATGCCTCCGGCGACTCAAAATCGGTCCAAATCACCTAAAAAACGAGGGATAGGCCGATAATGGGGAGGTAAGAGTGGGTGTGGTGTTGGATTTGAGAAAAACCGACCAAAAATGGCCGAAAATCGCCAAGGAGGGTGAAAAGTCTCGGTTTTCCGGCGAGGGGAAGAGGATTCCGGCCAGTGAAATTGGGTTTTCTGACCACTTGGCCGTGTTGGGGGGAGAGGGGGAGAGGATTCCGGCGAGTGAAATTGGGTTTTCTGACCACTTGGCCGTGTTGGCCGAATTTATAGCCCGTGGCTCGGCCACACGGGGAGGCTCGCACGGCCGTGTGAAGTGCAGGGTGTGCCCGTGTTGGCCGACACGGCCAGGCCGAGGAAATCCACACGGCCGTGTGACATGCACAACTGGCCGTGTGGAAAATGCCGAGAGCTCACACGGCCAAGGGGTCAAATCCACACGGCCGTGTGAGCATCAGAGTTGCCCGTGTCGGCCACATGGCCTGGCCGAGGTAATCCACACGGCCGTGTGAGTTGCACATTTGGCCGTGTGGATTATGCCGAGAGCTCACACGGCCAGGGGCTCAAAACCACACGGCCGTGTGAGTTTCAGGCATGGCCGTGTGGATTGCTGGAGCCCCGATTTCAACCTGTTTTCACTCAAAAACGACATTCGACTCTGGAACAACACCTCAAGACTCAAAAAACACAAAAATCAAAAGGAAAAAGGTAAGAAAATGAAAACCTCGGTGGGGTTGCCTCCCCACAAGCGCTTCTTTACCGTCTTTTAGCTGGACGCCAGTAGCGTGGATGCTCAGTGAGGTGAAGGGGCAGGTGCCTTCAAGAGCGGATCCACATCGCTCTTGAGGTACAGCTTCAGGTGGTGGCCATGCACACGACGAATGTGGCCACCGGCATTCGTCAACTCGACTTGGCCATCCGGCAAGATGCAAGTGAGTGAATACTCGGATGGCCAAGGTGGTCGAGGTTCAGGAGGCGGGACCAGCTCATAGTGGTCTCCGGTTTTCTTGCGAGCAGGCTTAGCTACCTGCAGCTTCAGCCGCCACTCCTCCTTGATCTTATCGTCTGGTAACGGAGTGGATGGGAGTGGCGGCGAAGATACGTGAGAGGAGTCCTGCAAAATGGGAGGCACAAAAGGATACACGACAGACTCGTGCTCCTGGTGAGAAACAGCAGTCAAAGGCGATGAAGCAGGAAGAGTATTAACAATAGAAAAGGTTATTCGCTCCTCGCCATCCCTCAAAACTAAGGTCCCATCATGTACATCTATGAGAGCCTTGGTGGTGGTCAGGAAAGGCCTTCCCAATATAAGGGGCACTTCGGTGTCCTCATTGATGTCCAAGACAACAAAATCCACAGGATAAACGAATTTGCCAACCTTAACCAGAAGGTCTTCCACTATGCCCCTAGGATGAACTATAGATCGGTCAGCTAATTGAAGGCTCATCCTAGTCGCACGGGGTTCACCTAGGCCTAGTTTCTTGAACAATTTATACGGCATGACATTGATACTAGCACCTAGATCCGCCAAGGACCTCTCTACATGCAATTTATCAATAGAGCACGGGATAGTAAAACTACCTGGGTCCTTCTGCTTCTGCGGAAGCTTGTTCTGCAGAATGGCCAAGCACTCCTTGCTGAGCTCCACAGTGGCCAGCTCACTTCGCTACTTCTTTGAGAGAAGATCTTTCAGAAACTTCGCATACTTAGGCATTTGAGATAGTGCCTCCAGGAAGGGCACTTGGACATTCAGCTTCCTAAGCATGGACATGAAGTTTTTGAACTCTGCCTCCAGCCTGTCTTTGTGCAACCGAGTAGGGAAGGGGAGTTGCGGGATATACTCCTTCACTACCGGTTGCGGCTTAGGCGCAGGCGCCTCAACCTCCTTCTCTGCTTCTTCTTCAACTGCTGGAGATGCTAAAACAGGGGCCTCTCTCCCTTGTTCCCGAACAGGTGGATCAACAGTCATCTTGCCACTCCTGGTTGTGATGGCATTACAGTGGGCATTCGGGTCCTTCGGATTAGGAATGGTATGACCTGGCAAGGTACCCGGAGCTCTCTGCGCCACTGCTTGAGCCACGCTCCCCAGCTGGGTTTGGATATCCTGCAAGACAGCCTGTGTGTTCTTCTGGCCAGCTTCAAGAGCCAGGAATTTACCCGAGGCCTTTTCCATGAACTGCTCAATAGTGTTGAATTTCTGAGCACTAGAACTGGCAAGAGAACCCACCAAGTCCCTCAATTTAGCCATCGGATCATTCTGTACTGGGGCTGCAGGTGCTGCCCCTGGCTGCTGGAAAGGTCGTGGCTGTGGTTGAGCAGCATGCCCCTGCATGGGCTGGTAGAGAGACTGCTGCTGCTGCTGCTGGAATTGCCCCTGTCTGGGCTGATATGGTGGTCTCTCTGGAAGCCTGGCGGTCCTTGGGAGGCTGGTGGTCTAGGATTTGCCCTAGCCCAGGAGAAATTGGGATGCTGGCGCCACCCCTCGTTGTACGTGTTACTGTAGGGGTCATTGCGCCTAGCATTATTGATGAAGTTCACCTGCTCCTGGGGTGTAGTTGACTCCCTCATCGCCTGGCAATCTTCCACACTGTGATGGGTGCTCTCGCACCACTGGCAGTGCATCGCCTGCTGCTGTCCGGTCCAGGAATCATCCCTGATCGATCTATGGCTGAAACCAGCTTCGACACCACCTGCACTAAATGAGATGACTGGGTGGCTACAGCATGCACACCCCGCCCTGGTGCTCGTCTCGATCTCCTGGCAGTTCCCCAATCATACCCGTTCTCTGCCATCTCCTCAAAGAGTTGATTCAGCTGTGGCGGTGTTTTGGTCAGCAAGTTCCCGCCACAAACCGAGTCAATCAGCTGCTTGTCTTCTGGGAAGAGGGCGTGATAGAAGGTGCCCACCTTGAAAGCATCATTGAAACCATGATTTGGACACCTCAGGAAGAGACTTTTGTATCTCTCCCATGCGTCCCGGATGGTCTCATCTTCATCCTGGATAAAGTGGGTGATCTGCTTTTGCAGGTCCGCCGTCTTGGACGGGGGATGGTAGCGAGTGAGGAACTTGTCCGCCAGGTTGGCAAACGTAGTGATCGAGCCTGGAGGTCGAGTGTCTAGCCACTCCTAGGCCTGGCCCTCCAAAGTAAACGGGAAGTACCTCAGCTGGATGGCATCGGCTGGGACCCCATTTATCTTGATTCCATCGATCAGCTCATGGAATCGTCTCAGATGTGATCGGGGGCACTCCCCCTCCTTGCCATGGAACACCACTGAACCGCGCAACATCGTGATGACCGAGGTGCTCACCTCAAAGTTGTTCGCTGGCACATGAGGGTGTTGAATGGGTAACCTCATGTCCGCGGCTCTGGCGGTCCAGTAGGATCCCATGGTCTGCTCCTCTGGATTGACCACATCATGGTCCTATGGGTCACCCATCTCCTCTTCGTCAGTGATCTGCAGCTGTGCTAGCGCCTCCTTCGCAGCCAGTCGCTCCTTTAGAGCCCGCTTGAAGTTCCTGCAGGTCCGTTCAAGCTCCTGGTCTAATGGTAGTAGTTCTCCTGACTGGCTACGGGTCATGCACTACCTGCACACAACCGGCAAAAGCAACCCGTGAAGGCACACAGGTGGAAGAGAGAACAATGCTGTAGAGAAAAAGCTAGAGTAACAAATTTTCACGTTTCCCCAATAACCTAGAGGGTTCCCCGACAACGGTGCCAAAAACTTGACACGGTAAAACACAACACCAAACTGCGACTAAGTGTAATCGCAGTCCGGGAATGCAGTAAAATGGCAAGTTCTATTATCAACCCTGGGTCTAGATCTACTGCCTACTCCGTGAATATCTATTATCTAGCCAACTAAGTCGATTGATTGTTGTTTTAACTAAAAGCAGTAAGAAAGCAGGAAATGGTTCGGTTTTCTGAAGTCAAGGAAGAGTCACTCGGGAATGAGTGCCCCTAGCTCCTTAGTTAGGTTCAATTGTAATTACCCTGGGTTGATTTACTGTTGATTACACTGCGGAAGATCCGACAGTAGCTTGGAATCTCTTAAGCTGACCAAGCCCTCTCAGTCAAACTACCCGGCAGACGACTAGTCTTCACCGGGATAGAAAGCTGAGGCTATGAACACAGAACTCCACTACTGGAATTGGATTCCAGTACAAAGCAGTAGATTGGCTAACTCTCCTATAGCCAATCCACTACTACCGAATGATGTAGCTCTAACAACCTAATCAGATTCTATCTATCTCAGGTTGCAGCAGAAATCAAGAAAAGCTGACCAGACTTCAATCAATTCAATGAATCATGCATCATTCGATTATAATCAAGCAGTTTAACAATCCCAAGTCATTACAATCAAAATCCCTAACACATGGAACTAGGGTTCTTCATACCCAAGTGAGAGAGTTCTACTCCATAGAGAGAGAGGGGAAAACAGAATACAAAGCAGTCATACTCATAACAATGAGAAGAATCTGCTCTGAGATGATGATTATCACTCCTATGATGATCTCCAAGCTTGATTTGATGAAACCCAGCTCCAAAACCACTCTTAGGATGAGTTCTTCGCACTTTCTCTCTATAGGGCTCTGTTTTTGCTCCAAAAAGTCGATTCTCTCACTTGTGGCTCGGAATTGGGTAAAAACCAAGATTTCCCGATTCACACGGGCAGGCCACACGGCCGTGTGGCCTGCCCAGTTGCCCGTGTGGCTTCCAAAACGTTGCGTCTCAATTAATCGAACTTCAGGCTTCCCACACGGCCAGGGTCACACGGCCGTGTGGAAATTCCACCATGCCCGTGTGAGCTCTCGACACAAACCACACGGCCACAAGGGTGACTTGCACGGCCGTGTGGGTTCTAGGAATGCCCGTGTGGCTTCCTCAGCGCCTTGCCACACGTCCGATCTTCTTCCAATCGCCCC
Organism: Linum tenue; assembly: GCA_946122785.1. Taxonomy (NCBI): domain Eukaryota; kingdom Viridiplantae; phylum Streptophyta; class Magnoliopsida; order Malpighiales; family Linaceae; genus Linum; species Linum tenue. Next base: position 35,962,110 of record CAMGYJ010000009.1, on the reverse strand, counting down.
CAAACTCGCTCCCAAGCCTCCATTCACGTACTAGGACCTGAAATACCACAAACAAGCACAACCTAGCGTGAAATCGGCCTAAAACACGAGAATTAACATCTCAAACGGTGTAAGGATAGGGGTAAAAACATGTGTATTTAACGGTCTATCACAAGCTCCAACTTGGACTTCGCTTCAGGTTGTGGGAGATCCAAGTTTGAGCACCCTTCATCAGTGCCTCAAACAAACCGCTCCACCATGAGCTCCAATTGGATCTTCGGCTCCGGTTGTGGAGTGGCACATGGTCTTGAAGAATGCCCCATGAAAGCTTCCATTGGAAACTCCAACTTGGATTTCTCCTCGACTTGAGGAGGGAAGTTTTCTTCATATGGGGGGGGGGGGGGGGGGCTTCTTGAAATCCCCAATGGTATGCTTGTTCTTCTTGGAAGGGAGGTTGATCATAGAATCCGGTTCCTTGGCTTCCACCTTCTTGGTTACTCCATGAAGCTCCAGGGTACCCCCATTCGGGTGGTTGTGGATACCCCCACATATTGTAGAAGCCATTGGGTTCCAAGATTCAACCTATAAACACAAAAACATGATCAAACAAATGCAAACCACCCTTCTAAGAGAAGAGTGGGTCAACAAACACAAAAAAAACAAAAAAACAAAAAAAAAGGCTAAAGTAACGGCTAACCCTTTTTCAAATAACCTAGAATGGATCTCCGGCAACGGCACCGAAAACTTGACTCGTTCTAACTACAACATCCCAATCGACGGCCAAGTATAACCACCGTCCAGGTGTAGCATAGAGCAAACAAGCAATAAGAATTTATTGTACCACGGGGATCTAGGCTTACCCTACTTCAGGTTTAGGGTTCGTTATCTAGCCAACCTAGGATAATGATTGATAGAATTAAACTAACTAACCTAGACTAACCACTAACCTAGCTATTTACAAACTAAGAAATGAAGCTGCCAAGTTCCTTTACAACTTGGAGTGTCTGGGAGCTCGAGACAAGGCTGGGAAGTTCGAATTTAAAGCTCACCAAAACTCTATACCAACAGAGGAAAGCTCCCGGGATTTGGCTAAGGCATGGGACAATTTTGGGAAGGCAACTTTGGCGTTCAATCCACGACCATTGACTGGGAATCAGGTTTCAAGGTTTATACCAAATGAAAGCTTGTACTTCCTACTACATAAACAAGGGGTTTGGTGATCGAATCAACAAATGGAAGGCTTCGAACAAGGGCCTTGAAGATGGCATCAATACTGTTGATTACTTGTGTTTCAAGTTTTCCGTGTTGCATTAGGATTAAGACTTTTTCCGCTTTCCTTGTTTGTTTCGAGTTTCCTTTGTGTTTTAGGTTGTTTGTAAGTTCTATTTAAGACCTACGAAGGAATTGTAATAAGGAGTTGATCATTGAATGGCATTAAAACTCTAAAAACTAAGTTTCGTAGCTAGTTTTTGGTTGAGAGTTTGGCCGAGAAAACCAAACTCGATTGAGCTCTTGTATCGTTCAAAATCTCATTGGTCGTGGGCGAGCATCGACGTATACTCGTTGAGCCTTCCTCCAGGTGTAGGATTGCACATTGAGTTCCATATTTTCCTTTCATTCAACAAAGGCAATTTGTGAAGTTTGGACGATTTGCAGAGATTGATTTGATCAACTCGAGTTTGGAAACCAAATATACTGCAAGGGAGTTATCACACACCCAAGGTAGATTGTTATTCTCCGTCAAACTTTTCAGAAGATCCCACGATAGATGTCTTTCACTTTGATATGGTCTCCCATAAAACCCAGTCAGCCTCCAAGGTAGTCCCTCTTCTGCGTATATGACTATAACGTCGATGTGATAAAATGAAATTGAAATTTTTGTAATAGAAATGTCTTCATTCCAAAGGAGGCCAAGGCCCCAGCACGATCTCTTGATGTGAAACCCATCTCTTGGTAGAATCCTAACTCATTTGCACTTCTTTCCTCTCTTCGTGACTGAGTTTAGTCTTAATGAGGAACAAAATCTGAGGTGAATGTTGTCTAACGAGCTGCTTGAGCCTGGTGACAGCCCTTGGATGACATAAACCTCTGCAATTATAGTTGATGATTCTCATGGTTAGCTTGGCAGGATAGAAGAGAAAGCCAGGAGGATGAAGGTGGAAGGGTGACACAACACCAGTGACCAGACTACAGAGACAACAGTAAATGGAGCCAGATGAAAGAAATAAGGAAACATGGAAACAACAGGTGAAGATCCACCGAGACTAGAATATCAGAAAACTCCCTCAGAAAGGAAGAAGAAAGGACACTCCACAAAGTAGGGAAAACTTCCACTGCGGAAAGAAAACTATGTTTCTCTATCTGTTTTCTGGATTGGTTCAGTGGCTACATATGACACTAATTTATGAGTGAATTTATCACTAACCAATGAAAATTTAAAATTCATATCTCACCAAAAAATTATAACAAAGCATCCAAACTATCACACAAAAGAAATTAATTTTTTTTATCAAATTCAAGTTATTATTGAGAGTGGAAATCCATAGTAGAGCACAGTAAGCCGATAAAGATACTGAGAAATGATGAAAAGGAAGCATAAACATGTGAGGTTGGATAATCTTAATTTACATTTAAGTTTTAATCTTAATTGTATGTTGTCAAAATAGTGAATCCATTGAACAGTAAAATTGCGGTGCTTCATCTTATTTTATGTCAAATTGTTAAAAACCGTTAGTTTCATTCCTACTCGTGCAATTAAATGAACAAAACAATTATTTTGACGGGTTTAGTGGTTCTACTGGTGCAGCAGTAGACCCATTGCACTTGGACTGAAAACATGGTTCAGTTTCAATATCCTAAATTTATAGGGGTCGTTTGGATTGAGTATTTGGCAAACTTGTTATTTGGGACATTACCACACAAAGAACACATAATATAAAACTTGTTATTTGTTATTTGGTTTCAAACCTGTTATTTAGTGAATACCTGCCCCTCCCTAGTATTTGGAAAACAACACTTTTTGAGTTATTTGGTCTCAAACCTGTTATTTGGCAAAATACCACATCCCATTTTTTGTCAACCAAACATGTAATTTGACTCCAAATAACATCCCAAAATACAATCAAAATGACCCATAGAATTGAAAACACCAACCAATAAAAAAAGAGATATGTAGTTCATTTTTATTTATTTAGGATCGTTTTCTTGATGAATTTGGGACTCAAATTCCAAACATGATAGATTTAGCCAAGTCCATTGTTTGTTGTTAGGTTTTAAATCCGTGGGGTTCACAAATTTGTTCATTTTTTTGATCAAAATCTGTGGACTCCACAGACTTGTAAATCCCACATATTGGGGTGGGAATTGTAAATCCTTGATCGCTAGTAATATTTAGGGTTAATACCCTAGTTTGGCCCGAAGTTTAGCTTAAGTGACAGTTCTTGCCCCATTTTTTAAATAAGACATTTATGGCTTACTTTTGAAATTATTGGACAAATTTGACCCAAAACTTATGTTGATTGTTAAAACTGATGGTCAATATTTTTCCCGTTAGTGACTCAACATATAGCTGAGGTGAAATCCACAAAATTTTCTTTATTAATTAAAACCAAAAATATTAAAAATTTTAAATAAAAAGGAAATCATTTGACTTCTCTCTCCTTTTTTCCCACCCAGCCACGAAACCCATTGGACTTCTCGACGAACTCCTTGCCGGTCGAACCTCGGAACCGTCACTACTCACTAAACACATCTTTTCATCCTTCTTCTTCATCTGCTTCATCTGCCAATTCCTCGCTTTCTTAATGAAAATCGAAGCCGCTTCCTAGAAGCTCTTTCCGTCGTTACTACCCTTCTTCCTCCTCGAAGTCGTACTCCAAATCTGGCGGAACAATCTCATCCTCGCCAAAAATATCTCTCCATCCCCGTCCCCATCTCTTCATATCCTAGCATCTCGAGCTCGGCGACGACAACCTTGGCGTACGACTCGATGGTCGGTCTGTCGTTGTCGTGGTAGAGAGCTTGACGAGGGTGTTTCGGGGCCGGACCTCGAGCGGTAGCGTGACTCGAAGATTGTAGTGTTGGTGGTGGCGGAGGTGGAAGTGGTGGAGGAGGAGGCATTAGAGCTGCTGGAGAAGGATTTGGAGCGGCGGAGCTCGAGGATGAGGTGGGTAATGGGGGTCTCCTGGTGGATGTCCGGGTTGATCCCCGCAAGGCGCTAGCGGAGGCAGGCGGCGCAGAGCCCAGGCCTTGGTGGGGTGGCGGTGGCAGGTGAAGTGACGGCGGCGCTGCAGGAGGAATTGAAGCTGATGTTGATTAAGATTAAGGTTTGGATTTGGGGAATTGGGGATTTTGGATAAGAAGAGGGGATTTTTTTAATTTTAATTGAATTACAAAAATAAATTAAAAATATATAATGACGCGGCGTACCACATCACTGCCACTTTAGCACTGAATGCTGAATCATTGATGGAAAAAATATTGACTATAAGTTTTAACATTCAACACAAGTTTCAGGTCAAATCTGTCGAATCATTTCAAAAGTAGGCCATAAATGTCTTATTTGAATAATGAAGTCAGAACTGTCACTTACGCTAAACTTCATACCAAACTAGGGTATTAACCCTTATATTTATAACAAATCCATCGTAATTATATCATCAAATCTATCATACAAAGAATAGACTCTTCAAATCCATAGCAAAACAAATCCCTAATAAATTCAAAGATTTTTTTAACCAAAACCTTCATTTTTCAAAACTAACAAGCAAGTCTTAATAAATATTACGACCAGAGTGTTTGATCAGTATCTTTCCAAAAGAAAGGCGATTTTGTCGGAGTGGAAAAGAAAGGCGATTTTGTTCGGCTAGGGTTTCCGTAACTTTCATGGCGACGGCTTCGCCGTCGATCAAGTCGGCGCCTCCAAGCAAACCCCCAGAGAATGCAAGTGGGGCACAGCGCTTGGCAGCAGTGTCCTCTTCGCCGGACGGGAAGAGCGAAAAGGAGACTGTACAACCTAAAAAGAAAGTTAAGGCCCTGAACTTTGAACGTGATGCGGGGATGTTCGACGTTGACTCCTCAGCTGAGATGGAAACGGAAACAGTTAGCCCGGCCCGGGGAAATCATGGTGATCCAACCTCGGGGACTAGGGCTTGGAATGGCAACACAACAAAACTCTTTAGCAAAGTAGTAGTAGATGAGGGCTGGTATATAGCGGATTCTGATTTAGAAGATGTAGCACAGCAAGAGAAGGAGGAGGATGAGGTCCTTGATGAAGAAAACTATGATCCCACTTGCCCGCCAATTCTCTTTACGGCATCTCAGAAGAGGAAGTGGAGGAGGGAGTGGAGGTCGGCTCTGGTAGTCCGAGGCTTGGGGAGACGTGTCTCGTATGTTCCATTAGCACGACGACTGAATTCACTGTGGGGTCGTCATGGAGAGTTGCAGATCTCCGATATGCGGAACGGCTGCTTCCTCGTCAGGTTTCGTCACCAACTTGACTATGACTTTGCGATGACAGGAGGCCCGTGGCTATTGGGAGACACGTACCTAACGGTACATCGCTGGTTCAAAGGATTTAATCCGTGGACGTCGGAAGTGACATCCACGATGGTCTGGGTGCAACTACCAGATCTACCAGTGGAATTCTATAACCGTGAGGCTGTCATGATGATTGCTGACAAGATTGGTAAGCCGGTGAGGGTGGATAGGGCGACGGAAATGGGAGCACGTACAAAATTCGCACGGGTAAGTGTGGAAGTGGACCTTACGAAACCACTGCTGGCTAAGTACAGTATTGAGGGTAAAAAGTACTTGATTCAGTATGAAGGTCTGGAAAATATTTGTGATCCGTGCGGATCATATGGCCGCCAAGCCAGCCAATGCCCATGCCGTGACCCAAATCCAGTGGCCAATGCTGATGAGGTGGTTATGGTCGAGGAAACACAGGAAGAAGATCCCAGTAAGGGTAAGGCATATGGGGAGTGGATGACAGTTCGAAGAAGGGAGAGGAAGCTGGCAGGTAAGATCGGTCAACACGTGAGGGGCCCTAAAAGCACAAGACAAGAGGGGAACCAAAATAACAGGTTCTCATCGTTGAGTAAGGAAAACAATGAGGAGCCTAGCCATGCACACGTTCAAAACCATAAGAATATGGACGAGGTAAAAGGAAATATACAAGACCAGGCAAATGACACCCAAAAGCGTCCTAACAAAGGGAAAGAAAGTGCACCCACTGAGAAGGAAGATCGTGATACGAGAAAACCCCCATCGGATAGCAAAGTCCAGCAAGCTACTCTGCAGGCGAAAGGGAAAGGGGAACAAGAGCCGGAACGACGGCAAGTGACGAATAAAATGGCAGGAGTACGAAAGGAAGGTGTCAGGGAAGAAAATAGCTCGACCAAAGGAAAGACTGAAGATAGCAATAAGAAGGGAGGTACGAGTGGGAATTCAAAAGATGGAGGGAAAGCAACTAATGCTACGAATAAACAGGCTATGAATAGTCCTATGAAGAATGGTGCGGGGAACCAATCCCCTTTGGTTGATCAATGAGGATACTCAGTTATAACTGCCGTGGATTGGGGAAGAAGCGTGCAGTTAAAGCTCTTGGCTCACTTTTGAGTCGGGTTTCCCCACAACTAGTGTTCCTAATGGAAACTAAGCAAACTAACGAGGAGAATAAGATAACTAGAACTGAGCTGGGTTATGATGAAGGCGAGAGTTGGGCCACTGACCAATCTCGGGGTGTGAGAGCTGGTGGCATAAGTCTCTGGTGGCAGGCAGGGATGCAGGTAACAGTGATGTCCATCTCAATGAACCATGTAGATGTGAAGATAGTGGAAGAAGATAACGAAGCTTGGCGGTTCACTGGAGTGTATGGGTGGCCCGAGGAGAGTGAAAAATGGCGGACCTGGGAGACGATTGACCGTCTAGCGAACTTATGGAAGGGGCCTTGGTTATGCGGTGGAAACTTTAACCAAGTGCTGTCTTTGGCAGAGAAGACTGGTGGAAGAGAGATTGAGGAGCAACACATGGCGGATTTTGCAAACTGTTTAAATGACTCTAACCTAGCCGACCTGGGCTTCTCCGGCTATGGGTATACCTGGGAAAACCGTCGTGCAGGAACCCGATCCATAGAGGAGAGACTCGATCGATTCACTGCCTCCAAAGAGATGAAGGTGAAGTTCCCTCGTATAAGAGTTCTTCACTTGGACAAGGAGCGCTCGGATCATCGGCCAATCCTATGTGATACTAATGGAGAGGAGGATGAGGAGCCGCAGTGGGGGTGGTCGTTCAAATTTGAACCCCATTGGACACGTTATGAGGATTGCTCTAAGGTGATTGAGGAGGGATGGACTGGTCAAGGCCAAGCTGATACTCTAACAAAACTTTTGCATTGCAGGTCCCAGCTCGAACAATGGAATAAGCGTACTTTCCCCAACTTCAAGAAACAGAAGGCGCGGATCAGAAGAGCTTTGGAGGCCCTAAGTCGATCCGCCCGCACCCAAGCTGTAATGGATCAAATTCGACAGCTTGAAAAGGAAAGGGACGAAGTGGAAACAAATGAAGAAGCTTACTGGCAGCAACGATCACGATCCGAATGGCTCAAAGGCGGAGATGGGAATACAAATTTCTTTCATAGAAAGGCCTCCACAAGAAGAAAGAGGAATACCATCAAAAAATTGAAGGATGATGGAGGAGCTTGGGTGTCGAACATTGACCGCTTGTTCCAATGTCTAACCAATTATTTTAGTGTCCTCTTTACTGCAGGTGAAGTCCCCCCAGAGTCCCCAGTCCTTGATTCCATTGACTCCGCAATTACAGTGGAACAAAATGAAGAGCTGAACCGGCCTTTTGCGAGGGACGAAGTGTTCATGGCCCTAAAACAGATGGGAAAGAGGAAAGTGCCGGGTGCGGATGGGATGTCGGTGCTGTTTTACAGGAAGTATTGGCGCATTGTTGGAGAGGATGTGACCACTATGGTGATGAATATTTTGGAGAATGAGGAGATGCCAGCCCAACTAAATCATACGCTTATTGCTCTAATTCCAAAGGTGAAAAGTCCCGTGTCGCCCAAGGAATTTCGGCCGATAAGCTTATGTAACGTCCTCTATAAGCTGGTGGCGAAAGTACTAGCTAACCATCTGAAGAGGGTCTTGGATCGAATAATATCGCCGGAGCAGAGTGCCTTTGTGCCAGGCCGCTACATTACAGATAATATAATGGCAGCATTTGAATGCTTCCATACTATGAAGAAGAAGAAGCAGGGTGGGCAAGGTTTCTTTGCAGCAAAGATCGACATGGCAAAAGCCTATGATAGGGTTGGCACTTCCTGGAGGGAGTAATGCGAAAAATGGGATTTACTGATAAGTGGAGACGTATGATAATGATATGTGTAACGACGGTATCCTATGCCGTTTTGGTTAACGGGCATCAGTCACCGAGTTTCACACCGAGCAGGGGATTGCGTCAGGGCGATCCTTTGTCACCATACCTGTTCCTGCTCTGTGCTGAAGGTCTGTCGGCCTATGTACGAAAGGCGGCACGGGAGAAGCACATACACAGAATTCAACCTGCGAGAGGAGCACCGACTGTGACCCACCTATTTTTTTGCTGATGATTGTGTTTTCTTTGGTAGGGCCAATGCACAGGATAGCCTCACACTCAAGAAAGCTCTGAAAGCATACGAAAGGGAGTCAGGACAGCTGGTTAACTTCCAAAAATCTGAAGTCTCTTTTAGCGGCAATGTCAAGACGCATCAAAAGCTCACAGTCAGCGAAAGTCTAGGAATGCAAGTGGTGGAGAAGCATGACCAGTACCTGGGTCTACCGACTTCGGTTGGTCGATCAAAAAAAGACATCTTCCAGGGCCTGAAAGACAGAGTTCGAAAGAAGCTCAAAGGGTGGAAGGAACGAGTTCTATCGGTTGCTGGTCGAGATACGCTTATTAAGGCTGTGGCCCAGGCACAATTCACATATTCTATGTCCGTTTTTAGAGTCCCAAATAGCACTCTCGATGAATTCCATAGTATGATTACCAATTTTTACTGGGGGCAGAGAGGGTCGGAGCGGAGGATTCACTGGGTGAGTAAGGAAGGGCTGGCAGTTGTGAAAGAAGCTGGAGGGCTCGGTTTCCGTGACCTTGAAGGCTTTAACACTGCTCTGCTTGCCAAACAGATATGGAGATTACACCAACGAGAGGATTCCCTCATTGCACGGATCCTTAGAGCAAAGTACCACAAGAATGTCTCAATTCTTGATGCAAGGGTAGGTAACAGACCCAGCTTCGTATGGCGCATCCTGATGAGTGCACAGGACTTTCTGAACAGTGGGCTGCGCTGGAGAATTGGTAATGGGGCAAGTGTAAAAATATGGGGGGATAAATGGTTGCCGGCGGGGCCGCACAGCTACGTCGATTTAGCGCCGATGGGGCTGCCCGTAGACTCAACGGTTCGGGAATTAATTTGTGAGGAGGAGGAAATATGGGACGAGAACCTACTTGAAAGTTGTTTCCCGAATGAGATTGCAGCTGCTATACGCCAAATTCCTCTCCGGGATATTGGTGAACAAGACCGACTCATTTGGGAACACACAAAAGATGGCAATTACACAGTAAAGGAGGGGTATGCTCAGTGGATACAGTCGAAGGTGGAGCATGGTTTTTTCCCGACGTTTGGCGATGAGGCGGTTTGGAAGAAAATCTGGTCAAGCACAGTCCCGCCGAAAGTGAAGCACTTCCTATGGCGCTTTGCTAGAGACGCTCTCCCTACAGGGGTCCATTTGAGCAAAAAAAGTCAAAGAAGAAACGCAGCTACACTTCTTTGGCGAGTGTGAATGGGCGTCAAGAATTTGGAGAACCTCACAATGGACACACTGCTTCAGCATGCGGGATGAGACAGATAGCTGCTACTCGTGGGTGCAGAAAGTAGTGAAAATTTTGGATGATAGGAACCTTGCGGGTTGGGCGGTTCTCCTATGGTACCTGTGGAAAGAGAGCAATGCTCACATGTTCAATGGGGCGAAATTACCAGAGCACGAGATTGTTCCACGAGCAAGATGCTTCTTAAATGAATACCAGCAACACCAACAGATGCGGCGAGCGGAAGAGGCAGGAAGTGGAATGGGGAAGTGGTTGAAGCCTGGTTTTGGACGGATCAAGATCAACTCAGATGTTGGGATTCTACCACAAGGAGGGGCAGGACTGGGGGCAGTTGCACGAGACGCTTTGGGAAACTGCATTTTTGCAGCAGCTAAGCGGGTCCCTGGGAATTGGTCTGTGGAAATGGTAGAGGCCTTGGCTCTCGAACTTGGCGTGCAGATTGCGTACCAGATGCGGTTGGAGGGCATCATTTTAGAGTCTGATTGCTTAAATCTCGTTAAGATGCTCCATGATGTCCATAATGTACAATCGGAGGTTGGAGTTGTTTGCCGCAACATACGCCGGTTACTTGCAGATATGGGTGGCGGGCTTTGGCTGCACTACCCACGTACAGCAAACGAGGCATCTCATTTACTAGCGCACTCGGAGATGCAGTGGAACGAGTGAGTTGTTTGGTTTGAGAGCCCCACTTTCCTCATTAATCAGCTGGATATGGACAATGTAACTCTTACGTCTGGTTAATATGTAACTCTTACGTCTGGTTAATATAACTCTTACGTCTGGCTTAACGGAAGACGCTGAGTTGTTGAGTGATTTACACCACTGTCCAACGTGGAAATTAAAAAAAAAAACGAAAATGAAAAAAAAGCAGAAAGTGACCCACCCAGCTGACCACCACTCGTCTGTCCTTTCTTCTTTCTTCGTTCTTCTTTCCCCCTTCGTCTCTCGTCCTCCGACCATGACGACGGACGACGAGCATTCAGTCTGTCCCATTTTTCCGATCTACTTCCGATAACCACTGTCACACCCTAACCCGGCCGGGTACTACTTTTACTAAATTGCCCTTGATAAATAAAATACTCAAATCTCAAATCTTAATATTACTAACACATGGGCAAACTCAATACTTAAAATCTCAAAGTGATCTCCAGTCTATACTCATAATCATAAATGTAAATAACTAATAATCAGTGTTCAAGAATACGCGATTAATCTCTCGTCTAGCGCGATTAATAGCTGGGCAGGAGAAAATCGTCTCGCCTAGCCCTGGGCGATTGATCTAGGCACCTAGGCACTCGGAGGCGCGTTTTCACTCTGGTGGGCGACGCCCAGAACAACTAATAAAGGGGGAAAGTGTAGTCTTTTTGTGAAAATCCTAAACCCTATTCTATTTCTCATTTCTATTCAACCAGCCGCTCCCCCTCATCGACCAGCAGTGAGATCCCTCCTCATGGTTGGCGACTTGGGATGTTTGGAATTGTGGAAATGGGTTGTATGTGAATATGAATGGATGCATGATGATATGACGACTTGGGTTTTTGTGGAATATGACTTATCTATAATTTTTTTTCAACATTTAATCTTGCCTAGGCAACGATTAATCGGCCTGGGCGTTGGGCGGTGCCTCCTCGCCTAGATAGCGCCTAGCGTCTTCTTGAACATTGCTAATAATCTATAATGTTGTTGCTACTGAAACCTTGACTAAACATCATCTGTGACGCTTATACTGCCCTCCTCTAGCTGGTTGCCCTCGAATTCGCTGCTCACTAACTGCTCCTCTAGCTCCTCCTTTAGTTCTTCAAACTGGTGAGTGAGATGGGGCCGGTCTACGCCCTTACGTTTAACATCTTATTAATACTTGATCACTTTACTAAACTGAGTGGAAGTTGTTTTGTACTTCCACTTTAAAAAAACTTAGCTCTTAAAACTGTATGAGAGTTATTGTTACTCCATTCTTAAATCTTAAAGCTCAAAATCTTGACTTAAATACTTGACTGACACGGGGATCCCTCACTAGCTAGTCCGGTTGCCGAACTCATATGTATGAGAGCCCATCCAGGTTTTCCATAAACTTAAACTTATCATGGAAGGCTCTTCTTCCACGATTCTCAAGAGCAGTTCTTCCACGATTCTCAAGAGCATAACTGCTGCTCATCTTAAAATATCTCAAGAGCATAACTCCTGCTCATCTTAAAAGTCTCAAGCAATGCAGTCAAAATCGCGCATTAAAACGTAAAAACTTACGTATCCAGGCCACCAAAACGTTTCAGTTTCTACATAAAGTCACTTACTCACAACAATTGGTAACAACATGTGTAAAATCGGTAAAATCGCTCAAAATCGATAAAATCGCAATTCTGAAGCGTTTTTATACGATTTTGATCATCTCATAAAAATGTGCTAATTGGCCCAAAATGATGTAATTTTGGAGACATATCAGCAAAAAATTAAAAAAAAGTAAAACATGATTCATCACTCGTTCTACAACTAGTGTCGAGATAGGGGCTTCACATTAGGTTGAAAACACACCTAATGGTATTCTCAACAATCGCTGACCTTCTATCAGTCTTCTCTTTTAATCTTCACCTGTGGCTCTTACCTGGGTTACGATAAAAGTTTATGGGTAATTGATCGTATGTAATTATGCAAACTCAAACCAGCTTATGAGAATTTGGATTCTCAAGCTCGTTTAGGGGTTACGATCTACGTTTTTTAGCTTATTATTAAGATATGAGTTTTCTCTAATTTTGAGTCAACACAAATTAGTTTATGTGTTAGAATTACATTTTAATTATGAATTTCATGTAGTTATTCACTTATCTAAAATCTACACACTCACATTTTACATACTATATGTTGTACTTAACATATTTTAGCTATTTTAGAGGGTGCATAAAAAACTTACGCTTTTACGCTTTGATCCTATGTTTTACGATTTTATCCATTTTCCGCTTTTAGGTATAATCGCGCTTTTAACTGCATTGGTCTCAAGAGCATAACTGTTGCTCATCTTAAAATCTCAAATGACAACGGACTGGCGCTAGTGACTAAAAACTCTTAGAACGGTTACACATTCTTCGAAGGTGTAGTACTTCTTAAAAAACGTGTTCTTAAACTTCAACTTACTTATAAATAATATACGCATTATAATATGTATAACTGGAAGCATAAATAACACGCAATCACATGCATCAAATAAACACACAAAGGCAATTATAGCACATAGCGGTCAATCTAAAAAACTGAAATATCGTAAGGTGTAGAATTAACCCCCTTTACACTCACCTTGAAAAGATGACTCCTTGATTCCTTACTCTAAGAAATCCCTCATAGCCGAATTATCTTGGTGAACCTCTAGAACGTGCCAAGGACTAGATTGGATGGCCCGGGACGTTGATCTCATCGTTGATCGAACCCTCAAACGTCACCGCTATAAACACGAAATGAATGAGATAGGGGTCGGGAAAAGGAGCTAGAGCTCCCTCTTCTCCTTTCTTTTTCTCCTTCTCGCACAAAAGTAATATAAACAACTTGCCGCTTTGCTTCTTGCCAACAACTGCCGCTACTGCTGCTTGGTTCGCAAGGGGGAGAGAGACCCGATGGTGGAATAATAAAGGCCGATGCTGCTTGCTTCGCTTGGAAAAAATAACCACCGCTGCTGCTTGATGGATCGCACGAGGGAGAGAGATGGCCCGGGGGAAATTGGGGAAAGGTCTGTGCGACGGTTTTGCTTTGCAACCGAGAGAGATGAGCGGAAGGGTTTTCTTTTGCTGGGAGGGGAGCGGCTCCTCTACTTTGTTGGGGGTTTTCTGTTGTTGTGATGGGAAAAGGGTTAATGAGGGCTAAGCGCCCTCTTGGCTGGGCTTTATCTTTTTTTTTTTTTTAATTACAATAATAATATAACAATAATAGTTATTATTATTATTTCTAATCAGCGGTTGCAACCCTTTGTACATAACCGTTAATCCAACCATTCATTTATTATGGTTTAACCTGAACCCGTAAGTCGGGGTGTTACAACCACCTTCCCTCTTCCGACCGACGCCCTGACCCTCTATAAATCCTCATCCCAACCCTGAAATCGTCATCGAAAATCATCTCCCGACTCATCACCTCCCTTCCAATGACGAACTCTGGCATGCATCCGGCCTAATAGACCGATGGTCACCATTTCCCGACGAACCCCAAGCATCCTAGTAATGAAGAAAGCATCGAGGAAGGAGGAAGGAAAGTCGTGTTTCGCCGATTCTCCAAAACCCTAATTTAACAATAGAATTGTGATTTCTGGAGGGAGGATTCTGACGCGATTGGTGAGTTCTCAAGGGAAAGGTTGGGGGTTTCGATTCTGGGTATGATGTACTTATAGGTTGCTTCTTACCTCCTTTTTTTTTTGTCTCTTTTTGTAGTTGTGGCTTGATGTAAAGGAAGGAAAGCGACTCTGCAGATTCGAAAAGGGACCACTTCATATTGAATCTGTGCTTTTTGCGATTTTGTCCCACAATCTGATAGTGTGTGCCTCCAATTCCTGGGTAGAAGAGTCATTGCCACCTTTGTTTGTCAAAATCCTAGCATAGAATGATGGTGGAAGACTGTTCTCTTTGTTTGTTTGTTAGTGAATTAAAAACTAATGATGCATTAGGTTAATGACTTTATTAATTCTGTCTTGTTTAGGGTTTAGATGGCTGATTCATTTGATGAGCAAGCTCGTGAGAATGATCCTAATCATGTGGGAGAAGAGAACGCTAGCTTTGCTAGCTTTTCTCGTGAAGATGAAGTTGCTTCTGTGGCACGAGAAGTGTTCCATGTTTATGATTCTGACAATGCAGACAAGTCTGATGATGAGTACCATGAGGCTCGGGCCAATCTACGAGCCTATGGGGAAATGAGAAGGAGGAAGGTGAAGGCAAGGAGAGATGGTCATGGGGAGGAGGTTGAAAAACTAGACGAGTTTGAAGAAGATGCATCTGAGGATGAAATAGACGATGGGGTTACAGTGGAAGGTGGAAATGGTGATGAATTGGAAGAAAATGTGAATGCCATACCCGAGCCTGATCAAGTAAATGTGAATGGTCGACCAGAGCAAGAGGTCGAAGATGATGGATCACCTCAAGTTCAAGAACCCAGAAGAGAGGACTCTCAACACTCTAGATACAAACTATCAGAGGACTCAGACCATGTTAGAGGAAATCTTTCGAATGAGGATGGGGGAGAGCCATTTGGGGATGCTCCACACTATGATCCAGAATGTGATCACAAGCAGTTTCAGTTTATTCCAAGGTTGAAGTTTGAAAGTCTTGAACAGTTCAAGAGTGTAGCTGTCTTACATTCTATGGCAGCTGGTGCTAGATTGAGATGGGTTAGGAGTACGCCATCAAGAAAAGAAGTAAAATGCAAGGACACTAGATGTAAATGGAGGGTGTTAGCTAGTTCGTTTAGGAAGAACTAGAGTTTCATGGTGAGGAAGGTAGGTCTACACCATTCTTGTTCACGTTAGCTGCGAGTCAATCAAGTTACTTCAAATTGGATTGCATCTGATATGCTTGAGAGGTTTTGCATCAATCCACAGTGGGATCCAGATCAAATCATGGCAGAAGTTAAACTAAAACACAACATGGAAGTGGATAAGAGAATCTGTTATAGATCAAAGGTGGCTGCGATTCGAATGCTGAGTGGGTCTTTGAAGGGTGAGTTTCAGAACATCAGAAGTTATGTGGCTGAGATGATGAAGAGGGATTGCCATGGGAAGTTTGTTTTGGAGGTTCAACCACACACTTAATACACCCTATACAGAATTCATGAATGCTGAACATATATTCTTTTGCCGATCTTTCCTATCTCCCGTTCCTAAATGTGACTCAGTGGAGAGTAACATTTGTGAAACGTGGAATGGATCTATCATTAAGTTTAGGGGCATGAGAATCATAGATATGCTTGAGGGTATCCGGGGTTATATGATGGAAATGATTGTCATTAAGCACAAAATGTTAGCTGATTGTGATGATGATCTGTGCCCTAGAATTAGGGGAAAATTTGAGAAAGAAAAGGCCCTAGCTAGGTTGTGTACCTCTAGGCAGACTTTGGATGATAAGTGCGAGGTAAGGATGGGGGAATCAGGGTACATTGTCGACCTCCAGACAAAGACTTGTACATGTGGTTACTGGGCCCTAAGTGGGCTCCCATGTTGCCATGTAGTCTCGGCAATAACTCACTTGAGGAAAGAGGTTGATGACTACGTCCATCCAGCCTACCATTGTTGTCAATGCATACAAGGTTGGGATTGGGATCCCTTGTTTGGATGGAATACAATCATGGTCATAAGGATTAGGTTATCAAGTACTCCCTCCAAATAATAGAAGAATGCCAAGAAGGACAAAGAAAAATAGAAGAAAGGCTGCTCGCGAGTTTGGGGTTCGACCTCAAGCAACCGGGGTAGGTGAAGAAGTGTCAAGGAAGGGGACTATAATCCATTGCTCTAAGGGTGGTGGAGAGGTCCACAATGCCAGAGGATGCAAAAATCCATCTGTTTCCCAAGCACCAGTGAGTTATACTTTCCTAGAGTTCAATTTTATTGATTTAAGTTGCTTATTACACTATTACTAACTCTCGAACTAACCACTTACAACCTATTGACAGAGAAGCACCTTTAGACCTAGAGTTGAGCCTGTTGCAGCAGATCAACCTGGAGCCATAGGCGGAGGGAGAGCACCTGGGATGTGTTCCAGGACACAGGTGAATTCTAGGGGTAAAAAAAACACCCCACGTATGTCCACAACAACCTTCAAACCCATGACCTCACCTTCGTATAAGATTGTTCTGCCACTACAACAACTCACTACTTGTTAACAATCTAATATAAAATAAATTTATTACTAATATACGAAATTCCAAATTAAAATCCCTAATCGATTTCTCTCTCTATCAGACAATTCCTTTCTTCTTTTAGAACCAGAAACGCGGCTTGCCTGCAACCGCAACGAACGAATCCATTCCTCCCTTCCCTTCAGTCGCGGCGTCAACGCTAGTGAACTCCGTACCCCTCGTCGGCGGCATCTGCTGCTTTTAACCAGGAGAAGTTGTTTAGTCTTACGAGATTTTATCCTGATGAGTTTGGTTCCATTCATGATACTATCATTCGACAACAACTTGTTGGGTATGGTTGATGAGAGATTTGCCAGGTTGAAAACGCGTCGTGGTTGTTTGTGAAACAATGATTGTATTAGTCCGTTATTTCTCTATTATCTATGAATGAACTATTTTCATATTGTTAATTTTAATTATATTTATTAAATAATTATTTTATTAAATAATTCTTTATGTTTATATTTTGAGAAGAGGACACAGGTACTTTTGAATCCTGGCTCCGCCACTGCCTGGGGCCATGGTTCAGGAAATCGTACCGGATGTCATACCGGATTGGTCTATGGTAGGGTATTTTGTGGTACGATCGTGGTTTAACCGTTGTTTATTGGTTAAATACCATTTTGTAATTAAATAGTATTTTTTTGTTAAAAAACCATATCGGAAGATTGAGGATACCGTTTCGGAGTAAAACCGAAATAAAATCAGAATATACTGGATAACAAACCCGAATAAACTACATAGTAAATAGGCATAGGTAATATAACAAACCTTTGTTTTACTAGGGGCTGCTCCTTAATCAACCGATCGAGCTTCTTCTCCACTGGTCATTGCTGCCAAAACATCCAAAATTGAAATTCTAATAAGAATAGAGATACCAAGTATAAAGTCACCAAACATTATTCATTGTCGCACAATTTGTCTAGCTGCTAGATGGTTGATCTTCTTGCCTAATAGTCTAATTTTTGCACCCCCAAGATGATAATGGGAAGCTCATTTATCTTATTTCAATCAAAAAGCAGCAATGGCCAATTCACTCCACTATGTTGGTTCATGATGTACAAGCAAATACAAAACCCTCCTAAAATAGAAGGGCGAGCCAAAACCTAAGGAACTATGGACACACGAGGAAAGAAAAAGCACGCTATTTCTATTTACCTCATTTGAAAACCAAATTTTATGGTATCTGGGATGGGAAATTGATTCCGGGTGTCGAGGAGGGGAGGTCGCCAGAGGCAGAGGAAGGGGAGGTCAAACACATGAGGGAGAGTGGGAAACTCGTCCTCTGTCCTTCTCGGCGGTCGCTAGAGGCAAGGGAGGTCGAGCATATAAGGGATACTCGGCCTCTGTCCTTCTCGTCGGTTGCCAGATGCAGGGGAGGTCGAGCACAGGAGGGAGCCTCGGCGCGACGGTTTCTGGAGCTCGCCTTCTCGCCGATCGTTGGAGGCAGGGTTGGGCTGGAGAACAATCGATCGGCGGCGGTGGGCGTTCTCCAGAGCAGACGGTGTTCTCTTCCTTTTTGAGCAGGCAGCAAATAGTGTTTTCTGGAGAAGAGGAGGAGTGGCAGGCCGAATTGAAACGATGGGGAAGGAAGAATCGATTAGGGTTAGGGTTGTTAGTAAGGACGACTCTTTTTTTTTTAATTTCGTCGCATGAACGGTGACGTTCTTCGAAATCAGCCTACCGCTAGTTGGAACAGAACCAGACGGTATTTCGGCTCGTGTCGGTTACGTCGGAAAAACCGCTAGACGCGGTAAATTATCTGCAGAATGGATATCGTATCGCCACTAGTCTGGTTTCTGGTTTAAGATCCGATTTCCTTTTCCATGCCTGAGCCAAACACTAGTAAAAGGACAAGGGTTGGTCTTTGCTCAAAGTGTGGTTACATACATTGCTCGAACTTGCCCCCTTAATAAAGGAGTTGAAATTTAGGTATATCTAAAGTACATTACTTAGTTATGGAATCTGGATTTACCAAAGCATGTTGTTCTGTGAATGTGTGATGTTGAACTATAATATGGTATTATGTAGACAGTTAGGCTGAATGTTGATGATAAAAGAACTATTCAACAGGAAATGCGAGTTGCAACAACAGTGGTGGGAGTATATGTAAACGAGAGGACTGGAAACCAATATGTTAGGATTAGTTTATGATAATAAACAACCACAAGATTATTTGAATGTTTTGTTTTCAATGATTATCCACTTGAATACTTTGTTTTTCCCCCCAGCTTAACGGAGCAAGTGGGCGTCTTGTAGGGAACAACCAGCCAATTGTTGTGGATGTCCAGGGAAGCTAGCCACCACTCACTCAACCTTAGATGTTTCAGAACATGGTCAATCAACCTTTTGTCAACTTCCTCTTAGGATAGCTTGAATTCTACTAATGTAATGTATTGGGGGGGGGGGGGGGGGGGTGTTACTATTTTAGGTCGTCTTGCAATCGATATTGCTAGCTTATTCGGATTTATCTTTGTTGTGTAAGGAACAAATGGTTGTGTATGCACAGTTCTTTATTTGAGATTTGGTGGTTCAGATTGCCATGTTTCATTCACTCAGAATGGTTAATGTTTAAGTGTTGATCTCTCTATGATTCTGTGTACTAGACTATGACAGGAAACACATGGTCCATTACATTAAACAAGTTCCAATTGTTTTTCAAATAGTACCGTAACCCCAAATACATTTACATACCAGATTCATACCCCCACAAAACAAGAATGAAAGAGGCATTCACAACAAGGAGAATTGTTAACATAATATGAATAAATCGAACATCATCATTCAATCTACTTCCTTGGGCTAACATAGTCTCATGATCTTTCATCCACACCATCATCTTTTGAGCTAATCTCTTTTTCTTCTTCTTTCTCCTCTCTGCCTTAGACTCAGCCAGGCGCAAACTGTCCTCAAGTTGGCATATTAGGCTCTCCATAGCACCCTTTCGGTCCTCCATTTCATCACCAACCATCTCTAACCACCTAAAAACGAAAATTTTTCTTCCCCAGATTTTCAATCCCATTCTGCACCATGAATATGGTTTAGTTAGAGAATCAAAGAGTCAAAGACACCCAATTACCTCGAGAATCAATCTATCCCTTACCTGCTTCCAATATGGACATCCGTAATGCATGGGTTCGTCTCGGTACTAGACGTCTTAATCACAGCGGGAACATTGTGCTTGCAAAGCACCATCCCACCGCCGCCGACGTTTATCGCATATGAAGAACCCCGTTGTGACATCGCTACAGATCGAGAAAATGAAGAGGAATTCAAAACGGCGGAGGCGCGAGCAAGGAGGAGATGAGAGCCGCTGGCGCTGATCTACAGCGGCGGCGGTGGCGTGGTCTCCAGCGGCGGTGTCGCTCTGAGAACCCTAATTCGTGAGTTTGTGATTTTCGGGTATAGGAAGGAAGGAGGAAGTGAAGTCGACAAATATAAAAAAAGCAATTAATTTTTTTTTGAATGCTTTGTTGATGTGGCAATTCACGTGTACATTATGCTGATGTGGAGGTCGGATTCCGTCCTTGTCAGTGTTCCGTCAAACGATTTAACGGAGTCACAGACGACATTAAAGTTTCTAACGGATTTGACTAGATTTGTCACACTACCTTCAATTTTTTGGGCTGTTTTGTGTTTTTGAATAGTTATAATTATATTTGTCACAAATGTAAAATTTATGGCTATACAAGTGTATTTTGCTTTTTTATTATTCAATTCAAGCGTGATATAGTTTCAAACAAAAAAATACTGTTGGGCCAAGCAGTGTCCATGTGAATTCGGGCCTAAATACCGAGGTCCTAGATTGGGCCTGTGCCTTTGTCTTGAGGATTTGCCATTTATTGGGCCGAGGCTGGGCTTTCATTAATCATTAGTGTTCAGTTAAGCACTTCGTATAATCAAATCGGCATTTCCTATTTTCCTTCCTTCTCTCTCATTTCGTTCCCTCCCCTCTTTTTTTGAAGAACGCCCTTCTTCCGCACCAGAACCAGATACAAAGCTTTTTGCTTGCTCTCTTCCCAAAAACCCTAGTTTCCATTTCCCCTCCATTCTTCCTGCAGGGGAAAGGATACCACTTGAACATGCCGAGAGAAATCATCACTCTGCAAGTGGGACAATGCGGGAACCAGATTGGGATGGAGTTCTGGAAGCAGCTTTGCCTCGAGCATGGCATCAGCAAAGACGGCATTCTTGAGGATTTCGCTACTCAGGTCTCTTCTCGTTTGTTCCCACTTCTTCATTCACTCAATTATTCGATTACCCAAGACCGCAATTCAAATGGGCAAGCTTAATATGGCTCACTGTCTGTGGCCGCCAGTCATTTTGACTTGCTCTTCTAGCTTGCATTTTCCCTGCTGTTCCTTATTTCTTGTGTACCTCATCTGTTCTTTTGCTGACTTGTGGCGATGCAGGGAGGTGACAGGAAAGACGTGTTCTTTTACCAAGCTGATGACCAGCACTATATACCTCGTGCTTTGCTAATCGATTTGGAGCCCAGAGTGATAAATGGAATTCAGAACGGTGAATATAGGAATCTCTACAACCACGAGAACATCTTTGTTTCAGATCATGGTGGGGGTGCTGGAAACAACTGGGCCAGTGGATATCATCAGGTTAGTCGCTGGATTTTTCAAAAGTTTGGATTTTTTAATACCTGACTTTATCTGTGTGCTAACATCTCACTTAACTCTGACAGGGTCAAGGGGTTGAAGAAGATATAATGGACATGATAGATAGAGAAGCTGATGGAAGCGATAGTCTTGAGGGTTTTGTGCTTTGTCATTCGATTGCCGGAGGGACTGGCTCAGGTTTGATTTACCTGAATTTAAAGAACATAAACCCTTAGTTCTGAGTCGATGTACTCCTTCCAGTGTGAGCTTTCCATACTGCTTGGTACCGGAAACTTTAGCTCAATATTCTTCTATTAGTTTGAAGTGATTTGACAACATAAACTAATCTGCATTTGGGAAGTGTGAGGTTCTCCTCAATTACGTCATGGATAGCAGGTTCCAATGTATAACTGGTTATGTTCCTCTGTGAAAGTTTCACTTCAATGACTAACAATTATGCGCAAGGGGCATCAATGCATGCTCATTTACTCATTTAATGTTGTTTTCATTTGCTATGAAGGTATGGGCTCATATCTGCTGGAGACTTTGAATGACCGTTATAGCAAAAAATTGGTGCAGACGTATAGTGTATTTCCAAACCAGATGGAGACAAGTGACGTGGTTGTTCAACCATACAACTCTCTGTTAACACTCAAGAGACTGACACTCAATGCGGATTGCGTTGTCGTTCTTGACAACACTGCTCTCAATAGAATTGCAGTGGAGCGCCTACATTTGTCGAATCCTACTTTTGCTCAAACAAACTCTTTGGTATCTACTGTGATGTCTGCCAGCACAACTACACTGAGGTATCCTGGGTATATGAACAACGACTTGGTTGGACTTCTTGCGTCTCTAATTCCCACACCAAGATGCCATTTTCTCATGACAGGATATACACCACTTACTGTGGAAAGACAGGTATTCTCTCATACAGTGATGTCAGCTTTCCCCTAGTAGTGTTCTTACCTCGGGCTTCAATTATTTATAGTTGGATATGTTAAACTTGAGGAATGTTTTTCCATGGTTACAATGATAAGCTTATGGATTCTTCTATATAGAGGTTCACGGTCCAGTTGAATTGATTTGTTTTCCTTGATTAATACCAGCACCATAGTCATTTTATACACCTGGGGGACAATTTTGTGCGATTCCTATCCATTAGTTTTTTCCAGATTTGAACAACGGATTTCCTAAGTTTGACTGTTTGATAATACTATTTGCTTTGGCAGGCTAATGTTATCCGTAAAACTACTGTATTAGATGTCATGAGAAGGCTCCTACAGGTAAATGATGGTTACTGATTGTCAGCAAGATTTCTTAGGGCACTCTCTTGACATTAGCTGTCTTTTCCCAGACAAAAAACATCATGGTTTCTTCATACGCTAGGACAAAAGAAGCTAGTCAAGCCAAGTATATTTCGATATTAAACATAATCCAAGGGGAGGTAGACCCGACTCAGGTAACAATCATTTACCTTTTAGTTAAAGTTCTGTCTTTTGAAATTGATCTATTCCTGACTTGGATTACTTTCCATCTTAGTGTGGTTTAGATGATTTGATTGCAATAGATAGCCTATGAGTTTACTCTTGTTGTACTGCTTATCATTTTTCTCTGTGGTATATGCTTTACTGTGCTATAAATTTCGCAATTCCAACATTTCTTTATCCGTTATCAGGTCCATGAGAGTTTGCAGAGGATTCGCGAGAGGAAGCTTGTCAATTTTATAGAGTGGGGCCCAGCAAGTATACAGGTATTTCTCCTCCCTTTGCATTCTGTCCGATAATTTATGTCTCGTCTCTCCATTTCATCTAACCTCATTGATTTGTTTATTTCCATGCTACTAGGTTGCATTGTCAAGGAAGTCTCCGTACGTCCAGACTGCTCATAGGGTGGGACTTGACTTTCTGTTTTACTGCTGATTTGCCTAACAATAAAATCTGTGCACAAGTTTGGAGGACATCTAATTTGTCTTAAATATTTTGTGCTTTTGTAGGTAAGTGGTCTCATGTTAGCAAGCCATACCAGCATACGGCATCTCTTCGACAAAGTTGTGTTCCAGTATGCCAAGTTGAGAGGGAAGCAAGCTTTTCTTGATAACTACCGGAAGTTCCCAATGTTTGCCGTGAGTTTCCTTATCATGGTTTCTATAATGATTGAGGAATTTTTGGTTTGCACATTTTTCTTCAGAATACCTCCAAACTTCCATTACATAACCAAGTTGTGTATGTCACATTCTGTTCAGTTTGGTTTGGGCAAAAATTGTTTTAATAAAAATTCAAAATTCTTGAGCTAGTTTATATGATAAGTACTCTGCCTTCATAATTACTCGTGTGCTGAATGTGATCAGGACAATGACCTTTCTGAGTTCGACGAATCAAGGGAAATAATCAGTAGTTTGATTGATGAATATAAGGCTTGTGAATCTCCTGACTACATCAAGTGGGGAATGGAGGTATATTTCCCCGATGAACAACTCACATCCTCTATCTCTACTTATCCAGCTGAACCTATGTGTAATCTGTAATTGTTTATGAACTATTCGCTAACGACATTTGTTTTAATTCAGGATCCTGACCACCTCCTGACAGGTGATGGCAATGCTTCAGGATCAGTGGATCCAAAATTAGCAGTTTGAAAATTCTAAATCGTGAGTTGAACATGAATTTCCCACACATCCAATATATTTCCGCAAGAGCAGAAGTAATTTTGGAATGGCGGTTGATACCTAGGTTAGTTTCGTTTCATTGTCAAGAACAATATAGGAGTAACTAGCTTGAATGTCCATCTGCAGGGGATGCAATGAGGCATTAATAGCGCCATGGGAAAGAGGACTAGTTAGTTGTGCACATATTTACTTTGTTGGGTTATGCCTGTTTGTTGGAAGCTTTGATCGAACGTGTGGTATCCTGTACTTTGGTTTGCTGTAAGATTCAATTTCTACCATGGAGGATTCAGAATCTCTCTGTACCTGTATTGGGGTTTCGAGAAATTGGACAAGTATTGGTCGGAGTGGCCTAATTCCTGAATGTAGGTGATAGATCATCACTTCTGTAATGCATTTGTATAAAATTTGTCAGACATGGCAATTGGCATGGCTAGGCATCTGAAACTCACCTTTTCCCCAAAGTTGTAGGCAGTTTTGGAGTTCAATTCTAAAGGTATGATATTGAATCAGTGACACATTTGGCCTACAAATATGCTGGAAGTTGAACTCTTAGCATGTGCATTGGGCAACATGTTCATGTTTCCTATCAATTGTCGGCTGCCAAGGGGTAGTGGTTATTAGGGATGGCATATCAGACCGCGCGGGCGGGTACTCGCCCGAAAACCGGCTGGGCGGACCAGTTTTTACCCGGAGTTGACGGTGATTTAACGGATTCGGGGAAACCCGTTATCCGTGGATAACGGACATCGGGCGGTGACGGAGTCCAGGCTATCCGCCCCGAGCCCGCCCCGAGCCATAAAAACGACGTCGTATTATGAGCATATATATATCCATAAGTCGAGTAGAGAAACCCTAATCCCTAATTGGAAAATCGCCGCTCTCTCACTCTCTCTTCTCTTCTCAGTTCTCTGCTCTCAATCGCCGCTCAAATCCATCGATTCGATTCCCCCCCGCGAAATTCTCTCCACCCAGGCTGTCAATCATTCATTATCCACCAATCAAAGCCTAATATCCTCATCGATTTAGGCAAAGAACAACATGCAAAAGGAGAAGAATCAGAAGATGACTGTTACAATCTCCGATTCGAGGTTATTGGGAGGATTTGTCGTCGATTATTGTTCCGATAATCCAGAACTCGAGATAAGTACCTTCCAATTCAATTCTTCTTTCTTGTTTCAGTTTCTTGCTTTAGTTTTAGGTTCGTTTAAATTAACTCGAGTCGATTGGTTCTTTCTAGGGCTCTTCTGTTTCATCTTCATTTGCACCTGGGACTGCATGCATGCTCTGATACTCGAGGTAATCCCTAATCAAATTTCCTTAGTCAGTTACTCAGTTAGTGTTTAGTAATTAGTAGTTTGTTGTATTGACTTTGACTCATTGGATTGTAATGTTTGTACTTTTGTTTGAGTTTTTGCAGTTTTGTATCAGGCATCAGTTCACCATCCACAACTCTGGACAATAGATCCCCTCTGTCCAGATTCGAGGTTAGTTAAAGAATTAAGGACATTTTACTTAATTTGGTTTGCATGTATTAGGAATTAGGGACTCGAGTTTCTGTTGATTGCTTGGGTGTTGGGTCTGCTCATGAATCATGTCTTGTTTAGTATAAGTGTCTCATCTGCATGTTACAATTGAATCTAAAAGACTATAAATTTGAACCTAGAAATCTTATAGCTAAAGCCTAATAAGTAACCAAGCAATCCTTTGATGTTTATACTCATTTATCTCAATGTCAGATGGAAGGTGCACCTGAAAATGTTGTCAATGCTCCTGTTCCTCCAC
Source organism: Linum tenue (assembly GCA_946122785.1). NCBI lineage: Eukaryota > Viridiplantae > Streptophyta > Magnoliopsida > Malpighiales > Linaceae > Linum > Linum tenue. The sequence continues at coordinate 35,936,337 of CAMGYJ010000009.1, read as the reverse complement.
AACCTGCCCCTGTTGATCAAAACAATCAACCTGAACAAGTTGGTAATGGTAACGGTAACTTGGCTAATGAAAATTCTTAACTGCTTGTTGAAGAATGCAAATTGACTTCTGATGTATGGCCTCATTACATTAGGGTTAAGGTTAATGGGGTTATTAAAGCTAAGTGCAAGTACTGTCGAAAAAACCTTGGTGGTGATACTCGTAATGGAACCTCGCACCTTAGGACTCATGTGAAAACCTGTATAAAAAAAGGATACATGATGGTGCTCAAAAAATTCTTTGCCCTAATTACAAAGCAACTGGAAAACCCCTATTATCTGCTACACAGTTCAACTCTGATGTGTCTAGGAAGGAGCTGAGCTCAATGATTTTGGTCCATGAGTACCCTCTTAGCATTGTTGAACACTTGGGTTTCAAGCGTTTCTGTTGTTCTTTGCAACCACAGTTTACTGTGCCTTGTAGAAATACTGTGAAGAAAGATATATTGTCTTTGTATGGGGTTGAAAGGAGTAACTACCAAAAGGTTATTGATGGTAATTTGGGTAGAATTGCTGTGACCACTGATTTATGGACTGCCCCAAACCAGAAGAGGGGTTATATGGCAGTCACAACTCACTTTATTGATAATACTTTGAAGCTAAGAAACTCAATGCTAAAGTTTTTGTATGTCCCTGCCCCTCATACGAGTGAGAGGCTTGCAAGAAAACTGTTTTAGTGTCTTCTGAATTGGAACATTGATGGAAAGTTGTCTGCAATCACCTTGGACAACTGCTCCACTAATGATTCCATGATTGCTCACCTTAAGAATAAACTTGTTTTGAATAACTTGTTGATGGATGGTAGACTTATTCATATGAGGTGTTCTGCTCATATACTGAACCTTATTGTGAAAGATGGTTTGGATGTGATAAAGGATGGAATCCATTTGATTAGGGAGAGTGTGGTGTATTGGACATCCACACCTAAGAGGGTCCAGACTTTCAATGAAGCTGTTAAACAGCTTAAGTTGGCTGTTGGGAAAAAACTTGTGCTTGATTGTCCAACAAGGTGGAATTCTACCTATGATATGCTCTCTATTGCTCTTCTGTACAGAGATGTCTTTTTTCGTTTAAGACAAATGGATAGTCAATACACATCAGCTCCTACTAATGAGCACTGAGATTTTGCTGCTATTGTGATTGATAAACTGCTCATTTTCAGTGAGATGACTGCATTATTTTCTGGTACCAAGTACCCCACTGCCAATCTGTTTTTCTCTAAGGTCTGTGATCTGCGATTGAAATTGAGTGACTGGTATGCTGATCTTAATCCTGTTATTTCTGCCATGGCTGGAAATATGTGGTTGAAATTCACAAAGTATTGGGATGATATACATCTTGTTCTGGCAGTTTCAGTGGTTCTGGATCCTAGGTACAAAATGCATGTCATTGAGTATTATGCTGCTAAGTTTGGCAACTCTGATACTTACTTGGTGGCTAAGGATCTAAAACAGCTGATTTGTGGTTTGATTAATGATTATCAAACCAAGGCTGAAAAGAAATCTGGTTCTTCTGTCAATGAACCGATTGGAAATGCAAATGCCTCTGTTTCAGCAACTGATCTTGATTTCGAGTTGTTTGTTAGTCAGAGGAAAAAGAGCAAAACAACTCTGATTACTACTGAGTTGGACCATTATCTTGCTGAGGAACTTATTCTTCGTGATCCATCTGCTGAATTTGATCTCTTGATGTGGTGGAAGTTGAATGGCCTTAAGTATCCTACTTTGCAAGCAATTGCAAGGGACTTTTTAGCTATACCAATAACATCAGTTGCTTCCGAGAGTGCTTTCAGCTCTGGTGGGAGGTTGTTAGACCCCCACAGGAGCAGGCTCGACTATTCTACTGTGGAGGCTATGTTGTGCAGTCGTAGCTGGGTTAGGGAAGCCTGGCTAAGAGGTAACCTGCAATACCTTCGAGTTTAGTCTTAGTAGTAGCTTTTGGTTCATTTAAACAAGTGACTGAGTGAGTTTGTTCTATTTCTGCAGAATCAAAGGCTGCTGCTGCTGTGGAGGCAATGGATGGACTGTTTACTGGGCTGTCAGTTCACGATTCAAGTGTAGAAGATCAGGAAAATGAGGGTATGTTAGTTGGTTTTTAGTTTTTAGTTGGTAAGTTATGATGTATGAACTGCATAAGTGAACAAAGTTTTTTTTTTATATTGATTGCAGTCCAGGAACTTCTGAATCTGGATTCACCATTCTCCTTTGATTACTGATTATTGGAACCTCAGAAGAGAAGGTATATAATACATTCAAACTGACTTTTCTCCTTTATTGTAAGCTTGTATCTGTTCCTTCATATTTTTGTTTTCTTGCAGGGAATGAATGTCAATTTGTCATGTGCTGCTTGACTGCTTCTGTTCTTCAAATCTGGTTGCTGCCTTGCTGGTGCCTTTGAGAGTTTGGCTTACTGCCTTTGAGAGTTTGAGTTTGAGTGTGCTTTATTTGTTCCAAATTTGAACAATGGATTGGTGTGTGGCTTACTGCCTTTGAGAGTGCTTTACTTGTTTTTTCTTTGCTACTTATGACTATTAGACAGTTGATGAACTCATGAACAATTGAGGAACTCTTGAAAATTCAGAGTTCTGGGTGGTGGGTGGGTTGCAGCCTTATAGGCTTTATGTTAAGCTGCTTTTGATGGTGCTCAACTTTGAATTTGAAATGAATTATGTTTTTCCAGTTATTTTATTGTTTGAATATGTTAATTATTTAGGGTTTGTAGCGGGTAACGGGGACCCGTGGATTTCCCGAATCCGTTGCTTCACGGTGACGGTAGCAAATTTGGCCCCGTTGAATGGCCGGGGACAGGGTTGGGGAAACCCGACACTATTCACGGACGGGGAACGGATGGTATGAATCCGTCCCCGATCCGCCCCGTTGCCAACCCTGGTGGTTATGCTTTGACAGCGTTAAATTTGATTAAATAGCGCGAATTTCATATTTTTGGTTGATTTGTGAAATGTTTGCTCTGAGCTCTCTTGATTATGGGATTGGGAAGTAAGAGCTGTAAGCTTTTCTCCTCTGTTCCTTGAATTATATGAATCGATTTGTTTTATTTTCTATTTAAATATATTCCAAGCCCGCCCTTACATGAACAATGTAGCAGAGAAACCATAACTAAACACAAATTAGAATAATAATTGCACTGAAATCACAATTACAAAACCAAGCTCACTCATGAGCCACTGCCACAACTTGCTTCCCAACGTTGCGGCCACTGAAGAGTCCCACAAGGGCAGCAGGGCCGTTCTCCAGACCTTCAGCTACGTCTTCCACATAAGCAATCTTCCCTTCTTTCACGTAAGGCACAACATCATCCAAGAGCTCAGAGTATCGGGCGAAGTAATCAAACGACACAAAACCTTGCATCCGAACACGCTTGTATATCATTGCAGCTAGGTTGTGAACGCCTTCATGATGCTCTAGGTTGTACTGGGAGATCATTCCACAAACTGCAATTCGCCCATGGACTCGTATGTTGGAAAGGACTGCATCAAGCATTTTGCCACCCACGTTCTCGAAGTAGATGTCGATGCCCTCAGGGAAGTACCTGTATCGGAGAAGAAAAAAACAGCGAATTCTTTAATAAACCGGTTTGATAGTGGAGTGGTGTCAAAGTTTGACGACGGAAGACCCAAATGGAAAGGCCTTTAGGGGTCGTTTGGATGAGGAAATGTGTAAATGAGAGATTTGGATTAAAATCTCTCAATTAAAAACCTAGCTATTTTTAATGTAGGATTTGACCCAAATTACTTGTTTGGAAATGAATGAGGGATTTTAATTAAAAAATAAAATTACAATTCTACCCATCCCTAATTTATCCCTCATCTGCGTTTGTTTCTTCTTCCCTTTCCTTTGTTGTCTGCTTTCTATTTTCATTATATTGAACAAGAAATCCAGCAAATTAGATCTGTAGAGATGCCGATGGAAAGCTCAATTCTACCAGCGAGTGGAGGTATGCGAGTGAAGATCTGATCGTTGGTGAAATTGGAGGCGAATTTGACTAGTGACTAGCATCCTCCTCTCACTGCTTCATCTCCGTCGGAATCGATTGCTGGCCAGCTACGCTTTGTTGGCTTTGCAGTTGTGGGGATTGGCTTTACCCTCTCTAGGGATATCTGGAAGCTGCTCCGGAGAAGATACGCCAGCGGTTGGGGTTTGGGAGCTGGTATGGTGAGGGAGGATGACAGTGGGGTGATTCGAGAAGAGTGCAGAAGGCTTATCGGAGAAAGGAAGAAAGTCGAAGAAGAAGAGGTGAGGGTAGGTTTTGGAAAAATTAAAACAAGAATGAGAGATTTAGAAATAGCTGATGGGGATCAGCTATTTCAAAAACTCTTATTTGAGAGTTTCTGAAATTCCTAATTACGAAAACCCTCATGTTACCAAACGCATGATTGTTTTAAAATCCTGCATAATGAGAGATTGTTTTAAAATCCTGCATAATGAGAGATTGTTTTAAAATCCCTCACAAATCCCTCACTACAATCTCTAATCCAAACGACCCCTTAGTCTTTTTAGTTTTTACCTTTTGAGAGCTGCATCCAAGTCATTCTCCTCTTTGTAGTTGAACGCCTCATCGAACCCAAACTTGGACTTGAGCAGCTCAACCTTTTGTTTGCTTCCAGCGCTTCCAACGACGTAGCAACCGGCCAGCTTTGCAAATTGGCCAACCAGCTGGCCAACTGCACCAGATGCTGCTGAAACAAAGACATACTCTCCTTTCTTGGGTGCACAAACGTCATGGAACCCGAAATATGCAGTCACACCAGGCATACCTACCACCATTACACCAAAAATGATCAAACAAAGAAGATAATCACAACCATCGCGCGAATAGATCGAGCTGTCGGGAGAAGTCCAGGAATAGATCGTATTAAGGCAAGCATTTCAATTTCATGCTTACCAAGGAGACCGGTATAATAGGAAAGGGGAACATCTTCTGTGTTGGTAATCTTGAACAGGGTTTTAGTGTTTGAGATGATGCTGTATTCTTCCCAGCTAGTCACTCCCCATACAAAATCTCCAGATTTGAATTCTGCCACTCCTGAATCCACCACTTTGCCCACTCCAAACCCTTGTATCGGCTGCAATCGTTATTAAGCGCAGAAATTTCCACAATTAAACAGAGGAAAAAACAGAGGTTTAAGACCAATTGCACACGCTGGGATTTGAATTGCATAACCTAAAAAAATTCACTTGACGTCACCGTCATGACCTAATTTTATATAATTTTTCTCTCACGGAAACCCTAATCAAACAGAGATTGTTAATAATCCTCAAAACAACAGAGTTTTGTTTCGCCGCACTTACAGAGCCAGGGGTGAAGGAGGCGAAGTTGGGATCGCCGCCGGCCTTGGGAGGAGACATGCGGCCGCGCATGTACGGATCGCAGGAGAGGTAAAGGTTCTTCACCAAAACCGAGCCTTGTGGAGCCTTGAGCTGAATCTTTCCACCATTGCGGACGGCTAGGTGCGATTCCTTAGGGAATCCGGTCACGTACTCCGTCAGCACCACCTGCTTGTTCTCCATTTCTGTCACAGAGCCCGCCATTGTTTAAGTAAGCTTCTTGTTGTTTTGTTGATTTCTTTCTTTCTCTCTTTTCTTTTGCTGATGACTGATACTGAAATTGGGGAACTGATCGGCATTATATATAAGTTTGGGGGGTTAGGCGGTGGGGGAAGAGAAATTGGGGAGGTGGGAGGCGAAAGCAGTGACGTTTGCTAGTTTGTAGTGTGAATTATTGGACGGCGGCGGAGGGAGGGAAAGGAAAGGAAAGGAAAGGAAAGAAAGAAAGAAAGCTGGCCGACGACGGTGGCTCCCATATGTTTGCGTTTATATGGATGCTGACGTCAGGGATGACCGTCGTGGGGGAAAAGTAAAGGCGTGTCTCCGCTTTGCTATTTTCTATTTTCCCGCGCTGTTCTATTTCCTTCTCTCTTTTTGTCATTTTTTTTTACAGAAACCTGCATACGATTTTATTACTCAGCTGAGGTGCTTACAGAGTCAAATCGAAGCTGATCCGAAATACAATCAGGTGGTACGTCGAACCAAACCACACGTTCATTCCACTTAGTAATCTTATGAGCCATCGCGTGCGCCACTGCATTAGCCTCTCTACTCATGTGCTTCCATCTGCCCAAACTAGTCCCACTCAGCCCCCTGCGAATACTGCGGCATAATACACCCATCTCATTCTGCATCTCTTCAGCTCGGTTTAAATTATGGACAAGAGCTAGACAGTCAGTCTCCAGAACCACGTTCGGTAGTTGGAATTGCATGGCTAGCTGGACACCTAGTTCCGCCGTCAGGGCCTCAGCTTCCTAAACTTCCCACACCCCCGGAATACTCTTTGCCGCCGCCAAGATGAACTATCCCCTCGAGTCCCTAATTACCACTCCGAGCCCAACCCTAGCATCATCCCAAACACCTACATCCGTACATACGGAGGTACATTCGGGTGGTGGTTTCTCCCACTTCTTATGAGTCGGTGCACTGTAAGGCTCTTCGTGCTGCTTCTGGTTCTGTTTGTATTCCTCGAGCATTAGTTGGGCACGACCCGGTATCTCCTCCTCGGGTAGTTTAGCTCCATTAAACAAATGAGCGTTTCTTTCATTCCAGAGATACCAAAGCAACACACACAAGCCCTCCAACTCCTCCACTCCCCTCGTTTCCAACAACCTTGTAACCCATTCAAGGAAATTTTCACTTCCTTTAGATTCGGAAATTCCCACAAAACTAGTCTTCCTCCATATCCTCGAAGTCCAGGCGCAGTCCAAGAAAAAGTGATCTTGTGTCTCTCGTTGGTCGCAGAACGGACAACTCTCTCCCTTCCTTGGATCCCGTTTACTGACTAGCATGCATTTCGGGAGAATCTCCCGAGCAAACCTCCACATAAACTGTCGGATTTTTGGTGGGATACCCATACCCCATACCTTCTTCCACATTGCCGCTGTACCCGTAGCTTCCACTCCTTCCCGCCTTTGAAAATCTTCTAGCCACAATCTGTAACCCTCTTTAGCTGTGTATGTTCCTGTTTTACTGTTGTGCCACACCAATCTATCAACTTCCTCATGTCCTCTTAAGGGAATCTTCATTATTGCCCGAGCCACTTCATGAGGAAAGCAGCTCTCTATGATCGTCTCGTCCCAACTATTTGTGTCCGGGTCTATGAGCTCATTCACATAAGAGTCAATAGGCAATCCCATAGGGGCCGACGGGATGAAATGCTGCTCGAGGATAGGGACCCAACGATCCCCCCAGATTTTAGATTCTAACCCGTTCCCTATCCTCCATCGCAAACCTTGGTTTAGCAGATCCTAAGCGTTGAGCAAGCTTCGCCAAACAAAGCTTGGCCTATACCCCAACGTAGCATCCAACACCGAACACCTCCTATGATATTTCGCTTTTAATATTCGGCCTATAAGAGAGTTTGGCCTTTGGAGGAGATTCCATAGTTGTTTGTCATCTTCTTGATCGGGAAGAAATATAGTTTACGGTTGAGATTTTACGTTTTGTACTTGACCTATCTATAATCACTCAAAATGAGTGATTATTAATAAGGAATTGTCTATTCAACTTTCTTTTGTAACAAAAACAAAATCTAAACCTTTAAACAAAGTAATTTCCAAACTCATACATATAATCAATGTATCAATTTGGAGAATCCCAACCTCCAAACTATACAATAACCCCTCCATTCAAATGATACTATTTTCGATTGTTTATAATTATTCAAATTCTTCGTTTAAACTATCTGAGAATTTATACATAGAATTTAGTTCAAATAATTTGTTTGGATAGAGACCCATCTTCTTCTACATGACTGGAGTTTGTTTTCGTCATCGTTGAGAAGTCTGTTTGGGGGAGAAAGACAATGTGATACATAAGATGAATGAAAACAATGTGATGGGCAAGCAGTGATAAATTTGGCATAAATGGATAAATTAGTGTGGGATTTTAAAATAGGATGGATCGGTTATTTTGAAAACCTGCACATGTGTGTTTTCAATTCTGGGAGGTGCAAAATCACTCGTTCAAAGAATCATTTCCAAACGAGTGAATATAATGAAATCTGATAAAATGAGGAATTTGAGACAAATTCGCCATCCAAATGACTCATCGAAGAAATGAAACTTAAGTATTTACCATTTTGGGTAGAAATTCCAAAGTGAAATAATCCGTCCAAAGAATTCGGTACAAAACTAGTTAAAGCTAAATATGGTTTCATTTTGATCAATTTAGATTAGGAATGACGACATCGATATGGGTATTTTATCCGATTTATCCAGACTTGTATTGGGGGCAAGGCGAGGCAGATATGTGTTAAGAAATGGAATCAAAACATATATAACTCGAAGCAGAATCGAAACGGAGACAGAGATTTACGTGGTTTCCTTGATCGGTGTGATCAATACTAGTCCACGGCCGAAGCTATCAACTCTCGTATTATCTTCGCTTCAAAGCAGGTTCAAGATACTAATATATATATAAACCTAACCCTAGCCGAGAGGGAGGAGATCGGCTAGAATAGGCTCTCCTAGACTAGGCCTATAACTGCTATACAATAATTACATTGGCCCATACGCCAATCCATAACTCCCCGGCCTCCCCCAAATTGATGGAGGTCTCGCATCATCAATTTGCCAGCGAGATAGAAATGGCGACTAGCAGTGAAGGCCTTAGTCAGTGATGACTCGATATTTGCACATGTTTTCCCCTTTGTTTCTTGATCGTTTAAGCTTGCATTATCGCTTCTTTGGCCTATTTTACGCTAGGGTGTGTTCCTTTGTCACATTTCAGGCCCTAGCACATAAAGTGAAGCATAGGCGCAAGTTTCAAGTCAATCAGAGATCAATTGACGATTCGGGAGAAGAAACTCGGGCATGACCTGAGGAATAATGGATTTCTACCTCATATTATGGACAAATTATCATGGAAGTTTGTTATGAAAAGAAAGAGGACGAGACTACGAGCGTCTGGGTTCAAACGGCGACTGATTTGGAGTCCGGACGAGGGAGAAACGAAGCTTTGAACAGGAGCGGAGGAAGAATTACGGGCAGGAGAATTACGACCGTAATTTGGCCTCCCATGCCCGTAATTTCACTGCCGAGAGGAGCTTTGGGTGCGCTGAAACTTAACCAAAACGCGTGTTTTGGGAAAAATACGGGCATGGAAGAATTACGTACGTAATTCAGCCAGTAATTCGCCCAGAATCGGGTTTTTGAGGCAGATTCGAGCCAAAGGAAAGGGAGAGCTGGGGTTTGGTTCCCAAACACCCAAGGGACGAACCCTAGAGAGAGAGAACGACTTGGGAACATTCTTGGAGCTATTTTGGAGGATTTCTTCGCCATTGGAGCTCGGGAATCAAGCTTGGAGATGGAGATTGAAGATCTAGATCAGATTTCTGCAGTCTCTCTCTTCTCTATGGAGTAACTTCCCCTCACTTAGGTTTTGAAGAACCCTAGTTCCATGTGTTAGGATCTTTCTTGTATGAAGTTTTGGATGCTATATTGTTTGATTATAATCGATTGAGGCATGATTTATTGAGTCAATTGAATCTTGATCAAATTCTCTTGATTTCTGCTTTAACCTATGATAGATAGAATCTGATTAGGTTAAGAGAGCTTCCCTGATTGATAGTGGTGAATTGGTTGTGCGAGAGTCAATCAATTCACTGCTTTGTACTGGAATTCATTCCAGTAGTGGAGATCTGAGTGAATCGCCTTAGCAGTCTATCCCGGTGAAGGCTAGTCGCCTGCCGGGTATTCTGTCTGAGAGGGCTTGGTCAGCTTAAGAGATTCCAAGCTAATTTAGGATCTTCCGCAGTTTAATCAATAGTAGATCAACCAAAGGTAATTGCAACTTGGACCTAATTGAGGAGCTAGGGGGAATCATACCTAAGTGAGTTCCCAACTTGTAATTAGTAGAGTAGTTGGTAGAGTAGTTTATAAATCAATCCTTAATCTAGTTTGCTAGATAATGAACTGAAGCTGAGTAATAGTAACTCTAGAGACCCGTGGATTCGATATTTATTACTTGTGCCACTATATTGCAGTCCCTTTCATTGGTTACACTTAGCCATTGTTAGGTGTTGTGTTTTAGCGTACCAAGTTTTTGGCGCCGTTGCCGGGGACTTTCTAGATTATTAGGAAAGGCAGAAGTTTGTTACTTTAGCATTTTCTTTTTCTTTTCCACCCTTGCTTTTCACTTGGGTGTTTTTGTTTTTGTTGGTGCAGATCTGAATCATGGACCCTCATGGCTTCTCCAATCATTGGGGGTATCCACCACCATCCGAGTGGTATTACCCCGAGACCCCCTGGAGAAATCAAGGAGGAGAAGACTATGGATTCGGGTTCCAGTACCAACCCCCTTACTACGGAGAACAACCAGACCCCTGGGCATATCAAGAACAACCTAATTACCAAGAAGACTTCCTCCCACAACCAGAAGGGCCATCGGAGCTGGAGTTACCCATGGCGGCCTTCACAGGCCATTATGCAGAGCCATGCTACACTCCACAACCAGATCCAAACTATGAATTGAGGCTTCTCATGGAGCAGTTTGCTCGAGACTGTGAGAGATCATGCTCCAGGATGGATCATTGTGTCCAGGCCTATCGTGAAACAGAGGAGATCCTCCTGAGCCTTAAGAAGAGCGTCGATGATCTTGAGCGATCTTGTGCACAACCCGCTCCAGATCACCCTTCTGCTGCCATACTAGAAGAGGAGGAGGAAGAAGAAGGCTACAAGGACATTGTGGAGCACACTGAAGTTGTCACGGAGAGCTCCCGTGATGATCATGATCAGGAATGTCCTGTCGTAGCCGACCACACCTTCCCACATCCCAAATTGAGCTTTGAAGAGGCGGGCATGAGTGAGGAGATGCAAGAAGATCTCATGAAAGAAATTGCTTGGAAACTTGCTATCCAATCCGTGCTAGAAGAAGAAGAGCGAGAAAGGGTGCAGAAAGAAGTTGTGGAGGATGACGAAAATGAAGTAGAAGGAGTTCTTGATCATTTCCCAGGGGTGATACCACATGAAGAAGGAAGGGAGGTTGAAGAAGCACTTGGCGTCCAGGCCGAGGACGAAGTTGAGGTGGAAGAGGCTTGCACCGGCCATGAGTTACATGTGATATCTCCACCAAACTTCGAGGAGCTGCTTGGCAGGGACCCATTTGCAGTGTCTCTTTGCCAGACCAAGACCACATTGACATCGGTCCCTCTTGGTGGATGCGATGGTGGTCGGTCAATGCTGTCATATCTGGTTTGGGGCAATAAGACGAGTGAGGAAGAAAAGAAGAAGTCTCGAGGGTGGAGACTTCATCTGCATCAAGTGCACGAGCCTTCATCACCTGCCACACCACATGCTCGTGACTTGAGACTCCACCTCATCGACGAGAACCTCAACTTCAAGGAGGTTCTAGCATGGACCGAAACTTAGGATCCATCGTCCGGCTCACAACGTGAAAGAAGCGCTTGTTGGGAGGCAACCCAACCAGTCGTTTTGCATTTCTTTCTCTATTTCTCCTCGGTTGAGTCAGTTTTGTTATTTGATTTTAGAGTCAATAACTCAACCTTTGTGAGATTTTGTGTGGTGTTTGTGTTCTGATTACTCTCTCTTCCTGGAATGCACCGCCTGACCCGTCCATCATCATTCACCCTTGATCTGGTAACTTCGTTCTACCCTCCTTATCTTTCCTCCATTGAGGAAAATGTCGTGCTTAAGTGTGGGGGGGGGGGGAGGGGTGTTCGATTGTGTATGCGGGTGAATGTTTGGCTGTTTGTGTGCTTGGAGCCTAGTCCACTGTCCAAATTTTTAAATTTGAGGGCTCCAAGTACGTGTTCCCATGCAAATTGCCTGCTCAGTATGCTTTGAATTGACAGTCTCTATAGTAATGTGCAACCTAGGGAGGTAGTGTAGCACTATGGAGGATGTTGAAGTATAAGAATTTTCCTATCTAGCTCTCTGCTGTGTCAGTTGATTTTGTGAATTAGTGGAGCTAAGACCGTTGAATTCATGTGGTAATGTGGACTCTGTTTGAATTGTGTTATGGACTCGTGTATTGAACAGGGTGCTCATGTGAAAAATGAAAAGCAGTTGGTCCTCCATGTCGAAATCATCAAAAATCTTAAACATGGGGTAAGCCTAACGTGTGCGGCACGGTTCATTGCACAAAATCGGGTTTTGGAAGAGATTTTAGTGATCCTTAGTGGGGTACTCCTACAAGGTGAAACTAAGCGGTCTCTAGTACAAGTAAAACTTCCACCCGTTGAACGGTTTGCCTACTTGAGGATGTGTTTTTAAGGGCACGGATAGAGCTTCCGACCCCCCTTAATTTCATTAACCCTCCACACGAGTTGAGGAAAAGGAGTTCAAAGAAGTACTCTGGCGAGCGCCAGATGTACAGAAATTGCTCTTACTCGACTAATAAGGGTCGACCGTGCAAAAGACTGTAGTTGGAACGCCCGCTAAGTGAATGAGAAAGATAAAAAAAGAAGTAAAGTGAAAGTGAAAAAGGGGTTCCAACGGTGAAATGAAGTGAAAGAGCACCCCGGTACAACGAATCCTTGGTTGTGAATGGTGTGAGTTCCTTTATCCATGAACTGACTGTCTTACTTCCACTGCTTCTCATGATCCTGGCTTGAGTCTAGTACTCGCATTGAGAGAGATAGGGAACGTCTTAGAAGACCAGTTGACCTCGTAAGCTGCTAAATGATCTAGAAAATCCTCTACCTACAATCGGGGTTGTTTGTTGCTATAGAGGTCTGGAGAGTTGCATTGGTTTGAGTTAGGTTTGCTTGGGGACAAGCAAACGGTTAAGTGTGGGGGAATTTGATGACTCGATATTTGCACATGTTTTCCCCTTTGTTTCTTGATCGTTTAAGCTTGCATTATCGCTTCTTTGGCCTATTTTACGCTAGGGTGTGTTACTTTGTCACATTTCAGGCCCTAGCACATAAAGTGAAGCATAGGCGCAAGTTTCAAGTCCATCAGAGATCAATTGACGATTCGGGAGAAGAAACTCGGGCATGACCTGAGGAATAATGGATTTCTACCTCATATTATGGACAAATTATCAAGGAAGTTTGTTATGAAAAGAAAGAGGACGAGACTACGAGCGTCTGGGTTCAAACGGCGACTGATTTGGAGTCCGGACGAGGGAGAAACGAAGCTTTGAACAGGAGCGGAGGAAGAATTACGCGCAGGAGAATTACGACGTAATTTGGCCTCCCATGCCCGTAATTTCACTGCCGAGAGGAGCTTTGGGTGCGATGAAACTTATCCAAAACGCGTGTTTTGGGCAAAATACGGGCATGGAAGAATTACGACCGTAATTCAGCCCGTAATTCGCCCAGAATCGGGTTTTTGAGGCAGATTCGAGCCAAAGGAAAGGGAGAGCTGGGTTTTGGTTCCCAAACACCCAAGGGACGAACCCTAGAGAGAGAGAACGACTTGGGAACATTCTTGGAGCTATTTTGGAGGATTTCTTCGCCATTGAAGCTCGGGAATCAAGCTTGGAGATGGAGATTGAAGATCTAGATCAGATTTATGCAGTCTCTCTCTTCTCTATGGAGTAACTTCCCCTCACTTAGGTTTTGAAGAACCCTAGTTCCATGTGTTAGGATCTTTCTTGTATGAAGTTTTGGATGCTATATTGTTTGATTATAATCGATTGAGGCATGATTCATTGAGTCAATTGAATCTTGATCAAATTCTCTTGATTTCTGCTTTAACCTATGATAGATAGAATCTGATTAGGTTAAGAGAGCTTCCTTGATTGATAGTGGTGAATTGGTTGTGCGAGAGTCAATCAATTCACTACTTTGTACTGGAATTCATTCCAGTAGTGGAGATCTGAGTGAATCGCCTTAGCAGTCTATCCCGGTGAAGGCTAGTTGCCTGCCGGGTATTCTGTCTGGGAGGGCTTGGTCAGCTTAAGAGATTCCAAGCTAATTTAGGATCTTCCGCAGTTTAATCAATAGTAGATCAACCAAAGGTAATTGCAACTTGGACCTAATTGAGGAGCTAGGGGGAATCATACCTAAGTGAGTTCCCAACTTGTAATTAGTAGAGTAGTTGGTAGAGTAGTTTATAAATCAATCCTTAATCTAGTTTGCTAGATAATGAACTGAAGCTGAGTAATAGTAACTCTAGAGACCCGTGGATTCGATATTTATTACTTGTGCCACTATACTGCAGTCCCTTTCATTGGTTACACTTGGCCATTGTTAGGTGTTGTGTTTTAGCGTACCAGTCAGTAAGTCAGCAATCTGGTCCTCTGACTTAACATGGAGGATAAGAATAACCCCATCTCAAACCATGTCATGAATATAGTTCACATGAACCTCAATGTGCTTCGTATGATCATGCATAACTAGATTTGTAGCTATACAGATAGCACTGGTGTTATCTACATAAAGCTCCATAGGAATCTTACACGTCACTCCAAAATCAGCAAGTAACCGTAGAAGCCACTCAAGCTCAGATACCATATTAGACATAGTCCTGTACTCTGTTTCAGTGGAACGCTTGGAGACCCAATCTTGTTTCTTGCATCTCCAAGGGATGAAAAACCACCAAGACGAATACATGACACGCCAAAACACAACACCAAACTGCGACCAAGTGTAATCGCAGTCCGGGAATGCAGTAACAAGCAAGTTATATTATCAACCTTGGGTCTAGATCTACTGCTTACTCCGTGATTCTCTATTATCTAGCAAACTAATTCGAGTGATTGTTGTTAAAGCTAAAGCAGTAAGAAAGCAGTAAATTGTTCGGTTTTCAAAGTCAGGAAAGAGTCACTCGGGATTGAGTCCCCCTAGCCCCTTAGTTAGGTTCAATTGTAATTCCCTGGGTTGATTTACTTTTGATTAGACTGCGGAAGATCCGACAGTAGCCTGGAATCTCTTAAGCTGACCAAGCCCTCTCAGTCTAACTACCCGGCAGACGACTAGTCTTCACCGGGATAGAAAGCTGAGGCTATGAACACAGAACTCCACTACTGGAATTGAATTCCAGTACAAAGCAGTGAACTGGCTAACTCTCGTATAGCCAATCTCCTACTATCGAATGAAGAGGCTCTAACAACCTAATCAGATTCTATCTATCTCAGGTTGCAGCAGAAATTGAGAAAAGCTGATCAGACTCCAATCAATTCAATAAACATGCATCATTCGATTAAAATCAAACAGTAATATCATCCCAAGTCATTACAATCAGATCCCTAACACAAGGAACAAGGGTTCTTCATACCCAAGTGAGAGAAGGGTTCTACTCCATAGAGAGAGAAGAGAAAACAGTAATCGGAGTAGTCATACTCATAACGATGAGGAAAATCTGCTCCGGGACGATGATTTCCACTCCTATGACGATCTCCGATCTCGATTCGACGAAACCCCGCTCCGAGATAACTTCTAGGATGTATTCTTCGTACTTTCTCTCTCTAGGGCTCTGTTTTTGCTCTGAAAACTCGATTCTCCCACTTTAGGCTCGGAATAGGCTCTAAAACCAGGATTCCCCGACTCGCACGGCCAGGCCACACGGCCGTGCGACTCACCCACTTGGCCGTGCGGCTCAAAACGCAACGTTTCATTAAGTTCGATCCTCAGGCTTGTCACACGGCCAGGGTGCACGGCCGTGTGAGAATCCCAGTTTGCCCGTGCTTGGCCTCGGCAGAAATCACACGGCCAGGGCACTCAATGGCACGGCCGTGTGAGAAGTCTGGCCTGCCCGTGCATGCTCTCGCAGAATTCCGCACGGCCTGGATTGTACTTCGCACGGCCGTGCGATGCCATGGTCTGCCCGTGCAGCTTCCTTGAAATCTCGCCATTCGTCCGATCTTCGTCCAATCGACCCCAGACTCGCTCCCAAGCCTCCATTCACGTACTAGGACCTGAAATATCACAAACAAGCACAACCTAGCGTGAAATTGGCCTAAAACACGAGAATCAACACCTCAAACGGTGTAAGAACGAGGGTAAAAACATGTGTAAATAACGGTCTATCAATACACCAACAAGTTGTGGAATGACTTGTATCAATACATCCTGCATAATCACTGTCAGAAAAGGCATGGAGGACAAATGAACCTGTCGCTGGAAGGAAAAAACCCACTCCTCGAGTACCCTGAAGATACCGGAGAAGTCGATGAACTACAGCTACATGAGCCATCCGGGGAGCAGACATAAACTGGGCAACTATCTAGACTGCATAGGCACTATCAGGACGAGTCTATGTAAGATAGATAAGACTCCCAACAATACTTTGATACTGCTTCCCACCATCAGCTAATAAATCATCTATTTCCCTCCCCAATTTCACATTCAACTCCCATGGAGTTGAAACATTAGTACAATCCAAAAATTTAGTCGACTCAAGAAGATCAGTGATGTACTTCTTCTAACAAAGCAAAATGCCCTCCAGTGATCGTCCTACCTCGAGACCCAGGAAGTAAGAGAGGGAACCAAGTTCCTTTAGCTTAAACGACTCATGCAGACCTTGAGTAAGCGTCTTAATCCCAACCTCACCATCACCAGTAACAATCATATCATCAACATAGAGAAGAAGAAGAACAATACCTCGCGCAGACCGGCGTGTAAAGAGGAAGTGATCGTTCTGACTCTGCTGAAACCCAAGGCCCAGAACGGTAGCATGGAATTCATCAAACCACGTATGTGGAGCCTGCTTGAGGCCATAAAGTGAACAGTGGAGGAGACAGACATGATATGGAATATCAGTGGGAGGAGAGTAGCTAGGAGAAAGCTCCATATACACAGTCTCCTTAAGATCACCATGCAGAAAGGCGTTCTTGACATCCAATTGATATAGAGGCCAACGACGAACAGCAACCACAGCTAGGAGAGTCCTGATAGAAACCATCTTGGCCACTGGAGCAAACATCTCACCAAAATCAACACCATATTCTTGGCTGAACCTCTGAGCAACAACACATGCCTTGTGTCGGTCTAAAGTACCATCAGGAAGAAACTTGAGAGCATACACCCAGCGAGACCCAACAACTGGGCGACCAGGAGGAGGAGGAACAACCACCCATGTCTGATTAGCTAGTAGAGAACCGATCTCTTCTGTCATAGCCCGAATCCAGTTTGGATCATCCCTGGCTTGTGAATACCGAGTAGGAACTGCAAGAGCATTAACACCATAAGAAAAAAAATTAATATGACAAGGAGGAGGGACCCCACGCGTTGCACGCAGGGATCGGCGGACCGGTGGTGTAGGTGGTGGCGGAGGGAGGTGGGGTCATATCGGAGAGCTGGTCGAAGCTTTCAACTCTAGTATTATCTTTGTTTCAAAGCAGGTTCAAGATAAAAATTGAAGAAAGAAAACCCACTGCAACCCCTTGCACTGCACACAGACTGCTTTTACTGTACAACATGAGTGGGGTGCACTGTTTCATCCTGGCGTGGCCTTCTGTGTGGGAGGGAGTTGGGTGAGGTCTCATTGGGATCCAGGGGGTTTGGCGGCTCGGTTGGGGTGTCTGAGGTCGGTTGATGGCTCTGACGCGCGTTGGTCATCAGAGATCGGTATGTGGCTTTGGCCCAACCAAGTGCGCGAATCGAGGGTTATTCAGTTGCTTTAGGTGACTGAGTTTTGTGGTTGGGTTGGGATGGAACTGATGGTTTCTTGGGGATCTTATCTCGCGTTGGTTGCAAGTGGGCTAGGTGTACCCGATGTAGCCTTTTGTCCCATCGATTCCAGAGAGGTTGTTGAGAGTGGACAGAGAAACCTGCGTGGAAACAGTGAGGAGCTGGGATACTGGGGTTTTAGAGGTCTGAGATAGGAAGTGATGTCTCTGTTTGATTATAGAGACCATTGAGGGGACTGAGGTCACTCATTGAAGTAGTGAGAGGCAGCGTTCCACGTCAATCTACGCTTGGTTAGCGACTAAATAGCTTTCTATCATTCTTTTCTTCTATTTAATCAGATTTTTGTTTCTTCTTTCATCAGGATTTCCTTTATTGAGCTATGCACTCTTCTTTTGCTCTCATAAATCTCTTTCATCCCTTCTAAAATCCGCTTTCTCTATTTTCTAAATTCTCTCTCATCCGTTCTTGCTTCCTTGATTTGTGATCTCCTCTTTGCCTCTGTTGTGTCTTGCCGTCAACCTCTCGATGGTGCTCTTGGTGTTCGAGCGGGAAGAATAAGACACAGGTGCAGTAAAAGGGCGGCATCTAGATGTTATGGACAAAATCCATAGATTCACGTTTTGGTTTAAGGTGATTGTTCTATTTCCCTCTGTGTTTGTTTTCTGATTTTTCCTTAATTGTTTCGTGTTTCTTTTTGGGCCTTAGCAGGATCTGGTTATCTCTTTTCTCATGAGCTTCTAGCCTTGAGTTCGTTGATGGGGATTTCAGTGGGCTGAGTTAGCTGTCGAATATCAACAAAAAATCAGTTGGACCGGAGATGTTTGAGTTATGAATAGATAGAATGACAGATTTAGGTGATCTATAAGGGTTGAAGATTAACCTTATTCGCTGGTTTCATTTGTCTCCTAATCTATAAGGGTTGAAGATCTACCTTCTCCTTTTCTTTGCATTTTCTTTGATTTTGCTCTATTCATGAATATTGCAGCTGGGTTTGCACGGAAAGGATCGAACATTTTTGGGGAAGGTAATGTTCTTGCAATGGTGTTATCTTTTTGGCACTCTAATTCAGTGTTGTTTGTCTTTGATATCCTCTTTTTCATTTGTTTTTAACATCGTTTTTTGTATGATTTGATCACGCCTGCAGTGGAAGAAGATTCCGTCTTTTGGACTTTCCGCTCTGATGTTGTGTGTATGGATTTGTGGGTGATTTTTCAATGCAATACACTTATGAACTATTGTGGGTGATTCTTTGCAGTGGCGCGTTAGTCTTTCAAGGAGAGTTACCTTTCCCTTACTTCCGTTTTGTTCTTCTGTTTTTTAAGGCTATCTAATTGAAATGCTACGACACAACACTAAACTGCGACCAAGTATAATCACGGAATGGAAATGCAGAATAGTGGTTTAGTTTAAATTATCGACCCGGGATCTAGATCTACTGCCTATTCCATGAACTTCTATAATCTAGCAAACTAAGTGAGTGAAGTGATTTCAAAGCTAAAGAAATGAAAAACAAGTAATGTTTTGGTTCTTTTCAGGTGCTAAAGGTCATCCAGGTATGGTTCCCGCTAGTATACAAGTAAAGTTATCCAGGCCCTCTCGGTTCGAATACCCGGCGGGCGACTAACCTCCACCGGCATACACTAACCAAGGTTAATCACACAAAACTTCCTCTACTGGCGCTTACTCCAGTACGGAGCAGTGACTAAAGCAGTCGATTCACCACTTTCAATTAAAGGTTGCTCTTTTAACCTATGCAGAGACTATCGTTCTAGGTTAAAGCCGAAACTACAAAGGTTTGATCAAGACTCATGCAATTCTGAATAATTCCTCAATTGAATTTATCAAATCAATCATTCGCAAATGGGGTCATACAATCATTCATAACATACACAACTAGGATTCATCATACCTAGATGAAATGAAAAATTACTCCATGGAGAGATGTGAGAACGTCATGCTCGGAGAAGACATCATCAAAACGACAATGGGAATCTGCTCCTGGTGGCTAATAGGTACTCCGAGGTTGAGGAATCGAGCTCCGAAGACTTCAGATCGCTCCAATCCTTGCCCAAGGGTTTATCTTCGTCACTCTCTCTAGGGTTCTTTGTCTGCCTTTAGAACTCAGAAAATCCGGATCCTTTGCCTTTTTCCCAAGAACCCTTTTATAAGTTGAGAATCAGCGTGTTACGGCCTAAGTTACGGCCGTAACTTTCTTGCTCTCTCGTAACTCTCCAGAAAACGACGTCGTTGCTACACTCCGTAAACCAAGAGTTACGACTTCTTCAGAGGATTTACGCCCTCGACCGTAAATTGAAGAGGGAAACCATAAGTACCAGGGTCGCTGCCGCCTCATCGAACTCTGTTGGACGAAGGCCGTTGATCCATCGGATCCGAGGGTCCGTCCTCGCGACCCGAATCATTCCTATGGAGCTCAGGGTCTCGTCGGGGAAGTTTCTGACATGTCCGATTAATGTGCAGTCGTCCAGTGGCACACCAAAGTACCAGGCAAGCTGAGTGATGAAGGCCCCTCCGTGCAGTGCGGCGACCTTCGAGTGGTTCCTCACCCGAGAGAAAAAGATCGCAAGAACAGAGCCCAGGTTGAGGTCGTCCTAGGCATAACTCATGGAGATGAGGTCGTACTTGTAGTGCTTTGTCACCTGTCCGGAAGCCTCCTGACTGGGAATGATGGAGTGAGCGAGCAACGCCTGGAGGAAGCGCCATGGAGCCTGCAGCTGGCTGGCCCGGGTTTGGCTGTGCGCATAGGGGACGACAACATGCTGGTGCAGGAAGATCTACTCGTAGAACCCCTGGTAGTCGGCATGCGGAAAGGTAGGCTCGACCTCGAGCATTTGAGTGGAGTCCAGACAGAGGGCGGTGCTGAATTCGTGGTAGCTTAAGCTGTGGTGGTGGCCACCAAGACGAAAGCTGATCGCGCCCTCATGGTAAGGCAACTTCTTCCTAGTGTTGCTGAAGGTGATGTAGAACTCCAGAGTGAGCTCCTCGTAGATGTCATCCTGGAGCTCCAGCAGGCGGCGCCAATGAGGGTGAGGATGGCCGCCGTCATAGCGTCGCGACATAAGAACTGGTTGAAGTAGGCGAGATTGAGGCTGTAGTGGCACCTAATCTCGGCCGCTCGCATTTTGGTGAATGCAGCATCGAAGGCCTCGGTGTACCGGAGGCCCTGGAGGAAGGCATGGTCCAAGTTGATCATTATCCTGCAAAACAGACAACCACACGCCTCAAAACCCTTTAGTAACCAAATTAAGCGGGAAAGCGGCCCAACCGAACCAACATCCCCCCCCCACACACACTTAAGCTCAATCCACTATACTGCAGTAGGAAAACTGCAAAAAATGGGCAAAAATTCAGGTTTTAACGGTTTCAAAGCACACCACACCCATCCTGACGTAGAGCGCAAGAATAAAACCTAGTATATATATAAACCTAACCCTAGCCGAGAGGGAGGAGATATGCTAGAATAGGCTCTCCTAGACTAGGCCTATAACTGCTATACAATAATTACATTGGGCTAAAGCCCATACGCCAATCCATAACTCAACAGTATGGAGTCCCCTTTTGCCTTGTCTCATTCGTCCTCGTCCAATTCTCAACCGATTGAATCTAAAAAAATGTATACAGTATTTAGTCAAATTGCTTATATTTTCTCATGCTTCAACTTTATTATAGAGTTATGAGATTGATGCCAAACAGGGCGACGAATTAAGCGTTAGTAAGTGCTGGTATATGATTTATAATGGAACATTTTTAAACCACTCGAGTTATTGGGAACAACTAATTTTTAATATGATATTATGGGCCTTCTGAAACCAAGTGGTCTTTCTATTTGAATCTCGATAACCCCATTTACTAAGCACATAGTATTATGATGTCTGTGCAAAATTCAAACTCTTATAAGTTGTTCGTTTGGGAGTGTGTGGTAAATTATATATAATTCATACTTAAACCTCTCACAACAATTCGAATTATTGAAACGAGCTAATGCCTAACGTAAGGCGGATTGCTAGCCGCATGCATTAGATGCTACACAATTTGTGACCCTATGGGACAACTATGATTCACGTCCCGATACCCAATCTCCTCGACATTAGAACCTCCCGAGTGGCTTGATAGGACTCTGGGGTGTAAGTGGCGAAACTCAAATGCCTACAGAAGGCCATGGAGTCGAGGCTTAGGTGTGACAAATTCAACAAAACTAGTTGGCAAAATTATAACCATCCTCTCTAATAACCCCTTTTTTTATAACCCAGGAACCTCAACCCCACGTGCCACTTTGTAACAGCCATCCCCAGCACTCAGGGATGTCTCCGGGAACACTCAAGCGGCATTGCTGGGGATCGAACTTATGACCTCCCACATCTCGAGCCAACCAGACCAACGGTTTCACCGCTAAGCTATGTTACCTTTGGCCAATAACTCTTTTTCAATCCCTCAAATTTAATATTTTTAGTCTTTTAATTCAGATTTATGGCTCCATCCTGGCTTCTTACTAACGAGGAAGAAATGTTAACCTGTAAGTTCTAAATATATGAATAACCGGTGAACATAAGCAAAAAAGTCGCATAATCGGTGAAAAATTCAATTTTACACGGTTAGCTTCCCAAATTCGTTATGTCATGGCATTCCTTGTCAATGACTATTTTTGCTCATAATGGATTAACAACCGACCTAGTAATCTTTTTCAATTTGGACACAAATCTTGTGTATGTATATGTTCATAGCTATAACTTTCACGTTTGTTACAATAATAGCTCATTTTTGGAGAAATACACAGAATAGCCAATTTCGTCCAATTCTTTAACGGTGTCATCTTACATGCTGATTGGACTAACGACTTGCTGACTTGGCAACATTTATAATAATATTTTACATTTACATATGGATTAATAATAAATAAATCAAAATAATTTAATAAAAAATAAAACAAATTCCTTTCACTTTCTAGTTTCTCCCCTTTTCTCAGTGCCCAAACACATCCCTAGAGACAAGTGTCGCTTGGAAGTTGTGATTTTTCAAATTGATGTATTGAGCCAATTAGTGTATTATCATTTGATGTATTGAATCAATTGATGTATTAAGCAAATATCTTGTTTGGAGGTTTAGATTTTTTGTTTGTTGTAAAGCCACAAAAGTTAACTTTGAGTGATTGGGAAGAATCTCAACAAAAATTAGCGATTGATAACCCTCAATGTTGGGTGATTGTGGTGGGGCCTCCAAAAAGTTAATGCATGTATTCTAGTTCAATATAAGCAAAAAAAAAAATGAATTAATCTCACAAATACATGAATTGGCACAATACACCATTCAAAATCACAAATATCAAACGATCCCAAAATTACCGATCAAAAGGCCCAAACTCTCCTTGGATCTCTATTTTTCCCACACGTTCCATGGCGGCCATGCACCACTACCTCTTGTCACCCCGACGTCGCCAAACGTAGGAGCCAACAACATCACCATCGCCGGCGGATGTTGGTGAAGCAGTAGAAGAAGCAATTTTATATCTTCGGTCGATGCATCTCCATGCTCCTATGATCACACGACCATGCCATCCTCGATTCAGTGTGAGGGAAACCGGATGTTGAACGACGAAATTCAAAGAGTAAATTCGTTTCTTGAAGACTCCAGATCTGGCTGTTTACGCCTAACATCGATTCAATCCGCCTCCCTTCCCTCTTCTTCATCATCCGACTCAACGGATTTGGAGTTCAATCGGTTTTGAAATGTTTACTTGGAGATCGGATTCGAGAAACCCAGAAGAAAAGTTTTTGAATTAAGGTTTTGTTCCATTGAAATAGAACGAGTCAGACGATTCGTTTAATAATCGATTTTGGTTTGTAGGTGGAGATGGGGTGAAGGCCCGAGAAACACCGATGAGGACGACCTTCTTGGGTGAGGAGTGGATGGAGACCTGATGGAGCTGGTCGTTCTCGTCGAAGTGAGCGAAGTAAGCTCTGCTTCCAAATCCTACAAGCAAACTCAAAAAGCCGCCCAAGTCTCCAAAGCTGTCACCGCCTCTTCCAATTGTTGGATATTAGCAGACGTAGTGATAATTTTGGATCATAACAAAGAAAATATTGGTGTTTAATCACTCAATTTGAAAATACACTCAAATCAAACGCAGCCTTAACTTTTGGCTTATGTTTAAAGACTCACACAAATAAGAACCATACGACACACTTGTGCCTTTCTTTTTCTTTTCTTTTGATCTCTCTTATCACACTCTCTGACAAGCCATACTTGAACATAGAGGGAGGATCCGGTGACTAGGGGGGTGCTTAGTTACTTGACTAAGTCCCTCCCAGCCCTTAGATATGGACACAACAATCTGACGGTTAAAAAGTGGGAAGGGCTATTTAATTAATGACAGGGGTAGTTTGGGTATTATGGAAATTACGAAGTATACAAACCAGACTTACAATCAGTACAAACCATACAAACATAAAAATAGTACAAACTACAACGACAAAATATACAAACAGATTTACAAACATATGAACTGTACAAACAATACAAACTAGACTGACAAACAATACAAACCATACAAAAAAGAAAAAAACAACCGGGTTGACTTTGGAGGCTCCATGTAACATCCCGAACCTTTTCCCGACAAGATACTGTCCGCTTTGGGCCTCTACACACGCACGGATTTCGACTTGAGGTGCAATTCAGGGTGACTTCCCATAAGGTCACCCATCCTTGTTGTACTCCACACTGAGCACGTTTAACTTCGGAATTCTCACAAGAACTCCTCCATTACACTCCAAAACGCGTCTTGTCAGTTAAGGCCGGTTTCTTACTTATGAACCATGGATCTCTCCCGTGCTTTGTCGATGTGGGATTTGCCTAAGGTGTTACACTCCATCCCTATATAGAGGGCTCTGTCCTAAAGTCAACCCGGTTGTTTTTTAGACATACAAACATTACGAACATGGTGGAAAAAATGATAAACTAGACCGACAATCCATACAAACCGGGAAAAACACCCGGGTTGACTTTGGATGCTCCATATCTATATAGAGGAGTTCCATCCAAAAGTCAACCAGGTTGTTTTTTAGAAATAAAAAACATTACAAACATGGTTGACAAAAATGATAAACATGGTGCACAAAAATAACACAGCTTACAAACATTACAAAATAACCGACAAACATTACATAATAACAAAGCGTACAAACCTTACAAAATAAACTGACAAACAGTACAAAGCATACTAACCGTACAAAATGTCATTAAAATTCCAAACAAGAATGATAATCAATACAAACCGAATCTATACAAACATTACAAATAGATCAACAAACATCACAAATCTAGCACTGTCGCCAGAAAATCTCCTCCGGTCGTTGGAAAAATTTCCTCTGATCAGCAAAATCTCTCTCTCATGCTTTTTCCATTGTTGCATGGAAAAATTCAATTCCCAAGTGGGTGGGAACAATTCACCAGCCGCCGGAATTCCAAGCTAGAAGGAAGTAGTCAGGCGCGCGGAAGGCAGTAGGCCCGTTTTTTATTTTTTTAAAATTAATTAATAAATAAATCATGTAACTACTATTTTTTCCTTCATTAAATTGGATTAATGTGAGACATTGGATTTTAATGAGCTTCAATGGCTGAGATTGGCTTAGACATGTGACTAAGGAACCCCCTTAGTCACGGGATTTTTCCAGAAATAGCACCTTTTAAAAAAAATTACAAAAATAGCACCCTGCCGAAAATATTTACAAAAATAGCACCCTTTTTTATGGACCGCACCTCTAAAGTGCGGTTTATAATCCTGGACCAAAACCGCATCTTGGCCATGCGGTTTCAGATCTAACCTACAGAAACCGCATGGCCGAGGTGCGGTTTTGGCCGGACCTAGCAAAACCGCACCTTGGAGATGCGGCTTGTTTCTCCAAAACAAAACCGCACCCCAAAGGTGCGGTTTTGCCACACAAACCGCACCTTGGGGATGCGGTTTTGGTCAATTATTTTCCGACATGCCATGCAGAATAACAGACGTGGGCCTGCATGGCAGACGAAAACCACACCTCTAAGGTGCGGTTTTCATCAGTGATTTTGCCTATAAAAGACTTCCTGGAAAACCTCTTCTCTTCACACCTCTCCTTCTCCCTTTTCAATTTTCTGTTGTAGCTCTATATTTCTTTAGTGGTTTTGCGATTAAAGCTAACTCGTAAGTTTATTTTGTATTACTTTTTATTGTTAGTTTTTATTTGTGATTTTTATGATATTAACTGAACTACGGTTTTTTTGCAGATGACATTCCAAAAGTTCACGCTTGGCTTACGGTGGAATGGTTACACGGAAGAGACCGGAAAGGGGGTCACCTATGTCGGTGGCAATTTTCAGAAAATAAAGGTCGCTATCAGACCACTGCTTGAAGACCTCCATCAAATGTGCACTAACGTTACTTGCATGGATGACACGAGAAGAGTTGATCGTATGGTGTACCGATATCCAAACAGAGAAAGTGGGTCATTGTGGCATGATGAATATCTCATAACCACCAAGGATGAGGTAGATGCCATACTCGAATTCTTGAGGTCCAACAATCTTTCCAGAGCCGAGATGTTCGTTTACACCGAGCCGGTCGTAGGCGTTGGAGGTCATTCTGGACACGGTCAAACATCTGGTATCCATGGTGGAGGTGAATTATATGGCGATCATTCCTACCAAAGTTACCATGATCCTCATTCCTATTTTCAGTACCAAGAGCAAGGTGAAGGTCATCATCAATCTTTCCCGTCATATGAAGAAGAAGTTCAACCGGACCTCCCCAACCAACCTCAATACAACTTCCAATCAGGCAGCGGTAGTTTTCACAACTACCATTATGGAGCTGATGAAGGTGTCTTTCATGAGCTGGATCAGATGGAAGATGCCCTGCCAGCACCAGTCAGTGACCCCTCCGATGAAGAAGGAGAGAACAACGTCATTGCAGACAGCTCCGACCCTCTTGAAGGTGCTGATGATTCAGGACCAGAGTCAGACTCAGCTAATGATGATGAGGTGGCTCGTGATCATGTACCAGTCCCCTACTACGATCACATTCCAGACGGCAAGTGCCACTCCACGGTCCCAAAACAAATTAGAGGGACCCTCCTGCAGCATTGCCCGATATGACCGGGGAATTGCTGGAGATGCCAATGAACGATGTTCTCCGGGTATGGATCGAAGACGATCTACAAGGAAAAAATGAGTAACTTAAGTTTATCATAATTGGAAAAATACATGTAGTCCATGGAAAAAAGATATAAATGGATCGAAGTATAGAAGTTACCTCTCCTTCCCAAAGTCGCTCAAACCTCCTCCGATACTCGTCCAACTTGTGTTGGGCAAGGTTGTCGCATGTTGTGTGTCCGAGCCACTTTATTAATAAGACAATAATGAAACTACAATAAGCTAAAACACAAGGGAAAATGTGTTATGAAAAACATGATGGGGTATGAGAAGTTTACCTTGTACAATAACCTTCACCTCTTAGGGGATGATCGATTGGCCAATCCTTGTCGGGACGTTGGACCGGTGAAATCCATGGCATATGCTCCCAAGCCCAAAATTGGACGATGAACATTGCGCCGCCGACCTCCCTCACAGCTTTTAGAGACGCATTGCACAAATTGTGGTAGATATTAGCTAGGCAAGCGGATGCCCAGCTATACTCCCCCATCTCCTCCCAACTACCGAGGATGATCCTAAGCCATCCACAGCTAAGGAGATTGCTTGATTTTTTGGAGAAGAACACTCCTCCGATCATGCCTATGAGATAGACACGAGCATATCTTTCCTTCTCATCCTCCGGACTTTCCTTGGTTAGGGGATGACTCTCGTAATGGTCTCTAAAATACTTCATCAACCAAGTAATTGAGACTTGGTGTTTCCTCATTGGTGGCAAGTGATCGGTCGCATCAACGCTCCCCTTGACTGGTACTTTCACTCCCAAAACACTGTGGATGAAATGAACCCAACCGGGCATACCGTCACGATCCTCGGGGGGATGATCACTCGCGCACACCGGTTTGCCGTCGATGGGCAGATGTGTGAGGATGGCGACATCCTTTAGCGTGATGGTGGCCTCTCCTTCTCTAAAGTTGAAACAATGGGTCTCCTTTCTCATCTCTCAACTAATGCGGTGATGAGTTGGCGATCGACTTTGATGCCGTTAAAATGCCTAATCGGGTCCAACCGTGCCCTTTTGAGAAAGGGCAAGATAGCTGGGTGGAATGGGAGCACATTGGTCGTATCCCTGTAGCGGAGTATTGTTTGTGCCTCCTAGCGAAAATTTACACGTTAATTATTATATATTATTAAGGGGTTTTTCTTATAACTAAATTAATTAAATTAAATTATTTAACTTCAAGCAAAATTTTATTATCATAAAATACATTTCATATAATTAACATAATAACATTCTAAATCAATAATAATTTAAAGAGATACATACATATTATCATAAAACAAACTTCCTAAATTAATTAACATAATAACATTCTAAATGAATAATAATTTAAAGAGATACATACATATTATCGTAAAACAAACATACTAAATTAATTAACATAAATAACATTGTAAATGAATAATAATTTAAAGAGAAACATACATATTCAAATGTTTGAAATTAATAAAATTCATTTTGTACACATAAAAATAAATCGTATTGGTTGTTTGGTAAATAATTTAATCGTATTGGTTGTTTTAAATAATTTAATCGAATACAGAGCAACATTCGTTAGACTCTTAGAAGAGGTATGCATCTTCTTAGAAACGTAGTCTTTTTGACAGAAAAAGGGGGGATCCGAGGATCTTTTAATACCCGATTTTCCCAGGGAATAGGAGAATATGATAATCGCTTAAAACCCCATTTCCTTATACGTGCATCTCTTTATAAAGAGTCGAAGTAAGTGGCGCTATGTATTCGACTAAATTATTGAAAACAACCAACACGGTTAAAAATTCAACATAAATTTATTTTATATTCCACTAAATACATTAGCTAAATAAAAGAAGACAAATGGTGAAGAATTGTATGTACCGGGTGATCGTTCCAAACATCCCTTGACCGATGGTTGGGTTGGTATTACAAGTCGGTTGGATCCAACGGTCCTTGCTCGAGATAATACCGTTGGTTGTATATATCCACGTTGTCCCCAACCTACGAGAAAATAACAACGAGGTTAGTACATAGATTAATTAAAAAGCTTATAACAACAATAAATATTAAACCAGAATAATGAGTACGTACCGCTAGAAATTCATCAACATAAACTCCCTCTCCTTGCCACCAATCGTTCATTTTTTCGGGAAATTCGGACAGAGATTCGGCTCGGCTCGGCGGGTTTTGAGGAAAAAACCTAAGAAATGTTTTCTGATGGCAGATCGGACTTAGCCGCAACCAACATGCCACTATTTCCTAGGCTTTTGGGAGGGGAGGGGAGGGGTTAGAGAGCTAATTCTAGAGAGAGAGAGAGAGAGTGGAGAATGGTTGTGGTGTGAAAAAATGAGAGGGGGGGATGGGATATTTATACCCATCAGACCGCACCTTCCAGGGGCGGTCGGATAATTTTTCCCCAGTCAAAACCGCAGCTTGCCGAGGCGGTTTGCGCTCCCCGATGTTTGACCGCACCTCGGCGCAGCGATCTTCGATCCGTGGAAAGGATCGCTGACCTGACAAGCGGTCTGCCACTGGATCGCATCTTCATCCTGCGGTCCCAAAGGCCGCTGCCCACCAAACATAGACTGCACCTCCAAGGTGCGGTTTCCAGAATAAAACGCACCTCCATGGGGTGGTTTATTAAAAATGGTGCTATTAGTGTAAATTTTTTCGGTTGGGTGCTAGTTTTATAATTTTTTTTTAAACGTGCTATTATTGGAAAAATCCCCTTAGTCACTTGATCTTGGCCCCTTGAACATATATATAACTAGAATTGAAAAGCTTAGGTATAATAATTGACAGGTGCATGTGATTCCATCAACTTACTTGTCTCATGCATTCACTCACACACAGATACATGTGGGATTGGATAAGATAAGCTCCCATGCATTATATCCATAATTGTTGAGTGTCCCTCTCCATATGTTATGTTTCAGATGATCCATCAATATTATTTGGTTGTTGAGTCTTCTTATCATCAAGTCAACTTGCAAGGTGAATAAGTTGATAACTAGTTTCAACCAATGAAGTAATGTATGTCCCCTTGAGTTGATGGAAATTGGATCTGCCCTCAAGTTATTGGGAAGCTTCTTGGATTTGAGCATACTTCTCGCCATCTCCGCAATCGTGCGGTTTTTCCGTCCTACCACGCCATTTTGTTGTGGTGTGTAACGGACTATCAACTGCCTTTCGATTCCATTGTTGTGGCAATACTCTCCATAAACGGAGTATAAAGAATTCTCCTCCACGATTTGGTCAGAGAGTTTTGATCTGATGGCCGCTTTCCTTCTCAGCTGCGGCTTGAAATTGAAGGAACTTGAGAAAAGCTTCTGACTTTTGCTCCAGAATGAATACCCACATCATTCTGATGAAGTCATCTACAAATGGTAGAAAATATATTTTATCGCTGAGTGATTGTGGTCGCGTTGGACCGCATACGTCTGCATGTACCAACTCTAGTGACTCTTTTGTTCTCCAAGATGTCTTTGGAAATGGTAAACGATGCATTTTTCCATATGTGCATCATTCACAGATTTTATCTTCTTTGTTGATCTGGGGAAGTCCCACCACCATATTTTTCTGCCTCATTAATTTGAGACCTTTGAAGTTGAGATAACCGTATATGAGATGCCATAGGAAGGATTGATTCGGATTTTCACTCTTGAATGCTACTTCACCATTTTGTAACATAGCAAGAGAGAAAATTCTGTTGGAAGTCATCGGGACTTTGGCCACCGTGAAATTGTCTGCTTTGTTGATAATCTCGCACTCGCCATTATCAAACAAGAGCTTGTAATTTTTCAGCATCAGTTATTCCACCCTAAGTAGATTGTGAGTTAGCTCTAGAACATACAAAACGTCTCGTATGAGAGTTTTGTTACCTTCTTTTGTGCATACAAAAACTATGCCTTTTCCTTCCACTTTTAGCTTCTTTTCGTCTCCAAATTTAACTTGAGAGCGGTATTTGTCATCGATGTCGGTGAAGGACTCTAGATCTCCAACCATGTGGTTACTGTAACCACTATCCACCATCCAGGGAAGTTGTAACTTTTGCTCACGCTTCAGGCATGATAAGGCCACCATATTGCTTCTTCATTTTTGGTGCCGCTTGACTCGCCTTCTTCTTGCTTGTTCTGGAACCAACAATCTCTCTGGGAGTAGTTTGAAACGTGCACTTAGTGCACTTGAATGTGCAATCTTTTGTTGGATGACCCTCCTTTTTGCAAATTATGCAACTCCAGCCGGTGTAGGTCGATTTTTGCTGTTGATAATTTTGTCTGTTGTTTCCTCTGTAATTGGATCTTCCTCTTCCTCTTCCTTGTGAGTTTCCCCCTCTCTGGACTTGCTCCCATCAGACACATTTACTTTCCGTCATATTGACTTTTGACTATAAAGCTTGCTCCAATGGCAGTTTGGTGAAGCGGCTCATTCTTTTCT
Organism: Linum tenue; assembly: GCA_946122785.1. Lineage (NCBI taxonomy): Eukaryota > Viridiplantae > Streptophyta > Magnoliopsida > Malpighiales > Linaceae > Linum > Linum tenue. The sequence continues at coordinate 35,905,083 of CAMGYJ010000009.1, read as the reverse complement.
CGTGTTCTACAAGTGAGCCCTTCAACTCGTTCATTGATAGATTTTCCAAATCTATGGTTTCTTCTATGATAACAACAATATGTTCGAACTTCGATGATAGGCTGCAGAGAATTCTGTCCACGACTTTCCTTTCATCCATGACGTCACTAGTAGCTTTGATCTAGTTGACTGTCTCCGCCACACGCGAGTGAAAGTCTTTGATGGTGTTGGTTTCCTTCATCATCAAGTTGTCAAACTGACGCCATAAACTTTGACACCTGATGGAGATCGCCTTTTCAGAACCTTGAAATTGTTCACGCAAGACATCCCAAGCTACTTTGGCCTTTTTGATGCCATAGATTCTTGGGTAAATTAACTTGCTCATGGCTTGCTGAATAATTATCAAGGCACTGGCATTTTGCTTGGCATTCTCCTTGTACTCATTTATTTGCTTGCCCGGACTTTTCTTGGAGTCTTCATCCTCGTCTTGTGGATCTTCATATCCTTCTTGGACAATATCCCACGGATTTTAAGAGATGAAACTAGGATCCATCTGGGCACTCCAGTATAATTCTCCATCGAAAATGGGAATTTGATTTGAGCATGTAGCAAACATGGTGTTTGACGAAGTTATTGGCGTGGCTTTTGAGAAAATTTGTGTAGGCTAGAAAATTGAGAATTTTTTAGAGGATAGAAGGGTATTAGCTCTTACACCAAATTTTTTGGATATTAGTGGAAGTAGTGATAATTTTGGATCATAACAAAGGAAATATTGGTGTTTAATCACTCAATTTAGAAATACACTCAAATCAAACATAGTCTTAAATTTTTGTTTATGTTTAAACACTCACACAAATAAGAACCATACGACACACTTGTGCCTTTCTTTTTCTTTTCTTTTGATCTCTCTTTCCACACTCTCTGACAAGCCATACTTGAACATATATATAACTAGAATTGAAAAGTTTAGGTAGAATAATTGACAGGTGCATGTGATGCATCAATTTACTTGTCTCATGCATTCATTCACACGCAGATGCATGTGGGATTGGACAAGATAAGCTCTCATGCATTATTTCCATAATTGTTGAGTGTCCCTCTCCATATGTTGTTTTTCCATATGTTGTTTTTTAGATGATCTATCAATATTATTTGGTTGTTGAGTCTTCTTATCACCAAGCCAACTTGCAAGGTGAATAACTTGATAACTAGTTTCAACCAATGAAGTAATGTATATCCCCTTGAGTTGATGAAAATGGGGCATACCTTGTTAATGATAATTTACTAATGCAACTTACCATTTAACACCAATCTCCTTCATCGAGAAATCCAGAGCGATGCTGGAGAGTTTGAGAGCCTTCAGGGGAGATGTTGAGGTCACGCCAGCTGATGGTGGGAGGGGAGAGAGAAGAGGATGATGTGTGCGTCGAGCTGGCATCCTAGTCAACATTGTGTTAATCTAACTGATGGAATCTGTAACGCCGTTAAAATTTGTGACAAAAATGGCTAGATTTTTCATCAGCCATTTGAATTTCTGGCTATTTTATGTATATCTCAAAAAATGGCCATTATTGTCACAAACACGAAAGTTATGACTATACAAATGTATTTTGTCATAGGGCTAATACCACTAGGAAACCCGAACTATCAAGAATTTGTCATTTGTGTCCCAAACTATTCAATATGACATTTGTGTCCCAACATATTATAATTGTGTGTCATTTATGTCCTGACGATTTTGTTGACCGTTATAGATAACGGTTGACCAAACGGACGTCACAGATTTACTGACGTGGCAAAAAAGGTTGCTGCCATGTAGATGCCACATCATTAAATATGATTTTTAATTCAATATTTAATTATTTTAAAAAAATAGCAAAAGTAAAAAAATAGAAAGTAAAAGAAAGCTAAAAAGCTGCCTCCCTCCGCCTCTGTTCTTCGATCCTCTGTAAAACTAAAAGCCACCGCCGCCACCGGTGAAGATGATTCATCTCAAAGGATAACCCCGGCGTCTAGGTTCAGCTCGTGCCGGTTAGCCTAGCTCTACTCTCAAATCTCGCCTTTGGGATCAGAAAAGTTATGAAAACCCGCCACTGGACCTCTCTCTCTCTCTCTCTTACTAGATTTGGAGGTGACGGAGAAAGAAGGGAAGTTCGATTTTTGGTTCAGATCTCTCTCTCCCTCTCTCTCTCTCTCTCTCTCTCTCTCTCTCTCTCTCTCTCTCTCTCTCTCTCTCTCAGATCTGCGATGGCCGGTGGCAACATAGTCGATTCCGAACTAGGTTGGAGGAGAAGTTCGATTTCTGGTTCACTCAAACGCCCACTGATTCTCCCTACGAATCTTTTCCTCCTCCTCCAAGGTGAAATCATTCTTGATATTGAAATAATTTCTTATCTCCTCTGTCGTCTTCACCTTGATCAGGTCAGCCACCGTCTGGTAGATCAAATCCAACAGATCCTTCACGTTCAAGTAGTTCGCCGCCAGCAGCAGGTCGTACGGCGTGTCCTGTCCCACCTTGGCGAAATTCGTGCCCCATTTCTTCAACTCGGCGACGTCGGATTGAGGAGCAACATCGTGTGCTTGCAAAACTCGATCACCTTGGCCAGAATCATGGCAGTGACGTTGGGGATCAGGATGTTGTCGCCAACGCAGTCGTCCTTGATCATGTGATTGATTGTCTGCCACTGCATCGCCACCACCTCCTCCACCTCGAACGACTCACCATCGCTGCTCATTAGAGGATCAACTTCTTCTCCGCTGTCGATATTGTTACGGTCAGCGATTGGATCTCTTGACTAATTAGTTTCTCCAGGGAATCTTCTCCACGCCGTGAGCGATTTGAAAAGCGATGGTTGCTGATTGGTTGATGAAGATGTGAGAATCTATACGCCTAGAGCTGCTTATTTATAGGAAGAGAGCCGAATTGAACAAATGTTTAATTTTAGGAAGAGTCCAAATTGGAAAAGGACGAACTACTCTCGGAGAAACGCAAGGCTTTGTACGCGTAGGAAAATGATTTCTTTTCCTCTTATAATACTAGCTTATACCCGATCCGTTGGTCGGAAGACTCTTTCCAAGACAAATTATTTGAGTTTAGTTGTCTTATACCCGACCCGTTGATCGCACGACCCTTTAAAATCATTCTGAGATAAATGATTCGAGTTTGGTTGTCAGAAATTCCATTATTTTTGCTGGAAAGCATAGAGGAAATCTAATAAATAGAATGAGAAGTGCGAAAACAATGACATGTGTTCTTGAGATGTGGATAGTATGAAGATTAACAACACTATGCATTGCAATCATCCAAACCTTCAAGTTTTCTTTTGACGAACTTTGTAATTGGTGTGATAGAAAGTATCTTCAATGTTCACTAATTCACAATCGATAATGTCATCGGTTACTTATGGTAAAGTTAGAGGGGGGAATCTATGTTGTCATGGATTGGGAAGAAGAATGAGCATTGGCGAGATGACCCTGAAGTAACAAACATGTTAGCAAGAGTGAAAACATTATGGGTGTGTGTGATTCTAAAGTTTAAGTGAAAATATATAATGAACTCACTATATTATCTAGACAACTATCATTGTTGTTGTCGGTATCTTCTCTTTTTCTTCAATGATTCTCAATAAACAAAGTTTGCTTGAAGTGTTAGAGTAATCATAGTCAGTAAACTTGTTAAGCACATTTGATTCTTTACATTCAAGCGCCAAAATTCCCCAGCAGCTGATGAGTTGTCTTCGTTGTGAGTTTTGTCATAAAACTAATGGGCCAATATGTTTAACTATTTGGAGGCCACATGATGAGAAATACCAAATCCATTGCAGTGAAGTTATCTGTTATAGTAATGATAATGCAAAACATGTGTTAACAAACGGGCATATGGATTACTTGATGGATTGACATTAGAATAATGGAGTTGAACAATGGGATCAAACTCAGTTTAGCGACATGTAGTTTGGCTCGTTTGGTGTAGAGGACACCATAATTGACTCATAGAAACTATATAAAGTCAAACCATCGCAAATAATATCAACTGCGCATTCATATTTGTCTTCTATATAAGACATATGCATAGTTCTAACAACCAGTCGTCAATCTCAAAACTAACACTAACATAGTTGAATAAACGCAAGTTATAGTTCAAACGCGAGGTTGAACATCTAAGCTAATGAGTTGCAACATGCAACGATGTTGAAAAAGAAAGCATTTTATATGGGACTTTCATGTATAATATAATTAAAATAAACAAATTTCAAAATTGAACTATCAAAACACCAAATAAGTACTTACGAATATTTATTTGGGCTAGCTAACTGTTCAAAAGTTTTGTGATTTTCATATTTTAGCTCACATATATTTTTAATTTAAAAAGATACAACAAATCTACATGGGAACCTTGACTTTGTTTGAAGTGACCATGGTTCAAATCCCAATATGTTTCTTTCTTTTTCTATACATAAAAAATAAGATAGGTAATTGTGAAGACAAAAACGTCATTCCTACTTTTGCTCTCGTTGCAGAAAATCTGAAATGGGAGGTCAAGTTTTCCCTTGTAACTTTAAATATATGTGCTTATTACCCAGCCCCTCGACCGAACGTAGTTTCAGAAATTGGTACTCTGATTCTAATTTATATTACCCATTAGCATGTTTGTGGCGATGGTCGGAGGTAGGTCAACAACACTATAATAATATGATGGAAATTCATTATCCCATTGCATTACAAAAGAAACAGTAAATCATAAACACTATAATGGACAATCCAAACCAAGTGATTAGCCCTAAATCTAGCCAGGGATCGACCCACGGATTGACTCGAATTGACCCGGACCCGGTAACAAAAACGGGCCACATACACCCGGTTAACAAATGACACGGAACCGATTTTTAAAACGGTCAACACCCGGCAAACCCGGGCGGGTCCCGCAGCAGCTGTTCCCATATTTGTATATGATAGTGGAGAAATTATTGCCTACACCGGGAGTACCACACCACTAATCTCACGTGTTACTCCCGGCCAATAGATAATCGCTAAGTGTCTAAAACATTTATTAACTCTTTTCCCGCTGGAAACGTATTTATTAAGACTTTTAATTCCTTTTCTGTTAATTTTCCTTGAGCAAAATTAATATACAATTTAACAGAATTGTTTCGTCTCCCAAACCCCAATCGAACTCTTCCCCTGGCAGCAATCGTCTTCTCCTGCTGCTGGAACTCCCACAAAATATATTGCTCGGCGCCGTCTTCTTCTGCTGTTGGAACCCTTAATTACTAGAATCCCACACAATTTTGTGTCATTCCAATTAAAGGGATTTTTTAATTAACAGTGTTGTTCTTGCCTGCAACTGCCTGTTCCCGCTCACTATCAGCACAACTTTCGACCGAAATCAATTCGTGGCAGTAATGGAGAAATATTTTGACCGGCGGCAAATAATCGGTCGGCGGATCTCCTCGCAAGAGCCAGCATCACCCAGCTCGTATGAGGAAACAACTCACGCTGGCTTTTTGGTTAAAAAATATTTATCGGTTGCTCCAATTGTTGGCGCTGCAGGTAGCACAGAGAATTTGACTCCATGAGCGCCCGAAGCAGGCAAAAGGCAATGGAATTGCTTTCGTCTCTATTCCCTTAAAAAATGACCAAAAAAGATTGAAGGTACTGGGACATTAGAAGAAGGAAAGTAGACATGAGAGGAGAGAGATTGAACGTGGTCATTAATTAAGAGAAAAGGAATTAAAAATATTAATAAATACATTTTCACCAGGAAAAGAGTTCATGAATGTTTTGGACACTCGATATTTTGCTATTGGCCGGGAGTACCACGTGGGCTTAGTGACGTGGTACTCCCGGTGTAGGCAATAATTTCTCCTGATAGTGGGGTTTTCATTCTTGGTCCACGTGAAAGTGGACATCAGGGACCCCACCAATTTCATAAAATACGAATAGATGGATGCAATGCTTTTGAGGGTTAACTTTATCATTTAATTATTGTTCTCTACTTATTACTTAATAAATTTTGATATTTTCTTATAATTCTACTTCATCAATTTTGGCTTTGACGATGAAGTGGCTTTCCAACTCCCCCTTTTCTTGTGTTGTTTATTTAATAAATCATTTTATTTTGTTGGTTTATATAAGTCAATTAATTATTCAAAAGTGTATATTTGAATACGAATATCATATATATACTGATATCATATGATATGGTGTATTTAAGTTCGTTTGAATTTTCATTATAGGCTAAATTTATGTACGAACTATTATTTTGGTGTAATGTTATATGTTATTATTCATCTGAAATTTGATATACCTAAATTTATATATGAAAATTATAACTTATCCGGGCTAAACAGGGATAAACGGGTGATCCATTAACCCATGACCCACTAGCTTGATTAGGTCCTAGTTGACCAGCGGGTTGATACCCTTGGTCGGTACCCCTACCACTATGAAATCCTGCCATATCACTCCTAATCACTCTGCTACCCTAAACACACAAATGACTTACATCTCTATACTTTCTATCTCTTCGATCTGTATAAGTCAATCGTTATGTAACCTCTCCATTATCACAATTTTTATCCTTCTCGACAGCAAACACATTGATTGGTCCTCTCTTACTCTTTCTTCGTGGAAGCTACATGGCATTTTGCATCAGTGCACATTAATCCAAACAACCATTCATTTGTTGCAACTTATGGCTTGAGGTAATATCACTTAAGTCATAATACAACTTTCCATGAAATGAAATAAATGATCAGTATAATATCCTTGTAAAATTTAGAGTACTAATATTGATTCTCTTTTCTCCTCGGTGGTTTCGTCAATAAAATGAGATTGGCGGCTATCTCTACCAACGCATTCTATATGATCATAGTATGGTCTTTTGTATAAATCGTTTATGCCTTACCAATTTTTGCATTGCGACTCCAAGAGCTAACTTGTTGTGGCTCTCCTCTAGGTAAACATCTTGTATCAACATCAGCAAGACAACAAAAATTGATTTGGTCGAGATACTATCAAAATTTTGTGCTGCACTGAAGAAGCCTAGACCGTTTCTCAGGCCTCGTCAACCCCCAAACAATATGATGTGGGTCATTTCTCTCTTACCATCTAAACAAAAGAGGAATCTCGGGTTCTGTCATTTATAGTTTAACTTGACAATTTTTTAGAGAGGAGATACAATCACGATTCACAATTCCAAAACAACCACATCTAGTAATGAAGCCCCCAAATTACAATTCCGTACATATTTCCTATGAGGGTATGCATGTGCAGATTAAGAAAGTTAGAAGGATTAAAGAGGGAGCTTACTTGGCATGCGATTTTGATGAGCAAAAATCCCGTAAATAAATTCCAGGTAGAGATGTCCAATCGGTCGGGTCTAGGCATGTGTATGTTTCAACTGACTATACTACAAACACAAAGAGTTCGATCAGTTTGTCATTCCCATGTCAACATATGCTCACCATGTATTTATTATCTGTAGAGAGAAGAATATCAAACCACCTTGTATCTGCTCCAATTATGGGTATCACTCATGTTTTTTATATTGTAATTATTAGAACTCCACTTTTAAATCTGGAAGTAAGTGACCACTATCACGAAACATCATATTGTAATAACTTATTTGCAATCATGAAGTTATTTTAGTCAAACGAAACCATGTTCTATATGTTGAAGATCAACATTATAGCTTGAATAGTTCAATTCGGCAACTATCTCAGCTCTTACATATAAAATATGTGTAAAAGTGGTATATGATTGAAGCTATTCCCTATGTTAACACTAAGCAGGATAATCTTTGTTTACTGGAAACTAACAATAAAAATATTCAAATTAAGAAAATGATGATACTAAAAGGGAGTATAATAACAAAAGCAACAAAAATTATAGCTATGTATCTTTAATCAACTCAAAAATCAACTAAGAAGATCAACCAAATGAACTGATGGTTAAGAGATCACACATTACTGTCAAAGAAACTAAATAACCCACCAATCAGCTCTCCTAGCAAAACACTCAACCTTCCATATTTACCCCTCCGAAAATTGCTTTGACGTAACAATATAGGTGGAGGAGGTTAGGCGGTTGTCGAGTCTGATGGAAAGGTTTGGAGAGACGGTGAGGGTTTGAGTGTTTAGTGGGTCGGGACACTATTTAGATCTGTTTACATAGTTGCGTCTTTTACATCCACATTCGACAAACCAAACTCACTAAACCTTTCCATATTTACCACTCTCTTAAAGAATGTGCCCCATATTCACTCAAAACTTCTTTGTTAAAAAATATTATTGTTTTAAGGTAGTTATAAAATTTGAGTCTATGTTAAGAATTTTGCATCGCTTCTACACATTCAATACCGCAATTGGATATGCAATATTTGCACCAAGGACATTAGGGTTGCGATTTTAAAATTATTCTCATTTTATAAGATAAACATAAATAGAATTAATTATTAAACTCAAAGTAAAATAATCAAAATGTGAAAATAGAATCACAAAAAAAAATTATGGGAGAGTAAGTGAGTTAGCTAATCATGGTGGAAAATTCATATGATTTTTCAGTTTAAGCTTTCTGTATTTTTTTAATTTAAAAAGATTAGTTATTTTTAATGTAACTGGTTATATTCTTGTCTTTTTTCAAAAAGACCACAGTTTAAATCCCATCATTGATATATTATTTTCTTGTAAATAAGAAAATAATAAATGATTATGAAGACAAATCTTCCCTTACTACTTTCACTATGGATACAGAGATTTTGTAGTGGGGAAAGCACATTTCCCATTTTCACTATTATATTAGATGTAGCGAAAGTAAGCGCGGTGGTTGAGCGTTCAGTGGAATTGAGCCCGTTTACATTAGTAGCGCCTTAACCATCCACGTTCGTCAAACCAACAACACTCAATCTTTCCATGTTTACTGATAGACCGTTAATTACACATGTTTTTACCCCTATTCTTACACCGTTTGAGATGTGGATTCTCGTGTTTTAGGCCGATTTCACGCTAGGTTGTTCTTGTTTGTGATATTTCAGGTCCTAGTACGTGAATGAAGGCTTGGGAGCGAGTTTGGGGGCAATTGGACGAAGATCGGACGCGTGGCGAGGTGCTGAGGAAGCCACACGGGCATTCTTGGAACCCACACGGCCGTGCAAGTCACCCTTGTGGCCGTGTGGTTTGCGCCGAGAACAAACAGGGGCAGAGTGGAATTTCCACACGCTCGTGTGACCCTGGCCATGTGGGAAGCCTAAGTTCGACTAAATCGAGATGCTGCGTTTTGGGAGATCACACGGGCAACTGGGTGAGCCACACGGCCGTGTGGCCTGCCCGTGTGAGTCGGGAAATCCTGGTTTTTTACCCAATTCCGAGCCACAAGTGAGAGGATGGATTTTCTGGAGCAAAAACGGAGTTTTAGAGAGAGAAAGAGCGAAGGACAAACCCTAGGAGCTAATTTGGAGTGGATTTCTCACCATTGAAGCCCAGATTGCGTCCCCAGGAGTGAAGATTGACATCCCAGAGCAGATTTTCCTCATCTTTATGAGTATGACTACTCTAATTTCTGTTTTCCTCTCTCTCTCTATGGAGTAGAACCTTTCTCTCACTTGGGTATGAAGAACCCTAGTTCCATGTGTTAGGGATTTGATTGTAATGACTTGGGATTGTTAAACTGCTTGATTATAATCGAATGATGCATGATTCATTGAATTGATTGAAGTCTGGTCAGCTTTTCTTGATTTCTGCTGCAACCTGAGATAGATAGAATCTGATTAGGTTGTTAGAGCTACATCATTCGGTAGTAGTGGATTGGCTATAGGAGAGTTAGCCAATCTACTGCTTTGTACTGGAATCCAATTCCAGTAGTGGAGTTCTGTGTTCATAGCCTCAGCTTTCTATTCCGGTGAAGACTAGTCGTCTGCCGGGTAGTTAGACTGAGAGGGCTTGGTCAGCTTAAGAGAGATTCCAAGCTACTGTCGGATCTTCCACAGTTCAATCATCAGTAAATCAACCCAGGGTAATTACAATTGAAACCTAACTAAGGAGCTAGGGGGACTCATTTCCCGAGTGACTCTTCCCTGCTTTAGAAAATCGAACCATTTCCTGCTTTTTACTGCTTTTACTTTAAACAACAATCACTCGACTTAGTTGGCTAGATAATAGATAATCACGGAGTAAGCAGTAGATCTAGACCCCGGGTTGATAATAGAACTTGCCTGTTACTGCATTCCCGGACTGCGATTACACTTGGTCGCAGTTTGGTGTTGTGTTTTGGCGTGTCAAGTTTTTGGCGCCGTTGCCGGGGAATCGTCTACTCCCCAGGAGCATGTGGACTTCATCAGTAATGCCAGGCGCTTCGAACCCTACATCAACACTTATAACGAGGGGTGGCGCCAGCATCCTAACTTTTCTTGGGCTGGGGCAAATCCCAGACCACCAGCTCCCCAGGGACCACCCGGCATCCAGAGGCCTCCTTACCAGCCAGCCAAGGGCAATTTCAGCAGCCGTAGCAGCCTCTCTACCCGCCCGGACAGGGGCCAGTTCCACCTCAGTCATATTTGCGACCATTTCATCAGACAGGGGCAGCACCTGCAGCCCTAGTACAGGTTGACCCGATGGCGGAATTGAGAGATTTGGTGGGTTCTCTGGTCACCTCCAGTGCAAACAAGTTCAATAACATCGAGCAGTTTATGGAGAAAGCTTCAGGTAAATTCTTTGAGCTAGAAGCTGGTCAGAGAGACACGTAGGCTGTGCTGCGGGATATACAGACCCAGCTTGGGAGTGTTGCCCAGGCTGTAGCTCAGAGGACTCCTGGTACCTTGCCTGGTCAGACCATCCCTCACCCGCAGGACCCGAATGCCAACTGCAGTGCCATCACAACCAGGAGTGGCAAGGTGACTGCCGATCCACCTGTTCGGGTAGAGGAGAGAGAGACCCCTGCCTCAGCACTTCCAGCTAATGGGGAAGAAATGGAGAAGGAGGTTGAGGTGCCTGCTCCTAAACCGCAACCAGTGGTGAAGGAGTATGTACCACAGCTTCCCTTTCCTACTCGGTTGCACAAGGACCGACTGGAGACTGAGTTTGCCAAATTTATGGCAATGCTGAAGCAGGTAAACATAAGCATGCCCTTCGTGGAGGCATTATCAAAGATGCCCAAGTATGCCAAGTTCATGAAGGATCTCCTCACCAACAAGAGGAAGCTTGGGGAGCTGTCAACGGTGATGCTCAACGAGGAGTGTTCTGCCATCCTGCAGAACAAACTACCAGAGAAGCGAAAAGACCCAGGGAGTTTCACTATCCCTTGCATGATTGGTAGTTTGCATGTAGGGAAGTCCTTGGCGGATTTAGGCGCTAGCATAAATGTCATGCCATATAAACTGTTTAAAAAGCTAGGCCTAGGTGAACCCAGTGATACTAGGATGAGCATTCAACTTGCTAATAGATCCATTGTGCATCCTAAGGGTATAGCAGAGGACTTGATAGTCGCAGTAGGGCCATTTTTATATCCTGTTGATTTTGTGATTTTGGACATAAATGAGGATGTTGATGTGCCATTGATACTGGGTAGACCTTTTCTCGCCACCGCCAAGGCGCTCATTGATGTGAATGATGGAAAACTGATTTGCAAGCTGGGGGTGAACAAATCACCTTTTCTGTTTCTGATAATATGAAACACCCCCAGCTCCATGATGATTTAGACTACTGTGATGTTGTTGCTGATTTTGAAACCGCACTCGCCATCACGAGTGCGGGTACTGATGATTTCCTTGAGCGTTGTCTTTTGCTAGGGGAACAGGCATCACAGGATGTGCAGCTGGAGGAGCAGATTGCGGAGCTGGACGAGGCTACGATCGAGGGGCAAGAGATACCATTCAAGCCGATCCCTATCTCGCCCCGGATCGCTACATCATTGGAGGAGCCGCCAGAGTTGGAGCTTAAGCCCCTCCCATCTCACCTGGAGTATGCCTTTCTCCGGGAGGGGAATAAGCTCCCGGTCATTATCAGCTCGGATCTGACACCCGAGAAGAAGAGCAGCCTGGTGGCTCTGCTGCAGAAGTATGCCCGGGCCATGGCTTGGAAGATCACCGATATCAGAGGCATTAGCCCATCTTTCTGCTCCCACAGAATTCTGATGGAGGATGAGGTTAAGCCAGTCAGGAAGCCACAGCGGAGATTGTCTCCTAACTTGGAGGCAGTGGTCCGGGCAGAGATTGTGAAGCTCATGGATGCAAGGATCATCTTTGCTATATCTGACAGCAAGTGGGTCAGTCCCACTCAGGTGGTCCCGAAGAAAGGCGGGATGACTGTGGTCCCGAATGAGAAGAAGGAGTTGATCCCGATGCGGACCGTGACCGGCTGGAGATTCTGCATCGATTACCGGCGCCTGAACGACGCCACCAGGAAAGATCATTTTCCCCTACCTTTCATTGATCAGATGCTGGAGAGGTTGGCTGGCCATGAGTTTTATTGCTTCCTGGATGGCATGTCTGGTTACTTCCAGATTCCTATTGCACCGGAGGATTAGGCAAAGACCACATTCACTTGCCCCTTCGGTACCTTTGCTTACCGGAGGATTCCATTTGAGTTGTGTAATGCACCGGCGACCTTCCAGAGATGCATGCTTGCGATCTTCGACCGACTGGTTGGAGAGATCATGGAAGTCTTCATGGATGATTTCTCGGTATATGAAGACTCCTTCACTCATTGTCTCCATAACCTGGAACTCGTTCTGAAGAGGTGCGAGGAGACTAATCTGGCACTCAGCTGGGAGAAGTGCCATTTTATGGTTCGTGAGGGCATTGTGCTCGGGCACAAGATCTCCAAGCAGGGGATTGAGGTGGATCGCGCGAAGATTGAGACGATCAGTCAGCTGCCTCCTCCTGTTTCTGTGAAGGGGATTCGCAGCTTTCTGGGTCATGCAGGCTTCTACCGGCGCTTCATCAAAGATTTCTCAAAGATTGCCCTGCCTCTGACCAAGCTGCTAGAGAAGGATGCACCATTTCAGTTCACTCCTGAGTGCACAGCAGCATTCGAGACTTTGAAGGAGAAGCTCACCCACGCTCCCATCATGGTGACTCCTGATTGGTCTCTACCCTTTGAGCTGATGTGCGATGCGAGTGACTATGCAGTCGGAGCTATTTTGGGTCAGAGACGCGGGAAGCACTTCCAGCCCATCTACTACGCGTCGAAGACCTTGAACGATGCACAGGAGAATTACACCACCACAGAGAAGGAGCTCCTCGCTGTGGTGTATGCATTTGACAAGTTCCGGCCATATCTGGTGCTCTCCCATGTGGTGGTCTACACAGATCACTCGGCGATTCGCTACTTGATGAGCAAGGCTGATGCAAAGCCTCGGCTCATCCGCTGGATACTGCTTCTGCAGGAATTCGACATAGAAATCCGGGACAAGAAAGGAGCCGAGAATGTTGTTGCAGATCATCTCTCACGGTTGGAAGCCCCTCCGATGGACAACTTCGTGGAAGAGATCGACAACTCCTTCCCGGTGAGCGATTGCTGGCGATGACACTGGTGGACAGCGTGGCCCCTTGGTATTCTGACTTTGCCAATTATCTGGTGGGCAAGCAGTTACCCAAGGGGATGGCTACTCATGCAAAGCGCAAGTTCTTCTCCGATCTGAAGCACTACTTCTGTGAGGATCCTTACCTCTTCAGAATCGGAGCAGATGGCGTGATCCGGCGCTGTGTCATGGAGCACGAGATGGGAGACATCCTGTCTCAATGCCACGAAGGACCTACTGGAGGTCATCATGGAGGAAACCGCACGGTGCGGAAGGTGCTACAGTCGGGCTTCTATTGGCCCTCGCTCTTCAAGGATGCAGACACCTTCGCACGACAGTGCGACCGCTGCCAAAGGTCAGGTAACATTTCTTCCCGGGATGAGATGCCCTAACATATCTCTGTTATTTGTGAAATTTTTGATGTTTGGGGTATCGATTTCATGGGCCCATTCCCTCCATCTTTTGGAAATCTGTACATATTGGTTGCAGTGGACTGCGTCTCGAGGTGGGAAGAAGCTCAAGTCATGCCCACCAATGATGCAAGACGGGTCTGCTCATTTCTGAAGCAGCTGTTCTTCCGGTTCGGTACACCTCGCGCCATCATTAGTGATAGAGGAACCCATTTTCAAGGGCAATTCACTAAACTCCTCTCTCGCTATGGCGTTAAGCATCAGGTGTCGGTGGCCTACCATCCCTAGTCAAATGGGCAGGCCGAGCTGACGAACCGGGAGCTAAAATGAATAATTGAAAAGACGGTGGATCAGTCCCGCAAGGATTGGTCCACCAAGCTCGATGATGCTCTCTGGGCGTATAGGACTACCTATAAAAATCCAATTGGCACTTCTCCCTATAGGCTTGTCTATAGGAAGGCGTGCCATTTGCCGGTAGAGCTAGAGCACAAGGCCTTATGGGCCATTAAGCTGCTAAACCTGGATTTGAGTGTTGCAGGTACAGAACGTAAGTTGCAGCTGCTGGAGTTGGAGGAGTGGCGTTACCACGCCTACGAGAACACCCTGCTCTACAAAGAGCGCACCAAGCGTCTCCACGACGCTCGGTTGAGGGGCCCGAAAGAGTTTCAGGTAGGTGATCGTGTTCTGCTCTTCAATGCACGCCTGAAACTCTTCCCGGGTAAGCTCCGTTCGAGGTGGTCGGGACCCTTCACGGTCACCCAAGTTTTCCCGCACGGTGCGGTAGATCAGCAATGCTCAAACCGAGCCATTCAAGGTGAATGGCCACCTCCTAAAGTTGTATTTGGGAGGTGCTGTCGAGCGCGCAGAGTTGCTGATCAAGCTCGAGGACCCTTAGTTCCTCTACTGGCGTCCAGATTAAAGACGGTAAAGAAGCGCTTGTGGGGAGGCAACCCCACCGAAGTTTGCATTTTCTTACTTTTTTCCTTTTGTTTTTTGTGTTTTTTGAGTCTTGAGGTGGTGTTCCAGAGTCGAATGTCGTTTTTGAGTGAAAACAGGTTGAATTCGGGGCTCCAGCAGTTCACACGGCCATGCCCGAAACTCACACGGCCGTGTGGTTTTTACCCCTTGGCCGTGTCAGCTCTCGGCAAATTCCACACGGCCAAATGTGCAATTCGCACGGCCGTGTGGATTGCCTCGGCCTGGCCGTGTGGCCGACACGGGCATATCTTATGCTCACACGGCCGTGTGGATTTTACCCCTTGGCCGTGTGAGCTCTCGGAAAATTCCACACGGCCAAATGTGCAATTCGCACGGCCGTGTGGATTTCCTCGGCCTGGCCGTGTCGGCCAACACGGGCACGACCTGCACCTCACACGGCCGTGTGAGCTTGCCCGTGTGGCCGAGCCACGGCCTATAAATTCGGCCGACACGGCCGAGTGGTCAGAAAATCCACTTTTGCTCGCCGGAAACCTCTCCCCCTCGCCGGAAACCGCGCCTTTTCACTATCCTTGGCGATTTTCGGCCATTTTTGGTCGGTTTTTCCCAAATCCAACACCACACCCACCCTTCCCACACCATTATCGGCCTATCCCTCGTTTTTTAGGTGATTTGGCTCGATTTTGAGTCGCCGGAGGCGATTTCCGGCGAGACTCCGGCGAGGCTCCAACGAGCACTTCTGGGCACTTTTTCGGCTTTCCGTCGCTTCCATCGCCTTCCCCTCATCATCCCCTACACCTCTACTTGAGTCTCCAGGTTTGATTTTGCCCTTAACTATGTTAATTGTGGAGAATTGGGTGTTAGGGTGCATGTTTAGAGAACCTCATTGAATCTTGTGATTTTTGTGCAATTGATTGAGGGGAATGCATGGATTATGTATGAATTGTGTTGGGCAATGTCCCCCTTGCTTGTTTGAGCCCTTGTGTGCAAGAATTTTGCCAATTTCGTGCTTAACTTAATAGTGCACACAAGGTGTTCGATGAAATGCCTGTTTTTCATGCCATGTTGTGGGCATCGTTTGGGGCCCTTAATGATGTGCTTTGAGGGTGTATTTGCCATGGATTTGAACCTTAAGTTGCCTACTTTATCGTGAATGTGCACCCCCACTTAGTTTATGCTTGATTTATCGAGGTTTTGACCCCCGAACTATGGATGAAACCATGGTTAGGCTGTTTTCTGTTCTTAAGTGTGGGGGTGTGATTGACCTTTTCTTTGGCTCTTTTGGTTCCACTTTGGGTTGTTTTTTTGCAGGACAATGTCGAAACCCGACCTCAAGCACCCGTTCATCCGGGATCTGAAGAGGGGCCCCTACCAGGATCGTTTCAAGCAGGTCCTGGCATGCTCGTTTGGGTAGCACCATTGCTGGTCCAAGCGGGAGTTTCAGAAGTTGCACTGCTACGAGCACTTCTCCGCCATCGTCACCAACCGCCCGTGGCGCCGTCTGCTCCTCCATCCACGAGAAGGTTTACTACGAGCCCGTGCTGGAGTTCTACACGACCTTCAAGCACGCGTCCACAGAGAGTTGGACAGACAGCAACGCCGTCCAGTTCCGGCTCGGCAGTGCACCCCGGTCTATGAGCTACCACGAGCTGGCCACTGCTCTCGACCTCGGCCTGGCCGATGGAGAGAACCGCGGCGTTCTGTGGATCGAGGGGTTTCCGGAACCTTCGATCCCAACGGAGGACCATCCAGAGGCCCAGCCAGAGGACCAGGAGGATGAGGCGGCTGATCATGTGGAGCCCGAGGAGGTGGATGATGCTACTGCCCCCCGTCCCACCACCTTCGAGTACGGGGGTGGCAGCTCCACTTTCCCCGTGCGGGACTACTTCACCTATCAGTTCGAGCAGCTGCGTAATCCAGAACCAGCAGATCCTTGACCAGCAGCTCCAGTTCCAGCAGCAGTACGCGGCTCACCAGGCCGAGTACCAGCACAGGATGGCTGCTTATGATGAGCGCCTGGACATGATGGCGACCCAGCAGGGGGTGACTCTGGCTCATATCGAGCGAGAGAAGGCTCGATCTAGGCGCATGCAGGAGGTCCAGCAGCACCTGCTCCAGCTGCTGCCGGGCGAGCAGCCAGTCTGGAGGACTCCCTGGGAGGACTCTCCACTGCCACCTCCCCCAGCTGATGGTGATGATAGTGATGACGCCTTCAAGGACGAAATCGACCTGGATAACCTTGGCGACGAGTAGGCTGTACTCGTTGCCCATCTCAGTGTGTTTTTCATTTTAGATGTTTGCTCCATGTGTGAGGAGCTTGAACTTAGTGTCGTTTGTTTGTTTTTTTTTTCATTGCTTTTGTGGATTGTTTATTTTGTGGCCGCCTGGGCTACTTATCCCTAATGCACAGTGTGCTAGTGTGTTCTTGATGTTCGATTCGTGCAGAACTGTCAGCAGTTTTTCAATCCGGTAACATCGTTCCCCTTATCTCTCCCTCTACTCCATTGAGGGCAATGTCGTGCTTAAGTGTGGGTGGATGCTTTGTATCGGTTGGAATATATATTTGTGTGCTTGGAGCCTAGTCCGTTGTCCGAATCTTACGATTTGAGGGCTCCAAGTACTGCTGTTTGATCATATTGGCATTGTGTAGTGATTGGTGAATTGGATGGTTTTCGGATTGATGCATGACAACTTGATTGTGACTAGGACAACCTATAATGAGGACTGAGACGTGCAGTAGAATTGTGTAGGGGTTCAGTTTTTCAACTGTTTGCTTACCAACTGTGACTTGGATTGATCACTTGTTCTTGACAGTCGTTTATGCATCTAGTTCAGGGAATCAGAATGTGAGATAGAGCATATAGGTAGCCATGTGAGATTTGAGCCTGCTCGTTTCTTTCTTGTGCGATAAATCCCTCTTCCATGATGTGTAGCATTCACGTTGTCACTAGCTAAGATGATGGGGGCATAGGATTAGCCCACGACCAAATTGATTGTCCTGATGTGTCATATGCCCTAGTCAGCCCCTTTGAGCCGTGTGTTATCCTTCCTTTTGGTCTGCAATGAAAAATCACCCTTTTGCATCTTTTAGAAGGTTCCACAGAGTGGTTTTTACATGTTCTCTGCTGTTTCTGCTAAATTTAATGTGAGGGTTGGAGGTAGTGCTTAAAAGTTGGGCATGTGTTTGATAAATGTGCAGAAGTGGTGGTTCTCTTAAGTAATGAAAAGAAAATGAAAGAAAAACAAGAAGAAAAAAAATGAAAGCAAAAGAGAGCCACCACCAAAAATCTGAATAATGCCCATTAAGTAGTGTTTCTTAGCAGTCTTGCTTGGAAATACTGACATTTATATAACCTCCTTCGCTCTTGTGCTCTTGAGATATTGAGTAATGCTGAATGGCAGAAAGGAAATACTGGTTTGTTTGACTGTGATTGTGTGGGTTTGGAAATATGGAACCTTGTGCTATGAATACTTCCACCACCTAAAAGGCCTTTTCCCATGTCCAAGACCCTAGCCAGTCATTTGAACCTGTGTCTAAGACCTCCGGATTAGTTAGTGGTGACACCCCATATGTGAACTCTAGCATTTAGAGGCTGCCATCATGGTGAAGAGATGTTAGGGATTGAGAGAAATAGCATGCGCATTTTTCGCATCAAATTGTCCTGACCCCACTGGTCGAGAGTGAGTGATTCATTTTCATATTCTATATACTCTTGTACCCCGGTGAGGACCTAGACTGCTCGGTCTCTATTCTGATGTCTTGAGTTGGATGCATGAGGTGACTGTTTTGAGTAAGTGGTTGAGTCAAGTCTAGGTTGGTTGGTGAACAGAAGGGAGACTCTTCCTTTACTCGATTTTGATGCACTCGAATGTCCTTTGTGGTGGTTGTCCAGGTTGCTATTGAAGTTGTTCATGTGTTGATGTTTGAAAACCAGTACGATCCACGTGTTCTGTGCCTTTATGACTTGTCCCCAATGTTGGTATGATTGAAAATGTAAGCTTACCTTGTGTCTGACTTGGTTTGCTTGGGGACAAGCAAACGGTTAAGTGTGGGGGAGTTTGATAGACCGTTAATTACACATGTTTTTACCCCTATTCTTACACCGTTTGAGATGTGGATTCTCGTGTTTTAGGCCGATTTCATGCTAGGTTGTTCTTGTTTGTGATATTTCAGGTCCTAGTACGTGAATGAAGGCTTGGGAGCGAGTTTGGGGGCGATTGGACGAAGATCGGACGCGTGGCGAGGTGCTGAGGAAGCCACACGGGCATTCCTGGAACCCACACGGCTGTGCAAGTCACCCTTGTGGCCGTGTGGTTTGTGCTGAGAGCAAACACGGGCAGAGTGGAATTTCCACACGCCCGTGTGACCCTGGCCGTGTGGGAAGCCTAAGTTCGACTAAATCGAGACGCTGCATTTTGGGAGCTCACACGGGCAACTTGGTGAGCCACACGGCCATGTGGCCTGCCCGTGTGAGTCGGGAAATCCTGGTTTTTTACCCAATTCCGAGCCACAAGTGAGAGGATGGATTTTCTGGAGTAAAAACAGAGTTTTAGAGAGAGAAAAAGCGAAGAACAAACCCTAGGAGCTAATTTGGAGTGGATTTCTCACCATTGAAGCTCAGATTGCGTCCCCAGGAGTGAAGATTGACATCCCAGAGCATATTTTCCTCATCTTTATGAGTATGACTACTCTGATTTCTGTTTTCCTCTCTCTCTTTATGGAGTAGAACCTTTCTCTCACTTGGGTATGAAGAACCCTAGTTCCATGTGTTAGGGATTTGATTGTAATGACTTGGGATGATTATACTGTTTGGTTTTAATCGAATGATGCATGATTCATTGAATTGATTGAAGTCTGATTAGCTTTTCTTGATTTCTGCTGCAACCTGAGATAGATAGAATCTGATTAGGTTGTTAGAGCTACATCATTCGGTAGTAGGAAATTGGCTATACGAGAGTTAGTCAGTTTACTGCTTTGTACTGGAATCCAATTCCAGTAGTGGAGTTCTGTGTTCATAGCCTCAGCTTTCTATTCCGGTGAAGACTAGTCGTCTGCCGGGTAGTTAGACTAAGAGGGCTTGGTCAGCTTAAGAGATTCCAAGCTACTGTCGGATCTTCCGCAGTTCAATCAACAGTAAATCAACCCAGGGTAATTACAATTGAAACCTAACTAAGGAGCTAGGGGGACTCATTTCCCGAGTGACTCTTCCCTGCTTTAGAAAACCGAACCATTTCCTTCTTTTTACTGCTTTTACTTTAAACAACAATCACTCGACTTAGTTGGCTAGATAATAGATAATCACAGAGTAAGTAGTAGATCTAGACCCCGGGTTGATAATAGAACTTTCCTGTTACTGCATTCCCGGACTGCGATTACACTTGGTCGCAGTTTGGTGTTGTGGTTTGGCGTGTCATTTACCCCTCCAAAAATTGCTCTGGCATAATAACAGACGTGGAGGAGGTTAGCCGGTTGCTAAGTCTGATGGGAAGTTCGGAGAGATGACGATGGTTGAGCGATTAGTGGGTCGGGGGTACTATTTGAGTCCGTTTACATGAGTAGTGCTTTTTTCATCCGCGTTCGGCAAACCAACATCACTCAATCTTTCCATATTTATCATTTTCTAAAAGACACATGTGCCACATATTCACTCAGAACTTCTGTGTTCAAAAAACAAAATATCGTTGATTTATGATAGTTATAAAATTGTCTATGTTAATAATTTTACATCGCTTCTGCACAGTTAAGAGTGCAATTCAATTAAAATTAACTTCTTGTTTAAAAAAAATGAAGTTACGTGCTCTGCCCTTTCTCCTCTTCTTCGTCAGGCGGCTGGTTTATCTCCTCCCCGTTGGATCTTCTATGGCAGAAACCAAGGGGCTTACGACTCCGCAAGGATGGTCGGATCGATTCTACTCCCAGCGTGCCGGTACGATCGTTGTGCGTGTGCTGGAATGGATCGTGCGTCTGAAGAACGGTGGTTGCCCGAGGTCGGCAGAGAGTCCGAATTAGGGTAAAACCCTAGTTTGGAGCTCGGAGAAAAATTTTCGGGCGTTACAATTATCCAATGGTGAGGATTATCTGATGCGCTACTATCGTATCAGGGATAATCTGGAGATCCTTCGCAATCTTCCAGGGATAAGCTCAGATCGCGAGTCGGTTGAGCGCAAAGTCCTTCATCTCGCCCCATGGTGGGTGTATTTAACCACAACCAATCGATTTCGCCAGAACTCTTCTCAAATCGGATCTGCTGCGAATCAGATTGTGTGTTCAGAAGAGCTGAACTTACCTGTAGTAGGAGGTAAATCCCTAAATATGGAAATGATGCTCCTTCGATTATGGAGAATTTGGTCTATTCCTTACACTTGTTTCTGGGTTTTTGTTTGGTGTTTTGGTTTCTTTGCTCGATATTACCAGGCAAAAGGAAACAAGTGCAATATAGAGGCGGTTCCCATGGAAATTGATCAGGTGGTCGAGTTCGAAATGGAGGATGTAGCGGAGAGCATGGAACGAGCTAAGCTTAGTCTTCTCAGGAAGTTGTTCATGGAGAATCCGCCAAGCCTTACTACCATTCAGCGGATTGTGATGGGCATGTGGACTGATCCAGCTCCTGTTCGAGGATGAGCAGGTGATGGATTGGGTGCTACAGCGCACTCCGTGGCCAGTAAAGGATCGGATTCTGAACTCCGACCATGGGATCCGATTTCCCAATCGGTGGAGGAGTCTTTCTCATTCACACCATTCTGGGTGCAAATGTGGGAAGTTTCGTCCCATTGCAGAACAACGGCTTTCGGGTTGAGAGTGGCGCAAGGAAAGTTAGGGGAGCCGATCGACACGGGGTTGTATGGCATTAAAGGGATGCCTGGCCACTTCATCAAGGTAAGGGTGATGATCAATGTGACTGAGCCACTTCGTTCCCAAGTGTATGCTTCGAACTCGGTGGCAGGAAAGTTCTGGGTGACCATGGTGTATGAGCATCTGTCGTTGTTCTACTCCCACTGTGGTAGATTGGGTCACACGGCTACCAATTGTGGCTATCCTGCTCCCAAGGGGGAATAGCATTTCGGCCCTGAGATGACCACAGATGAATATGGACATCGACTTAATGAGCTGCTCTTAATTCCATCCATGGGACGGGCGTCCCACACACGGTTTGGATCAACCCGGCAATAAATGGTGGCAAGGAGACGACGCGGGATGGTGGTAGGAGACGTGCTGGTCATGAGGATCATGAGGCTGGGGCGGGGCACAGTAACACAGTGCTGACCCTCCCTGTGGCGGCGTCTCGAGGGCGGAAGGAGGCTGGGGGTGACAGGAAGAAAGAGGGCGTGAAGGTGAGAGGAAGATCCGGGGGGGCAGGGAAAGGAAAAATGGAAGATCAAGGGGGGAAGAATCTAGCGGAGGGAGCTAAGATCCGGACTAAACTAGGAGGGGCAAGATCAGCGTCGATAGCGGAACGCAAAGGTGGGAAAGTGAAGGACCTTGTGTCCAAGCTGGAGGAACAGAATAAGAAGGATGTGGAGGGGCAGGTGCAGGCGGCGACGAAGGGAGTGCAATCGATTCTTGTTGCAGAGGAGGATGTTTGGATGGTGTTGTTCCAGATGAAGGCTCCGGAGTGTGATGAAGAGATGGAGAAGAAGCGCCCAGCAGAGATGATGGCCGGTATGGAAGAAAACCCGGCCCCGCTGAAGAAAGCTTGTATGGAGGAAGGTGCGAAGGAAGTTGTTGAAATGATTGATGTTCCGGTGGAGGAAGCCAGCCGCGAGTGGCCCCACCCGGATAAATGAGACTAGTCGCATGGAACGTTCGGGGAATTGGGCTATCCTTGACGTTCCAATCGTTGTTGGGGGTAGTTAGGGCAAATAATCCTGATATTGTATTTCTTTCGGAAACTAGATCGCGTCGTAGATTTGTGTCCCGTCGTCTTCGGCGATTAGGTTTTTCTGATTTTTTCTGGTTGACGTCGTTGATTCGTCATGAGGATTAGCGGTGGGGTGGGCTCAGGGGGTTCAAATTTCGGTCCTGTTTAGTTCTTCATTTTTTTTCCTGTTTTGATTTCGGGTAATGGAATTCAGTATGGTGTCGTGTTTGTTTATTTGAGTTGTGTTGCGTCGGTTAGGGCCTTGCAATTGGAAGACTTGCATAATTATTGTGAGGGTTGTACGGTCCCCTTTATTGTGATGGGTAATTTTAATGCAATTCTTACGTCAGAAGAAAAATTGGGCGGTAATTCGTGGAATCCGTCGCAAGCCATCGAGTTTCGTCGATTTGTTGATGCCTAGGGTATCCAAGACTTGGGCTTTCGGGGAAGTCCCTATACATGGTCTAATTGTTGCATGGGTGTTGCTGCTATTCAGGAGAGACTGGACACTTCGTTTGGTTCGGAGACATAGATGGAGCAGTTTCCGGACACGGTGGTTGAACATGGAACGGACTTGGGTTCCGACCATAGAGTGCTTATAATTGCGGACCGACCTTTTGTGAAAGAGAGAAATTACGTGTTCCGATTTGATGCCCGTTGGGCGTCGAATCCGGAGGTTCGACCCATGGTTGAGGAAATCTGGGCGGCAACGATTCAAGGTTCGTCTATGTATCAATTATGGTGTCGGTTGAAAAAATTACGGCATCGTTTGGTGCAGTGGTGTAAGGCTGGGACATCTAATGCGGCTCGTCAGATTCTCATTCTCCAAACAGAGATTGCGGCTCTTAAAGAAGAACAACCGATAGATTGGGATCGCATTAATACGTTGGAGGCTGACTTGACGCTAAAATGGATGGAGGAAGAGTTGTTCAGGAGGCAAAAATCGAGAGTGCGATGGTTGAAGGAGGGGGATTGTAATTCCTCGTATTTTCAGGGCGTGACGCGGGCGCGTAGAAAGAAGAATTTTGTGGAGAAATTGCAAAGAGAGGATGGGTCGTGGGCGACAGAACCTGGCGAAAAGGCTGTAGAGGCTGAAGGATTATATTCTCATCTTTTTACGTCACAAATCAATCACACCGCGTTAGAGGGGAGAGTGGACCAATTGCCGCTGGAGCGTCTGGTGACGGAAGAGATGAGGAATTGACGGTAGAGGTAACGGCGGATGAGATTCGCAGGACGGTTTTTGCGATGGGGTCCACGCAGGCCCCGGGACCGGATGGATTTACAGGAAAAAATTTTAAGACGTTTTGGGGAATTGTGGGTGGGTCCGTGATTGCGGCGGTACGTTCGTTTTTTTTTGGAATGGACGTATTCTGAAGAGTTTTAACCATACGTGGTTAACGTTGATCCCAAAAGTGGATGTGGTGGAGAATGTTCGGCAACTTCGATCGATTAGTCTCTGCCAGTTTGTCTATAAGATTATATCTAAGATTATGGCCAATAGAATGGTGGTTTTGTTACCTCGGGTTGTATCCCCAGAGCAGAACACATTCATTAAAGGGCGTCAAATCGTTGATAATATTCTTATTGGACATGAGATCATGCACTATCTCCACATCAAAACCAAAGGGAAGAAAGGCTATATGGCTCTGAAGGTTGACATGGAAAAGGCCTATGACAGGGTTGAATGGCCTTTTTTGCAGGCGGTTTTGAAGAAGTTGGGATTTGGGGAAACGTGGATCAAATGGGTGAAGGAGTTCATTTCGACTCCATCATTCTCGGTTATGATGAATGGGAAGCCCCATGGTTATTTTTAGCCATCGAGAGGGTTGCGCCAAGGAGATCCTTTATCTCCTCTTCTTTTGGTGCTATGTTCAGAAGGGTTGGTTGCATTGTTGCGTCAGGCGATTGCTCGTAAAAGACTTTAGGGGGTTCGGGTTAATCCTAAAGCCCCGAGGGTCTCTCACCTTTTCTTTGCGGTCGATTCCTACTTGTTCCTGCGGGGTCACAGAATGAGTGCTCAGCCATCCTGGAGGTCTTGGGGGGAATATGAGGAGCTGAGTGGAAAGAAGGTGAATTTACAAAAATTGGCGGTCTGCTTCAGTCGTAATATTTCGGGGGAGGAGGGACAACAGCTGGCGACTAGCCTGGGGGTGGGGGTGGTGGGTGTGAAGGATAAATACCTAAGATTGCCAACGTTAATTGCCCGATCTAAGTCGGAGACCTTTCAGTATGTCGAGGAGGCGTTGCTTAGCCACTTGAAGGTTTGGAAGCTTAGGCATCTATCGTGGGCAGGTAAAGAGTCGCTTCTGAAATCAGTGGCAGCGGCTTTACCTTGCATGTGATGGCCTGCTTCAAGCTCCCGGTCACGCTTTGTCGTCGGTTGGATAAGCGGAAGGCAAATCCAATATGCGGTGGATGTCATGGCGGCGTCTCTGTCATAGTAAGCATGAGGGGGGACTTGGGTTTTGCCGGTTTGAGTTATTTAACCAGGCTTTGCTTGCTAAGATTGCATGGAGGGTTCTTATGGAGCCCGAATCGCTCTTAGCTTGCATTTACCGGGGTAAATACTTCCATAATGGGTCCATCCTCACGGCTAAACTAGTGTCGTGCCCTCATGGGGATGGCGTAGTGTCCTGCATGGGTGCACCCTCCTGAGGGCGGGGCTCTGTTGGCAAGTTGGGGATGGGAATTCAGTTTAGATTAGGTCTCGGCAGTGGATTCACAATATTCATCCGGAAGCACCGGAGCTCCTGCCTGATGCGGCCCCGGTATAAGATGCCTGGGTAGCTGATATGATTGATCCAGATAATGGTTCGTGGTGCGAGGAGTGCCTGCGGGGGAATTTTTCGGAAAGAACCTGTAGGGATATTCGGGCCATTCCACTCCCTCGGGTAGCGGTACGGGATAAAATTGTGTGGTTCCGTGAGGAGTCGGGGATATATTCGGTTAAATCTGGATATCGCTTGGCGGATATGTTAGATCGGCGAAATTGGGTTTTGAAGGAGGTGGCGGCAACTGTTGATAGGTCGTTTTGGAAGAAGGTCTGGGGGTTCCAGGTACAACCTAAGTTGAGGTTCTTCATCTGGAAAGTGCTCAATAGAATTCTACCCACTATGGAGGGTCTTCGGGATCGAGGTGTTCCGGTTTTTGCTCGGTGCCCGGTTTGCTGGGCGGAGGAAGAGACATTAGAACACTTGTTCCTTGAGTGCCCAGTGGCGACAGCATTGTGGAATTTGTCGGGGCTGGCTTCGGAGGCGGTGTGTATCCCTCGGCTTAATCTGGCAATATTCCTTCGGTGCATGTTGGAGCGGAGTAAATCTCAGGGTCGGTTGCTCCGGGTGGTTTGCCTCCTTTGGAGGATTTGGAAGAGCCGGAATCTCGCAACCTTTGAAGAGACGCAGATGACATTCACGGCTTTACATCGGCAGTTTCAGATGCAGGTTGCGGAGTGGGAGGCTCGTGGGACGGTGGGGGGTGGTAGCCCTGGTCAGGATTTGCCTGTAGAGATGTCGCAGTCTAGTGAGGAGGCGTCTGATGTAAACTTGGGCGTGATCTGTTCAGTGGATGCGGCGGTCTGTAGGGGATCCCATGCGGCGGGTGGAATGGTGCTAAGGGACTTGTCTGGTGCGGTGGTGTTGGCCAAGGGGAGGTTGTTTGCAGATGTTGATGATCCGGGCATGGCAGAGCTTTTGGCGCTTCGTGAGGGATAAGATAGAATAACAACACATATAATGTTGTTATAGTAACAACAATATTCATTAAGGGCAAAATCGTAAACAGACAATAAATAACAAATTAAATTTAAATTAATTATCTGAAACCCTTCTTCTCCTTCGTTCCTTCCCACCCGCATCTGACTTTCTTCCGTTCCTCCTCATTGTAACTCCATCGGCGCCAGCGCCGATACGAACTTCGACCAACAATCTTCTCCTCCACCCCTCAATTCCCTCCATCCAAGTCGTTTTTCCTGCTTCCGGCGCCGATCAATCCTCCAAACGAGCTTTCAGTTTGCCGACATCCCATGGTCGAGTTCCGTCTCGCATCTTCCCTCCCATGTGTGGCGGCGGCGACGATTGAGGGCGTTATTAATAACCTCCAATAGGCGGACAGTTCGATCTTCTTCCTGTTCGATGTCTTCCGCTTGGAGTTGTCCAGCAATGGCGGCGGAGACTGAAGCGGAACCGAAAGAGGCGAACAAAGAATCCGCCACCAATGCGGTGGACCCAAGGAGGATGGCTCTTCGCCTTGCAATAGAAAGGCTTTTTGCATGCGGTTAGTACTTATTACTACTATGGGCATCTGCAGAGTACAAAACAGTAGCTTAACGAGTAGTCGAAGTTAAGGTCAAAGGTACCAAATAGATCGGATGTGATTGCAGCCACAAGAAGTCCAATTCGATCCTCTCCGGAAAGAGCACTGTCTTCTGTAACAGAGTAAAGATACCAAGCCACATCTCTTTTCCCCAAAAGCACAGCCATGTAGAGCGGCGTCGCTCCTTTACTGCCTCTAAGTAGTGGCAAGCTTCTGTTCTTGTTCACCAACACTTTGGGAAGTGATAGTGTTGTTTTGTGGTTTGTTCTATGTAGCTTTTGAGATGTAATTGTGTTTTTGGAGCATCAATCTTATTTCTATCCAATTGAAATCATTGAAAGTGGGCATATTTTTATGAGTTCCGATCCTCAAGTTCATTGGAATGCACGCCAAAAATCGTCGAATGCAAACAAAAAATCTCTTGAAACGTAACAGAAATGTCATAAAGCATACCATAACTATTTCTAAAGCGTGCCAGAAACTTTCTAATACAGGCCACTTATCGCCTAAAACATACCAGAAACCCCACGAAACAAACCACACTTATTTTTAAAGCACACCAGAAACCACCTAATACATACCAAAAACCTTCTAATTCAGACCACAAATCCCCTAAAACAAACCAGAAACCCCACAATGCAAACCACAACATTTGCGAAAGCACACCAGAAACCTCATAATGCAAACCACAAACATAGTAAATCAAACCACAAAAAACCAAACCATAAACGTCCTAATGCAGACCATAAATATATTAAAACAAACCAGAAACCTCACAATGCAAACCACAAAGTTTTTTAAAGCAAACCAGAAACTTCTCAATGCAAACCATAAACACGATAAAGCAAACCAGAAACTTCTTAATGCAAACCACAAACACGATAAAGCAAACCACAAAAGGCATACAAAAATATGAGAAACCAAACCATAAATCTCACAATGCAGACCATAACATCCGGTGGTTGTTGGTCGTTGACCGAACTCCGGTGACCGTCAGTGAGTAGATTCCGGCGCCGATAAGCATATTCCGGCCCCGATGACTAGATTCCGACGCCGATAAGCATATTCCGACCACGGTGAGCATATTCCGACGACGGTGGCATATTCCGATGACAAAATAGCATATTCCGGCGACAAAAAAGCATATTCCGGTGACCGGATTCCGGCGACCAAAATTTTGGTCCGAAAATAAAAAAATATTTTTTATATTTTTTAAATTTTTTTTAATTTTTTAATTTTTTTTTATTATTTAAACATATTTTTCATAATGACAATTATACCCCTGCTTTGATTTTACACTAGGTCAACTCATCTAATAAAAAGTCATCATAACCCTAGCTTCCTATTGGTTGGAGACTAGTGTTGTTACAATAACAACACAAGGAGTGTTGTTACCGTAACTGGTCCCGCTTCGTGAGGCGTGCAGTGGTGTCTAAGGATGGGCAGAGATGCTGTTACGTTTCAAGGGGATGCCAAGGTGGTGTTTGATAAAGTTAATGTTGGGATGGTCGCGGATGTTAGGGGAGGGATCATCTTGGAGGAGATTCGTCTGCTGAGAGTGATGTATCCCAATCTTTGGTTTCGTTTTGTTAGGCGGGATAGCAATAGGGTAACCCATTTAGTGTCTAAGAAGGCCCTTTCTTTGTTTCCTGATCGTTGTTCTGGGTTTGATTTCTGTACTTGGCTCTTTCGCGAGGCGGGTATGGTGTAACTATTCTTCTTCTTGTTTAATACAAGTTATCGTTTTTGTTAAAAAAAAAGAATAAATAAAATAAGAAATTAGAAGTATCAAATACAAAAAAAATTACGGGAGAGTTAGTGGATTAGTTAACCGTAGTGGAAAAGTCCTATGATTTTTCAGATTTAACCTTCTTGTATGTTTTTAATATAAAAAGATCAAACAAATGTAATTGGTTGTGTTTCTTGTCTTTGAGTGAACATACAGTTTGGTACCAAATGAATCGAGAATTCATTTCATTGTAAAATGAATTACCGTGTAGAATTCATTGTCAAATAAAATCTTGTGTTTGGTATGCCATATTCAAATCTTTAGAAATAAAACGAATTGCCGTGTAGAATTCAATGTCAAATGAATTCCTGTGTTTGGTATGTCATATGAATAAGTAATTTAGTTAATAAAAGAGATAATTATATCATTCTATTATAATTAGTAAATAATTGTGAAATTCATTTGGAAATTCCATCTCAATTCCTCGAAATTACTATACCTAGTTCTAATTCCATAGAATTCAAAGTTTAGAATTGAAAATAAATTCTTTTAAATACCAAACACAAAATGTTTCATTTCAAAATGAATTCTTCAAAACTTACGCAATTCATTTATACCAAACGGTATGTTAGTGTTTCTATTCGATTTTGTGTTTCATTTTGGTACAAAGACCATAATTTTTTATTCTGACACCCGATCTAAATAAAATCTTATGTATAAATATGGGTCAATTTATTAAGTGACCACCGTTCGCGTATAAGTATAATGATATCGTAAACATGGTAAAAATAATCTATGTATTCATACATTATGGTTATAACAATTATGTTAATTACAATTCTATAGCCAAAACTTTCACTTTTGTGACAATAATAGCCTTTTTTCACAATGAGTAATCTAGCCAAATTTGAGAGGTTTATTCGACAAATATAGCATTTTTTGTTACAAAACTTAAGGGTTAATTGCAAGGATGGTCACTGGGTTTACTAAAACCGTTCATGTTTGGTCAATCCAAATATTTAATTCCATTCATGGTCACTAAGATTAGTTCAATAGTTCAAGTTTGGTCACTCTCCGTTAGTCTCTGTTAGTTTTTGCTGATGTGGCAGTCAACTATTATAGTTGACCGTTAAATGAGCGACGTGGCCATTAAAAAAATAATAAAATAATAAAATTTAAATATTTACAATTTCCGCCTCATTTTACAACTATTAAAAAATAAAACTTACCTCTGCCATCTACGCCACCGTGGCCATG
Organism: Linum tenue; assembly: GCA_946122785.1. Taxonomy (NCBI): domain Eukaryota; kingdom Viridiplantae; phylum Streptophyta; class Magnoliopsida; order Malpighiales; family Linaceae; genus Linum; species Linum tenue. The sequence continues at coordinate 35,875,084 of CAMGYJ010000009.1, read as the reverse complement.
ACGCGATCGTCTCCGCCGTCGCTCCTTCCTCAACGCTGGCCTCGCTTTGCTTCATTCTCCACCTGTCCCGGTGTAGTTTATTCTCTCACCTCTCGCTCTCTCGTGTTAGTAGGCGCTCCGATTCTGCAGTCTGTAACCCTCTGCAGTCTGCTCCCTCCCGCAACCGTTCTCCCTCTACCCCTTGAAGTAGCAGGTACGAACTTCTGATCGCCTCCTCGTTCCGCTCTTCTTCCTGTAATTCCTCCATTGGCAGCCTGGAAGAGAATCGAATCGTCTCGCATGTGTACTTTATACTTCTTCAGTTCCATTTCCTGATTTCTCATAATCTCTGCTCGATTTTAACGCAGTTGGAGAATCTGTTGGCGTCTTTGTTCTTGATTCAGCGGGAAAATCTTGCGCTAGCGACGAGATGGGGCAGATCCAGTACTCCGAGAAGTATTTCGATGATACTTACGAGTACAAGTGCGTAGATTCCGCCGCCGACGCGGTTCATTTCCCCTGTCGCTTCGCTCTTTCGTGTGGCTGTGTTTCTTCCGAGTGCAAGATTTGTGCTTTGTCCCTCTCTCTCTTGTTTATCTTGGATTTCTATGTCTACTGAGCAGGCACGTCGTCCTTCCTCCTGAAGTGGCCAAGCTGCTCCCCAAGAATCGCCTTCTCTCTGAGGTAATTGAAGCAAAGCGAGGCCGGCGTTGAGGAAGGAGCGGCGGCGGAGACGATCGCGTCATGACCACGGTGGCGTAGATGGCGAATGTAAGTTTTATTTTTATTTTTTAATAGTTGTAAAATGAGGTGGAAATTGTAAATATTTATATTTTATTATTTTTTTAATGGCCACGTCACTCATTTAACGGTCAACTATAATAGTTGACTGCCACATCAGCAAAAACTAACGGAGACTAACGGAGAGTGACCAAACTTGAACTATTGAACTAATGTTAGTGACCATGAATGAAATTAAATATTTGCAGTGACCAAACATGAACGGTTTTAGTAAACTCAATGACCATCCTTGTAATTAACCCCAAAACTTAATGATGTTAACGAAAAGCTGGTGTGGACGTACACATAAGTCGAGAATTAGCAATGTAAGCGCCATTCAACACCACCACTGAAGCTCGGGATTAATTCATATTATGTGTTTGGTCGAACTGGATACAAATGGTCGAGCCTCATCCTCGCACCGCGGCTGTGAGAGAAAGGGAGAGAGCTCTCTCTAATTGCTCTAAAGAAACCCTAATTCCAGTTGTTTTTGCCTTATGCGTTGGGAGGTTTGTAATCTAGGGTTAGATATGGTTTTTAAGGAGGGATTGGAAGAAAAGAGGTGGAATAGAAGACCAAATTGGAAATGAGGTTGGATTCTCTCTTGATTTTGGATTTTTTTATAGAAATCTAGATTTTGGATTTCAATTCCTGCAATGAACTTTAATGTCGCCAACTTTTTGCTGGGATTCGCAGGGGGTGAAGGAAAAATCGAAGAAATTTTCATTAGCTTATGTTCCAGAATTCATATGATGATATGATGATAAATGAACTAGATATGACTTATGGAGGATGCATAAAGATTTACCCCGATAGCGTTGACGGGAGGCAAAGTCCTATGTATTTTTTCTTAATTATTTTTGGTTTTTAGAGGCCACATCAACAATTTTAATGTCCCCCATTAAATTTAACAAATTTATTAGATAATGGTCATGATTATTATAAGGATGAAAGTTTTGGCTATACAAATCTATTTTGCATAACAATTACAAAATATGTAGACCAAATCATAGGCAACATTATCACTTTTCTATATTTGGAGAAGAAGGGCAATGATGTCTGGAACTGGTGGTGGAATCGAGTAGCTATAGCGGCATGGACGTGCCCAACAAGAATCTTGAGTTGCAATTGCCCTCTCTCTTCCTCCACCGGTTACGTGATTACTACAAAGTACTTTGTAATCACCGTGGTTACTAAGGGTAAATTGGGTATGGAAAAATAAATTATATTAATTAATTTTTTAATAAATTACATTTTAGGTAGTTACAAAAATCTATTAATTAAAATTCTCTCTCTTTCTCTCACTTCCGTAATCTCCAGCCAGATATTCTTTCCATATTTTTCTCAATCTTTCTGCAATAAAAAAAAAACGAAATTAGTACCAATCCATTAGACAACCACTACCACTTTGAAAAACATCAATACCATTGCAGAAATAAATCTATACCATTACACGAAACTACCATTGCAGAAATAAATCTATACCATTACACGAAAACTACCAATATAAACAATCTATACCATTGCATATATGAAGAGAATTATGAACATTGAGGTTTGAACCAATATCATTAGACTTTGAAGAACTACCAGACTAGCATTGCTAATACTAATACACGTGTAATGAACCAATACCAATCTAAAGTGTCACACTACCAAACGAAGATGAATGAATATCATGTTGTTATCATAACGTAGTAACCAATACCACTGCACATTGAATCAATACCATTATGGTTGAATCAATAATCAAAAAATTACTAGATTTAGGTTTTATGTCTATTATGGTTGTATTTGTATCTTAGGGCGACTGCTACTGTCCGCCAAAATCATATCTTTGGTATGTATGTTGTGATGGTAGAGAGAAACAAAGAGAGCAGCGGGAGAGAGAGAAGATGGAGAGATAGAGAGAGAGAGAGAGAGAGAGAGAGAGTACCGGCACAGATGGGAGGGAGGCCGCTGTGGTGGCCGGTACAGAGTCATCGTCGGGGCTGTTGCCGGCGGGATTAGTGCGACGGGAGTGGTACGTGGAGGCGACTGCGACGGGTTTGGCTGGAGAGAGGATAGAACTAGGGTTTGGGTAGATTATATAGAATAATCAGGTGTGGTCACTTTTTAATTTCCAAAATTACCCTAAAAGAATCTTGACCGTAAGATTAAAAAAGAAGGGAAAATAATTAATCAAATAATATATAAAGAGGTTGCCACCGTGATTACTAAAAAACAAGTAATCACCCTAACTCATTCCCTTTCATTTCCCCTTTCTTGCTCTGAAACTCATCAGGTTCCTCCAGCAACATGATGGAATTTTCCTTCTCTTCTTACTCTATTTGCTGGTCTCTGTTCTTCATCCACAGTCCGCTGATCTTGCTGGTCTCTAATTTCAAATTTGCTCTACCCAGAATATATATGGAATAAGCAGTAGTTATTTTCTGTTACTTTTTCCTACTTAGGTGCTTTTTTTTGGGGCAGATTTGGTATTGCTTTGGTGTTGGTTTATGCAAATTCTGGGCAAGTTTGAGTACACCTCCAGTTTTGTAGATGTTGTTGTTTGGTACTGGTTTATCCTAACATGGAATTAGCAGAAGAAAATATTTGGTTTAGACAGTGTTGTTAAAGTCGGACCGGACTGATAGAATCGTCACCTGCTCTCTAACTCGGTCCAGTCAGACTATTTAACCTTCACGGTTCAATATTCCATTTGTACGCGAACCAGCTAGTTGAACCGGGCTAGACGTTCGAATCTCTCAAACGGTTTTGACGGCCGGAAATCCTATTTGACCAAATTAAAAAAATTGGACAAATGTGAGAGAGCTGGGATTTGAACAAAACACCTCTTGGTGAGGACTTACACATTCTACTAATAGGTCTAGCCGGTAGCCCCATTTTTGTGAAACAAAAGCTAATAAATTGTTTTATTAATCATTACAGAGTGTTTACTTTTGAATAATCACAACTTCTATGCTTAAATAATTTATATTTATGTAAAATGATAATCTTTACTTGCCATATATAATTTTCTGTTAGGAATATATTAGAATCAATATATAATTATAGTACTGTTAATGGTTTCTACTTATAATAATTTTATTTATTTTATTTATTAGACAACGATTTGTTAATGAGTTTATAGCGGCTTAGTACCAGTTAAACTAGTAAAGTGCGAACCACTTACCATACTGGTTCATATACCGGTTCGGTTTTGACAACATTGGTTTTAGATGTTTTGCTAGAAATAATATGTTGGGGGTATGATTAAGAAAGGAAGCCCAAGTCCAGTTCCAATAAGATACCATAAGGCTCAAACAGTCTCCATCATAGGGCAGACCCGCTGAGAAAGCCCATCGAGGCGAGCCCAAGCATGAATGGGGGATCCTGAAGATGAAGCTTAGAAGAGTTCAAGGAAGTACGGATTGTCGGCGGTCCCCGGGGGTAGGCGCCTATATGTGTCAGAAGACTGACACGTTGGTCGGGGCGCCTAACCAGACAAAAGTACGAAGCATTTAATGATATACTGACATGGAGCTGGTTTGAAGGAGCCTGGTCCAGGGCTGGGTAAGTATAAAAAAGTACTGGTAGATAACATTAAAGGGGGTTGGATTCTCTCACTAAAAGCTAGGGTGAAGCACTTCTCTCTCTAGGATAGATACTAGCTTGAGCGTTGGAGAATTAATAGGCCCGGGACGCACCCTTTGTGTGCCTTGTGTGTAGGTGAGACGTACAAAGAAGAAAAGGAGGAGCGTTGGTGTAGGGAATCGGGCTTCCTAATATCAAGGCTCAAACATAATACATATAAAATAAATCTTCAACCAAATGAGAAAATATAACCTCCAATTTTGAAAAATAATACACAAATACCACATTACCAATTTATGAGTTATTTCAACCTACAAATCTCTCATAAGTCATAACCCGAAAAACGGGTTAAAGACACATTTGGTCACTGAGATTACAAAATCGGGACATGTTTAGCCACTAGAAAAAGTTAATATCAAATTTTGTCACTACAATTACTAAAACCGGACACATTTAGTCACTCGCCGTTAGTCTCCGCCCAACTCCGTTAATGAAGTCCGTTAAGTGCTGATGTGGCAAACAGAATTGCCTAATCAGCCGGATATAACCCAACAAAAATAAAACCCGACCCGCCACGTCATTATAACCCGTCACGTCATTAAAACCAACCCAACCCAACTCATGACCCAACCCCACCCAACCCTTCTTCCTCCTTCCTCCCACCTCGACACCTCCCACCTCCTTCTTTCCCCAAAACCACCGCCGCCGCCGCTCTCCTCCTCCCTCCCACCTCTTCCCGCAAAAGTCAATCCTTGTTCAGTGTAAAAGTCAATTTTCTTCTCCTTTCCTAATTCCAGTGCGTGAATTTGATGGTTTTTAGACTGTGGAATCGAAAAGGTTTCAGGGGGTTGATTTTCTGATTTTGGGTGTTGGTTTACAGTGTTCTGGTTTGGCGGTGAGGTTGTGCTTTTGGAAGTTTGGGAGTTTCTGATATGGGTTTTGCTTTGTTTTCATGCTTAGTTTGACTTGTGGGGATCATGGAATTGGTGCAGAACTCTGGCTCTGTGAGCTGAGGTTTGCTGTCCGAGATAATTGATCTTGGCTAGTTGTTCTTCGTTTGACTAGCTCAATAGAACTAAAATCTATGACGCTGATGTGTTTTCTTCTGGTTTCTTGCTGACAAATGGTGGGAGGAAGGAGGAAGAAGGAGGAGAGCGGCGACGACGGTTGTTTTGGGGAAAGAAGGAGGTGGGAGGTACCGAGGTGGGAAGAAGGAGGAAGAAGGGTTGGGTGGGGTTGGGTCATGGGTTGGGTTGGGTTGGTTTTAATGACGTGGCGGGTCGGGTTTTATTTTTGTTGGGTTATATCCGGCTGATTAGGCAATTCTGTTTGCCACATCATCACTTAACGGACTTCATTAACGGAGTTGGACGGAGACTAACGGCGAGTGACTAAATGTGTCTGGTTTTAGTAATTGTGGTGACCAAATTTGATATTAACTTTTTTTAGTGACTAAACATGTCCCGATTTTGTAATCTCAGTGACCAAATGTGTCTTTAACCCCAAAAACTCATCCAAACGAAACCTATTTTGCTATTATCCGCACGTATGCAAGAACTCAGCCGCGGGCCTGCATATCCACGGCCCAGCTCAGCCTAAATCACTCGGCTCACGAAAGCCCATTCACAACCCGTCGTTTGCCCTTGGCGGCCACCAAATACCCGTCGCATCCCGAAAAATCCCCCAAAAATTTCAAAAAATTTCACTCCGCTCTGGCACGAACGGGAAAACAAAGGGTGGCTCCTCGTCGCTTTTTCACCATCGTTTTGTTGAAGCTTTTCTCCATCCATTTTTGTCGGCCATTCCCGCTTCGCCAACCAGTTGTGGCAGTGCCACGGCGCTGACAAAACCTTCTTGAAACTACAATTCTAATTATGGAAAGGAACTTAATCAACAGCTGGGGTTCCCCTTCCACCTCCTCTGCCGGCGCTGGTTCCCGTCACGCCGCGTCTGCGAGATCCGCCGCTTCGCCTCTCCAACCTAACTACAGTAGCCTGGCGGTTCAAGTAAGCAGCTCCTTTTTTCCTCTCTACGCTTGCTTGTAGCTTGAATTGACTTTAGAGCATTTCGGGGGTACTCGAAAGCCCTAAACCCTTTGTTTTGTTCACTCTTCGTTAGGGTTTAGTGATATTAAATTGGAGCTTGCTTCGGATACCGTTGAGCGTTGATGTGAAGAGTTTAGGTCAGTCAATTCGTCTTGATGTCGGTAGAATTGCTCGAGTCTAAATCCCAGCGTTTCAGTGTTCATGTTTAAACTGCGAGGTACTGGGGAGGTGCGGCTTCCCAGCGGATATTATGTTTGTCTTGGTAAAAGTAAGGAAGGCGAACATTTTGATATAGTGGTGGGTTGAGATTTTTCTTTCTATTTCTATAATATTTTCAGAAATGGAGCTTGAGAATTAAGGAAACAATGACCTCGATTCGGATATATAAGCATGACATGATCACCATATACTGGTGATTGCACATATTCGTTTAATTATAGTTTTTCTCTTTTAGTTGGTTCTTGCTGCGTATATGATTGAGTGTTGAAGCGGGAAATTTAGGGAATCCAATTCGTGTCGTTTGCTGTTGATGCAATTCAGTCAATGTTGAATGACTTTGTCGAGTCTGAATTCCAGAATGTTGTTGTGTTCCTGTTTAAACTTTTGAGGTTCTGAGTGAAATGCTACCTCTTGGTGCTGTAGCAGATATTATGCTGGTTTAGCAAAATAGGGAAAGTGACTTCAATGTTGTATTTCGCCGGGTGCGCTTTTCCCCCCTTCTTTCTATCAGGTATGCAGCATTGGAGCTAGAGAATCTATGAAAGGATTACCACTTCAGGCATGATCTCCATCTCCTGGTGGATGTATTCATGCTTTAGAGTCTTATGAATCTGTTTACGTGGAAATGTGATCAGAGAAAAGCAGTTTTATGTACTAGTATCTGAAAGGCTTCCTTGCTCTGTTCTTGAATGACTATGAAGCTTTGTCCAAGTTTATTGTGATTCAGTGCACCTTAGTAGACCGTGTATTCTATTTCTCGCCACACATCCTTCTTGGTTCTTAGTTTTGAATTCCGTTTTTGCTTACTTGTATGGAGAGTGCACGAACTAAATATAGATTTTTAATTTTGTTCCAAGTAGCTATTGTTTATTCGAGTTTCAAATCTCTTTCTAGGAATTGGGATTCATTATTTGCCTGTGCTTGAAAATGTTGTAGCTCCAATGATCTCCTAACAAACTAGTGCTAGGCTACAAAGTAGTCTAATTCTGGCTGTTATTATTTCAGAAAGCATTGGAACATCTGGCATCACTTGATTTAATTGAGCTGTGCAGTGAAGCAAAAGTCGAGCGCTGTCGGGCGACCAGAGATTTGAGGAGTTGTGGCCGTTATGTGCAGCATGTCTTGGTGTCATGTGGGCATGCTTCCTTATGCAAAGAGTGTAGTCAAAGATGTGACTCCTGCCCAATTTGCAGAATTCCGATCCCAAAGAATGACAGTAGACTTCGTCCTCGACTTTACTGCGAGTGCATAGAGGCCGGTCTCATCTCCAAAAGATGTGATGAGAGATTCCAAGAGAAAGAAGAGGGCGACGATCAATTGACTGCAGATGTGCTGCGCCTCTATGCTTTGTTTGATGTTGCTATGGAGAACAACTTGGTCTCATTGATTTGCCACTGTATCCTTCTCTGTCTCAGTGTGCTTCTGTTTGTTGGAATTGAAATTATATTTTTTCCATTTACTCAAGTGCTTAAGTTATACCTCATTGGTATTGCTACTAAATACCTCTTCTGTTTGCATTTATTGTAGTTTGTTTGCTTCTCTCATGAGAAATATAAATCACGAAATTAAAAGATATCCTTGACAGAGCTGCAGATGTTACTGATGTTTGCATGGATGAGACTGCTGTGTCGAGTGATCCAGTCATTGCGTTCTTGTTGGATGAAGTAGTTGTGAAGGACTGGTGCAAAAGAACATTTCGGAATATCATTGAAGAGCTTCTTCCAATATGTATCCTTCTTACTCTTTAGGCTTTTCTGTTGAAACTTGTATTGCTTTTTCTTTGCTTGCACAATGACTGGTCTGTTGCTCAGTACCTCATTAAGTGATGCTCTGTCAGATGATTCTGGGGAAGAAGACATGGGTGAAAAGATAGGTTTACTTCTCAAGCTTTCATCCAACCTGGGTGGGATATCCAATGTGCTAGAAGTTCTGGATTCATCATTTCAAGGAAGCTCTTCAGCCCAGCTCAATGACTTGCAGTTTCTGCACGAAAGTGTCTCAAAAGCAAAGCAGGTCTGTTAACTTACTAGTTTGGCTTGCTGTTATACACTCCAATCTGCAGGCTCTGTATTATTCAAGTTGAACTCACATCTATGCAATTCTTAAAACATGTCATTCCTTTAGATATCATTCATTGTTCTTTATAAGTAGGAATCATTGTGATATTTTTTTGATTGACCCATTCGTTTGATCGAGTTGGAGAAGGGCTTTGTTTACATTCCCAGTCCATGATGGCCCAGATCTTGTTATGAGTTCCTCTGTTACTGTTCACTGACATATTATTGACCACTTTGTAGCCCTTTTTTTCAGCATGCTGACATTATGGCCTGGTGTATACGGAATGAATTTTTGGAAAATGTAAGGGCTCGATATGGAAATTTAGCCTCATGGCGCTCTGTTGCAAGGGAAAGGAAGGCTGCTGCAACAAAGCGTTCATGGCCTGACGTGGTGAATCATTCTGCTGAGTCGAGTGTGAAGGCAGGTTCTCTCTTCATTGAAGATGCTTTATCAAATATTGAGATTCCTCAAGGTCATCCACAGCACATGGAAGAAGAACTGAGACTTGCATCTTTGCAGAAGGATAGAGATTCACTTTTCAGGTCTAAACTAGAGGGACTGGCAGTATGCTATCCTTTTGAAAGCCTCCGTGCTGCTGTTGACATGCTCTTCTTAACCGGAAGTTCTGACATGGTGGTTGCGAAAGAGGCGATTGTATCCTTTTATGCATTATGCATATGTGTATGTGTTTCAGTGTGTATATATTGCATGTTGATGCTTGATTCTATACATTTTCATTCTTCTTTTCCTTAATGAAGGTATAGTTTCTTTACTACATTTTCGACAGGCATTGGACAACACCGGATGACAATTGGAGAAGTATCATAGATGACTTTGCAGCTACATTTGGAATAACCAGACATTCCTTGATAGAATCATTAACTTTTTATCTTCTAGACGATGATACTGATGAAGCTCTAAAGGTCAGGACTTACATGTTTGCTTCATCTCTCATTCCTCTCCTAATCACGATTATGGTCACATAACTGTCTGCTTTCAGTTGCGCGGCAAAGATTTTGGATATTGTTTTCCCCCCTTCTTTCTTTGTTTCTGGCTGCCAGACAGAATAGTTCAGGTTGCACCTGAGATTTTTATTTACACTTTTGTTTGTTTTCATCCGAATGGTGTTGTAGACGTTTGCTTTTGGGCCATTAAATATTTTCATTCAACCAATAATCTTTATTAGTGCGCATGTATTAAGGGTAACAGTGAACAGAAGTGAAACCCTTCAATATTAATTGCAACAATCTTCAAACCTTTAATCCTATGCAATAATTACCAGCAATTTTTCTTTTACTGTTGAGTGTCATATGCTGACTGTTGAATGTGCTCATTGCTTCAGGAAGCTTGTAACCTTCTTCCTGAGATCTGTGGTCCATCAACTCATCCCAAAATTGCCCAAGTATTGCTGGAACGAGGAGTTCCTGAAACAGCTTTAATGGTGCTTCGGTGGTCTGGGCATGATGGATCAGAAATCGTGTCACTTAGTGAGGCTGTTACTGCTGTCAGGGTCAGGGTGGAATGTGGACTTCTGACTGAAGCCTTCATGTATCAGAGAATGCTATGTGCCAAAGTTAGGGAGAAGAACTCAAAGAGAGGACCACCAAAGGATAGTCCTAATCATTTAGAAGCCAAAACCAACAGATGGGGTGACTGGCTGGAGACTTTGGTAACCGAAATTTGTTGTCTCTGCATAAAAAGGAATTTGGTGGATCGGATGATTGAACTGCCATGGAATTCGGATGAAGAGAAGTATTTGAGTAAGTGTCTTCTTGATTGTGCCATCCATGACCCTTCAACGACTACTGGAAATCTTCTTGTAGTGTACTATCTTCAGGTAATGATTTACTTAAGTCTCTGTACTCTGCTCTCCCTTCTCTCTTTTTTTTTCTTTCCATTTTCTGACAGGGGATCAAGGTACCACTTTAGAGTACCATTTGACAGAACTCAAATCAGTGGGAGGTGTTCAAATAACAAAAAATAAGTGGGAGGTGATATAGAAAACATAGATTGTAAATGATTGATAAGGAACACAAAAAGAAAAAAAAACATTATTCAAATAGCAAATAATCTTTTTATATCTTAGTGCTTAGAGCATACTGTCATTTCAAATCCAATACTTCAATTATATAAGAGCATTTGGTCTGTGGTAAATTCTATTGTTGCAGCGATATCGTTACACTGAGGCATATGAAATTGATGCGAAGCTTCAGAATGCGGAGCAGGATTTTCTCTCGATGAATTCTATTGATGAAAGAGTTCTTTCGAGAATGAGATCAGCAAGTCACTGGAGGGCCACACTTGTTGTAAGTTCTGTTAAAGCTTGTGTAAAATTTTCTGATCACGGCATATAACAGCAAGCTTTTCAACAACATAGAGTTGGTCAGCTAAATATGTTATTATCTTGCAATGAATTGCTGTTTGAAATCGGCTTGCTAAATTAATCTATGTTTTGAACAGGGGAAATCTATGCAGCTGCTGTCCCCGATTCAACAGCAACTGGTTAAGGATGGTCTTCATAGAATCAGTGACTCTAGTTATGGTGAAGAGATCAATTTACCAGTAAATTCCAACACTCCAGTAGAAGAAAACCCAACTAATTCAAGGAGTATTGTGGTTCCGTCAAATACACAGTCTTCTAGTTCGATTGTTCTGCCATCAGAAAAGCCTAATGATCCATTCAAATCATCTCTTCAAACTCCGACAGCACTAGGTGGATCGACAACTGTCAATCTCTGGTTTGATCAAGGCAATTATGGCACTCCTGTGGGGTTGAAGAATCACCACCAAGGCAGTAGCCTCAGCAGGAACCTGAAATTTGACGATGTCTCAACTCCTGCAATAGAGTCGAACAGATCTTCAAACAGACACCTGCATCACTACTATCAACACGATAGTTACCCCGAAATGGAAACAAATGGATTTCTCAACCAATCAAGCGAGACTCCTCTCTTTTCTGCTGCGAATCAGAAATTGGGGTCGAGCAAGAAGCATGGTTTCGATGCGACGTCCGGAACTGATCCCATGGATGTTGCTATGAGGTGAACAGTTTTAGCTTTTAAACCTATCTTTTATTTACAATTAGTTCTCTCTTCGACAAACCAAAAACAATCCCTTTGTTAGTTTGTTCCATGGATTAGCCCCAGTTATCTTTTGAATTATTTCAGTGGTGGCGTGAAGGCTTCTTTGATCGATGAGAAGAGTTTAAATGGCGGGCCGAGATGGAGGTCAGATGAAACCAGCGATGAAGACGGCGAAGAAGAGAGTCCCGGTAGAGCTGCCGCTACTGGTTTCACAGTCTCTCGGAGGAGTAGTAGGAGAGTTAGAATTGGCAGGCGATGATGAACAAGATCCTCAATACCGGCGGTGCTCAGTCTTTTTTTACCAAAGACCAAAACCAAACCAAACCAGAATTGTTCATATTTTGTTCGGCGGCGAAATGGGAAAAATTTGAATTAGATTTTGGTTTGGATTCCCTCCCTTGTCCTCGTCTCAATTTTGTATGTTGTAGCTTCAAATACATCCTCCAAGTGCTATATCATCCGATAACCATAAATAACTCCTGACAGCTGAAATCTTTTGATTTCAGTCCCATTGTTTTAACTTTTAATGATGCAAACCCTAACCCGGTTTTTTTTTTTTACATTGAGGGGAGGCCGAGGCCAAGAAAGCAGAAACAAGGTTACAGAGGCAGACTACAGCGGGGAAGAGGGGGGCGCCACAATCTGGCTTTCAAGAGTAACTCCTAACATATCATCCCTAAGAATCGAAGTTAGTCTGATCGGAGGATCCGCAAGCTCATGCATACCGTAGGGATAGACGAGACTGTGCTTCGATAGCCAGTCCGCGACTCTATTCCCTTCTCGATATGTATGAGTGATGCGAACCAGCCAATCGCGACTAAGCTTTCTACGGATAACCGAAAGTAAAATAGCATAGGGGTGATCGGATCAGTCCTGTTTTCAATAAGATGGATGACCAGCTGGCAATCTGAAGCAATAACCAAAGCTCGGTGACCTCCATTCCAAGCCACATCGATACCATGATTGACAGCCCACAACTCCGCAAGAGCAGCAATCGATGTCCCTAGGTTCGCCACGAAATCTCCTAGCCATCTGCCCGTGCTGTCGCGCTGCACCCCACCAGCCCTCGCCGGGCCGGGGTTGCCCGCCGAATCTCCGTCACTATTGAGAGAAATCCTGCCTTGCGCTGGCGGTGTCCATCCGACATTCGCCAATATTCGAGGCGCTGTGCGAGCTCTGTTGTCTGGAAGAGGCGATGGTGAGTTCCAGGATTCACTCCAAAGTTTAGCTTTGGATAAGATCGAGTGCTCCAAAGTTGGTGGAGTCAGAGCAGCTTCAAGGCCATGAAAAGTGGTTGTGTTGAGGTTTTTCCATAATAGTGAGGCAACAATACTAAAGAAACCCGGCCATCCCACTCCGGTTTCCGTCGAGGCGCTGCTCAATAAATTGGAGCGCAACCAATCATGAAGCGGGGAGGTGAAGAAGGCCGATTGAAGTTCGCTGGGGATGTGGCATGACCTGAAGAACAGAGCCGGCGGACAGTCTCTGATTATGTGAAGGATGGTCTCTGGCTGGCCGGCACACGTTGTGCAAAATGGGCTATCCGCAACATGGTCGATCTCTTGGGAAGCGCATGGATGACATGTACGACTACATGGGCCAGATTTTCACCTAGATGACTGGCATGTACGACTACATGGGGTAAATGACCACCTAGATGAGCACACTGCAGGTGACCGTGAATGAGATGCGAGACGAGTCGATCTTTCCGTGGAAGATACATGCATGTCACCTTAACTTCCGACTACCATAATGCTAGCAACACCAATGAAGAAAATTTGGATGAGGGAGAGAGGAGACAGGAGTAGGAACTGGACGATTTTAGATTATGTGTTTTTATTGTAAAGTGTTAAAAACGATTGTGGATTGATATTATGTGGTTTTAGATTTTAGTTATGTGTGAACAATTATGATTTGTGTTTTATTGTATTTCTTGTTAGTTTGTTTAGTTGTTATGCTATGAAGTTATGAGTGTTATCATTATTTATGACTGATTCTGTTGGTTTGAAACGTAATTTATACGAGCAAAAGAACCAGCCACATCGCTTCCCAAAGAGGTCGACCATTTGCTATAAAAGGTCAACCGCGTCGTTGAACCTCACAAAACTGAAACGACATATTAGGTCGACCTAATCCTATATAAGGTCGACCTAAAAGTGCAGATTAGGTCGACCTAATCCTATATAAGGTCGACCTAAAAGTGCAAGTTACGGTGACATGCATGTCACCGTAGTAAAGTCCTAAGGTTTAATTCGATCAAATTCAATTTAGTGTAATGAATTTCACACAAAATACATTTTCACAATCACAACTTTCACTTTTATGACAGTTATAGCCAAAACTTCTGAAATACACGAATAGCCAGAATTTTGATGGTTGTTTGATGAATCTAGTTATTTCCGTTACAAACTATTATAGTGTTAGAAATTATTTCAGTTAGATTAATGACACGTTGAGTAAGATACCAAATTGACGCACACATCAACGACAACTCAACTTGATTTGCCAAGTAGATGGCACATCATAATTTACTTTTTAAAATATTTTATTATTCATTCCCCCCACTTTTATACAATCATCACTGGTAGAAAAATAGAATAGTCCCGTCCGGGGCGGAAATGAAAAATTTAGGGCTCATAACCAAATTAGGCGCGGTGTTGGCCGTTTCTCCTACCACCCAAATGCGGGCATCGTCGCTCAACGCATCTTATTCACATTACCAGTCGAACGAAAAAAGGGGTACAATTGAGGGAACAAATAAGAAACCTAGGGCTTTGCTAATTGTGGGATTCTGCGCCGCCTGGTACATTCACCTAGCATCCCTTCTCATAACCAGCAATCCAATAAGCGAAACAGACAGAGAGAGAGAAAAGATGGGGTGATTTTGACGTGTGAGGAAGCTTTGGGTGAGATCGGAGCTGAAATGTGTTAGAGTTAGTCAATAGAGTTGTAATACCACATTGATGAAAGAAGGGGGAAAAAAAGAATTAAGTCTTTTGGCAGTTTAATTAATTAATTAAAATTTGTATTAATTTTTTAATTAATTAGCGTTTGAATGTTGTAAAAAGAAGTGTCCTTCCAGAAAGGTAATTTCCCTATTCCGTGAAAGGATGTGTCCTTTCGGGAAAGGTAACTACCTTTTATGTGAAATGATGTGTCTCTTCGGAAGATAACTTTTAGTTTTCACAACTACAAATAGATGACTGCCATAACCCTTTTCATGACGAGAGATTACTTCTTCTTCCCGTTTTCCTTCTCTATTTCATAAACACAGAAGTCTGCTAGATTGCTGCTTCCAGACTTTGAATTGAAGGGACTCCTGGGGGTGATTTGCTCGAGCCACCAACAATTTGTAGTGGGGCAAATAACACTCTAAGGAGAGTGATCTAATCACGCCTTCAATCGATTCTTTCGTAACGGTTTCCTAGCAAATTCTGACTAAATGTTTGTCTGGATTGGTTTCAGGAGACGGTCGCCCAGATCCCTCGTCTGCTTCAGCAACCACCAAATCAAATTTCACAGGCGTTGAACTCCTCCTACTCTTCGCGGCGACCAATGACGGGTGGAAGCGATGCTCGAGATAGTTGATGGTGACGTCGGGATATGAAGTCTACAGCGGCAAGGTCCGACTGACGACGAAGGTGGCGGTTGAAACTCTAACTCGACGATGCCTCTGGTGTGAAGCCCAATCATCGATTCTCTCAATGAATTATCCCGATACTTTTAACCAAGCAAAATACTCGTGGATCTAGAGCCGGTTAAAAACAAAGCTCAAAATTCGAATACAACTTAATCTTTTCCCAGAAAAACATTAAATGCAATGCCCTAAACACGTGGGCGACCTCAAACTATAGCCAATAAAACAACTTAAACCATGAACCTCCAGTTTATAGTCATAATCATAAACGTAACTAACTAAACAAACACCTACTCTAACTCCTCGCTGAGCTCACTAAGACCTTGTCCACACTGGTATGGCAGATCGGCTCGTCCTCCCTCTTCTCGAAAATCACGTTTGATAACCCTTCCTCAACCTGGTGAGTGAGAAGGGGTCAGTCTCGTCGTTACTTTCTAAGGTTTTTGCCCTAAGCAAAACCTTCCTATCACATTATTAGAAATTTATTCCTCTTACATGAAAGTCGTTCTCGCTTTCAGTGTTAATACCTTAGTCCTTAATGGCTTATAGAAGCTCTCGATCAAGCCTTGTGGACAAGAGTTCTGAAGGCTAAATATGGAAGAGCTAGAGAAGGTCTTTAGGTCCTTTCAAAAGTTCACAGAAGTTCTACTGCCTGGAGGAGCTTCACCTCTACTGTTAATATTCTTAAAAAATGAATTATATCTAATGTTAGAAATGGCCACAACTCTAATTTCTGGTTGGATAACCGGGCTTTACGACCGAGGCTACGAGCACGTCGGCGGGACTAACGGCGGCGCCTCTTCTTTCGATAATTATAATAATTTTTTTTTATTTTTTATGGTTAAAAATGAGTTGGACATTAAAATAAATTAAATTAAATTTTATTTATTATTTCTTAATTGCCACGTCACTAAGTTAACGGTCAACTTTGAGAGTTGACTGCCACATCAGCCAAAGTTAATGGAGTTAGACGGAGAGTGACCAAACATGAACGGTTTCAGTAAACCTAAGTACCACCAATGGATTTAAATATTTCGAGTGACCAAACTTGAACGTTTTTTGTAATTTCAGTGACCAACCATGCAATTAACCCAATACAAAACTGTAGAGTTCGGTACACTAACTAAAACCTTATTAAATTCATAAAATAAAAATGAATTCAACTCTACGAAATATCCTTACAAATAACTTGATACACAAATACTACTTTTGATTATCCATCATTCTTTGATCCATTCACGCATAACTTTTCATCCTAAAACAATCTCACAAGTACTTGTAGCTACGATGAGGCAAGTATCCCCACTAACAAATTAACCAAACAATCATATTACTTTTTTTTCCACACGACACAATATTAATGAAATTGATATCTAGTCTAGTCTAGATAATAAATAAAAGCCAAATGATGAAAACTGTTGGTCCATTTCAAATTTCCTGTAACGAGAGTGATTATAGGAAGGACATTTTGGTCTTCACAATTGCTTATTTTCTTATTTATTTATTCATAAAAAAGGCATGCACTGGGATTTGAACCTTGGTCTCTTTAAAGGCAAGCAAGGATCATAGCCAATCACACTAAGTATATTTATTGTATCTATTTAAATTCAAACATACACGAACCTAAATTATGAAAATCATATGACTTTTTTAACGATTAGTTGGCCACTGAATCTCCCGTAAGTACTTATTTGGTGTTTTAATACTTTGATTATTTTAGTTGTAGTTTAATACTTAATTTAAATTTCTATCTATTTTATAAATATACAATAACCCTAAAATTGCAGCCCAAATATCACTGGTTCGAATATTGCATATCGAATTGCAATATTAAACATGTAGAAGCAATATCGACTTCTTAAATTAATAGGGTTAATTGCAAGGATGGTCACTGGGTTTACTAAAACCGTTCATGTTTGGTCACTGCAAATATTTAATTCCATTTATGGTCATTAAGATTAGTTCAATAGTTCAAATTTGGTCACTCTCCGTTAGTCTCCGTTAGTTTTTGCTGATGTGGCAGTCAACTATTATAATTGACCGTTAAATGAGTGACGTGGCCATTAAAAGAAATAAAAAAATAAAAAAATTAAATATTTACAATTTCCACCTCATTTTACAACTATTAAAAAATAAAAATAAAACTTACCTCCCTCCTCCCCTGCCACTCACTTCCGAATCCAGTACCACCCCGTTTTTCCCGTCGGCCACGGTCCCCGCCGCCACGTTGGCTGACATAATTCTGTGGAGGCGCCCCGTATGGAGCGCGCTCGTCGTTACCGTCGCGTCGGCGACTTGGGTTCTGTTCGACGTCTACAAATTCAACTTCGTCACCGTCGTGGCGTGGATCGGCATGGCGGTCGTCACTTCCCTCTACCTCTACGGCCACCTCGTCAGGCTTTTCCGGAAGTAGTGAAGTTTTCCAAAGCTAATTAATTTTTCCCCCACTCTCAAATCGCCCCCTTAGTGTAATTAAAAGTGCTGTTTTTTTTGGATGTTTAAGGGAAGAGCCGGATCTGATGGACAGGCAATTCGTGAGGGAGGAGAGAGTGGTGGAGGCGGCCAAATCGACGGATACGCTCCGGATTCCGATGTAGTAAAATGTTGGGGACAGTGGGTTGACGATTAACGGCGTGTAACACATCAAACCCGTACTCGAAACGTTTCGGGCTTGAGAATGAGAAGAGCCGCCGATCATGAGGTAGCTGGTCGGCGGCGGGGCGAGGGTGTAGTCTCGGAGGCAGTAGGAGAATTTGTTATAGCCGAAACGGCGGCCCAGCTGAGAGGAGAACGAGATCGGGCCTCTCCCCAGCCCCATTACTCCCTGGGCGCCGTTGAAGCTCCGACCCGTCATGCTGGGACCCGAGACCCGGAACCCGCACCCGAACGCGAGATTCTTCAGCTTCGTCTCCCCCAATGCGCTCGTATTGAGCGTCATGGTTTCTCTGGAGGAGGAGGAAGAGGAAGAGGAGGAGGGAAGAGAAGGGGGACAGCGACACCATTGCTAGCTGGGTTTTGGAAAGAAGGGGGTGGTCCAGTGGCAGAGGAGGAGGAGGGCAGAGGTAAGTTTTATTTTTATTTTTTAATAGTTGTAAAATGAGATGGAAATTGTAAATATTTAAATTTTAAATTTTTTTTTATTTTTTTAATGGCCACGTCACTTATTTAACGGTCAACTATAATAGTTGACTGCCACATCAGCAAAAACTAACGGAGACTAACGGAGAGTGACCAAATTTGAACTATTGAACTAATCTTAGTGACCATGAATGGAATTAAATATTTGCAGTGACCAAACATGAACGGTTTTAGTAAACCCAGTGACCATCCTTGCAATTAACCCTAAATTAATATTATTTTTCAGAATTACTAATGAGAAATTATATCTTTGTGCAAACTATATGAGACTGGTTCTTTTAATGTTTTAGTCGGGATAACCGCTACATCTTAAACTTCTTCATAATCTGACATGATTGGATCCAATGATCATTATACAAGATTGTGTTTAATAGGGTGGCTCATTTCACAACCTTTTGGCGTGTTAATGAATTTGTAGGACAATGACATGTCTACATCTACACTCATCACAATCTACACATCATATAAATGTGAAATGTGAAATGAGAAAAGAGGGATTCCATTTCAAATTTGATGCGTACAGAGCAATTTTTTAGGGGTAAATTTAGAAGATGCCAGTGCGGTCGGTCTGTTGAGCACGAAAGTAAAAATATGTTTTCATTTAAACGGGCCCAAACTGTTATTTGGCCCACTAATCGTGCACCCATCGCCAATGCAGTCAAATTCGGGATTTTGATCGTAAAATCGTAGGATTTTAGGATTTTACTTAGGGATTCCGATCTTGATTTTATTATAAAATCGGTGGACCTTAAAATCGTTTAAAATCGGGACTAAAATCGTTAAAATCGTATAATAGTACCGAAATCGGGATTTTGATCGTAAGAGAACAAAATAGGTGGTTTGAGCCAATTTAAAATAAGTATAACTGTTTCAGCGGAAAGGGCAATGGAATCTTCTCAAATATTTTTCTATTAGAAAAATATTCAAAAATAATAAAAATAACCAAATTAGGGTTCGGTTAATCTCTTTCCCTTCACCCCATTTAACTTATTGGTAAAACACCTGTCCTAATATTGGAAGTATGTAAGAACTAACATCATTATTAACTAATTAATTTATTAATGAATATATTTGTAAAAAGCCACTAACATTACTTATTTTATTGGAGTTCAATTATTTTTAGTTTTAAATCATACTTAGTAGACGATGTCGAAATATTACTTTGAGTTAAACAACCTAGACATAACATGAAAATAAGAGCCAAACCCATGAACTATATCCCTTCATCATGAATTATTTTGAGTTACACATTAAATAACAATTAAAATAGTGATTTTGGAACATTAATCTTGAGAATTATCTTATGGAAAAAAATCTTCTGAATTATCATTTTAAATGCTATGTGTCTTTGTGATATTAATAATTTACCTTATTAATATTCTTATATGCTATGTTCCACCCCGGGCTTCATGCCTGCTGACGGCTCCTATAAAATTACTACGTGGGAGAAGGCGTTTCCCCCGGATCATCTGCCCACCGAGACTGCCAGTTTGCCCTTCGCCGTGGCCGGACCAGCTCGCCAGTCGATCGTGACGCTGGCACGAGTACACGAACTAGTGACCAGCCTCCAACTTCCGCGAGACTGGTGGTACGCGCCTCCCTCGCCCATCTCGAGGGTTGGAGTGTGCGGGCCGCAGTGGATAGGCATTTACCAGGAGTATTTCAGATTTGGTCTGCGTTTCCCGATTGATCCTATCCTGGAGGGGATCTTGACGATGTATGATTGCCCATTGGGGCGCCTGTCACCGTCTGTCATGGTGGTGGTGGTGTTCTTTAAGCTCAGGTGCCGAGAGTAGGGGTGTTCAAACGGATTGGTTACCGTGGTAACCATATTAACCAGTAGTATTCGGTTAATTTGGTTTGTTTAATTTGGATAATTGGTTTGGTTTGGTTAAACAATTTAGCTTATTTGGTTTAGGTGGTTTGGTTTGGTTTCAACACTGCTAACCAATGAAACCAATTAACCAATTAATGATACACCTAATATACAAAATTATTTATACTTCCATGCACCCAATCAAACCAAACTTTCGTGATTCACTAATTTATTTCCATGTGCACAACAAGCCAAAACATTATGGGTAAAAAAATTAAATGGGTCTTACTATTTAGGCAAAATACACTTTCATAGCCAAATCTATTCGCGTTGTGACAAATATAGCCAGTTTTTGAAAAATACACTCGTATAGCCACTTTTGAAAACTTGACTGGCAAATTTAGCCAATTCCGTTACTAACATAAACGGAAAGACAGACGGCGTCAATAAGCCCTCCGTGGCGCTGAGGTGGATGTCACGCCCGGGTGCCACATCATCGCCAACTCGACATCATTTATCCACGTCATTTTTAACTTTTATTTTTACTTTCTTTATTATTACCTTCTCTTCAATTCCACTCACTCTTCTAAAACCGTCGACCATTATCAATCCCCATTCTAGGTTTTGCGGAGGAAAACCCCATCCCCGCCGCCTCTCTCTCTCGATCTCGATCTCTTACCCCATCCCCGCCGCCGCTCTCTCTTACCCATCGCCGTCGCCTTCTCCCTCCATATTCCCCATCGCTTTCTCCTTCTCTCCTCCCCATCGCCTTCTCCTTCTCCTTCTGTCCTTCCCATTTCCTCACTTCTCCCTCTGTTTTCCTGTCGCCGATTTATCCAGTCGCGCCGATTTATCATGTCGCGCAGGGTTGGGCGGAGAAACGTCGGGAGGGATTTGGGCGATTCTGGGTCAACAAACATCAAAAGTGAAGGTGTTGGTGCTGTCATTTGCAAGTGCAAACTCCCTGCTTTGGTACAAACTTCTGGGACTGAATTGAACCCAGGCAGACAGTTTTATGGTTGCCCTAATTGGATGGTAAGCAGATTGTAGTTCCTATGAAGTATTTTATGACCTATTGTGTCTTAGGAACGTTAATTTTGCAGGATCCGAAATGTGGGTGCAATTTTTTTCGTTGGGTGGATTCAAGTTCTGATATATCAGAGGCACGAAACAATGATGTTGACGGTATGATGATGAAGTTGGAAGAAAGCTTAAGGCTGGCCGAAACGAAGGCAGTGAGAATGAAGAAGGATAAGCTACTGCTGGAGGAGGAGTTATGCAATTGGATGAAAATCGAGAGAGATCGAACAACTGAATATCAGAATTTGTATACTGAATTGCGAGTGGTTCGATATATGTTTAGTTTCTTCTTGCTTCTTAATGTCTTACTGATTGTATTTCTGTGGAAGCAGTAAGTTTGTGAGAATGTATGTAATGTGCACTTTGAAATTAGAAGTTGGTATGAAATTGAAAGTTTGCAAAAGATAGCATGGACGAAGCATGGAACGATTGAACCTAACATAATCCTTGCAAAATCAGCCTGTTCTACAATTTTCTGGAGCACACATTAACGAGCATGATAGTTAGTGCCTGATTACATTCTACATTTCAGTTGAACATCAACCTAAGATAGAGTTTCCTTCAGCTACACCTAGCAAACAAGCCTAAAACTTAACATAAATTGTCTTAGCCGGATTACATGAGTCGACAAAGCTGCTTCTAAGCAAGGGTTGGATGCCCTGTACAAAATTTGGACTCATCTACAACTTAACTACACTTCTAAGGTTGGGTTGGTGGTGGCTGGCTCCCTGGCAGATCCATCTCA
Organism: Linum tenue; assembly: GCA_946122785.1. Lineage (NCBI taxonomy): Eukaryota > Viridiplantae > Streptophyta > Magnoliopsida > Malpighiales > Linaceae > Linum > Linum tenue. The sequence goes on along the minus strand of CAMGYJ010000009.1, from coordinate 35,852,928 downwards.
GTAGGCTGGGTTGGAGGTGGATTCCCAACAAATCTCCCATTTGCCCCATTCAGCTGCATCCAACAGACATGTTAAATGTCATATTAGTGATGACACAAGAAAAACAAGTGTAACTAAGAGAAGAAAGAAACCAATTACTCACCCTAACATATTGATTACCCGTGGTCTCATCAACATAAACACCAATTCCTCTTGTTGCTTGACGAAGCTCCCTTTCAATTGTAAAACGATCGCCAACATTCAACCTCACATCCTACATTACAAACAAAACAAAACAGTTAACCTAAGGTTGTTCTACACTGGTTAACCTAACATTCATCTACAACTTACACTAATCACTTACTTGTATTCCCACTCCCCTGTTCAACGGACATGTTCTGGCATTGTGTGTGGCCGAGCCACACTTGGAGCAGTGGTTGCCTCTCCTCTGTCTTGGTTCACTCTCAATAGGTGGATCAACAACAGCAGCAGCTCCACTTCTTCTGGCAGCAGCAGCTCTTCCTCTTGTGGCAGCACCAGCTCTTCCTCTTGTGGCAGCAACTCCATTCCTTGTGGTGGCAGCAGCAGCTCCACCCCTTCTGGTAGCAGCTCCATTCCTTGTAGTCACTCCCTTCAAGAATACAACCATCGAGTAAGTGACAATGTAATTTAGAGGGACAATGTAATTTAAAGGGACAATAAGTGACAATGTAATTTACCACAGTTCGAGCAGCAACAGGTGATGGGCATGCCCTTGCATTATGCCCTTCAGCTCCACATTTGGAGCAATGAACCAAGCTACCCCTTTGAGTTACTTCTTCACCAACCCTTTTTTTTGTGGTCTTGTTTCCCTCTGCCCAGCTGTCTTTCTTCTGTTCTTTTTGGGGCGGCCTGGCATTGGTCTGTCTTTAGGAGGGTATACTTCGTACCCACTGGATTCAGGCCATGCTTGTCTACCATCAAGACAAGGCAGCCCCACCTTATAGCACTCCTCCACAGTCCGCACAAGGTAAGAAGGATGAACATAATCATCTGGATTCTTCCTCAAGTGGCTAATAGCAGAAACTGCATGACAGCATGGCAGCCCACTCAACTGCCAATAACCATCGCTGCACTCCTTCAAAGTCAGGTCTACAATGTACCCTTCAGCCCCCATTTTCACTTCACATCTCATATTGTGAGATTGCCTAGATACACACAGCCTAGCAACCTCCTTCTCCTTCTCTAAACGTTTCCTAATTCTCGGACACAACTCATCAGTACTCCCATGCAGCATATTATACTTGATCACCACTCTTTCCATCGTATACCCCCTAATCCCTTCAAGCATCTCTATAATACGAAATCCTCTATACTTCACAATACTGCCATTCCAAGTCTCACATATATTACTCTCGACACTATCACATTTAGGAATTGCAGACAAGAAAGCACGACAAAATTTGGTCGGATCGGCAGCCATAAAGTCAGTAAATGGCGTTGGTCCATCACCATTACCTTGGATACTCTCCATCTCTTGCGTAGCCTTCTTCCAATCAGATTCGTTGCATGCATACACTGCCTTCCAGAACAGTTTCCTAATCATGTCGGTCTTGTTCTTGACTTTCCAGTTGGCATACACATGCCTAGCACATTTTCGATGCTCCGCTTCAGGTAGTATTGAGTGGAGCGCTTCAACAAGACCCTAGTGGAGAGAAATAGGATTAGTACAAAAAACATGAGAAATAATCAAAGAACAATCACATGAAATATTACTATACCTTCTGCTAGTCCGAGATAACAGTCCATCCTCTACCATCAACTAAACCTAGTTCTTCGGTTAAAATATCTACGAACCATGTCCAAGAGTTGGTATTTTCTCCTTCCACAACCGCCCAGGCAAGTGGAAACATCTGGTTGTTTCCATCTTTACCCACTGCTGTGAGTAGCATCCCTTTTACCTCCCCTTTAAGAAAACAACCATCAAGACCAAACATCGGACGACAGCCCAAAAGGAATCCATCCGTCAAACAGGAAAAACCAACATATAAGCGCTTGAATAAGCACTTATCCTCATCTGGGTGGGGGTCAACTTCAAGCTGGAAACGACCATCCCTATCCCTCTTCTTCAACTCAGCTACATAACTCCTAATCAATTTATACTCATCACTCAACGACCCACTTAACATCTTGATAGCCTCCACTTTAGCTCTGTAGCAAGTTCTCTTCTTCACCTCCATATTTTGTTTTAACTTAACCTCAGCCATAATCTGTTCCGGAGCCCACTCTGGGTTAATTCTGAATCTCTCTAACATATCTGAGGCAATCCACTTAGCTGTGACTTGGTTAACTGAGAGACGCCTTGCACATGAGTGTGGTTGCCCCACTTTCCTTATCATGAAGCACTTATCCTTTCTGAACCAGCTTGCATAAAACCTCCATTGACAATTCCCATCTTTACACTTAACCTCTCTCCTCGTAGGGTTGCTCCGAATCCATCTCAGACATGCACCATGTGCTACAGAATGTCTTACAACGCCATCTTTGAACTGCTCTACCCCATCGAATTTCATTCTACATACAAACTCAAGTGTCTTATGGTCGCAGAGTGGATCATACCGTGGTGCATCATCATACAAATCACCTTCCTCCTCATCTGATAAGTTGCCCCTTACATGATCTGATTCTTCTGACAATCTGTAGTTTGAATGCTGAGAGCCCTCCCTATTAACATCAACTCGAGGTGGCTGAGGTTCTTTAGGTGTCTCATTGTTCTGAAGGGGAGTGGAGTGGTGTGAATTCTCACCATCATCTTGGCCTTCCTCCTCCCCATTTTCAGAGTCAGATTCTTCAAAATCCAACAGCTGGTCTACTTCTTCTCCACCAGCAGCAACTCTTGCAATCACTTTCCTTTTCCTCCCTTCACCATATGCACGTAGGTTTGCTCTAGCCTCGTGATATTCATCATATGATGTCATTGCATCGTCGGAGTCATAAACATGACATATATCAGGAGCAACAAAAGCATCTCCAACATTGTGGCTGCTTAGTGAATCCTCATCATGACCAATCTGATTTGGGTCATTTTCGCCCACCAATTCATCCCACGAGTCTGCCATCTGTTAAGATAACAACCTTATTGTCATTATATACTATATAATTACATAATTAATAGTTAATTAGTCTTAAGTGGAACCAACTTTCTGCTTTACAATAAACAAATAGCATACAACAGGCTATCCACTAAAGAATTGCGAATCAAATAGAGAGTTTCAAAGCACAAGTTGTCGTCACTACAAATTGACTTTTGTATCCAATGTGTTGAGTTTCTTACCGTTTGATTCAGGGGCAATCTCGCCACAAAGAGAAGTTCTGTGGTCCCTTCACGAACTTGAAATGTCGCTCTCCAAACTTTACAGATCGCCAACACCTATAAATAGACACAAAAAACTGCACTTTAATCAACCTCATTCCAGCAAGAACATTCGCACACTATAACCCCATACTCTTGTCTTCACTCACCAGCCAAACGCGAAACCAAAATTAGGGTTCGCCGACCTCCGCTCGCGATTCTGGGTTCGCCGACCTCGCCTCGCGATTCTGGGTTCGTCGACCTCGCCTCGCGATTCTGGAATCAACCGACGAGTGCGAGGAAGGTTGACAGCGAAGATTGCCCGGCTGAGACGAAGGATTAGGGTTCGCCGCCGTCGTCTATTCACCAGCCGAATGATGCATGGTTTCCTCCGTCTTCACCGGAGATGGAGGAGCGATATGGGAAATGTCGTTCACTGGAGCGACGGAGAGGTGGGTCGGGCAGTCGGGGTGTGGTCTTCGATCGATTCGTCGATCGGGAGAGATGGGGGAGCTGTGTTTGACGAGAGAAGAATGAGAGAAGAGGGGGTAAATCGCGTGAATGGTAAAAGGGGTAATCGATTAATTGGTAAAGTTAGATTTAGGGTTTTACTTTTTTTTTAATAATGAAATAATATACAATTTACACCTGTCCTGCCACGTAGATTAACAGCGTCCACGTTGCAAGCGTCCATTAGTCCAGTCAGCCGTCGTCAAATTCCCGTTAAAGTTTTGGACGGAATGGGACGGAATGGCTATACGCGTGTATTTTTCAAAAACTGGCTATATTTGTCACAACTCGAATAGATTTGGCTATGAAAGTGTATTTTGCCTACTATTTACTAAACCAAAACATTTTGGACAATTATTAGACTTTAGGATTACGTACAATACCATGACAATCACCTCAAACTATGTATAGTTTAAGTGTTTTGTAGGAGAGCAATAACTTCCTCATGAAGGGGTATTGGTATATATTCATGTTAAGGGGTTTGTAAGCTATCTATATTATGTGCAGAGATTATGAATGATGTATTAACTCGAACGATGATGATAATCATGGATGATTAGTCTTATTATTGCTTATATATATTGATAGTTTATGATAGTAACAACATATGTTTATGTTTTATTCATTTACAGGATAATTGTTTTCATGTAATGCTATGTTATTTGGTTAATCCGATTAACCAAATCAATTTAATTTTGGTTTGGTTAATTTGGTTTTCGTGTTAATTTGGATGGTTTGGTCAAGACATTTTATTCCATGGTTAATGAAATTTAAGCTTAATTGGTTTGGTTATGACCACAGTAACCATTTGAACACCCGTAGCCGAGAGCGAAACGTGAGGCCCACCTTCAATCTATTTAGGTGGTTCTTCAATGTAGTGCCGCTGGACAACTGCCTTGCGTTACAGAAGCGCCCCAAACTCCCCTACCACTTCGTGGTTAGGTGCCCGAAGTTGGGCCGTAGTTGGTTTAAAGGATTCTTCTTCATGAAGGCCTATCAAGACTCATTCTTCGAGAGTGGGGGCGCCTTAAAGAGGCATTGGGCGCTGGGCAGTATTGAGACTTTTAATTCGAAGGTTTATCTTTCTTCAGAAGAGACTCGAGGCGCCGAACTGATTAGCGCTCAACCTGTAAACCTCCGCCTTACCGCGAATCGAATTAGGGTGTTGCAGGAGTACTATAACGATGGTGTGTGGGCGCTCTTTAATAATCACTTATGTTCTTCTTGATTTTTACTTGTGCTAATACTTGCGTTTGTGCGCAGGCTTGGATTTTACATCCATTGGGCAGTTGATCAAGAGCAGGCTGGCGATGATGGCGGGTAAGGCGCCTAGTCCTGCCACTGCTACTCAACCACCGGCGCCCGCACCATTCGTTCCCAAGAAGGACAAGGCCGGGAGGAAGGCTCCCACAAAGGCGGCCCCTTCGAAGGCGCCCAAGCGGACAAAGACGGCCAGTGTGGCGTCATCAGCCCCGGGAGCGGACGCCCCGGAGCCCGCTTTTGTTCCCTCTGCCAATGAGGAGGAATCGGAGGAGTAGGCGCCTTCCCTTGTCCGTCGTGAGAAGAGGGCGGGATCTCTTTTGTCCCGCGGTGGTAAAAAAGCCCGGGAAAGCGAGAAGCGGAAAGGGAAGGCGGCGGCTCCCAGCCCTGATGCGCGTGAGGGTGCCCGGGTGCATTTAGACGAGGAGGGGCGCTTTGTAGGCCCTGATGGGCGCCCCCCAGTTTTCCAGCCGCTTCGAGCTGAGGTAGGGCGTATCGCACTTCCGTGCTCCCCGCTGTCGGCCGTGGACAGGGGGTGCACCATGGGCTTAGCCATTTCCGCCGCAAAAATGTGGCAGGTGCCTTCGGAAGTCAACGGGGACCACCTATTTTCTGAGCTGGCCCAAGTGGGCGCCAAGGTAAGTTTGATGGCTGTCGTGTTTCCTGGCAAGTCTTCCTTGAATACTGTTATTATATTTACTTGTTGGGATTGCTCGTTTGTGTAGTCGCATATTCTCCTTTTCGCGGAGAGAGGCGCCCGCCGACTTTTAGAGTCGAAGGAGGAGGCGCAGGCGGCCTCGACATCGGCGTCTGCATTGAAGGAAGACCTGGAGACAGTGACCAGGCGCCGGGAGCAGCTGGTGAAAGAAGCGGAAGACGCCCAGCCAAAGGCGGCACTGGAATTGTCCCGTCTGCAAGGCGCCCTGGAGGAGGAGCACCGTAAATGCGAGGCGGAATACGAGGTGGAGCGCAGGGAGCTGGAGGAGAAGGTGTCGAAGCTCGAGTCAGAGAAGGAAGAGCTATCGAGGGAGGCAGGTGCCCACGCTAGCGAGATCGACATCCTTAAGGAGGAGAAGGATAGTCTTCGAGACGGGCAACGGGAACAAAAGAAGGCGCTGAGGGCTGCTCGCAAGGAAATTGCGGGTTTGAAGGCTTCCCTTGATACATTCGAGGAGTCTGAAGCCGGCAAAAACCTGTTTGCCAATGCCCGCCTCACCTGTCTCACCATCTTGAAGAGGAAACTCGATCAAGATCATCCCGACAAGGTTTGGGATGTGACAGAAATGGCCGAGTTCGTGATCAGCGACATGATGGGTGCTGAGGGGGGAGAAAGGGTGCCCCCGACTCCTGCTGCAGATGCGCCGCCTTCTCCTGTAGATCAGACGCCGCCACCGGAGAACCAGGCGCCATTGCCCAAGGACTAAGCCGCAGACGCCACTTCTGAGGCCGAATTATGTTGTTATTGTGACTTGCCTCTCCTGTGTATTTTAAGTTTTCCTTCTTGTTTTATGAACAGTTTATTCTTATGAATATGTTAAGTTCACCTTCCCAGTCTTTCTCCGAATCCCATTTGTTTGGTATTTCTGCATATATGTGTGGGCGCTAGATTTGGGCGCTTTATCATAGAGTTCTCCATCGTTATGCCTGGTTTGTCGGACGCGTGATAGGGCGCTTTGTAGGGTTTTAGGCTAACTTCACATCTTTGCTGGACATGGGGCGCGAGATCGGGCGCTTTGGGCGTTGTAGTACCACCGCGATGCACTTACACCGTTACTCAATCATTGGGCGCAAACACTGGGCGCTATGTAGGGTTTTTAGGGTATTTTCGCATTTTTTCTGGGACATAGGGCGCAAGATCGGGCGCTTTGGACATTGTAATATAATCCACAAGGCACTCACACAGTTACTTAGTCATTGGGCTCAAAGTGGGGCGCTTTAACTATTTCAACACTGTAGACATAACACGGAAGTTAAGGTCGGGGCGCTATAATGCTGGGCACTTTAGATATGACATGGCGCTATTACTATGGGCGCTTTAGACATGACACTAGCGTGTTTACACATTTGGCTATTGTAAAGACATACTTACTACTACTACTGCCTTGCATCGTCACTGGTCAAGTAGAGGCGCCCTCTTGGTACAGTCGCAAGTTTTGTGCATTCCAAGTTCTTTTTACCGCCTTGCCATCAGTATGTTCTAGCTTGAATGTTTCTGGGCCTACCACCTCCCGGACTCGATAAGGGCCTTTCCATTTTGGTGCCAATTTCCCCTCGCGGGCGTCCGGGCGAAAATCACGTTTAAGGACCAAGGCGCCTTCAGTAATGCCATGGGCACGCATCTTCTTGTTGTAGTACCGTGCCACCTGGCGCTTCGTCTTCTCTAGGCGAATTGCCGCCACCTCCCTTGACTATCCGCCATGTCCAACTCGCTGATTCGTGCCTCGTCATTGCCATTTGGGTCATAGTTGGCGATACGGTAACTTGGAAGGTTGACTTCAACTGGGATTACGGCCTCGCTTTCGTAGGTTAGGGCGAAGGGTGTTTCCCCCGTGGAAATTTTGTAAGTCGTGCGATGAGCCCACAACACGTTTGGCAGCTCCTCCACCCATCTTCCCTTGGCGCCGGCCAACCTGGTGTGCAATCCGTGGAGAATGCTTTTGTTAGCCCCCTCAGCTTGCCCGTTTGCTTGTGGGTAGGCCACCGATGAAAATCTGAGCACCACGCCATTGTCGTCACAAAACTCGACAAATTTCTTGCAGTCGAACTGCTTCCCATGGTCTGTGACAATGGACTCGGGCAAGCCAAAGCGGGTGAATATATTCTTCTTGGTGAACTTTCGCACCTGGGCTTCTGTGACTGTGGCCAGAGGTTCTGCCTCGATCCATTTAGAGAAGTAGTCGACTGCTACTATCAGGTACTTCATTTGGCCTAGCGCCTTGGGGAATGGGCCCAGGAGATCCATGCCCCATTGAGCGAAAGGCCAGGCTCCCACATTACCTTGCATGGGCGCCGCCGGGATATGAATGGCGTTGGCGTGCACTTGGCATTGGTGACAAGTGGCCACGTGTGCCTTTGCATCCCTTCTCATCGTTGGCCAGAAAGATCCCTTCCTTAGCAGAGTTTTCTCTAGGCTTCGCGCCCCCGCGTGCATGCCGCACGTTCCGCTATGGACCTCTGCAATTGCCTCCCTGCTCTCCTCTTTGTTCAGGCACCTCAAGTATGTTCTCGCGTGAGACCTTTTGTACAGTTTTCCCTCGACTATGGCACATCGTGCTGCTTTTCGGCGGAGTCGCCAAGCCTCTTTTGGGTCATCAGGCACCACACCATGGGTCAAAAACAACTCGATCGGCGCCATCCAACCGGAGGTGGCCCCCGCGCTACCGAGGGTAGCAATTAGATGCTCATGGGGCGCCTCGGCTTTGACTATGACCTTTCTCTCTTCTGTGAAATCCACTGCGGTTGCTAGCTTGGATAAGGCATCAACATGAGCATTCTCGTCCCGGGGGATGTGCACAAAAGAGGTTTCTCCGAACCAGGCTCCCATTTCTTTTACTCTTCTCACATATCCTTCGAGCGCCTCCTCCTTTAATTCAAAGACTCCATTGAGTTGATTAACCACAAGGGCTGAATCGGACATAACTTGAATCTTATGGGCGCCCAGCTCTTTGGCCATACTCATGCCGGCGATAACTGATTCGTACTCCGCGGCATTGTTCGTCTTTAGGGCTGCAAATCGCAATGCGACTTCGTGCATCGCGCCCCCCAGGCTTATAATTACAATGCCTGCCCCGGCGCCGGTGCGACTGGCCTCCCCATCGACTTGAACTTGCCAACAGTCATCTACCCCTCGTTCTGCTTCTGCTACTCCTTCCGCAATGAAATCTGCCAGGACCTGGGCCTTTACTGCTGGTCGGGGTGCATACCGAATGTCAAACTCACTTAATTGGACCGCCCACTTGACGAGGCATTCGGCTACATCCATCGCCCCCAATGTGGATTTCAATGGTAAGTTGGTGAGCATGATGATGGTGTGCGCCTAGAAGTAGGGTCTTAGCTTGGTCGCTGCCATTACTACCGCCAACGCGGCCTTCTCAATGGGTGCATATCGCCTTTCGTGGGCAACCATGGTGCGACTAACATAGTATACTGGCTTGTCTTCTCCGGAGGGGGCCTCCCTTGAGACGAGGACTGCACTAATCGATACTTCCGATATGGCGATGTAAAGGTACAGCGTCTCACCCGCCTTGGGCGCCGTCATGACGGTCGGGGCGGCTAAGAGCTTCTTCAGCTCTTCGAACCCTCCATCGCACTCAGCATTCCATTGAAAACGCACCGCCTTTTTGTGCGTTCGAAAGAAGGGAGCGGCCCTGTCGGCGGACCTTGGGATGAAGCGCCCCAGGGCCGCTAACCTTCCTGCCAAGCCTTGCACCTCTTTGGGCGTCTTCGGGGGTGCAAGTCTGAGGATTGCGTCCACCTGCTTTGGGTTGGCTTCAATGCCCCGCTTGGTGATCATGAATCCCAAAAATTTCCCTGCTTCGGCACCGAACACACACTTGATGGGGTTGAGGCGTAGCCTGTGCGCCCGCATGGCTTGGAACGTTTCCCGCAAGTCTTCCAAGCGATCCTCGCTAGGGGTGGAAAACGGGACGGGAACGGGTTCCCATTCCCATTTGAAGGAGATAATCCATCCCATATCCCAAACCCGTATGTGTTAACGGGTACCCATTACCCATACGGGACGGATAACGGGTACCCGAATGTCCCAATCTACCCATAAATTGTCGACACATAGCTGTCACTATAAATTTATAAAATAAATAACCCCCTGCACAATGGTGGTTAGTAGCCATTATAAAATAGAAGGCTTGTGTATGGTTTGTGATATGTAACAGAGCTTGTGTATGGCTTGTGTAAAATAGATAGGCAGAGAGCTAGCAATAGAAAAAGACAACCATTTTTGTTGTCTACTGTAAGAGAGAAAAGGCAATATTAATTGCCGTGTGAGAGTGTTAGAGAGTGAGTGAAATAAAAGTACAAATCCTCTGTAATATTGATCCTAAATTCACTACATTTACATTAGTGCCCAACAACCTACACATGAATGTCTAATGGGAGGGACAAAATTTACCTTGGGAAGGTCGTGCCTTCTCTGCTAGCTACTTCACTACCTTGTAGTACTAACTTGTGGAAGATCCACCTCCACTAGCTGCAAACGGAGGTAATCCAATTCAAACAAATGACAGATTTAATGGGTATTACGGGTACCCAAAATACCCAAATGGGATTTGCGGGTAACCCACAGGTACCCGATCTAGAAATTGTTCATCCCAAGTCCCATCCCGTAGTAAATAATATGGGTATTACGGGTACCCATAACCCTCGAAATACGGGACGGGTTTGGGTGTTCCCAAATACCCGTTTCCCGTTTTCCACCCCTAATCCTCGCGTCTACGACTCTTGAATATCAAATCATCCACGTAGGCTTCCATATTACGGTCGATTTGCTTGCGAAAGACATTGTTGGCCATTCTTTGATAGGTGGCACCCGCGTTCTTAAGCCCGAATGCCATCACCCTGTAACAAAAGTTCCCGAAGAGTGTCATGAAGGCCGTCTTTGGACGGTCTTCCTCTGCCATGGGCATCTGGTGGTATCCCGAGAACATGTCCACGAAGCTTAGCATCTCATGATACGCCGTAGAATCCACCAATTGATCTATGCGGGGCATTGGGTAGGCATCCGTGGGACATGCTCTGCTGAGGCTCGTATAATCCACACACATTCGCCAATCTCCTGATGGTTTCGGCACGAAGACCACATTCGACAACCAAGTGACATAGGCAATTTCCTCGACCAGATTGGCGCACCTGATCTTGTCCACTTCAACCCTAAGCGCCGCCTCCTTCTCTGGCGATAGGTTCCTACGTTTTTGCTGCACTAGGCGCCTGCCCTCATCGACTGCCAACCTAGCACGGCCGTTTTGGGAGCGAGCCCTGGCATTTCCAGAGCACTCCATGTGAAAAGTTCTGCGAACTCAGTCACCAACGAGGCTCAAGAGTCGAGAGAGGCTGCTCGAGGTCGATGGAGGCATTTCGTAGCAAGGACGCGATGAGGGCATCGCGAGAATAGGTGGGGGAGGATGTCACGCGTGGCGGGCGACATGGCGAATGATGTGGCGGATCATGACCAAGTCAAGCACGTGTGGCATTAAGGAAGACCTAATAGCATATGATGCTTCTAGGATTCTCCATCTTGAATATGAGCTTAATGGTGCACATAAAGAGCCACATTATGAGGTGGTATAATGGTGTGCATTATGGGGGAAACTTAATAGGGTGTAGTAATGGGGAGGGACCATTATGAGAGGCATTGATGCTTTGTACGAGGAGAGGCCTATATAAGGATCCATCTCCCTCACTTGTAACTCATCCATCATTTTTGTGAGCAATGCAACTATAGAGTTTCTCTCATCTTCTTGTGTCTTGTTCTTGTGAGTTGAGTGAGTTTGAGAGCTTGTGAGAAGGCTGCCTACATCTCTAACGGAATTGAGATCTAGGGCCGCACGACCAAGAGTAAGGCCACGACAGTTGGTATCAGAGCGTGGTTCTGAAAGAAGAACCGGTGTCCTCACTCCCCAAGAAGGAAGATAAGAAAGAGCGAGAACCTCACCAAAGATGGCTGGATCAGAAGTCCATGACGATGCGGAGAAGCAACGTGGAAGAGATCCCACTCCGGGCGTAAGGTCAAAAGGTACGTCGAGCACTCGTGATCCTCTCAAGTCTCTAGAGAGGCGAGTCTCGAGGATGGAGGTGAAGCTTTCCGAAGATGTCACTGTCATGGAGGATTTGGGAGCTAACTTCACCCAAATCCAAGGCGATGTTCAAAGTGTGGCGGCTAGAGTGACGAGTTTGGAGGTTGGCAATGAAGGGCTTCGAGATGAGCTCATGGCTCTCATCAAAGACACCATCTCCACCGCCATGAACGATGCCATTGAGGTAATGAAGGAGGGCGGTTGCCGCTGAGGTGACCGTCTTGAAGGAGGAGGTTGCGGAGCTCAAAAGCAAGGTGACGCTTGTGAAGAGGGCCATGGCTAACGGACCTGCCATCGCACAACCTGCCTCAACCATGGAGATTCCAAGACCAAAGAGCTTTCAAGGGTCGTGGAATGCAAGGGAGTTAGAGAACTTCCTATGGAGCTTGGAGCAATACTTCGAAGCTTTAGGTATTCGAGATGAGAATACCAAGGTAAAAACAACACCTCTTTACTTGAGTGATGTTGCTATGCTGTGGTGGAGAAGGACCCAAGGCGATATCAATAAAGGGACGTGCGTGATGGAGTCATGGGATGACTTCAAGAGGGCGATCAAGAGGCAATTCTACCCAGAGAATGTTGAGTTTGAAGCCCGGTCGAGACTAAGGAGGCTTGCTCACGAAGGAGAGATTCGAGGGTATGTGAAGGAGTTTTCTGAATTGTTGCTCGAGATCCACGACTACACCGACAAGGAGGCCATGTTCACCTTCCTTGACGGCCTCCAACCATGGGCGAAGTTGGAGCTACAACGGCGAGGCGTGCAAAGTCTTGCCGAGGCAATGGCGATTACCGAGTCCCTAGTCGAGTACCACGAGCCGGAGGAACGTATGGAGTTCGGAGGCAATTGAGGTGGACGCGACTATGACAGAGACACACAAAGGCGTGGTAGACTGGACCAAGGAGGTAGTCATAAGGTTGAGAAACCACTTACTTGCTTCCTTTGTGATGGTCCGCATCGTGTGAGAGATTACCCAAGAAAGCACAAGTTGTCAGCAATGAAGGCCGTACTAGCAGAGTGCTCGAGCTCGAAAGAGGAAGCGGAGGCGACTCCAAGATTGGAGCCCCATGTCGCGAAGATTGGTTGCATGAAGAGATTGAGCGCCATCAAGCGGACGGAAGAGCCTCCCCATCCCGAGCAACACGTTCAATGCTTCATAGAGGCAAAGCTCAACCAAAGGAAGACAAAAGCCTTGGTTGATACCGGGGCAACCTGCAACCTTCTCGACGTAGATGAAGCGCGGAGGCTGGGCATCAAGTACTAGAAGAAGCGAAGAGGGTGGATGAAGGCTACCAACTCAAGGGCCACAAGAACTCATGGAGTAGCGCGCCAGGTGCCACTCAAGCTAGGAGGATGGTCCGGGGTGGCGGACTTTGAGGTTGTGTCGTTGGATGATTATCAGGTCATCATCGGCATGGAGTTCATGGTGCGGGAGAAAGCTTTCCCGTTCCCATACGCCAATAGATTCTGCATCAATGGCGGAGCAAGATCGGTTCCCATGACAAGAGAGCAACTCGAGCTAAACAAGAGGTGTTTGGAAAGGCAAGTGGCAACGATGGTGGAGGCAGTGGCTCACTCAAAGACTCGTTGGAGAAGGACGAGAAGGAGGAGTACACAACATTGTGGAGCCATGAGAGACGAGGATGGATCATCTTCGACTTGCCAGGAGAAGCAAGGAAAGGCGACCATGATCGAGAAAGCGGGACACTCGAAGACGCGACGAAGAAGACCGCGGAGGAGTGCGCAACATCATGGGAGCACAAGGCTCGAGAGCGAGCCAGGGTCATCCTTGGTTTGGAGGAAGGTGCAACGAGACCTTGCAAGCAATGGAGCTAAGGCAAGGGAGGCGTCTTCAAAAGAGCAACGACGAGGGCGTCGTGGATTGAGTGGAGGAGAATGTCACCAACGAGGCTCAAGAGTCGAGAGAGGCTGCTCGAGGTCGATGGAGGCATTTCGTAGCAAGGACGCGATGAGGGCATCGCGAGAATAGGTGGGGGAGGATGTCACGCGTGGCGGGCGACATGGCGAATGATGTGGCGGATCATGACCAAGTCAAGCACGTGTGGCATTAAGGAAGACCTAGTAGCATAGGATGCTCCTAGGATTCTCCATCTTGAATATGAGCTTAATGGTGCACATAAAGAGCCACATTATGAGGTGGTATAATGGTGTGCATTATGGGGGAAACTTAATAGGGTGTAGTAATGGGGAGGATCATTATGAGGAGCATCGATGCTTTGTATGAGGAGAGGCCTATATAAGGATCCATCTCCCTCACTTGTAACTCATCCGTCATTTTTTTGAGCAATACAACTATAGAGTTTCTCCCATCTTCTTGTGTCTTGTTCTTGTGAGTTGAGTGAGTTTGAGAGCTTGTGAGAAGGCTGTCTAGCATCTCTAACAGAATTGAGAGCTAGGGCCGCACGACCAAGAGTAAGGTCGTGACAACTCCCTTAGAAGAGCTACTAGACGCTCCTTCATTTCACCGGGCGCCTCTGCCGATATCCTCACCGGTCTTTCCGGGCGCCCTTCGTCCAAAGCCACCAAAAGTTCCTCGTCGGCAGCTTCGGCCCGAGGCGCCTCTTCCGACACGGTTTCAAGCACATTGACCCTTGTTCCGGTGCATCGTCGCTTGCGCCCAGCCTCCTTCGCGTAACGCGGAGCGCCCAGTCCGCGAGCTACCCCCACTCCTTGTGGAGCGATGAACTTTAGGGTTTGGTGACAAGTGGAGGCCACCCCGTTGAACAAGGCCAGGAGGGGACTCCCTAGGATCGCATTGTATGGCGATGGGCAGTCCACTATCCCAAAGTCGATGGCGTGTGTCACTCTTTGTTCCCCGTCACCCAAAGTGACAGGCAAGCGCACTCTCCCTATCACCTTGGCGGGCGCCCCAGAAAATCCGACCAGTACGGACTCCAATGGTCTGATCAACTCCGACGCCAGCTGCATGCGGGCCACCGTATCCTTGAATAACACATTCATGGAACTTCCCGTATCAACGAGCATCCTCTTTACTTTGCATCCTGCCACCACCCCTTGTATCTCCAAGGCGTCCATGGATGGGAGCATGCACGCCTCTTCAGGCGCCCTGTTGAAACTGATGTCGATAGCCTCCTGTACATCGGCCGAAGCGGCTCTCAGTCGGCGGTTTGCGTCTAATTTTTCCCTCAAATCTACCATTCCAAAAATGGACTCAATGGTAAGCCGTACTCGCTTGGGTGCCTTTTCTTGGTCGAGGGTGTAGGGCGGGGGTGGCAGCTCCTTCGCCCCTTGCTCTGTGCCTGCTACGCATGTACGATGCGTCCTCTCTTCAGGTTTCTTGATGAAATCGTTGAGCATTCCCCTATCCGCTAGGCCCTGCAGCTCGGTCTTCAATTGGTAGCAGTCAGCCGTGTGATGCCCCACCTCCCGGTGGAAATTGCAATATCGGTCCAAGTTTCGCTCGTTGGGTTGTCCTCTCATGGGGCCCGGCCACCGGATGTGATATCCTTTCTCCTTGACGTGCTGGAGTACGTTCTTCAGCGTGTCATTGTATTCCGCGAAGGCCCCTGCCCCCCTGGGCGCCAGGCGCCCGGTGTCCACTCTTCTCGGCTGGGAGTGGTTTGCGGGTGCATATCCGGATCCACTCGGGGGATGCGGTCTCCTCGTCATCTCAACTTCTTCTCCCCTCATCTTCCGCCTATCTGCCCTTCTGGCCGCCAAAGTTTCTTCGAGCATGATCACCTTCTGCACTCGGTGATCCAAGTCTTCCGTGGATACCACGTCTCTCTTTGCCAGCGCCCTGCACAACTCCTCGCTGGTGGTACATTCGTTCAAGCACACTCCCAATACTGACGGCTGGGCGTCCTTCACCGCCAAGGCTACCGAGAGCCATCTTTCGTAAAATTCTCTCAGCGCTTCCCCCTCTCTTTGTTTGACCTTGAATAGGGCGCCTATGGACAGGGAGCGGCGCTTCCTGCTGGCGAATTTTGCCAAAAACATCGCCGCAAACTGCTCAAAGCAGTCAATGCACCCCTCTTCGATTTGGTGGTACCAGTCAAGGACAACGCCCGCGAAGGTTGACGGGAACACTTTGCACAGGGTAGCGTCTGAGCTGTTGTAAAGCTGCATCTTGGTGAAGTATCCATTCAAGTGATCATCCTGGTCCGTTGTCCCGTCATAAGTTGGGAGTGGGGGGAGGTTGGTTCCCGCAAGCTCCATTAGTATGTTCCGCGCTAGGGGCTGCCTCACGGAGCAGTGACGCGATAGGCGCCCCAGGATCCCTCCGTCCCATCCACTGGTACCTAGGCGCCATTGACTTGGATGCCTCAGATGCCCGGACTCGCTTTCCTCCTCTGCCATCCTTTCCCTTTTCTTCGAGGTCGGGCTGGGCGTCATCCCTTCCCCCCTCTTCAAGGCCTCAACCTCCCGCCGAAGCGCCTCGATCGCCTTATCCTGATCCTCGATGATCCCAAATAACTCTTTTTTGGTGATCGAGGCGCCTTCTGACCCCTGAAACATACCGTCGTTCTCCTCACCTTCATCCATCTCGGGCGTCAGTCCTCTCCTCCGCTCGGATTGATCTTCCGTAATTTCTTCTCCCCATCCACTCATAGGCGCCTCTACACTCATGATTCTCGGTTATATCCCCCTATCTGGCGCGCCAATTGTTTGTGCCTCGACGCCCGAATTACGTGCCCGCGTCCTTCCTCGCCCTGCGCCAACCTACACACACCAACACAGAGGAGGCGCCTCGTCCCGTGAGCCCTCAGACGATCAAGTCAGTATCTTAGTGAGAGAAGTGTCCTTAGAGCTCTAGTTTTAGTCAGAGAGTCCAACCTGTGTAAATGCTACCAACTGCCTCTATTTATACTCACCCAGTTCGAGATAGATCTCCTCCACGTCACCATTCCATTAAATGCTTTGTACCTTCAGTCATGTTAGAAGTCCCAACCACCTTGTCAGGCTTCTGACTGTTGGCAGGCGCCCATAGGCGGTGGACTACGTGCCAGCCTGGGTTTCTTTGGCTCCTAGTGCTTTGTCTCCATGCCCATGCTGCCCAAAGGACTTTGTGGGTCTCTTCTCCTGGGCTATTGCCTTGGGCTACTTTCAGCTGGATGGGCTTTCTCTTGGGCCCTCCTTTGGGCTCCTTTAGTGATACCCCCAACACAAACAAACAAGCGATACATCGTTGAAAGCATAGATAATAGATGCCCTCTCCATAATGAAAATCAAAATCACACATCACCCTAATGAAAGTTAGTGATGGACTAATGCTCTACATAACAAAAACCAAAATCATCACATCACCCTAATGAAAGTTAGTGATGAACTAATGGTGGATAACATTCTGGTCTTAAGTAAAAAAAAAACCTAAAAACTTTCTTAATATTGTTTTCAAGCTATAAGAAGAAAAAAAGAGAGAAAAAAGGTCTAATCATCAAAGTGAGAATATTTAACATTTTAAAAATAAAATTTGAAATAAAAAATATTCATTCTCTCCATCGCTCGACTTGCAATGGTATTATTCAAGATTGTAATAGGAATTAAGTTTGATTTTTATTTTTTAATAGTTGCAAAATGAGATGAAAATTGTAAATATTTAAATTTTATTATTTTAATATTTTTTAATGGCCACGTCAGTCATTTAACGATCAACTATTATAGTTGACTGCCACATCAGCAAAAACTAACGGAGACCAACGGAGAGTGACCAAACTTGAATTATTGAACTAATTTTAGTGGCTATGAATGAATTTAAATATTTGTAATAACCAAACATGAACGTTTTTAGTAAACCTAGTGACTAACCTTGCAATTAATCTGAATTATTAGTATAGGTTTTTGGTGGCGACGGACATGGCCGAGCTATATGTCTATCTATCTATCTATCTATCTATCTATCTATAAAAATATTAAAGGCCTTTCTAATTTTGACCCATGCCACGTAATCCATTCTCTACATTCACGCTGTCCACGTCAGCCCCTCAATTCCTTCCCCCAACCGTCATCTCTCAACGTTTCTTTCCCCTCCTCGGCCCATAAAAATTAAAATCACATTCGCAATCACTCATACGTCCATGTGCCCTTCGCCTCCAATCCATCGCCCATCACCATCGGCATTTGCCTCCTAACATTTCCAATCTTCTTCCTGCTGCCGCCGCCGAAATGCTCCAGCCGCTGTTCCAGCAGCCATATCAATTACGTGAGGAAGGGATTCGTTTCCGTATGTAATTCTTCTCCAATGCTCATCTCTATTTGCTTTTCCCCTTCCCCGTCAATAGCTTCATTTGACTTTTTTTTATGTTCCTCCCACTTCAATTGGACTTGGATTTTCCCCCCTCTTATGGTCTATGGAGAAAGCAAAGTTGATTTCAACGCCCTCTCTCCACCGTGAAATTCAATTGGTTTGGTAGCCCATCCTTCTTACAATTAAAACCACACTTTTACATTTGGGTGCTTGTGCTTCTCTAATGGAGTTTAGCCCTCATTATTTGACTACTGCATATTTGTTGCCCTTATTCCCTGCATGATTATGTTTTTGCATCTTCGTGGCTTATGTCTTATGTTTTTGTCCTACCTTAATTGCAAACTCATTGTTGTCTTCTGTCGCTAAAGGTGACATTATTGTTTTTCACTCTCATATAAATTTCATTAATTTGCTAAATGCTGAAATATTGTTGTATGTTTCTCTTTCAATTTGATGCCTTATCGTGAAATTCTCATCTCCACCCTCTCTGACTTGCATCTTGAATATGCTATTCTTCTAACACCCATATATAGTGCTCATGAGTCATTACCTTATCTAAACTTTGCGTTTTTATTACATGTATTAATGTGTATGCCAGTTAAGAATGATAATTAGCGATAAGTCGAACTTTACTCAAAGTTCTCGGATAAAGCTTGCTCACTAGGTTGATCTTTTAAGTTGATGCATCAGTAATAGGAGATAATGTAATATTTATTTTTTGTTAAATACAAAAATTATAATGTTTTAGAACTTAAATTATTTTTTTTGTAAATTATGTATTAATTTTTGTATAGTTGCATAAGTTTTTAAATTTAGATCATATACATTAAATTTTCAAATTACAATTTATTGTTTAAGTGGTACACCTTTTTTAAACTCAAATTCATAATGTATTGTAATTATTTTATCAATTACTAATATATATATATATATATATATATATATAAGTACTGGAAATCAAACACAGACCGGGTACAAAGCTAGTTACATTTAGCCAATAAATTGTGCTCTCGGTATTTGAGAATCGCTGGGTTTACAAGTAAAGCTACATCGGATTCTTTCACGGGATTGAAGCAATGCTTTTGGAGACCAGAGACAAAGGAAAAGGAGCTAGGTGGCATAATTTGTAGATACTTTTATTCTGTGAATGAAAGTTAATTAAGCATAGATACTTCTATTTCATCACGAAGAAATTGATGGTTTATGTTTTGTATAAGATATAAGCAGGGAAACAAAAACAAATAGAAGAATGATTCTTCGGATAAAGTTTTGAGTTGTTTCGTGAATTTTAAAAAGAGAAAGTTTTGGAAACCATGAATATATGTGAATTTTAAGTTCATTATAGACTTGAAAATATCATTGTTTGTTTTATGGATTTCCGGAGGGATTTTTGTTAATTGGATATATATGTATAAAGTAAAATTGACATTATTGCCCTCATTGGAAATGAGAAGAGAAAAGAAATAGAAGGAGTAGGTTGGTCACAAACCATGAACTACAAGTCCATGGTCAATTCATGCATGAACAGCCTGTTTGGATAGACAAAAAACTCAGGAATTGGAATTCCATTTTCAATTCCAGTTCCAGATTTTATGTTTGGAAGGATAAGAAGGTTGAGAAATGAATTCCATTTGGGCTAAGTTTTGGAAATTACAATTCCTATCAAAAGTGATAGGAATTGTGTTTATGAAGATGGAATTAGTGGGTCCCATCACTATTTATTATTATTTTATTAACCAACTATCACACTACTCTCTTTCTCTATCATTCATATTTCATTTCCCAAGATAAAATAAATATATTATATTATTAATTATTGTTAAAAGTGCAATTCATTTCTTTAGTTGGAGGAATTATGCCAAACACTAAGCCTGTTTGGATACAATTCCAGAAGAAATGGAAATGGAAATGGAATTCAATTTTTTATTTTTATAGAATTCCATTTCCAATTCTAGTGTTTGGTATAATTCCTACAACTATGGAAATGAATTGCACTTTTAACCATAATGAATAATGTAATATGTTTGTTTTATTTTGGGAAATGAAATATGAATGAGAGAGAAAGAGAGTAAAATGATAGTGGGTCAACAAAATAATAAAAAGTATTGATGGGTCCCACTAATTCCATCTTCATTCTCTCAATTCCTATCACTTTTGATAGGAATTGTAATTCCCATATTTTAGACCCATTGGAATTCAATTCTCAACCTTTTTATTATTCCAAACATAATATATGGAAATGGAATTGGAAATGGAATTCCAATTCCTTACTTTTTTGTCAATCCAAACAGGCTAATTGGAAATGGAATTCTATAAAAATAGGAATTGGAAATAGAATTCCATTTTCATTTCTTCTTGAATTGTATCCAAACAGGTTGGAAGGGGTGGGACTTTCAAGGGGAGTTGATCATAAAATGGGTCCTTAAAATAACTAACAATCATCCTGAAAAACAGAAAAACTTGCATTATTAACCTTTTGTCTTTTTAGCTTCCCTTTAGCAAACAACCACCACTTTAACTAAGAAAAGAAGAAAGAAAAAATAATTCTTCCACACTCTCAAGTTTATTATTAACATTGTGGAGCCATAATCGTTGTGGGAGAGGACCGCTAGAAAATCAGAGTTTGCTTTCATTCTAGTTGGAGATCGATGGGGGAGAACTAGGGATGGCAATCAAACCTATGACCGCGGGTATCCGACCGCCCCCTACCCAGTCAACGCGGGGAATCCCCGCTTTGACCGGGTATGGGGCGGGTATGGGTAAAACCCGCAAAAAGTTTGATGGGTATGGGGCGGGTATGATTTTAGCCTCCCCCGCCCCATACCCATCCCCATACCCGCCCCACCAAGATAATTTCTTCATATATAAAAAAAATATGTGCATCGAATTATAATCTATCAATGATGATGAGGATAACTTGAGAAAATAAATAGTAGAAATGCAATTGATTGACCACCTTAATCAAAATCTAATTCATTTCTCTCAATTCTCATTTCACTCTTTCACTTTCCCCCTTGTCAACAAGATTATGTTAGTTAATTATTATTTAGTAGATGTATAAGAGTTAGAACATAATAATTTGAAAAATATTATACTCTATATTATGTATTAATGGATATTTTAGGATCATAATCTTTGAACCATATTAAAAAAATGACCGTGTTTTATTGACTTCATGATATAATATGTTCGTTTAGAACTATAATTAGAACTTTTCTTGTAAGTTTTAGGTATAATAATGTTGGATGTACGGGTATGGGTATTACCCATGGGTACCCGAAACCCACCGGTATGGGGATGGGTTTGCAAAACATTCCCCCACATGGGTATGGGGCGGATATGGGTTTGGGTATTTGAAGATGGGTATGGGGATGGTTTAAGCAAACTCGCCCCAAACCCGCCCCATTGCCATCCCTAGGGAGAACAGAAGGGATAAGGGTTAATAAAAAAATTGTAATTAATTTCGTTTAATTTAATGGCCACATCATCAAATTTTGATCAGTCAGCAATTCATTTACCACATCAGAGTCAACTAACAGTTGACCGGATAGAAAGTTAACGATTTGGCTAATAAATTGTTTTTGAAAAGGTTTGGCTTATTTTATTTAAAACGAAATATTTGGCTAATAAATTGTATTTACTCTTATTATAATCCGACAGCCTCTAATCTATCTAGGTAAGTATTCGAGTTCTACGTTAATTCCAGTTCGAGTTTTCTTATGTTCTTCTACTCAAATTTCACATCCTTTTACTAAGTTAGATTTAGAGTAGATGGGGCAATTAGATTTCATATCCATGAATCCAATCCAATACATCTATCAAATTATTCACATAATCCAATCCATTTTATCCAAATCCAATTGGATTGGTGGATTCATTGGTTGATTCATAGATCAAAATGACAAATTACGATTTGGTACCAATATATTACATTTTGGTACCTAAAATTTATTTTTGAATGAAAAATATCATTGAAAATTATGTTTTGGTATCTTAAAATTTTCATTATTACATTTTCGTACCTAAACTTTTCAAAATTTACATATTGGCTAAATTACACGTTTGGTCACTCAAATTATACAAATCTTTCACGTTTGCCACCCGAATTACTTTTCTTTCTTATTCGCCACTAACTTTACGAATCGTTTCACGGTTGGTCACCGGCCGTTACACTCCGTTAAGTTTGTCCTACGTGGCAGTCAACTATAAAGTTTGACTGTTAACTAGATGACGTGGAAATTAAAAAAAATAAAAAAAATAAAATTTTCTTTCCACCTTATCATTGCACTTATTTTGTCTATATAATTTATCATATTAATAATTTAATAAAATTTAATAAATTACAAAAATGGGTAAATCCAAATGCTCATCATCCTCACCCTCACCCTCACCATCCACTCCATCGTTTCCGTCGCCGTCGCTCGAAACGGCATGGCGGATATCATAGCCAACGATCAAGGCAACCGGACCACACCTTCCACCGTGGCCTTCTCCGTCGCCGATATCGAGCGCCTCGTTGGTGAAGCCGCCAAGAATCAGGCGGCATTCAACCCTCGCCGGACTATCTTCGACGCCAAGCGCCTAATGGGGAAAAAATTCGAGGACCCAGAAGTTCAGAGGGATTTGAGGTACTTACCCTATCCCGTGGTCAATCGAGGCCGGAACCGTACTTCGAAATCGAAGTGGTTAAATCAGAAGAAGAAGGGCAACGGCTTGGCTTTCATCTTAGTTTGAAATGCAATAAACAAGAACGAATTAAGCAGCAAAATCTCTTATATATTTTTCATTTTTATTTCCTTATTCAATATAAACAGCTAGCTCTGCTCAAATCAAACAAGGGAATAAGATTCATTCCAGAAAAAGGAAAACAGAAAACAGAGAAAAAAACAAAGTGAACGATGCATGGGGTCCAATCATCCAACAGATGGAGAGAAACCAGCAAAAAGAAGAACTCACAGAGCTCTTTTCCATGCAGATGGCATAAAGAAACAGGGCCGTGGCGTTAGCAAAAATGGAAGGAAATGTGGCGGGGAAGGAAGAGACGTTTGGTTATGAATTTGCCACTCGTGGCTTCTTTCTTCTTCTTATTTTTCCCAATCGTCTTCCTCTACCCATCACCTGAGCAGAGAGTAACCGTGCGCCGTCTTCGTCAACATCCTCCCAGATCCGCCATCGTCAACATCTCCCGTACCGAGCCCAATCCTAGCCTTCCGGTCACCCCTGCCTCCTCGTTCTGCCTGGCGATTCCCCAAATCAAAGAAGGCATGAAGAAGGTGGTGATCACCGACGAAGGCGACGTGAGGACCAGTCTCTTCTTAGGTGATGCGAGCACAGCTCGCCTCCAAAATCGTTCATCCTCGATTACACACTGCCAGGGCATCGTTCCGGGGACGAACATGTGACAATCAGTAGGAGAGGTCGAGAGCAACGATAGGTGGAGTCGATGAAACTCAGGAAGCAGGCCGAGAGAAAGAGAAGAATAAATATGGGGGTCTTGATTTAGAATCTTGGTTTGTTCTATCTATAATGTTTGATTTGTTCTGTGAGGGTGAGGATGATGAGCATTTGGATTTATCCATTTTTGTAATTTATTAAATTTTATTAAATTATTAATATGATAAATTATATAGACAAAATAAGTGCAATGATAAGGTGGAAAGAATTTTTTTTTTTTTTTAATTTCCACGTCATCTAGTTAACAGTCAAACTTTATAGTTGACTGCCACGTAGGACAAACTTAACGGAGTGTAACGGCCGGTGACCAACCGTGAAACGATTCGTAAAGTTAGTGGCGAATAAGAAAGAAAAGTAATTCGGGTGGCAAACGTGAAAGATTTGTATAATTTGAGTGACCAAACGTGTAATTTAGCCTTTACATATTGATCCAAAACTTGAATGTTATTTGGATTCACAGATCAATCCACCAATATATTTGATCCAATCCATTTGATCCATAATCCACCAATACATGAATCCAATCCATTTACTACCTCTAATTTAGAACCAAAATGTTGGTGAGAGCAAGGAACACTTATGTAAAGCTATCTATCTTATCTTTGATCTTCGTTGGACTCACAAACATTCCCTGCCGACACTTGCAATCCATCGATCACATTGACAGAGGAGGATGTTAAAGTTACCCTACCTTTGTCCGAGACTATGGCGACAAATGGACCCAAGTCTTGAAACGTGTGCGGTACGTGTTCCATAGCTTCAGAACTCTACTAGTAATTATGGCGACGGCCAGACTAGAGACCAAGGAGGAAACAGAGAGAAGTTACATTCGACTGCTGGTGGTGGAAGAATCAAAGCTTCTTCTTCTTCTTCTTCTTCTTCTTCTTCTTCTGTTTCGGAGGAGAATTAGTTAGCACAAGAGCTCTCTCTCTCTCTCTTTCTTATTCTCTTCCTCCTTTGCATATTCGGTTGACCTGTTGCAATCGGTGAGTATTTCTTTAAATAGTTGGTCGGTTTGTTGCTGAAAGATACGTTAGTAATAATTATCATGTAATATTCCTCTCTTTTCTTCTGGGGGTGGTCTTTGTTCTTTCACCATTGGGGATACGGAGCTCTCTGTTTTGTTTAATTCTTCATTTGCAGTTCCTCTCGTCAGTGGTCACCATTGTAGCCGCCTATTTCCTCCCCCCTCTTCTTGCTCAATTATTCTTGGCTTGGCTTGGCTTGCCTTCTTTCTTTCTGAGGCTCTAAATAAACCAATTTTCCAAAGGGCAAGTATAGCAAAACATCTGGTTTTCAACTGTAGTCTGTTTTCTTCTTTTTTCTCAATAGTTAATTGCTTACTTGCTCAGCTTAGTTGAAATGAATGTCCTTGAGTGGGTTGTTGGAATAGTTGGGAGGAAGTTGTTATGCCGTGATTACTAATGAATGCTTTGATAAATTGGGTTTTGTGGGCGGGGAAGGCTGAGAATTGGATTAGGTGGAAGATAATGTGTAGAATTATTCTTAGTAGTTTCACAGTTTCACATTCAAACTGTCGAAGCCCGAAAACTCTTGCTGCTGCTGCTGCTGGGTTTTCTCACAATTGCCATTTGGGTTTCTTGCAGTTGTTATCAGGGTTGAAATGGAGGAGAGATACGAGCCCATTAAGGACCTTGGTGCAGGGAACTTCGGCGTCGCAAAGCTGGTTAAAGATAGGAAGACTAAAGAACTTCTTGCTGTGAAGTACATTGAAAGAGGGAAAAAGGTAATAATAACTTTCTTTTCCCATGCTTCTTAGATTTGTGTGATGTTTGGAATTCTTAGCTCAGTTCTGTTGGAACGTTTGCAGTTGTGTTTTGTTTTGAGAACTCTCTGCTTCCAGGGTTTAGATGGATTGAGGAATTTCATTAGGGTTTTTATCTTCATCTGTGACTGTGAGATACATTGCCTGTAGATATGTGCTCTAACTACAGGAAAGAAATCCTAGCATAATGTAAAATGATCATGCTTTCATCTTGTAGAGGTCATTTGTTGACATAAACTTTCTTATTGATGGGATCATTCCAGGGCCGAAAGCGGCTGACTTCAACACCATAGGTGAAGAAATGTAGAGGATGTGGAAGTTAAATCTGGTACCCTTTTCAACCAAAATATAGGAGCTTCAGTTTTTGGAAATGGCTATTGTCTTTGAGGTCTCTCATTAGAAATTATGCTGGATGGGTTGTTTTAAGATAGTGCTGCCTGCTTCTGCTTAAGAAGGTAGGGTTAGAACTTAGAACAACACTTGATTCCCTCACGAGATCATGTAGGGTTTGGGATACTGGAGTCAGTAAAGTTTCTATAGACGTCCTTACCAGGCTCGGTATGCTTCTGGTACTTTATTGTCTTATCTAGGAAATCAATGGTTATAAAAAAACACACTTTGAAGTAGCTCTGGCAAATGCTGTCATATCCATTGGCCGTGCAAATGTGCCAGGGTCATTATCATCATACATAAGAAAACCTCTATACATGTTAAAAATCATGCGATTTCATCTTCAAGTTGGTGGTACCATGTGTAATTGATTTTGATGTATTGGCACAAAACTCTTTTGACTTGAAATGAACTTTCAAATTATTTGAATCCATGATGTCCTTCTTCATTATTATGTCTTGTTACTTGTTATGGCTTTTTAAATACCCGTCATTAGAACCATTCATTACTAAAACAAAAATAATCAGCCTTTGATGTCTGATAAAAATATAATTTAATTGCTAGTTAGTTTACTTGCTGCTAGACTTGAATTGCCTTTGCCCACTTGCTGTGGGCAGCTGTTGACAACGAGAAGTAATAGTATGTTTCATTGGATGAATATTTTATCTTGGTTTTCAACAACAAACTGGGTCACAATCATTGTAGGTAATATTTGTCCAGTTGCCAAAATGATGACAATCAGAAGTTAACTATTTGTTTCATTGGGTCATCTTTGTATCTGCTCTTGAACCGGTAAACAGAAGGTCACAATCATTGTAGTTTATACGTGTACAAGGATCAGAAATCAACTTAAGCCTTCCAATTCAAGCATAATTATTTAATGCTGTCTTGTTTTCTGAAATTTGCCCTGATGTTGCATTTCACTACCTGATTCGGCTTCCAAATATGACATTGTTACGTTTGTTCATGTAGTCATACTGCCCAGGTTTCCTGCTTTCGTCTCTAGTTAAGCTTATTTGAGATGTAAAACATTGAATTGGAGTGCTTTGCTTATGGTTTCAGATTGATGAGCATGTCCAGAGAGAAATCATCAACCACAGAGCTTTGAGGCATCCAAATATAGTGAGGTTCAAAGAGGTAAGCCTATAACTTCTCAGTTGGCATCCAAGGTTGTTGTGGCAGTTGTGTGATGATAGTTACATTTACTGCATGACTTTTACCTGGCTTTGATCTTTACCTATTTCAACCATGAACTGTTTTTGACACTAGCACCATGCTGCATATCTATCTTACACAGACATTATGCTTGAGTACATTGTGGAAATATTACTTGTGGTCTCAAAAACTCAAATTGCTTCTTTCTTTCAAGTTGTATATGAGCAGAAAATTGCTCTAACCTGCAGGTTTGGCTGACTCCAACACATCTGGCCATTGTCATGGAATATGCAGCTGGCGGAGAACTGTTTGCAAAGATATGCAGTGCTGGACGTTTCAGCGAAGATGAGGTTGTTTTCAAAATGTGGTTGCCCTTAGTTTTGTTTTACTTTCTTCAGCATGTCTTCTTACATTCAGTCTGATCCTTTTCACGCAGGCTAGATTTTTCTTCCAGCAGCTAATATCTGGAGTCAGCTACTGCCACTCCATGGTAGTATACCAGAAACCTTCAACTGCATTTTCTTTTCTATATCTGTTTCCTGATAGGTTTTCCATTTTGCAGGAGATATGTCACAGGGATCTGAAACTTGAGAACACGCTGCTGGATGGGAGCCCTTCTCCGCGTCTTAAAATATGTGACTTTGGTTACTCAAAGGTTAGCTTTGTGATCATTTGCCCCCCCATTGGGTTCTTCAAGAAAATCTAACCTTCTTTCTCTTACTCCTGAATCTTCGTGTCTCAGTCTGGTTTATTGCATTCACAACCCAAGTCGACGGTGGGAACTCCAGCATATATTGCCCCGGAAGTCCTATCTCGGAAGGAGTATGATGGGAAGGTATTATTGGATATATTGATTACGACTGTTATAGGGACAGAAAAAAAAAAGAGTAGCTCTATAGGGAATCTACTACTCTACTTTCATCCTAGCTTTACATTGACATTTGACAATGTGTATAACCGATAGTAGTATATCAAAGGGAGCTGTAAAAAGAAGCTGAACTGATGTTGAAACAACAGATTAGTCACTTCCCATTTCCACTGTTAGTTTGATGGTTTATCAGTTTTAGATTGCAGACGTTTGGTCATGTGGTGTGACGCTCTACGTTATGCTTGTTGGAGGATACCCTTTTGAGGATCCTGATGATCCGAGGAACTTCCGAAAGACCATTGGGGTGAGTTATTAAGTATAACCTTTTCTGTTAGAGAAGTATTCCTCATATGATCTCTATCCAACTCCTTACACCCAACTCTTTACACGGTTATGCTAAAATCTGTATGTGTGATCACCACAGAGAATAATGAGTGTTCAGTACTCTATCCCCGATTACGTACGTGTTTCTGCAGACTGCAAGCAGCTCCTTTCTCGTATTTTCGTAGCCAATCCTGCAAAGGTACTGGTTACTTGTTAGGCTTCCTGGAAATGTTTGTTAAAGTTTGGTTTTGTGCTGATGCTCTTGGTTTATGATATTTCATATAATTGATTTTATCGCTTTGATTGGTTGGATTCACAACCAAAGCTAACCGTTTGAAAACCTCCCTACACAAGAGGATCACCATCCCGGAGATCAAACAGCTGCCTTGGTTCCTCAAGAACTTGCCCAAGGAGCTGGCCGAGATCGAGAAGACCAACTTCAGCGAAGCAGGAGGCTGTGAGCAACCGGCTCAGAGCGTGGAAGACATAATGCGTATCATCGAAGAGGCGAAGGTACCAGGGGAAGGTGCCAAAGCTGGCGGCGAGCAAACTACTAGCGGCGGTGCTGGGATGTCGGATGACTTGGGTTCCTTGGAACTCGAATCTGACCTTAGCAGCGACTTTGTAGCTCAAGTGTAAGAGCATTGCGGGGAGCTGGAGACTTTCGGGTCAATACTTTGGATTCCTTGATCATGCCATTCAGACACTCATTCGTGTGAATTCCAGTTGCTCAATGTCTTTGCTTTCTGGATTTGGGTTCATGGGTTGTGATATCAGATGTCTCAATGGTGCCTTGGGAAATCATTTCTGTGCCAATGAAAAGGAGGATCATATTGTATCTTAACATGTATGTGCAGTTATTATGATATTTCATATTGATACGGTTCGATTCAGTTTCAATAATGTAAGCCTTTTCATTTCGATTGGTCCAATATCAATTTTGATATCTTCAAAAATTCAATCAGACCGAAGAAATTTAGATATAACTAATCGAGTCTTGTAGAAAATAGGATATTTGTGATTTCCAACCACACTAAACTGTAGAAATGCAATGAAACAGTGTCGAACTGGAAAAAAAAAACAGAATGGTAGAAAAACAGTTTTTGAACCCAAAACAGTGGTTGAGTTTTAGTGCTTCAGATCCACTTTGTCATTACGATTTTGATATGTTCTCTCACATTACATCAAAATGAAGAGACGACAACCTTTTTAAAGGCTCAACCTCAAACCCTACAGTGATATGCTACCTCCAAAACTAACACTCTGTTTTTTAAGAAAGGAAAAGGAGATGAGGGAAAAGGGATAGAGGAGAGTGTAGATATCGAGACATTTAACCTTATTTTTTAAGGGAGGAAAGAAGGGGAAGGAAAGAGGGAGGAAAACTCACCGTTACTCCCTACTAGGGATGGCAACAAAACCCGAACCCACGGGTACCCATCCGACCCAACCCGGTCAACGCGGGAAAAACCCGTGTTGACGGGTTTTGGGTCGGGTTTGGGTTTAAACCCGCTACACTATTCACCGGGTCGGATTGGGTTTGGGTTTAGGTAAACCCGCCCCATGGGTACCCGCTCACACACATATAATTACTTTCCCGGTATATTTAATATTCTAAATAATATATGTTCCTTAAACAACTAATATTCTTTATGTTTGTGGAGACATGTATAATTTGTTCTTTCTAATTGTTTAGAATGAAGTTGATATTATGAAGTGGAGAATGAAGAAACTTAGTTGACGAGGAAGACGCTTTCAATTAATCTTAATGTTTATCTTTAATTTTGAACAATTTGTATTGATCATTTGAGGTTTGCTTGTATGCTCTAGATTGGTGTTTTTTGTATGATTAATTTGTATGAGAAAATTGATGTTAAACTTTTATTTTGAAAGAAACTTGTCATTGTAAATTTTTTACCACAAAAACCCACGGGTACCCATGAACCCGCGGATACCCAGCGGGTTGGGTTGGGTTTGAGTTTTTCAAACCCAACGGGTTTTACCCCGGGTTTTTTTGGCGGATAAACTCATGGGTTTGGGTTTGACAAAACCCGCCCCAACCCGACCCATTGCCATCCCTACTCCCTACCCCTCAAATTGGACGAAAAATGACAATATTCCCTTCTTTTCACCTTATAAACCACCTTCTCCCTCAAATAATAATATAATTATACTAATTTCACAATTAACTTCACCCGCACTTTCTCATGTTTGGGTACATCCTTACCAAACTAGACTAATGGAATTCGTTTCTAGTTGCTACTTACTAGCATGAAAACAACTAGATTAATTAATAATATAAAATACTCAAACAAAAATAAGCCTATAAATCATCATATACATAGTTAATAATTTTTCGGAAAGAGTTCTTAACAAAAAAATTATTAATTTGTCCGGGTTAGAGAATTAGGGACTGGGGTTCAATCATTAGAGGTCAAAGTATAGTATTATGCCCAAAATTTCGGTTAATTCGTAATCTCAATAGTAAAGTTCTATGGGCGTACGGTAGTGTGAACGTAAGTGTATACCGTATGCTAGCCAAAATCAGATATATATATTATAGAAACATAAAGTATCACGATTAGAATTTGTCATTAACGGAGATATATAGACAGTAATGCCCAATTTATATTTTTTTTTATTTTTACTTAATATTAGCGTGTGACGTAAAAGTGTGTTACACTCCAAATAAAATGACATTCGAGTGTGAAATTTTTATAGAATGAATCAAATTATCAAGAAATATTAAAAATGAACGAGATATTAAATCGATGAAATTTTTTAATATAGAACCAAGTTAGAAAGAAAAAAAATTGATCCACCATAAGTAATGAAAATATAAACACATAATTAAACTATTTTACTATTATACAAATAATAAAATAATATATTTCACACTTCCCAATACATTTTTCCCTCCCACTTTTCCTTCACTTTACTGCATAAAACAACATTTTCTCTCCCCTACAAATTTTCCCTCCCTTCCTTTTCCTTCCCCTCCAATTTTCCCTTCCCTCGATTTTCTTTCATTCCTTCGAAAACATAGTGTAAAAGACAAACTTAAAACTGAACCAAGTACAAAGGTCACTTTCAGTGTTCCCTAAAGCAAAAACAAGAAGAGGCATTGGCAAAGATGCCCTTCATTGTGGTCCCTCGTCTTCCTTGGGTTCATTCCAAAGCTGTGAGATGTCTAGAGCACACTCCAGCTGGATCAGTCTTCATCTTCATCTTGCTCCAGCTGGTTTACTCTGTTTCCTTGTTCCTTCAGCACCAAGCTTCATTTCTTGTGCTCCAGGGCATAGATAGGTTGAGAGGGAACCACCAAATGATGAATTGCAATACTCCTCCTTGCCAATGCCACTGACCATACCAATCATGATCTTCAAACCTTGGTTTGCTCAGTGAATTGGTGCTTTTCATGTCTTCAGAAGATCATGCCCAATCACTGTCACATAACCCTTCCAAACACACTTCCTTACCTCCTTCAAACTTCAACCTAAGATCAGTGGTACCTTTGATGTACCTTAGCAGTCTTTTAGTTGTGTTGTAGTGGATCGGAATTAGAGCTTGCATAAATTTTGCCAGCAAACCAGAGTCAAACATTATGTCTAGTCTAGTTGCAGACAGATAAAGCAAGCTACCAATCAGACTCCTGTAAACTTTAGGTTCAAATGAACCTGATCCATCTTCTTTTGTCAGTTGGATTCTCACTGGAAGTGGTGTAGAAGCAGCCTTGGCATTCTCGATTCCAAATCTTTTAAAAACTTCATTTTCATACTTAGTCATCAAACTCATATCAATCATTTCAAACTCCTTCATCATACTAGTTTTGAAGTCTTCTATCTACTTCACATTGCTTCCTGTGATCAAGAGATCATCCACATACATAAATCATCACAGTTCCAACCTCATCAGTTCTCACATAGAGAGTTGGTTCACTTGGACTCTTAGCAAACCCCAATTGCATCAGATAATCATCAATTCTGGAGTACCAGGCTCTTGGAGCTTGTTTTAGTCCATAGAGAGCTTTCTTCAGTAGGTAGACATGATCTTCTTTTCCTGGAATCTCAAAGCCTTCAGGCTGCTCAACATATATCTCCTCCTAGAGATATATTTCAATCAAACAACATTGGGGACAAGTCATAAAGGCACAGAACACGTGAATCATACTGGTTTTCAAACATCAACACATGAACAACTTCAATAGCAACCTGGACAACCACCACAAAGGACATTCGAGTGCAGCAAAATCAAGCAACGGGAGTGTCTCCCTTCTGTTCACCAATCTACCAGACTTGACTCAACCACTCACTCAAAACAGTCAACTCATGCATCCAACTCAAGACATCAGAACAGAGACTGAGCAATCTAGGTCCTCACCGGGGTACAAGAGTATAAAGAATATGAAAATGAATCACTCACTCTCGACCAGTGGGGTCAGGACAGTTTAATGCGAAAAATGCGCATGCTATTTCTCTCAATCCCTAACATCTCTTCACCATGATGGCAGCCTCTAAATGCTAGAGTTCACATATAGGATGTCATCACTAACTAATCAGGAGGTCTTAGACACAGGTTCAAATGACTGGCTAGGATCTTGGACATGGGGAAAATGCCTTTTAGGTGGTGGAAGTATTCATATCACAAGGTTCCACATTTCCAAACCCACACAATCACAGTCAAACAAACCGGTATTCCCTTTCTGCTATTCTACAATACTCAACATCTCAAGAGCACAAGAGCGAAGGAGGCATAAACATCAGCATTTCCAAGCCAGATTGCTAAGAAACACTACTTAATGGGCATTACTCAGATTTTTGGTAGTGGCTCTCTTTTGCTTTCAATTTTTCTTTGTTTTTCTTTCATTTTCTTTTCATTTCTTAAGAGAGCCACCACTTCTGCACATATTTCAAACATCTGCCCAACTTTTAAGCACTACCTGCAACACTCACATTCAATTTAATAGAAACAGCAGGGGATATGTAAAAACCACTCTGTGGAACCTTCTAAAAGATGCAACAAGGGTGATTTTTTTCATTATAGACCAAAAGAAAGGATAACACACGGCTCAAAGAGGCTGACTAGGGGATATGACACATCAGGACAGTCAATTTTGGTCGTGGGCTAATCCTATGTCCCCATCATCTTAGCTAGTGACAACGTGAATGCTACACATCATGGAAGAGGGATCTATCGCACAAGAAAGAAACGAGCAGGCTCAAATCTCACATGGCTACCTATATGCTCTATCTCACATTATGATACCCTAAACTAGATGCATAAACGACTGTCAAGAACAAGTGATCAAATCAAGTCACAGTTGGTAAGCAAACCATTGAAAAACTGAACCCCTACACAATTCTACTGCACATTTCAGTCCTCATCATAGGTTGTCCTAGTCACAAACAAGTTGTCATGCATTAATCCGAAACCATTCAATTCATCAATCAAAAAACAGTGCCAATATGATCAAACAGCAGTACTTGGAGCCCTCAAATCGTAAGATTTGGACAGCGGACTAGGCTCCAAGCACCCATATATACGTTCCAATAAATACAAAGAACCCCCCCCACACACACACACACTTAGATGCGACAGTGTCCTCAATGGAGCCGAGGGAAGGGGAACGATGTTACCGTGAAACAGTGGTCAGGAACGTTGACTGGATGGCGGACCAGTCAATAGCAGAGGACTGGACAAGGACCAGTCCGACGGGCACAGAGCTAGAACCAACAAAACACACACATGGGGTGAAAGAAAACATAGTTCCAAGTCAACAATCCACACAATGGGAACAAGAAATAAAAACCAAACACAATCCGGAGTCTAAGTCTGGAAAGAAGGACAAAAGCCAAGCCCCAACTCGATGGGCTAGCAAAACCAGATCACAGCTCGTCGCCTCCATCGCCAGTGGGAGGCGGGTAGTAGTCTTCATGCCCCGGGGACGCCTCCCAAGGGTAGCTCACAGCAGCAGGATCCATGTTCCAGTAGCTCATCATGTAATGTTGAGCTGAAATGATGCGGCGGCGACCTTCGCGCTCACGGTCGAGGCGGGCGTTGAGGTGCTCCTGGCCAGCAAGGATCTGCTCGTTCTGGCGGGAAAGGGCTGCCAGCTGCTCGGCAATGTAGGTGGTGGGTGCTGCAGCAGAGGGGCCGACAGCGAAAGTGGAGGCGCCAGGCGCAGAGGGAGTGGTCCGAGTCCTCGTCCGACGAGTGGTCCGACGGGCTGCATCATCACTCGCCTCGGGGAGCTCCTCACCCTCTGGTTCACGAGGAACAGGGCGAGGAAGGCCCCAGATCCAGACCACGTCCCCGTCGCGCTCCAGTATCAGCTGGCGCCGGAGGGTGTCCCTGGAGAAGGGCGTCGCATCCTGGATGACAGTGAACCCGGAGAGGTCGATGTTGTAGTACCGTGCCAGGGCAGTGACCACCGGCCCACACGCCAGGGGTCGATTACACCGAGAAGCCTTGACAACGGTCCTGGCGATGAGAGAGGACAGATGGAGGTTGTCCACCTCGTGGCTCATGGAGTGCAGGCAATGCAGGGTGCGGAGCTAAAGGTGACTGGTGGAGCCCTCGCTGGGGGTGTAGGATTTCCCCAACAGCTGGTTGATGATGCGCCACTCTGGTCGCAGCTGAGTAGCCGTGGTGTGGCCCGGTGTGAAAATAGCTCCTGCAAACTCCAGGAGGCAGATCCTCTCGAACAACTGCTGGTCCCGAAAGATGGGATTGTCGGGCTCTTCGATTTCCAGGCGACAGGGGAATGGTGGAAGGAGCCCCAATGCCCGACCAAAGTCATCATAGCTAAGGGAGTAGAACTCCCCACCGAGGCGGAACTGGATGGCGTTGCCGTGCGCGCCCGCGTGGGTCCGGAAGTGCTCGAAGGTGGAGTAGAACTCCCAGAGGAGCTCCTGATAAATCGGCTCAGCAAGGCAGAGGAGGCGGCGCCAAGAGAAAGCGCGGATGGCAGCCTCCATTGCCTCGCGAGCACCCAGCTCCTCGAAGACCCTCCAGTCGAGGTAATGGTGTTGAACGACTTTGCGGCGTCGGATGTCCCGCAAAGTCTTCCTCTGGTCGGCGTCGAGCATGTTCAAGTACGTGTTCATTTTTCTGCAGCCACAAAACAGCAGAAACCCAACAACATACATGGAAATTCGTCAATGGTGAGGTCATAATCATTCCCACCCGGGGCCCTCGAATCATAAATTCGGACAGTGGACTAGGCCCCGAGAAAGAAAAAACATTCACAACCAATCACAATCATTCACCATTCAAACTCAAACGCACTTGGAGCCCTCGGGTTATAAACCCGGACAGCAAATTAGGCTCCAAGCGAGACAACCACAACTCATGTTACTTGGTAGGCCAACCAAAAGATGAACAAACAAAGCAAGCAACAAAGTAGGCCTACCGAATTAATTAAAGCACAAACCAATTCCCGAAATTCCTCACTAAACCCACAATATCAATCCTCCACAAATGACAAGTAAAAATAGAGAAGCACACCTGGAGGCACAAGAAGATATCGTGGGGAAGGTGAGGGAAGACCGAGAGACCACAAAAATCGCCGGGAAACTCGCCGGGAGGCTCGCCGGAGTTTCGTCGCCGGCGACTTCACCGGAGCCAAACTGACCCAAAACTTTGGGGAATGAAGCCCTAAGTACCAGGAACGCGGTGGTGGTCGCGGTTTCTCGATTGGAGGTCCAATGAGAGAGATCGGGCCGGAAGAACACCGAAGGGTCGCGGTTCCCGGCGACCCAAACCACCACGAAACTCGACCCCACTGGTAAATACTTGTGGGCGCCGACGAGAGGAGCACGGGGGTGGTCTCGGAATTCAATTTGGAGCTCCGGTGAGTGAGATATGACCGGAAAATCACCGGAGAAGAGGGTGGGGCGATTTTCCGGTGAGAGGAGAGAGGATTTGACCAGAAAAAATGGGGGAGAGAGAGGGGAGACGCGGCCGAATTGATTTTTAAACGATTCTCGGGGGTAATTACGGGCAGGATTACTCCCGTAATTACCCCCTGGCCTGCCCGTAATTTTAAGGCCGAGAGCAGTGTTCCCCTTCTGAACTAATTATGGGCAGGGGGGAAGCGAATTACGGCCGTAATTCATGCCTCCTTGCCCGTAATTTTATTGCCGAGGCCTTTTTTCAGTTCTGGCTTAATTATGGGCAGGGGCCAGGGTAATTACGACCGTAATTTGGCCCCCCATGCCCGTAATTTCATCGCCGAGGGCCCTTTTTCTCCAGTTTTTGAGCTGCAATTTCGAACAATCAAACCCAAACGTGCCCCGGTTCAAAAAATACACCATCATAGACCAAAATAGACCATCCGGGGCACGAGAAACATTCCAGAAAGACTCCAGACAGACTCAATGACTCGAAAACGACAAAAATTAAAAAGGAAAAAGGATAGAAATGCAAATCGTGGTGGGGTTGCCTCCCCACAAGCGCTTCTTTACCGTCTTTTAGCTGGACGCCAGTAGAGGAACTAAGGGTCCTCGAGCTTGATCAGCAGCTCTGCGCGCTCAACAGCACCTCCCAAATACAACTTGAGGAGGTGGCCATTCACCTTGAATGGCTCGGATTGAGCATTGCTGATCTCCACCGCACCATGCGGGAAAACTTGGGTGACCGTGAAGGGACCCGACCACCTCGAACGGAGCTTTCCTGGAAAGAGTTTCAGGCGTGCATTGAAGAGCAGAACACGATCACCTACCTGAAACTCTTTCGGGCCCCTCAATCTAGCGTCGTGGAGACGCTTGGTGCGCTCTTTGTAGAGCACGGTGTTCTCGTAGGCGTGGTAACGCCACTCCTCCAACTCCAGCAGCTGCAACTTACGTTCTGTACCTGCAACACTCAAATCCAGGTTTAGCAGCTTAATGGCCCAGAAGGCCTTGTGCTCTAGCTCTACCGGCAAATGGCACGCCTTCCCATAGACAAGCCTATAGGGAGAAGTGCCAATCGGATTTTTATAGGCAGTCCTATACGCCCAGAGAGCATCATCTAGCTTGGTGGACCAATCCTTGCGGGACTGATCCACCGTCTTTTCAATTATCCGTTTTAATTTTCGGTTCGTCAGCTCGGCCTGCCCATTTGACTGGGGATGGTAGGCCACCGACACCTGATGCTTAACGCCATAGCGAGAGAGGAGTTTAGTGAATTGCCCCTGAAAATGGGTTCCTCTATCACTAATAATGGCTCGAGGTGTCCCGAACCGAGAGAACAGCTGCTTCAGAAATGAGCAGACCCGTCTTGCATCATTGGTGGGCATGGCTTGAGCTTCTGCCCACCTCGAGACGTAGTCCACTGCAACCAATATGTACAGATTGCCAAAAGATGGAGGGAATGGGCCCATGAAATCGATACCCCAAACATAAAAAATTTCACAAATAACAGAGATATGTTGGGGCATCTCATCCCGGGCAGAAATGTTACCTGACCTTTGGCAGCGGTCGCACTGTCGTGCGAAGGTGTCTGCATCTTTGAAGAGCGAGGGCCAATAGAAGCCCGACTGTAGCACCTTCCGCGCAGTGCGGTTTCCTCCATGATGACCTCCAGTAGGTCCCTCGTGGCATTGAGACAGGATGTCTCCCATCTCATGCTCCATGACACAGCGCCGGATCACGCCATCTGCTCCGATTCTGAAGAGGTAAGGATCCTCCCAGAAGTAGTACTTCAGATCGGAGAAGAACTTGCGCTTCGCATGAGTAGCCATCCCCTTGGGTAACTGCTTGCCCACCAGATAATTGGCAAAGTCAGAATACCAAGGGGCCACGCTGTCCACCAGTGTCATAGCCAGCAATCGCTCGCCCGGGAAGGAGTCGTCGATCTCCTCCACGAAGTTGTCCACCGGAGGGGCTTCCAACCGTGAGAGATGATCTTCAGCAACATTCTCGGCTCCTTTCTTGTCCCGGATCTCGATATCAAACTCCTGCAGCAGCAGGATCCATCGGATGAGCCTAGGCTTTGCATCAGCCTTGCTCATCAGGTAGCGAATTGCCGAGTGGTCAGTGTAGACCACCACATGGGAGAGCACCAGATAGGGTCGGAACTTGTCAAACGCATACACCACAACAAGGAGCTCCTTCTCTGTGGTGGTGTAGTTCTCCTGTGCATCGTTCAAGGTCTTAGACGCGTAGTAGATGGGCTGGAAGTGCTTCTCGCGTCTCTGACCCAGAACTGCTCCGACTGCATAGTCACTCGCATCGCACATCAGCTCAAAAGGAAGAGACCAGTCAGGAGTCACCATGATAGGTGCATGGGTAAGCTTCTCCTTCAGAGTCTCAAATGCAGCTGTGCACTCGGGAGTGAACTGGAATGGTGCATCCTTCTCCAGCAGCTTGGTCAAAGGCAGGGCAATCTTCGAGAAATCTTTGATGAAGCGCCGGTAAAAGCCTGCATGACCCAGAAAGCTGCGAATCCCCTTCACAGAAACAGGAGGGGGTAACTGACTGATCGTCTCAATCTTCGCGCGATCCACCTCGATTCCCTGCTTGGAGATCTTGTGCCCGAGCACAATACCCTCACGAACCATGAAATGGCACTTATCCCAGCTGAGTGCCAGATTAGTCTCCTCGCACCTCTTCAGAACGAGTTCCAGGTTATGGAGACAGTGAGTAAAGGAGTCTCCATATACCGAGAAATCATCCATGAATACTTCCATGATCTCTCCAACCAGTCGGTCGAAGATCGCCAGCATGCAGCTCTGGAAGGTCGCCGGTGCATTACACAGCCCAAATGGAATCCTCCGGTAAGCAAAAGTGTCGAAGGGGCAAGTGAATGTGGTCTTCGCCTGATCCTCCGGTGCAATAGGAATCTGGAAGTAACCAGACATGCCATCCAGGAAGCAATAGAACTCATGGCCAGCCAACCTCTCCAGCATCTGATCAATGAAAGGTAGGGGAAAATGATCTTTCCTGGTGGCGTCATTCAGGCGTCGGTAATCGATGCAGACTCTCCAGCCGGTCACGGTCCGCATCGGGATCAACTCCTTCTTCTCATTCGGGACCACAGTCATCCCGCCTTTCTTCGGAACCACCTGAGTGGGGCTGACCCACTTGCTATCAGATATATCAAAGATGATCCCTGCATCCATGAGCTTCACAATCTCCTCTGTGGCTGCCTGACTGGCTTAACCTCATCCTCCATCAAAATTCTGTGGGAGCAGAAGGATGGGCTAATGCCTCTGATGTCGGTGATCTTCCATGCCATGGCCCGGGCATACTTCTGCAGCAGAGCCACCAGCCTGCTCTTCTGCTCGGGTGTCAGATCCGAGCTAATAATAACCGGGAGCTTATTCCCCTCCCGGAGAAATGCATACTCCAGGTGAGATGGGAGGGGTTTAAGCTCCAACTCTGGTGGCTCCTCCAATGATGTAGCGAGCCGGGGCAAGATGGGGATCGGCTTGAATGGTATCTCTCGCCCCT
Source organism: Linum tenue (assembly GCA_946122785.1). Classification (NCBI taxonomy): domain Eukaryota; kingdom Viridiplantae; phylum Streptophyta; class Magnoliopsida; order Malpighiales; family Linaceae; genus Linum; species Linum tenue. The sequence continues at coordinate 35,813,406 of CAMGYJ010000009.1, read as the reverse complement.
CGATCGCAGCCGCGTCCAGCTCCGCAAGCTGCTCCTCCAGCTGCACATCCTGTGATGCCTGTTCCCCTAGCAAAAGACAACGCTCAAGGAAATCATCAGTACCCGCACTCGTGATGGCGAGGGCGGTCTCAAAATCAGCAACAACATCACAGTAATCTAGATCATCATGGAGCTGGGGATGTTTCATATTATCATAAACAGAGAAGGTGATTTGTTCACCCCCCCAGCTCTCAAAATCAGTTTTCCATCATTAACATCAATGAGCGCCTTGGCGGTGGCGAGAAAAGGTCTACCCAGTATCAATGGCACATCAACATCCTCATTTATGTCCAAAATCACAAAATCAACAGGATATGAAAATGGCCCTACTGCGACTATCAAGTCCTCTGCTATACCCCTAGGATGCACAATGGATCTATCAGCAAGCTGGATGCTCATCCTAGTATTACTGGGTTCACCTAGGCTTAGCTTCTTAAACAGTGTATATGGCATGACATTTATGCTAGCGCCTAAATCCGCCAAGGACTTCCCTACATGCAAACTACCAATCATGCAAGGGATAGTGAAACTCCCTGGGTCTTTTCGCTTCTCTGGTAGTTTGTTCTGCAGGATGGCAGAACACTCCTCGTTGAGCATCACCGTTGACATCTCCCCAAGCTTCCTCTTGTTGGTGAGGAGATCCTTCATGAACTTGGCATACTTGGGCATCTTCGATAATGCCTCCACGAAGGGCATGCTAATATTCACCTGCTTCAGCATTGCCATGAATTTGGCAAACTCAGTCTCCAGTCGGTCCTTGTGCAACCGAGTAGGAAAGGGAAGCTGGGGTACATACTCCTTCACCACTGGTTGCGGTTTAGGAGCAGACACCTCAACCTCCTTCTCCATTTCTTCCTGATTAGCTGGAAGTGCTGAAGCAGGGGTCTCTCTCTCCTCTGCCCGAACAGGTGGATCGGCAGTCACCTTGCCACTCCTGGTTGTGATGGCATTGCAGTTGGCATTCGAATCCTGCGGGTGAGGGATGGTCTGACCAGGCAAGGTACCTAGAGTCCTCTGAGCAACAGCCTGGGCAACACTCCCAAGCTGGGTCTGTATATCTCGCAGCACCGCCTGCGTGTTTCTCTGACTAGCTTCTAGCTCCAGGAATTTGCTTGAAGCTTTCTCCATGAACTGCTCGATGTTATTGAACTTATTTGCGCTGGAGGTGGCCAGAGAACCCACCAAATCTCTCCATTCCGCCATCTGGTCACTCTGTACTGGGGCTGCTGGTGCTGCCCCTGTCTGCTGAAATGGTCGCACCTGTGACTGAGGTGGAACTGGCCCCTGTCTGGGCTGGTAGAGTGGCTGCTGTGGCTGCTCAAATTGCCCTTGTCTGGGCTGGTACGGAGGCCTCTGGAAACCAGGTGGTCCCTGGGGAGCTGGTGGCTTGGGATTTGTCCCAGCCCAAGAGAAGTTAGGATGCTGGCGCCACCCCTCGTTATAGGTGTTGCTGTAGGGGTCGAAGCGCCTGGCATTCCCGATAAAGTCCACCTGCTCCTGGGGAGTAGACGATTCCATCATCGCCTGACAGTCCTCCACGGTGTGATGGGAGCTCTCACACCACTGGCAGTGCATCGCCTGCGGCTGTCCTGTACCTGCAATCAAACCAGAACGATCGATAGCTGAAACCAGCTTCGATACCACCTGCACCAAATCAGATGACTAGGTGCCCACAGCATGCACACCCCGTCTTGGTGCTCGTCTCGATCTCCTGGCAGTGCCCCAATCGTACCCGTTCTCCGCCATCTCCTCGAAGATTTGATTCAGCTTAGGCGGGATTTTTGTCAGCATGTTCCCTCCACAAACCGAATCAATCAGCTGCTTGTCCTCCGGGAAGAGGGCGTGATAGAAGGTGCCCACCTTGAAAGCATCATTGAAACCATGATTGGGACACCTGAGAAAGAGACTGGTGTATCTCTCCTAAGCATCCCTGATGGTCTCATCCTCATCCTGAGCAAAATGTGTGATTTGCTTCTGCAGGTCAGCTGTCTTGGATGGAGGATGGTAGCGGGTGAGGAACTTGTCCGCCAGGTTGGCGAACGTGGTGATAGAGCCCGGAGGTCGAGTGTCTAGCCACTCCTTGGCTTGCCCCTCCAGAGTGAATGGGAAGTACCTCAGCTGGATGGCATCTGCTGGTACCCCATTGATCTTGATTCCATCGATGAGCTCGTGGAATCGCCTGAGATGTGATCGGGGGCACTCCCCCTCCTTACCACGGAACACCACTGAACCGCGCAGCATGGTGATTACTGATGTGCTCACCTCAAAATTGTTGGCTGGGACATGAGGGTGTTGAATGGGTGACCTCATATCCGCAACTCTAGCGGTCCAGTAGGATCCCATGGTCTGCTCCTCTGGGTTGATCACATCATGGTTCTGTGGATCAGCCATCTCTTCTTCTTCTTCGATCTGAAACTGTGATAGCGCCTCCTCCGCAGCCAGTCGCGCCTTTACAGCCCGCTTGAAGTTCCTGCAGGTTCGTTCAAGCTCCTGGTCTAATGGTAGTAGATCTCCCGGCTGGCTACGGGTCATGCACTACCTGCACACAATCAGCAGAAGCAACCCGTGAAGGCACACAGGTGGAAGAGAAAAAATGCAATAAAGAAAAAGCTAGAGTAACAAATTCTCACGTTTCCCCAATAACCTAGAGGGTTCCCCGGCAACGGCGCCAAAAACTTGACACTCCAAAACACAACACCAAACTGCGACCAAGTGTAATCGCAGTCCGGGAATGCAGTAACAGGCAAGTTCTATTATCAACCCGGGGTCTAGATCTACTTCTTACTCCGTGATTGTCTATTATCTAGCAAACTAATTCGAGTGATTGTTGTTTAAAGCAAAAGCAGTAAGAAAGCAGGAAATGGTTCGGTTTTCAAAAGCAGGTAAGAGTCACTCGGGAATGAATCCCCCTAGCCCCTTAGTTAGGTTCAATTGTAATTTCCCTGGGTTGATTCACTGCTGATTAGACTGCGAAAGATCCGACAGTAGCTTGGAATCTCTTAAGCTGACCAAGCCCTCTCAGTCAAACTATCCGGCAGACGACTAGTCTTCACCGGGATAGAAAGCTGAAGCAATAAGCACAGAACTCCACTACTGGAATTGAATTCCAGTACAAAGCAGTAAGCTGGCTAACTCTCGTATAGCCAATCTCCTACTATTGAATGAAGAAGCTCTAACAACCTAATCAGATTCTATCTATCTCAGGTTGCAGCAGAAATCAAGAAAAGCTGATCAGACTTCAATCAATTCAATAAACATGCATCATTCGATTAAAATCAAACAGTATAATCATCCCAAGTCATTACAATCAAATCCCTAACACAAGGAACTAGGGTTCTTCATACCCAAGTGAGAGAAAGGTTCTACTCCATAGAGAGAGAAAGGAAAACAGAAATCAGAGTAGTCATACTCATAAAGATGAGGAAAATCTGCTCTGGGATGTCAATCTTCACTCCTAGGGACGCAATCTGGGCTTCAATGGTGAGAAATCCACTCCAAAATAGCTCCTAGGGTTTGTTCTTCGCTCTTACTCTCTCTAAAACTCTGTTTTTGCTCAAGAAACTCGAATACCTCTTCCTTGGCTCGAATCTGCCTCCAAAAACCCGACTCTGGGCGAATTACGGGCTGAATTACGACCGTAATCACGTCCTGCCCGTAATTTTCCCCAAAACGCACGTTTCAATTAAACTGAAGGAGGAAGAGATACGCCCGTAATTTACAAATTACCGCCAGTATTTTAGGAATTACGGTCGTAATTCCCTGCAGCTTTGCCCGTAATTTTAGCGCCGAGAAGAAATCTGCAACACCCCGATATTTGGGTATAGGTTCGACCAAACGATTGGATCAACGGTTGCGTGCGAAGGATTGCAACTATGATGAATTTCTCCATTCATTCTCTCTCTGATTCCCTTATCCTTCCGTTACTTTTTCCCATTCCATTAACCAAATAATTCCCCACCTCCCTGAGCCTAAACCGCCATTTTAACTTAAAATAAATCCCCTCCATTATATACCCCAATTAACAACAACAGCAACGTTTCACTAAGAAGAGGAAAAGAAAGAAAGAAGAAGGGACGTCTCGGTCCTTTTCATTTCCCCCCTTGCAACCGAGCAGCATCAGGGGTGCCATTCCCCTCTCCCTCGCTCTACCCGCACGACCTCCATCGACGAGATTACAACAGCAGCAGGCGACGAGAAAACAACGGCAGGGGCTCCCATCACCGTCCTTGGTCTTGGACGTACAAAACTAGCGGGAAGAAAAGAGGTGGAAACCAAGTTCCCATAGCTTGTTATTAAGTAACAGAGAGGTCCAAAATCCATATGTGGAGTCAGAATCGGCATTGAAGGTCTGTAGATGCCTCGTCGGAGCTTCGCCGGATCTTCGTCGGCGTTCACCGGAATCTGGAAATTTTTGAAGTTCGACCAAACTTCGAAAGGTGGATACGGTCGCATAGAGGGCGATCTCAGGAGCGTCACGATGTCGACGAAATCAAATTCGGACGTCGGATGAGGGAGAACCGAGTCTCCCAAGTTTGAGGAAGAATATGTCAACGATCAGGTACCATTCTTGGGAATTCGAAAAGTTTGAGGATTAAATCTGTAATTTTTCCAGATAGGCCGTGGTCAACTATGTTGACTGGAAAATTACAGTTTCGGTACCTGGTACTTTTAAACTGACAGAATGTTTATTTGGTCATAACTCGATCAATTGACGTCTGATCGAGGAACCGTCGACGCCTATGGAATCGTGGAAACGATGAGAATTTAATGGAAGCGAGTCATGGAATTCTTAGAGCGGAGTCAGAGTCGTTTTCGAGGAATTTGAGGTGAGTGTAAAGGGGGTAAAATCTCCGTCGAGGTCTTTTTAATTTATGCTTTTCGTTTCAAGCTAAGTTATTATTTAGTTAATTTGTGAGTAAGCGCGATTATGTGTATGAGGCATCGCACGCCTACTTAAGATGGAGGCACGCGTTGTGCTTGTGTGTGTATGATTATTGGTAATTGAACCCCCGGGCGGTTGGGCCACTACTGGACGCGGTAGATGGTCGGGTAACTACTGGACGACGAGACGTAACGCAGTAGTTGACGGGCATGGACTGGACGGCGAGACGTAACGCAGTGCCATTGCCGAGTATGGGTATGCAACCGGACGGCGAGACGTAACGCGGTTGGCATATTAGGGTAGGACACCGTACGGCGAGACGTAATGCGGTGGTCCTAGTGTTTTGTGTTTGAGTTAAGGATAGAAGTTGCGAACTTCTATGAGTTAAAGTTGAAATGAGTTATTAAGGATGAAAGTGAGAACGACTTTCATCTAAGAAAAGGAAATGCTAATAACGTGTTTTAGTAAGGAGGTTGCTTAGGGCAAGACCTTAGGAAGTAACGACGAGACTGACCCCTTCTCACTCACCAGGTTGAGGAAGGGTTAGCAGAGGTGGATCCCGAGAAGAAGTAAGATGAGGCAAGCGGTCGTGCCAGTACCGATGATGAGATGTCAAGGAGCTGGTTGAAGAGTATAGTTAAAGTTTGATAGTTGTTTTATGTTTATGGTTATGAGTATATGTACTGGAGATTCAAAGTTCAAGATTCTGTGTTAAGTTGTTTTAAGTATTTGAGATTGAGATTTTGCCCAAGTGGTTGGGGCTTTTTGATTTGAAATTATTAAATAAAGTCAGTTTGTTATTTTAAAAGTGGTTTGGGTTGCTCCGGAGTAACCAGTTTTCGGTTCGAGTTATGGTTTGGTTTCAAAAAGATTCGGGACGTTTCATTTTGGTATCAGAGCCGGCACTCCTCTGTTTCTTGGTCTCTAAGGGATACTGGAGTGACGATCTGAGTTTTCAACGTTTCATTTTTTTAAAAGGAAAGGAAAAAGGATGTCAGGTTTATTGTTTGGCCAAACGAGTCAAGGGTCTTTTAAAGTTTATAGAATCTCCAGTATACTCTAATCATGATTAGGAAAATGATTCTAGGAGACAGTACGAGGTTTTGACACGTCTCAGGAAGGAGAACGAGCAGATTCCTACGAACTTTTAGTGCTAACCCTTTCATAAGTATGAAGAGAAGGTTCCAGGAAGCTCATATCCTACGCAGATGCGAGTTGATCAGAATATGGTTCAGGAAGATGCCAAGTATCTAGTACGTCAACAGGCAATAGCCAAGGAGTTACGACACTTGGCGGTCGTAATCTAGAGGAATGGCTGCAAGGATGGTTCATTGAGTTCGCGGGAAAAATCGAGCGTAGGGACTACGACCCAATGAGTAGTGGAAGTTAGACTTTACGTCACGTTGGGAGCATAAAAAGAGGTATTAGAATACGTCTTAAGGAGCCCGATAAGTCTTCAAGGAGTCTGGCGACAAGTGTTGGAAGGGAGGAGTCATTCAACGAGATAGACGATGTAAGGAACGAGGCTTGGGAAATTCGTGAGGGACAAATTTCGAGGTCGAAATTTTTTCTTAAGGGGGGAGGAAATGTGATACCTCGATTTCGATTTAAGGTCCAACAACAAGTACTAAGTGAGCCGGACCAATAAATTGAATTGAAGTTTTGTCCCGCGGTGCAAGTTCGAGGATTTAAAAGGACAAATATCCACTCGAAGCTACTCGATGCTAACGAGTTTGGGAGAATATCTTTTGTGGCCAAGAGGAAAAGTAAGAAATGAGGTAGACAATGCGGAGGAAAGGTAAGAAATGAGGTAGACAATGCGAGATAAGCAACAGACATCGTTGAGGGTCATATATCAAGAGTGAATTATTGAGCCAAGGAAGCACGAGAATGAGGAGTACGAAAGGATGAGTCCGATCAAATTTCGGGGACGAAATTTTTGTAAGGGTGGAGGAAATGCAACACCCCGATATTTGGGTATAGGTTCGACCAAACGATTGGATCAACGGTTGCGTGCGAAGGATTGCAACTATGATGAATTTCTCCATTCATTCTCTCTCTGATTCCCTTATCCTTCCGTTACTTTTTCCCATTCCATTAACCAAATAATTCCCCACCTCCCTGAGCCTAAACCGCCACTTTAACTTAAAATAAATCCCCTCCATTATATACCCCAATTAACAACAACAGCAACGTTTCACTAAGAAGAGGAAAAGAAAGAAAGAAGAAGGGACGTCTCGGTCCTTTTCATTTCCCCCCCTTGCAACCGAGCAGCATCAGGGGCGCCATTCCCCTCTCCCTCGCTCTACCCGCACGACCTCCATCGACGAGATTACAGCAGCAGCAGGCGACGAGAAAACAACGGCAGGGGCTCCCATCACCGTCCTTGGTCTTGGACGTACAAAACTAGCGGGAAGAAAAGAGGTGGAAACCAAGTTCCCATAGCTTGTTATTAAGTAATAGAGAGGTCCAGAATCCATATGTGGAGTCAGAATCGGCATTGAAGGTCTGTAGATGCCTCGTCGGAGCTTCGTCGGATCTTCGTCGGCGTTCACCGGAATCTGGAAATTTTTGAAGTTCGACCAAACTTCAAAAGGTGGATACGGTCGCCTAGAGGGCGATCTCAGGAGCTTCACGGTGTCGACGAAATCAAATTCGGACGTCGGATGAGGGAGAACCGAGTCTCCCAAGTTTGAGGAAGAATATGTCAACGATCAGGTACCATTCTTGGAAATTCGAAAAGTTTGAGGATTAAATCTGTAATTGTTCCAGATAGGCTGTGGTCAACTATGTTGACTGGAAAATTACAGTTTCGGTACCTGGTACTTTTAAACTGACAGAATGTTTATTTGGTCATAACTCGATCAATTGACGTCTGATCGAGGAACCGTCGACGCCTATGGAATCGTGGAAACGAGGAGAATTTAATGGAAGCGAGTCATGGAATTCTTAGAGTGGAGTCAGAGTCGTTTTCGAGGAATTTGAGGTGAGTGTAAAGGGGGTAAAATCTCCGTCGAGGTCTTTTTAATTTATGCTTTTCGTTTCAAGCTAAGTTATTATTTAGTTAATTTGTGAGTAAGCGCGATTATGTATGTGAGGCATCCCACCGCCTACTTAAGGTGGAGGCACGCGTTGTGCTTGTGTGTGTATGATTATTGGTAATTGAACTCCCGGGCGGTTGGGCCACTACTGGACGCGGTAGATGGTCGGGTCACTACTGGACGGCGAGACGTAACGCAGTAGTTGACGGGCATGGACTGGACGGCGAGACGTAACGCAGTGCCATTGCCGAGTATGGGTATGCAACCGGACGGCGAGACGTAACGCGGTTGGCATATTAGGGTAGGACACCGGACGGCGAGACGTAACGCGGTGGTCCTAGTGTTTTGTGTTTGAGTTAAGGATAGAAGTTGAGAACTTCTATGAGTTAAAGTTGAAATGAGTTATTAAGGATGAAAGTGAGAACGACTTTCATCTAAGAAAAGGAAATGCTAATAACGTGTTTTAGTAAGGAGGTTGCTTAGGGCAAGACCTTAGGAAGTAACGACGAGACTGACCCCTTCTCACTCACCAGGTTGAGGAAGGGTTAGCAGAGGTGGATCCCGAGAAGAAGTAAGATGAGGCAAGCGGTCGTGCCAGTACCGATGATGAGATGTCAAGGAGCTGGTTGAAGAGTATAGTTAAAGTTTGATAGTTGTTTTATGTTTATGGTTATGAGTATATGTACTGGAGATTCAAAGTTCAAGATTCTGTGTTAAGTTGTTTTAAGTATTTGAGATTGAGATTTTGCCCAAGTGGTTGGGGCTTTTTGATTTGAAATTATTAAATAAAGTCAGTTTGTTATTTTAAAAGTGGTTTGGGTTGCTCCGGAGTAACCAGTTTTCGGTTCGAGTTATGGTTTGGTTTCAAAAAGAGTCGGGACGTTTCAAAATCCTGGGGAAAAGGCTCGACAATTGTTTTACGGGCATGCCCTGACAAATTACGGTCGTAATTTTGCAGGGGCTGCCCGTAATTCCTTCTGTGAATCACCATCTGACCTCCAAATGACCCGAAACTTGCGCCTATGCACCCCTTTACTTGCTAGGACCTGAAATACGACAAAACAACACAACCTAGCGTAAAATAGGCCAAGGAACAATCAATTCGAGCCAAAATAGACAGGAAACCAGAGTGAAAACACGTGCAAATACGATGTTATCACTAGGTTTGAACCCATTCCAGGCCTCATAGGGGGGTCTTTCCCTTAACTGACCTTGTTATTAGCCTATTGAGCAGGTAGACTGAAGTGTTCACAACTTCAGCCCAAAACTTTTTGGGAATTTTCTTCTCAAACAACAAGCATCTAGCCATTTTCATGACTATCATGTTCTTTCTCTCACTTATTCCATTTTGCTGTGGAGTATACCTGATTGTGAGCTGATGAAGTACACCCTCAGATGCCAGCCGCTTCTCAAAGGCTTGAGAAGTGTAATCTTTAACATTGTCATATCTCAATATTTTTATCTTCTCATTGCTTTGGTTTTCAATAAATGGCCTTAAACTTCTAGAATTTGGGAAGCGCTTCAAACTTGTTCTTTAGGAAGTAAACCCAATGATATCTTGTCATGTCATCGATGAACAACAAGAAATACTTACTTCCACCCCAAGATTCCGCCTTGAAAGTCCCACATATATTAGTGTGAATCAGTCCAAACTTCACAAGAGCTCTCTAGTTGTGTTTCTTAGGAAAGGGCAACCTGTGTTGTTTTCCAAGCTAACAGATTTCACACACTCCTTCATTCAACTCAAGAATAGGTAAATCCTTTAACAAACCATCTTGAGCCATTTTAACCATGGTATGTTGACTGAAATGACCTAGCCTACTGTGCCAGAGAGCTGATTGATCATTTCTAGTCACTACAGCCATGTTAGCCGTTTTCATTTTCAAGGCAAAACTCCTTTGAATCATAGAGAGATCAAACAGTTTATCTCTCCCTTAGAATCATACACAACACAAGACTTGTTTTGCATTTCCAAAGAGTAATAATTTTCAAGCATTTGTCCTACACTAAGCAAGTTCTTAGCTAGAGCAGGAACAAATAGAACTTCAGGGATTACCATAAGTCCAAAGGCAGTTTGCACTGAAACTGATCCTTTCCATTGAACTAATAGCAGATCACCATTCCCAATCTTCACTTTAGAGTTGTAGGACTTCTCCAGATCTAGAAAGTACTCCTCATTATTTTTCATATGATTTGTACATCCAGTATCCAGAATCCCGTCCTCACTATTGCTTGTTGTTGTGAAACAGGTGACCATAAACATTCATTCTTTCTTGTTCTATTCATTTGCTTCTGCAATGGCCACTTGCTCCCTGATGCTCTTGTTTTTACAGAACTTTTCAACATGCCCAAGTCTTTTGCATGACCTGCATTGCACATTAGGTCTATACCAACAGTAGTTCTTAGTGTGATTGGTTTTCTTACAAATGGGACAAGGAGGATAGGCCTTCTTCTCAATTGATTTCTCAATCTGTTCCTCCATACCCTTTTTCTTCTTTCCATGAGTTTTCTTGACTCCAGAACTTTGGCCTTTGGCCTTTTGTTGCCTTACAACCAAAGCTTCTTCTGAGTTGTCATCATTTCTAATGGAACTCCTCAACTCAGTTGCTTGCAAAGAGTTGATCAGCTGAGTTATGCTTAGTGTAGTTAGATATTGTGTTTCCTCCAGAGTTGAGATCTTAGGCTCAAATTTTTCAGGCACAATAACTAAGATCTTCTCAACAACCCTAGAATCATCAAAAGTCTCACCAAGAAGCCTTAGTTGATTTACATTCTTCATGATTCTATCCAGATTGTCTTTAGTACATTCACCTTCCTTCATTCTCAGACCTTCAAACTCTCTTCTAAGATTCGGAGCTTGCATTTGTTTACCTCTGTCAGACCCTTAGAACTCTTCTTCTAGTTTGTCCCAAGCTAGCTTTGTTGTTGTGCAAGTCATGATTCTGGAGAAGACTTTCTCAGTGACTACAACATGGATGCAGGTGAGAGCCTTGTGGGTTTTAGCTACTTCTTCAGCATATCTGGTTTGGTGATTTAGAGAAGCATTTGCTGGAAGTGGATCCACCACTCTTCCATTCACAGGCTCCCAGATATCATTCCCTTGCATGAATGACTATCTTTACAACCATATCTGGTAGTTCTTATCATTGAAAACTGGGGGCGAGGTCAGAGAGAGTCCAGTTGAAGTCATTTTTGTGTAACTTGCAACTAGTAGAGGTCAAGAAAAAGAAGAAGAACACTCAACCCTCACAAAGCCTCACTGATTCACTCTGAAGAAAAGCCTCATGATCCCTCTAAAAGATCAAGAGGGCTCTGATACCACGTGTAGAAAACAGGATATTTGTGATTTTCAGCCACACCAAACTGCAGGTATGCAATGAAACTGTGTAGAATTGAAGAAACAGAATGGTAGAAAAACAGTTTTTGAACCCAAAACAGTGGCTGAGCTTTAGTGCTTCAGATCCACTTTGTTATTTCGATTTTGATATATTCTCTCACATTACATCAAAATGAAGAGACAACAACCTTTTTAAAGGCTCAAACTCAAACCCTAGGCTGATTTGCTACCTCCAAAACTAAAAGACAAAAGCCAGTGGCTAAGCTTTAGTGCTTCAGATCCACTTTGTTATTTCGATTTTGATATATTCTCTCACATTACATCAAAATGAAGAGACAACAACCTTTTTAAAGGCTCAAACTCAAACCCTAGGCTGATTTGCTACCTCCAAAACTAAAAGACAAAAGCTTAAAACTGAACCAAGTACAAGGGTCACTTTCAGTGTTCACCAAAAGCAAAAACAAGAAGAGGCATTGGCAAAGATTCCCTTCATTGTGGTCCCTCGTCTTCCTTGGCTTCATTCCAAAGCTGTGAGATGTCCAGAGCACCCTCCAGCCGGATCAGCCTTCATCTTCATCTTGCTCAACTGGTTTCCACTGTTTCCCTTGTTCTTTCAGCACCAAGCTTCATTTCTTGTGCTCCAAGGCATAGATAGGTTGAGAGGGAACCACCGTTGATGAAATGTAACAAGTCTAATGCATTTTTGTTAAGAAACTCATGGAAACTATAAATAACTACAAGAGAATATTAGAGGGGAAAGACACAAAAGAAGAGAGGGGGAAAAGAGCTTTCTTATTCATTCTTCACTTTTGATACAATGGTGTGCTCTATTTATAGGCACGCCTTGGTAACCACTACATCCTTATATCAATGAGAGATAATGAAACATAAAAGAGCTATCAAATGTAGGAATAAGGGTTACATGTAACTCCCAAGTGAGCATCTAATGTGGTAATGGCAATGGTCATCCATATATCAATATTTACATAATACTCCCCCTTGGATGACCACTAGATTGCATTATGCTATCTCATACTGCCTCGTTAAAAACATTACCAGGAAAACCCAGTGGAAAAAAACCATGGTTAAGGAAAAAAGAGTGTAGTACGTATATGCTTGACTCATTCTAACTACAACATCCCGATCGACGACCAAGTATAACCCCCGACCGGGTGTAGCATAGGGAAAGCAAGCAATAAGAATTTATCATACCACGGGGATCTAGGCTTACCCTACTTAGGTTTAGGCAGTGGCGGATCCATAATGTTTTTTTTCGTTGAATAATCCATAGTTTTTTTATAGGGGTGTCCTCTTCCAAAAATTAAAATAAATTAAAAATAAATAATTCATAAATCAGAAAATACCCGACTAGTATAACTTTTAACAATAGGTCAGGACATATTTTCATATTTTGAAAAAAAGAATATAAAATAGACTCAATATCTACATTGCTCAACAAATCTGTATATCCTACTAGACAATAATTCACGAACTGATCGCATATTCGATTTCTATCCTTGTTCTTGATGTAACTCAAAGTTGAAAGACTCTTCTAACTATTATTGTGTAACCATGAAATCAATTCACATTAAGGATAACATGTAATTACTTTAATTGTTAGGTTTTGAAAATAATTGGGGATAAGTGTTTAAAATATAACAAGAAATGAGTTGAAACCTAGAGAATATGTTTAATAATAGTAGTGTCTTAGGTTTGAATAACACAAACTACCATTTATATTTTTTAATCATACACAAATTACTACCGAGATTAGTATAATCATTTTTTTCAAAATTTAAGGGTGCCCCGGATTACCGATTATAATTTTTTTATCCATACGAAATTATTATTGTGGGTTGGATAATCGTTCTCCGAAATTTTAGGGGTATCTCGGGACACCCCTAATGATCCATGTATCCGCCACTGGGTTTAGGGTTCGTTATCTAGCCAACCTAAGATAGTGATTGATAGAATTAAACTAACAAACCTAGACTAACCACTAACCTAGCTATTTACAAGGTGGGGGAGCTCTCTTGGGTTGAATCATCCTAGGTCCGTTCTTTGGATCGATGTTGGGTATCCTCCTAGCTCGATCAACTCAAATACACTACCATTTAGAGATTGACTCCCTCGGGAATGACCTGGAATGGCGAATCGATGGATGGGTAGTGCTCTATTCAACCTAGGGTTTCATATAATGCTAGGAGACCAGTCGAATCAACTCTCTCGGGGACTACACGGACAATGTACGATAGGAGTGACCCGAATACGCTAAAAGGGGGGCTCTAATAAGGGGATTATCTCTCTCCTAGGTCAAAAGCTCAATACATGAAAATGGAAACCCAACTCATGCCATTCATGAAAACATCCATCAATTAAGTAAAATCATCAATCAATCATGGAGTTTTTCACATATATCAATATTAAACCCAAATCTAGACCTAGGGTTCTTAAACCCAAGAGAAGAGGGTGAGTTTCTAGAGAGAGAGAGAGAGAGAGAGAGAGAGAGAGAAGAGATTACAAAGAAACCTCTAGATCTTCATCTTCTTCTTCTAGGCTGGATTCCTAGCTCCCAAGCTTGATCAATGCCTTCAATTAAGCTCCAAGATCACTCTCTCTCTCACTAGAACTCCCCTTTGGTGTTTTGGGTTGAAACCCTAGAGAAAGAAAGTGTTCCTTCTCCAAAAACCAGCTCTCTCTTCTTCTTCCTTCTGCTGTTGTTTTTATATTTGCCCAAATGTGCCCAGTTCACGGCCGCGTTGGCCGGTTCACGGCCGTGAACATCTTAACGCGTCCGTGAACTCAGCGTCATCTCCAAAATGCACCACTTCACTCTCTAGGGTTCACAGTTTGTGCTCCAAGTCCAAGGTCTTAGAGACCGTGAACTGCCTTGTGTCAGTAACCTCTCGAACCTCGCCGGACTTTGGACTTTGGACTTTTCTTTGGTCTTTTTGCGCTTTTCGACCTCCAATCGTCCCAAAACTCGTCCTCGACCCTTCCACGCGTGCTAGGACTTGAAATGTATCAAAACAAGCACAACCTAGAGTGAAATATGTCGAGGTACGATGAAATGCAAAGTCAAATGTTCAAGATATGAGGGGGGAAATGTGTACAATTGGACCCGAATCACTCCCTCACACTTGAACGTTTGCCTGTCCCCAAGCAAACCAAGTATAAAACAAGGTAAGCTTGCAACTTCTCTTTTTCAACAAATTTTTTGAGGCATGTCATAGGGCACAAAACGAATGAATCACAATGGTTATTTGACACCGACCTATGGACAAAAACAAATTAATCATGGCAACCACCACAAACGACATTCGACTGTGTTAAGATTGTGCAAATGAAGAGTTCTCACATTATTCAAGAACCAACATACAACATGCCTCGACGACTCACCAGTCATAGTTACTCATGCATGAAGATCACATCATAGGAACAAACGATCGAGCAACCTAGGTCCTCACCAGGGTATAAGAAATGAACAAAACATGATGAATGAATAACTCACTCTCGACTAGTAGGTTCAGGACCATTTGATGCAAAATATGTGCACATTCACGCTCACTCCTAACATCCCTTTACCATGATTGTAGCCTCTAAATGCTAGAGCTCACAAGATGGGTGTCATTGCTAGCTTGTATAAAGGTGTTAGACACATGTTCAAATGATTGGCTATGGTCTAGGACATGGGGAAATGGTTTTTTGAGTGGTGGAAAACATAACAAGAGGTTCCACATCATCGCCCTAAAACCAAAACAAGGTTCTATTGTTTCGAATAGAACCTTCTTCTACAAGCAATGGCCACTAGCTTCGGCCAATAACCGCACTTCCCCCAAATTCCAAACTACAACCAATCACCAAACCATGTCACACATACTTTCTTGCTACATTTGCTATTCAATTTCAAGCACAAGAGTGTGGTAGGCAAACAACATGTAAGTGATCCTAAAGCTTGCATGCTAAGCAACACTTCTAAGAGCATGTTCAACATTTATTATATTTTTTGTGGCATCTCTCTTTTCTCCTTTGCCCTTTTATTGATTTATTTTTTTCTCTTTTTCTTTTTCTTCTTTTTCTTAAGGAATAATGCTCCCTTTTACGAACTACCTCCACACTCACTTCACTTCTTAGCAAAACCATACACAAATCACTCATGTGGAACCTCGTTTAAGCTCAAATGGTATGAATGGAGCTTCCAAACACAAGGGTGACTCGATAACGGTGTAGACATGAAGAAAGTAGGGTCGCTCTATCTAAATCAATCAAGCTCAAGTAGCGTGAGCTACCTAACTCTAGAACGACCCTTAGACACACGACTCAAAGGGGTTTACTAAGGGATTATATGATCGGGTCGGTCAACATTTGGGTCGTGGACTAAACCTATGCCCCCATCTTCCTCGCTAACAACAACGTGAATTTTATGCATCATGTAAAGGGGGATCTATTGCACAAGAATGAAACGAACGACACAAGTTTCACATGGCTACCTAGGTGCTCATTCATTCGTTCTAATTCCCTAAACTCGATGCAAAGGCAACTGTGAAAAGCAAGTAATCGATTCATAACATCTATCTGCTCACAAACACATGAGAAATGAACCTATGCACAAACCCAATACAAGTCTCAATCATCATAATAGGATGCCCACAATCACAAGCAAATCATCCATAGATCATGCTAATACCCACGAGATTCAAAACAAATCACCAAAAGTGACTTTATGATCATGCAAATGTAGAAGTTGTTATGCTTGGAGCCCTCAAATTTTAAAAATTTGGGCATACAATAAGGCTCCAAGCATTCAAGATCACACCAATCATTCACACAAACATGCATAATGGACTACCCCCCCCCCCCCCCCCCACACACACACAAACACACTTAAACTCGACATTTCCCTCAATGGCGTAAAGTAAGGAGGTAGAACGATGTTACCGGATACGATGTGAATGTTGGTGGTAGGGATCGGAGGTCGGGCGAGATCCGAAAGAGTAGGGAGACGGCAAAACACCACCAAAATCTCTCCAATGGTCTTCTTATTGGAGCGGAAAGCAAACAAACCGATGGTAGATGGGTTGCCTTCCACCAAGTTTCGGTCCACCCTAGAACCTCCTTGAAGTTGAGGTTCTCATCGGTGAGGTGATGTCTCAAGTCACGAGCATTGGACGATTCCATGATTGAGGGCTCATGAACTTGAGTTGTCATGAGGCTCCACCCACGAGACCTCTCCTTCTTTCCTACTCCTTCTTTCGCTTTGCCCCACACCATGTAATGCATCATCGATTTACCACCATCGCGTCCACCAAGAGGGATTGCCAATGGTTTGGCCTTGGCTTGGCAATGAGCCGCAAATGGGTCCTTCTCCAAAAGTGCATCGAGGTCGGGTGGAAAGCTTTCATAGCCCTCGTAACTTTTGGATGCTTCATCCACCTCGATCTCGTCTTTATCTTGGACGCCACTTGCTCCTTCTACTTCATCTTCAACCTTCATTCCTTCTTCTTCAATTTCCTCCCCTTAGGAGTTAGGAACACTCGAGATCTTCCCCCTCTTTAATGCTTTCTTCCTCCTCTTCCTTCTCCTTCCCATTCGTGTCCCCAAGCATGGTTTGGAGGGCAAGATGCCATGCAAGATCATAGAAGGGATTCTCTTGCTCCTCCATACTCGTGTGTTGGTCTTCAAAGTTGCTTTCGGGAAGGGGAAAATGATGGGAGTCGTCAATGCAACCTTCTTGTTTGTTCTCACCACGAGAGCTCTCCGGGGTGAGTTCCTCTTGCTCCACATGGTTTTCATTGATCGCCCTTTCAACCTCCTCGTTCTCCCCCAATGATGAGAGGCGATAGCTTTCACAAGCTCGTGCCACTTTCTTTTCTAGTGTCAAACCGGGAGTAGGGAGGAGTTGGAAATCCATGTCGGAGCTCATTCTTCCAAAGTTCTCATGGCTCGCCTCTTCGGCTTCCTCTATTTCTTCCAATGGCAGGAGGCGATTGTGAGCAAGTTGTGCACATGTTTGCTCTACAAGCCCTCCTAGCCTCTTCGTGCATCGAAGGAGCTCCTCTGATTCCCAAAGAAAGGTTGAGTCGATAGGGCGGGTGATGGGAAGGTCCAAATTGGAGCATCCCTCGTCGGTACCCTGGGCAAATTTCTCCACCATGAGCTCCAATTTTCTCTTTGGCTCCGGTTGTGGAGTGGCACATGGTCTTGATGATTTTCCCATGAAGGCTTCCATGGTCAACTCCAACTTGTATTTCTCCTCGGGTTGCGGAGGGAAATCTTTATGGGGAAGCCTCTTCATATCCCCAATGGTATGGTTGTTCTTCTTGGAAGGGGGATTGGTAATAGAACCCGGATCCTTGGCTTCCCCCTTCTTATTCACTCCGTGAAGCTCTGGGGTACCCCCATTCGGGTGGTTGTGGATACCCCCACATATTGTAGAAGCCATTGGGATCCATGATTCATAAGCTACACAAACAAAAACACAAAAACAGAATCAAACAAACACAAGCCACCCTTCTAAGAGAGGAGTGGGTCAACAAACACAAAACACAAAACAAAACGACTAAAGTTATGAACTAACCCTTTTTAAAATAACCTAGAATGGGTTTTCGGCAACGGCGTCAAAAACTTGACTCGCACGAAACAACACCGCGAATTAATCCCAACTAGAGCCCAAGTTTTTAAACTCTAGCCGGGTGCAGTATAGGGCAAGTATTTAATTGTCAAACCCGGGCCGGTCCATGTACCCCTACTTCAATCGATTAATTTTTTATCTAGCAAAACGGTTTTGGGTTTAAAACTATGAAAACTACAAATGAAAACAAGCAAGTAAGGTAAAATGGGTGGAAAACTCTAGGTGAGGAGCTTCACTAGGGTGTTGCTTTCCCCTAACCAACTACCAAGAACTGTGGGATTGAATTAAGCGGCATGTGACAAAGCAATTATGACCCGTTGGAGGTGCAACAATGGTTGGAAATCATTCCCCCAATTGCTAGGCCAAGGTAGGTTTCGACCCCCAGCTGAAGCTTGCTGAACATCTGACGGAGAGCGTGAGACAGAAGCATTTTCACCGGAATCAGGGATACGGGGCACCCCACTGAAGGGTCAAAGGCGACAATTGTAGCCCTCTTGGCCCAAGCAATTGAGGGCTGACTACATTCTCCCTCAAACCAAGGGTTTGGACGATATAATCACAATTAACCCAGATGTCTAATACAAGCTTAGAGGTTTGCCCTTAATTAACTTAGAATAGGAGGCATGTAATGCCCAAGGAAACCCATCTGTAAAAGAGCCTCTTAACCAAAGGAGGTCTCTTCTCTAATCTAGGTTAGAATGGTACTTAGATTGATAGGCTTTCAAACAACACAATCATTCATGAATAATACCTCAAACCTCAAATTAAACACCTCCATCACACAATCATTCAATCCACACAATCAATTACATGATAGGATTTAGGGTTCTAGAACACCCAAGTGAAAAAGGAAACTACTTCATGCTAGATAAAGGAAGAACACAAAGGAATAAGAAAGAATCATCATTGTGATGCCTCCAACCCTCCTTGTGCTTGTAGAACTCCTCATTGGGAGAGGATCTTCCAAAATCTTCACTTGGAGCAAACCCTAGCCTCTTCTCTCTCTTGGTTCTTCACTTTTTCTCTCTATGGTTTCAAGAAGAAGGATCTCCCCCCTTGGGGCTCTCCCTCTCTCTTCCTTTCAGCTCACACTATATACTGGGATCGGACTCAGTTCATGACTTCAGTTCACGGCCGTGAACTACTCAACGCGTCCGTGAACTCAGAGTGCTGTGTTGAAACACACCGCTTCACTCACTTGAGTTCACAGTTTGCACTCAAAGTTCACGGTCTTGGGGACCGTGAACTCACTCAGCGTCAATAACCTCTGAAACCGCCCTAGACGCTTTGCGGTTCACGGTTAATGGTTCCAGTTCACGGCCTTAGGAGGCCGTGAACTCCAATGGGAAACCGTGAACATTGCCTGAATCCTGGACGCCTGCGGTTCACTGTTACGAGGCAATTGTCACGGTGTTTGTGACGTTTTTCGGTTTTTGCGCTTTTTTCGACCTTCAATCGTCCCAAATTTTGTGTTCGACCCTTCCACACGTGCTAGGACCTGATATGTATCAAAACAAGAACAACCTAGCGTGAAATATGCCGAGAGACGATACAAAGCCAAACTATCAAGAAATGCGGGGTAAAATGTGTACAATTAGACCCGAATCAATGCTCCCCCTCATGACCACATCACTTTAAATCTTTTAGTCGTTGAACTCAAATTTCATGAACAACTTTTAGAAAGATTGTTGTCGGGAGTGAGTTAGTGAACAATCTTCTATATTGTCAATTTGATGCATGACCTTCACATTTTTTTCATACATGATCGTCAGGATCATTTCCTTTGGAAATAATTCACAGCAACAAGTTCTTTAGATATGGTGAATCACAAAGTATAACGAAATACATTCAGGACTTTCCAACATTACCTTCCTTGCACATAAAAGGATCTTAAATCCTTCAATTTAACTTATTTCTCTAAGCAATCAGCTGCTTTAGGAAGCTCTTCAAGAGATCCAATAATAGTCATATCATCAACATAATATCATATTGTCACAAAGAAATGATGCAAGCAATTCGTTCATATCACGAAAGATAATAACAGAACTCACATCATAGAAACAATATGAACTCGACAAAACACAAACCGTACTTTAAAGTAATACACAACACATAAACTAATAATTTAAAATCCTTGAAGCACATACAGACAACACAACAACATATGCACAATGCAAATACTCTAATGCACTCTATCCGAATTTAAACTCTTAAGGTCCATTCACCCTTCTATTATAGGTGTTCACCTAAACCAGTATTTCACATTCGATAGAAGAGTATTTTCTTAGTTTATCGATATATGTTCTCGAGAACTTTACTTCTCAACTTCAGGTAAATTAATCCTTCTAGGAGTTTCAAATATATATATAACATCTTCAGGGAATTCAAACAAATAGGCTTTCACATCAATTTTCAAACATTGATTTGAAAAGGTAGTTGCATCCACCACAGGGGAGCATAACTCCTCTCAAACAATGATAGGTCTCTTCGAGAAACCCATTGCAAAACATTATGATGTATCTCTCACAATTTCATATTTTCCAATAGCACAAGAATTTGTTTTTATCTCGCCACTTTTACCCTTTTCAAGTGTAAGGACTTCTAGTCCTTAAACATTATGCTCATTGAGCAAGTTTCATGATTTCTTTCTATATCGGCTAATAACATCATCATTTTCATGAAGCAATAGAGTTTTACTTTTGATCCTCACTTGTATATATCATATTTAGTACTGAAGTACAACAAATTTTGTCGACAATGACTTCATTATGGTTCCAGTATTGTAGTTGATAGACCGATAATTACACATGTTTCCACCTCTTTTCTGAAGCCGTTTAAGATGTTGATTCTCGTGTTTTAAGCCGATTTCACGCGAGGTTGTACGTTTATGTCATATTTCAGGACTTGGCGGTGGAATCAAGGCGAAGGAACGAGATTCGGGTCAAAAGGAGCAAGTGAGGCTTGAAGTGTGCTTGAGAGCCAAAATACCCGGCCATGAGCAGAAATACCCGACCGGGTATTTTCTGGCCATGGTCGGGAATTTCTGTCTTTGGGCGTCCGTGAGAAACAGAAGGGGGCCCGGGCAAAAGGCAAAAATCCCCGGTCGGGGATTATTGGAAGAGACCGGGGATTTTCCCTGAGGCCGAAACGGTGCGCTTCAATTATACCCGGTCGAGACCCAAAATACCCGACCGGGTATCGCGATCTGGCAGCTGATTTAAGGGAAAGGAAGGCCAACATTCAAGGGTTCCGAGTTTTTGAGAGAGAAAGCGACGAACCAGAGTTCCCAAGTGCCATAGCTTGATCTTCATCACCATTGGAGCCCGGCTTGAGCTTAGAGAAATGCCGATTGAACGTCCAGGAGCAGAAATCCATCTTCACAGTATGATTTCTGCGTCTGAATCTGCTTGTGCTTCTTTCTCTATGGAGTAGTTTCCCCATTCATCTAGGTATGGGGAACCCTAGATTTGTATGCTAGGTCTGATTGTATGAACCCAAGTACAGAGTTTGTGAATTGATTATATTCGATTGAGGTTTGAATGATTGAATGACTTGAATCCTGATCAAATTCCTGTTGTTTCTGCTTTGACCTAGAATGAGAATATCTGCCTAGGTTGACAGAGTATCCTTAATTGAAGGTAGCGAATTGGTGACTTTAGTCGATGAGCCAATTTGCTATTCTGTACCAAATTCAATTCGGTAGTGGAGGTTTGGCTCGTTAGGGCCTCAATATGTTTACTCCGGTGGAGGCTAGTCGCCCGCTAGAGACTCAGATTGAGAGGGTCTGAAGACCTTTAGTCGAGACTTCAGACTATTTAAGAACCTTCCGCAGTATAACTTTCCTGAAAACTGAACTTGGTAAATTACAATCCGGCTTAACTGCAGTCTAGGGGGAACCATATCCGGGTGACCTCTCTTGACTTGAACAACCGTTTAACTTGCTTTGCGTTTTTGTTTGTTTGAATCTCCACTAAAAGTTCACTGCTAGATAACGAGAATTCACCGAGTAGTCATCACATCTAGGACCCGGGTTGACAATAAAACCCAAACCCGCTATACTACGCTATAGGAAGTGGTTACACTTGGCCATTTTCTAGAGTGACAGTAGGAGTGAGTCAAGTTTTTGGCTCCGTTGTCGGGGACGGCTAGGTTGTTGAAGAAAAGTGATTTCTGTTACTTTGGCATTTTCATTTTCGCATTGAGTGTTTGTTCTTTCCCACTTGTGCCTTCACGGGTTTGCATCGCTTGATTGTGTGCAGATAGTGCATGACCCGTAGCCAGTCGGGAGGTTTACTGTCGTTGGATCCAGAGATTGAACGCACCTGCAACCAACTTCGAAGACAACAGCGAGCTAGACTGGCTACGGTGGAGCGCAGAGACGGCCAATTGAGCAGCGAGTCCGAGGACGAGTACGAGATGGAGGGCGATCACAACCCACCTCCGGTGAACCAGATCCTGGGGAACGACCCCAATCCCCAGGGAGCTGGGGTTCATCATCATCCACCACCACCGGGTCCCACCTTGGAGTACTACTACACTCCACGGATTGCCGACATCCGCCCGGTCATCCTCTATCCACCCATTCCAGCAAACAACTTCGAGATCAAGCCATGCTGGATTCAACTCATTATATCCTCTATCCAGTTCCATGGCTTGAAGGATGAGGTGGCCCGGGTGCATTTTTCCCGTTTTCTGCAGCTGACGAACGGGTTCAAGCTGAACGGTGTCCCGGATGATGCAATCTGCCTTCACCTTTTCCCCCATTCTCTGGCGGGGAATGCTAAGAGGTGGTTGGAGACCCAGCCCCCACTGTCCATCACTTCTTGGGACGATCTGGCAGACAAGTTCGTGCACAGGTACTATCCGGCATCGAAGACCACAGAGATTCAGCGAGAGATCACTCACTTCCGCCAAGAGCCAGATGAGTCACTTCGTGATGCATGGGAGCGGTACATGGGATACTTCTGGCAGTGTCCCCATCATGGCTTCAGTGATGTATTCACAGTGGGGAACTTCTACAGCGCCCTCACTCCAGATAGCCAGAGGGTGATTGAGTCTCTATGCCCAGGAGGGGATATTCTCACTAAGACTCCACCCGAGCTGAACCAGATGATCAGTACCTTGGCTGCCCGCGATCATTCCCGGGGGAGAGCAGTAGAGGCAGACAGTCCCGGGACCAGAGTGTGCACGCTATGGAGGCCCGGTCCGGGTTAGAGCAGCAGGTGGATGAGTTGGTGCAGACATTGAAGCAGCCCAGCAGCCTCCTTCCGGGCCGCGGTGTAGCTTCGCCTCCAGTAGCTCAGTGTCAGTGGTGTGAGAGCCCGAATCACCTGGTGGAGGATTGTCAGTCTATGAGGGAGTCCTCTACTCCCCAAGAGCAGGTGGACTTCATCGCTAATGCTCGGCGCCTGGACCCATACAGCAACACCTACAATGAAGGATGGCGCCAGCATCCCAACTTCGCCTGGAGCAGCAACACCACCAAACCACCTGGTTTCCCAGCACCAGCGGGTGGTTTTCAGCAGAGGAAGCCCTTCCAGGCTCGGCAGGGGCCACCACCACAGCAGCAGCCCTACCAGACTAGGCAAGGGCAGCCGTTCCAGCAGCCTCAGCGCCAGTATGTTCAGCCTCGAGCAGCCGCAGCTCCAGATAATCAAATGGCTGATCTGAAGAATATTCTGCAGGCGTTCATGACTACCAGCCATTCGAATTTCACGAGGATGGATCAGAACATAGCCTCACTAGAGGTAGGCCAGAGAAACCAAGGTGCCATTCTGCAAGATCTACAGAATCAGATTGGGAGTTTAGCTCGCCAGAACACTACCAGGGCACCGGGGACTCTGCCTGCCACCACTGTTCCTAACCCTCGTGACCCTCTCCAGCAGCTGGACGCCATCACCACCAGGAGTGGAAAGACCACATCTGCTGCTCCTGCCCAGCCCGGGCGAGACGACCCACTACCTGCTTCAGCACCTCCAGCTGATACTGCAGAAGTGGGGGAAGGCAGCGAAGCACCTGCTCCCAAGCCGCAGCCTGTGGTTAAGGAGCATACACCCCAGCTGCCCTTCCCCACTCGACTTCATAAAGACAAGCTGGAGACAGAGTTTGCCAAGTTCATGGCAATGTTGAAGCAGGTCAACATCAGCATGTCGTTCGTGGAGGCACTGTCGAAGATGCCCAAGTATGCCAAGTTCATGAAAGACCTCCTCACCAACAAGAAGAAACTTGGGGATCTTTCGACAGTGATGCTAAGCGAGGAGTGTTCTGCTATCCTGCAGAACAAGCTGCCCGAGAAGCGCAAAGACCCAGGGAGTTTCACTATCCCTCTTGTTATTGGCAGCATGCATGTAGGAAAGTCCTTGGCGGACCTAGGCGCTAGCATAAATGTAATGCCTTACAAATTGTTTAAGAAGCTAGACCTAGGTGAACCTAGAGCTACTAGGATGAGCATTCAGTTAGCTGATCGTTCCATCGTGCATCCTAGGGGTATCATTGAGGATTTGCTTGTTAAAGTTGGTGCATTCACATATCCTATTGACTTTGTTATTTTGGATATAAATGAAGATGTGGATGTGCCTTTGATTTTGGGTAGACCATTTCTCGCCACCGCCAAGGCGCTTATTGATGTGCATAGTGGTAAATTGATCTTGCGTGCTGGTGATAAACAGGCTACTTTTTCTGTGTCTGACAATGGGAAACATTCTCACTTGCATGATGACATAGATTACTGTGATGTGCTTACCGATTTTGAGACCGCACTCGCCATCACGAGTGCGGGTACTGATGATGCTCTTGAGCGTTGTATTTTGCTAGGTGAGCAGGCATCGCAGGAGCCACAGCTGGCGGAGCAGTTGGCCGCATTGGAGAGTGGCCCCTTCTTGGAGGGCGACAGGCTGTTTAAACCGATCTCATCCTCCACCCGCATCACTACCTCCTTGGAGGAACCACCAGAGCTGGAGCTTAAGCCCCTCCCTCCTCATTTGGAGTATGCATTCCTCCAGGAGGGGAATAAGCTGGCAGTCTTCATCAGCTCGACCCTCACACCCGAGCAGAAGACCAGACTGGTGGCCTTGCTGAAGCAGTACGAGCGAGCTTTGGCATGGAAGATCACAGATATCCGGGGGATCAGCCCCTCCTTTTGCTCCCACCGGATACTGCTGGAGGATGAGATGCGGCCAGTAAGGCAGCCGCAGAGGAGATTGACGCCGAACCTGGAGGCTGTGGTTCAGGCAGAGATCGTGAAGCTGATGGACGCGGGGATCATCTTCGCCATTTCTGACAGCGAGTGGGTCAGTCCCACCCAGGTGGTGCCCAAAAAGGGTGGGACCGTGGTACCTAACGAGAAGAACGAACTCATCCCGATGCGCATGGTGACTGGGTACCGTGTTTGCATCGACTATCGGCGTCTCAACGACGCCACTCAGAAGGACCATTTCCCGCTGTCGTTCATTGATCAGATGCTGGAAAGATTGGCGGGGCACGAGTTCTACTGTTTCTTGGATGGGATGTCCGGGTACTTTCAGATCCCTATTGCACCGGAGGACCAGGCGAAGACCACTTTCACCTGCCCCTTCGGCACATTTGCCTCCCGGAGGATTCCATTCAGGCTATGCAATGCCCCGGCCACTTTTTAGCGATGCATGCTCGCCATCTTTGACGTCTGGTCGGTGAGATTATGGAGGTGTTTATGGACGATTTCTCGGTTTATGGAGACTCATTCTCTCACTGTCTCCATAACCTGGAACTTGTTCTTAAACGGTGTGAAGAAACGAACCTGGCACTGAGTTGGGAGAAGTGTCACTTCATGGTTCGCGAAGGCATAGTTCTTGGGCATAAGATCTCCAAGATGGGGATTGAGGTGGACAGAGCAAAGATCGAGACTATCAGCAAGCTACCTCCTCCTACATCTGTTAAGGGGATCCGGAGTTTTCTTGGCCATGCAGGGTTCTACAGGCGGTTCATCAAGGATTTCTCGAAGATCGCCCTGCCCCTGACTAAGCTTCTAGAGAAGGATGCCCCCTTCCAGTTCACTGATGCTTGCACAGCGGCGTTCACAACCTTGAAGGAGAAGCTCACCCAAGCTCCTATCATGGTTGTTCCTGACTGGTCCCTACCATTTGAGCTGATGTGCGATGCCAGTGACTTTGCTGTTGGAGCTGTTTTGGGGCAGAGGCGAGATCAACACTTCCGGCCTATCTACTACGCCTCGAAGACCCTCAATGATGCCCAGGAGAACTACACCACCACAGAGAAGGAGCTGCTTACAGTGGTGTTTGCCTTCGATAAATTTCGCCCCTATCTGGTCTTGTCCCATGTGACCGTGTATACAGATCACTCCGCGATTCGATACCTGATGAGCAAGGCCGATGCCAAGTCTAGGCTCATACGATGGATCTTATTACTGCAGGAGTTCGATATTGAGATTCGGGACAAGAAGGGAGCAAAAAATGTTGCAGCTGATCACCTCTCCCGGTTGGACGCACCTCCTGCGGACAATCTCGTGGAGGAGATCAACGACTCCTTCCCATATGAGAGACTGATGATGATGTGCTTGGTGGAGAGTGTCACCCCCTGGTATTCTGATTTTGCGAACTATTTGGTGGGCCAGAAGCTGCCCAAGGGGATGACAACTCACACCAAGAGGAAGTTTTTCTCCGATCTGAAGTACTACTTCTGGGATGACCCTCATCTTTTTCGGATCGGAGCTGACGGGATCATCCGTCGTTGTGTTATGGAAAGTGAGATGGAGGGCATTCTATCTCACTGTCATGAGGGACCTACTGGCGGTCATCACGGAGGAAACCGCTCGGCGAGGAAGGTACTCCAGTCGGGCTTTTACTGGCCCACGCTCTTCAAGGATGCAGACGCCTTCGCACGCAGGTGCGACCGATGCCAGAGGTCAGGTAACATCTCTGCCCGTGATGAGATGCCCCAGAATGTGTTTATAACTTGTGAAATTTTTTATGTCTGGGGTATCGACTTCATGGGCCCCTTCCCTCCATCTTTTGGTAATACCTATATTCTGGTTGCTGTTGACTACGTCTCTAGGTGGGCTGAGGCGCAAGCTTTGCCCACTAATGATGCTAGACGTGTTTGTGGTTTTCTGAAGCAGCTATTCTCCCGGTTCGGGACACCTAGGGCCATCATAAGTGATCGAGGCACTCATTTCCAGGGTCAATTTGATAAACTACTGTCTCGCTATGGTGTGACTCATAAGGTGTCCGTGGCCTATCATCCTCAGACCAGTGGCCAGGCCGAGCTGACGAACCGGGAGCTCAAGCGGATCCTGGAGAAAACGGTGGATCAGTCCCGCAAAGATTGGTCCACCAAGCTCGATGATGCTCTCTGGGCGTATCGTACTGCCTACAAGACACCCATTGGTACTTCACCGTACCGGCTTGTCTATGGAAAGGCATGCCATCTGCCCGTGGAGCTAGAGCACAAGGCCTTCTGGGCCCTTAAGCTGCTAAATCTGGATGTTATTTTTGGCTCGTGCCCGGGCCCCCTCCTGCCTTCCGGGGCGCCCAAAGGTCAAATCCCCGACCTCGGGCCAAAAATACCCGACCGGGTAATTTTGGCTCGAGACCGGGGATTTTCGGACCTTGATACGCGGCGTTTCGGGACACCCGACCTCTCGCCAAAAATACCCGACCGGGTATTTTTGGCGCGAGACCGGGGACTTTTCGCTCCGATCAAACGCCGCGTTTGAAGGATCCCCGGTCGTGGACTAAAAAATACCCGGTCGGGTATTTTTGAGACCCGACCGGGGATTTTTTAGACCCGACCGGGGATTTTTCCTATTTAAAGGAAACCCCCGGTCATTTCTCTTTCATACTTCATTTTTTCCAAAATTCCTTCCCTCTCTTCTCTCAAAACCTCTCCCCTCTCTCCTCTTGGCCGCCGCCGGCCGCCCTCCGCCGCCGGTCGCCGCCGCCCTCCGCCGCCGCCGGTCGTCGCCGGTCACTTTCCAGCGACTTTCCGGTGACTTTCCGGCCTTTTCCGGCGGCCCTCCCGGGCAAATTTCTGGGTCCTCCTCGCGTCCCTCACCCTTTTTCTCGCGTCCTAGCTACGGTTCTACTTGCGTTTCCAGGTGTGTTTCTTGTTAATTACTCTTTTCATGGAAAATCGAACTGTAGATTATAGGACCGAGAACTGTGTTTGCATACCTGATGTAGAGTAGGGTGAGAGATGCCTTAAGCTTGCATGGTTCTATCTATGGTGTCTATGCTGCCCATATAATGAATGTGATTGGTTCTGTGATCCTTGCTTTGATTCCGGTTGAGTTGCTTACAATTCAACCGGTTGTGCGTAACGATGTTAGCCTGGGTGGCCTTAAGTGTGGGGGAAGTGATGACCCATGTTGTTGGTCCTGACAAGTTTTTCTTGGCTCCACCTTTGGTGTTTTGATTTTGCAGGATCATGTCTCAGGACCATCCGTATGTGCAGGGCTTGCGCCTGCACCCGGAGTACGCGGATCAGTTCCGTAAGGTGATCCGGGGGAAATTGGAGCGCCACCACCACCTCGAGTGGGCGGTGTTCGAGCAGCTCCACTGCATGCGGGAGCTCAGCACCGCCATCAGTCACCGCGATTGGCGGACGTTGCTTACCATCGACGAGCCCACCTACACGGAGCTGGTGTGGGAGTTCTACACCACGTTTAAGTATGACAACAAGAAGGCTCGGGACGCCTATGCGGTGACGTTCAGGATGGGTGGCTATCCCAGGGAGCTGACCATTGACGGGTTGGCCTACGCCTTGGGGATCGAGTACCACCCGTTCGATCGCCATAAGATCGAGATCGCCAACCCGACCGACTGGAACCAGGACGGGTTCTACCGTCGGATAGCCAGGCGCGATCATAGATATGACTACTTTGATGCTGGCCAGACCTACGTCAGCACCCTCAAGCCGGAGTGGCACATCCTGAACCTGCTGATCACTCGCTCCATCGTCCCCAACGTCACCGGCTCGCATAAGATTCCGAAGCGGGTGCTGTATGCCATGTACTCGATGGGGTACCCGGAGCACATGCTCCACCTGGGTTCGTTCGTGGCCACCACCTTCTCCCGATGCCATGGGAAACCCACCCATCTCTACTGTGGTCCCCTGATCACTCGGTTGGCGCGTCACTTCGACATCAGCTTCCAGGGGCTTCAGGATGCTTCTGCACGGGGCGGCTCCACCCCCCTCAGCCGGGACGTGCTCCACAGTGCACGCCTCCACTGATGACATCCGTACCTGGGTGGACGGGCTTTCTATGCCCCCTGAGGAGGTCGTGGATCTCGATGAGGACGAGGAGGATGCTAACTACTCAGGAGAGGAGGTGGATGAGGATGTTGATGATGATGATGACGGCGCCATGGATGCCGATGAGCCGGAGCCCCCGCTCTCTCCACCAGGGGACCTTCAGCCTCGACGGAGACTGGTGAGAGGCGAGTCCTCCTCTGGACTTCTTCACAGAGCAGTTCCAGCAGATGGGGCTCCAGTTCCAGCAGCTCGGTCTCCAGAACCAGCAGCTCATGGACCATCAGGTCCAGTTCTACCAGCAGTATTCGGCCCACCAGGCCGAGTACCAGTCCAGGCTGACGGGATTTGACGAGCGCCTCGGCCGCTTGGAGACCCACATGGGAGTCACTAGTGATCTCATCGAGCGGGAGAGAGATCGAGGCCGCCGACTGATGGAGTACTCGGAGCACCTGGTCCAGAGGAGCACCACTGGACCACCCGGTGGAATCATTCACCACCACACCCGCCACCGGAGGATGGCGACGACGACCTCATGGACCAGATCGATTTCTCCGGTCTTGGAGGGCCCTAGGGGCATGTTTTGAGTGTTTTTGCCTTTGTCAGCATGCAAACTATTTTGTCTTGGTTTTGTTTCTCTTTCTTTTCGTTTTTGGATGCTGTACTATTGGGCTGACCATTGGACCTAACGTATTGTGTTTGAGCTTTTTGGTTTCCTTTAGCTCTGCCTGTGTTCCCGACTGGTCCTCTCTCAAGTCCGTTTCATGCTGACTGGTCCATTTCCAGTCTCCTGCCGTCTGTGCACACCGGTACATCGTTCCCCTTTCCTTCCCTCTTCTCCATTGAGGGCAATGTCGATATTAAGTGTGGGGGGATGTTTCTCTTTTGACTGCATTAGATCTGTTTGTGTGCTTGGAGCCTAGTCCACTGTCCAAATTTTTAGATTTGAGGGCTCCAAGTACGTGTTCCTTACAATTGCCTGCTCAGTATGCTT
Organism: Linum tenue; assembly: GCA_946122785.1. Classification (NCBI taxonomy): domain Eukaryota; kingdom Viridiplantae; phylum Streptophyta; class Magnoliopsida; order Malpighiales; family Linaceae; genus Linum; species Linum tenue. The sequence continues at coordinate 35,783,238 of CAMGYJ010000009.1, read as the reverse complement.
TGAATTGACAGTCTCTGTAGTGATTTGCAACCTAGGGAGGTAGTGTAGCATTATGGAGGATGTTGATGCATTTAGGATGTCTCATTTCTTCTTCATACTGTGTTGGTTGATTGAGTGAATTAGTGATCTTAGGACCCTTGAATTGTGTGGTGTTGTGGACTCTCTGCCTGTCATGGACTCTTGTATCATGTTTTGAAAATAACAGGTGCTCGAAAATGTGCTTTAAAATAACGTCTCCCGTGCGAATAGGGCGAAAGCGTGTAAGGGGAGACGGGAATCCGTTCCCAATTTCCACCTACTACCTCCAGCCCCCTTACATGTCTTTCCCCCGCACGAGGCTCCAGACACCCGCTCCTGGCATGGCCGGTAAGAGCCGGGCTTCCGCAAAACCTTTGCTAGGTGGGGCCCCTCGTTTTCTGAAAAAACAGGTTGGAACCCTAAAAAAAAAACACAGAAAAACAAGCAAAAAGAAGAAAGAAAAGGGGTTCCAACCATCTTCAAGAGGAAAATCGAGCACCTTGAAAAAATGTGAGTCCATGATCTTTTGTTTTTGAGAGTCTCTTCATCCACGATTCATTTGTCCTCTGTTCACTATTTGCCATGATGCCGACTCGAGACTAGTGCTCTCGCCGAAGAAGCTATGAGATGACTTGTGCGTCAGTTGACCTCGTAAGCTGCTAAATGATCTAGGAAGTCCTCTACCTACGATCGGGGTTGTTTGTTGCTATAGAGGTCTGGAGAGTTGCATTGGTTTGAGTTAGATTTGCTTGGGGACAAGCAAACGGTTAAGTGTGGGGGAGTTTGATAGACCGATAATTACACATGTTTTCACCCCTTTTCTGAAGCCGTTTGAGATGTTGATTCTCGTGTTTTAAGCCGATTTCACGCGAGGTTGTACGTTTATGTCATATTTCAGGACTTGGCGGTGAAATCAAGGTGAAGGAACGAGATTCGGGTCGAAAGGAGCAAGTGAGGCTTGAAGTGTGCTGGAGAGCCAAAATACCCGGCCATGAGCAGAAATACCCGACCGGGTATTTTCTGGCCATGGTCGGGGATTTCTGTCTTTGGGCGTCCGTGAGAAACAGAAGGGGGCCCGGGCAAAAGGCAAAAATCCCTGGTCGGGGATTATTGGAAGAGACCGGGGATTTTCCCTGAGGCAGAAACGGTGCGCTTCAATTATACCCGGTCGAGACCCAAAATACCCGACCGGGTATTTCGATCGGGTATCGCGATCTGGCAGCTGATTTAAGGGAAAGGAAGGCCAACATTCAAGGGTTCCGAGTTTTTGAGAGAGAAAGCGATTCCTAGAGAGAGAAAGCGACGAACCAGAGTTCCCAAGTGTCATAGCTTGATCTTCATCACCATTGGAGCCCGGCTTGAGCTTGGAGAAGTGCCGATTGAACGTCCAGGAGCAGAAATCCATCTTCATAGTATGATTTCCGCGTCTGAATCTGCTTGTGCTTCTTTCTCTATGGAGTAGTTTCCCCATTCATCTGGGTATGGGGAACCCTAGATTTGTATGCTAGGTCTGATTGTATGAACCCAAGTACAGAGTTTGTGAATTGATTATATTCGATTGAGGTTTGAATGATTGAATGACTTGAATCCTAATCAAATTCCTGTTGTTTCTGCTTTGACCTAGAATGAGAATATTTGCCTAGGTTGATAGAGTATCCTTAATTGAAGGTAGCGAATTGGTGACTTTAGTCGAGGAGCCAATTCGCTATTCTGTACCGAATTCAATTCGGTAGTGGAGGTTTGGCTCGTTAGGGCCTCAATCTGTTTACTCCGGTGGAGGCTAGTCGCCCGCTAGAGACTCAGATTGAGAGGGTCTGAAGACCTTTAGTCGAGACTTCAGACTATTTAAGAACCTTCCGCAGTATAACTTTCCTGAAAACTGAACTTGGTAAATTACAATCCGGCTTAACTGCAGTCTAGGGGGAACCATATCCGGGTGACCTCTCTTGACTTGAACAACCGTTTAACTTGCTTTGCGTTTTTGTTTGTTTGAATCTGCACTAAAAGTTCACTGCTAGATAACGAGAATACACCGAGTAGTCATCACATCTAGGACCCGGGTTGACAATAAAACCCAAACCCGCTATACTACGCTATAAGAAGTGGTTACACTTGGCCATTTTCTAGAGTGACAGTAGGAGTGAGTCAGTAGTCCAATATGTTTTTGAGATCTCTTCACTTTCGCAACTTCCATACACATGCGTTCTTCTGGAACTAAAATCTTACTTTATTCTTGGTTACTCTTCTAGAGTTTTCATGTCCTCGAGTTGACCATTCTAATTACAGCTCCTTTTCTTTCTCGAGGATGTTAATATTGGAACCGATTGGTCTATCATGCTTCATGCACTCTTTCAAACATATTTTTTGTATACTAGAGTATCCGACAAGAATATCAAATTTAGTAGGAGCATTCACAGCTAGTATATGTGACTTGGTCACTTCATATGGTCAGTAACGACATTTGATAGTTGGTAATGATAATTCCTATTATGAACTTCAAGTTCATGTTTCTTATCAAAACTAGATAATTATAACTCGTTCCAACTCATCTCTTTGTCTAGCTGTTTTATCTATCCCCCTTAATGTTGGAAAGTAATCCATAAAAACAACAATTTCGCAAACAAATTTCCCATTTGGGATTCATACCCAACACAAATTCTCAATCTCCAATGAGAATCAACTTAAGATACTGTGGTGAGCAATTGGGATGTATGCGGGACACCTGATGACTCGGTATTTGCACATGTTTTCCCCTTTGTTTCTTGATTGTTTGAGCTTGAATTATCGCGTCTTTGGCCTATTTTACGCTAGGTTGTGTTCCTTTGTCACATTTCAGGTCCTAGTACATAAAGTGAAGCATAGGCGCAAGTTTCAAGTCAATCAGAGATCAATTGACGATTCGGGAGAAGAAACTCGGGCATGACCTGAAGAAGAATGGATTTCTACCTCACTTCATGGACAAAGAATCATGCAAGCTTGTCATGAAAAGGAAGAGGACGGGACTACGAGCGTCTGGGATCAAACGGCGACTGATTCGGAGTCCGGACGAGGGAGAAATGAAGCGTTAAACAGAGGCTGGGTAAGCCACATGGGCATCCTGGAACCCCACACGGCCGTGCGGGTCGTGACCGTGTGGAAAAATCACCGAGCCTTCACACGGGCAGCTGGGGAAAGCCACACGGCCGTGTGGCCTGGCCGTGTGAGTCGGGAATTGCTGTTTAAAACCCGATTTTCAGCAAAAGGAAAGGGGGAGAGCTGGGTTTTGGATCCCAAACACCCAAGGGACGAATCCTAGAGAGAGAGCGACTTGGGAACATTCTTGGAGCTATTTTGGAGGATTTCTTTGCCATTGGAGCTCGGGAATCAAGCTTGGAGATGGAGATTGAAGATCTAGATCAGATTTCTGGAGTCTCTCTCTTCTCTATGGAGTAACTTCCCTTCACTTAGGTTTTGAGGAACCCTAGCTATGTTTGTTTGATTGGATGATTGTATGAGTACTCTGACTTGATAATCTTGAGTTCATATTCAATCTATGCATGTTTTCACGATTCAATTCTGCTTTAGTCGAGATTATTGATTCTGCTTTGATCCTATGAGAGCGAATACCTGATTAGGTCAATAGAGCACCATAGATTGATAGTAGTGGATCGATTGCTTTAGTCGAGGGTTGATTCACTGCTTTGTATTGATTGAGAACCTCATTCGATAGAGGGAGTCTAGTTCAGAACGCCTTGATCGATTGTTCTAGAGAAGGATACGTCCCTCTAGGCAATTGACTCAAGAGGTCCTTGTTCCTTTAGTCGAGACTCAAGGTCTAATTAAGGATTCTCCGCATTGTGAATGAAAGTGAAACATGTTAGAGATCATCAATCGTTAATCTGGCTAGTGGCTAGGGGGAATCATACCTAAGTGAGTTCCCAATGTGTAATTAGATTAACTTTAACTGTAGTTTGCTAGAGTAGTTTTAGTTCTTTCATCTTAATCTGTTTTTCTAGATAATGAACTGAAGCTGAGTAATAGTAACTCTAGAGACCCGTGGATTCGATATTTATTACTTGAGCCACTATACTGCAGTCCCTTTCATTGGTTACACTTGGCCATTGTTAGGAGTTGTGTTTTAGCGAGTCAACACCATGATATTCTCATATGGAAAATGTTAGGTTTCTGACCAAAACCATTTGTAAAAGGTGGGAAACTTATGATAACTTGTTGGTTAGATGCGAACCAATACTATCACTTGCCAGCTAGCATGTTCTCGACAAGAGACCGGAAGGCTTAGCTTGTTATCATAAGCAAAGTGATGTTTGATTGGATAACCATCTAAATGTATCCATAGTGAGACAACCAATCTCGCAAACATCGGGTTGCAATTAGATAAAATACACGTGATCATCCATTTGATGCATCAACCCATGAAATTCACAAATGATCTACATGACTGAAGAATTGTTCTGCATACACGTCCATAAAATCTCAAGAGATTTGCCAACTCTTTTACAAGCGATGATTAATTGTTCTATTTTACTTGAGAACAAGCATGCCATAATAACTCCTGAATAATCCTTTGACTTCTCGTATGATGTTATCATGAATTCTTGAAGAATTTTTTTTCACATCAAGATCGAGATGGTCTAACCGGGCCAACCAAATTATCAAGTTATCAAATCTTGTAAACTTCTAGTTTACACTTTTATTTTTACTGATAGTACTAATATACATGTAGTTAGGGGTGGGCGCGTGGGTGGTTAATCCTCGGATTGACATCGAGTCACCCACAAATAACCCGACCCGCACGTAATGGGTGATTGATGTGGGTGGATTGTGGATTGTTAAATCTCTCACCCGCACTTATGTGGGTGGATTGCGGGTCACCCGTATGACCTGCATCCTATTTTTACATGGAAAAATGTTGTTTCTTATAGTATCGAATATTTATCATATTTTCGAACTGCACTGTAGTCTGACCATATACTTCAAAAAGTGAAGAATAAAGAATAGTTTTGACTACTATTATTGGTTATTGTGTTGTGCAATATCCATTGGCAATGGATATTGGTATGCAAATTATTGTTAATATCCATTAAATATTGGGATACAAACTACAAATTATTAATTGTATCAAAATCACAAATTATTGATACAATCTTACTAATTTGCTTTGAACTTATTATAAATGTTAGTCAATTTTCTTAATGGCTAGTTGGAGAATTATTTTTGCGGGTTAACCCTCGACCCAACCGCACCCATCCGTCACCCACCCAACCCAACCCGCATAAGTATGTGGGTGGATTGCGGGTCCCATATATTCCAACCCACTAGTAGGCGGGTGGGTCAATTTTAGACCAAAACCCACCCAACCCGCCCATTGCCCACCCCTACATGTAGTACATATTTGTGATGCAAATATTAGTTTCACTGTTTTCTTGATAAGATATTCATTTTTGTAAATATCCATTTAATTGGGTAATGCATCATCACTAGGTAGTTTGGTTCCTTCAGGCCACAAAACATTAGCTCTTTTAGAGCTTTACCATATTTTTGTACCATATTTCGCCCTTTCAGGGACTTATGATTTGATGCATTCTTAGTAAACACATATTCACAGTGACAATCATTACAAATTGTTATCACGAGTACATAATTTAGTTACTTCAAGTAACTAAACATAAGCTCTTCGGAGGCTTTTTCTTATTTATGTACTCTACCATTAGTTTATATGAAATTTTTCTAACACTCATACTTTACAAAAACATACTAAAAATAATAAATGACAAATATATCAAGTTACTTGTTCTATCAAATGAAATTATGCATGAAAAAATAACGACACAATAAAACATAAAAGAAGATAAGAATCATAATACTACAATTGTGAAAATTAAATAAGCTTTATTTGGAACAATACCATCACAAACTAAGTGATTTTAAATTTATATATGTCCTTCAACATTGATAAAAAAAAAAAGATATATCTTATCATTATACATATGTACATTATGTTATAATGCCTTTGATAATGCAATTGTTGTGTCATCCTTATTTATAATTCTTCTTTTTCTCCTCTTTTCTCACTTCTAGTGAAAAGATCCAAACAATACATTTTAATATATATAATTATGTTTATAGCTCCATTCACTTCGGGGAATAGATTGTTTCATTCACTTTTGGGAATGAAAATTTCTCAAGTGCAATATCATTTTCATCTTTAATGGAGAATATACCAACTTATAATACAAAAAATATTTTCCATAATATTGATATTGCATGAGCGTATATGAATTTGATTTCCCCTTTGATTCTTGGTAGAATAAGGCCTTTTGCGTACAACGGGTATGAGACAAACGCATTTTTCCATTACTATGATAACATACATAACCAATATTCTTGTTACCATGTCCACTTCTTTCTTTGCCCTTGGATTCTTCAATTTCCAATTCTGGAGAATATATGGGCTCTTGGAACTTGCATTTTCTACATATTAATGTAGGAATGATAAGAATAGGATAACATGAAAAACAAAGATATTAACTCATCACTTATATTACTTTTCTTGTTATTGCTACTAATTGAGCAAATTTTAATTTGCGATAATGTCAAAACACAAATTTAATTTTAAGGAATCGATATATGTGTTGTAAAAATGCATAATAATATAAATCAAATCACACAACCCAAAATTTTAATCCAAATATATGTACGTGATAAAATATCAATGGATGGTCTACTACGAGAAAAGAGTAGTATCCATCTTAATATATTGGAACGAGATAATCTCAACACAAATAAGACAATAAGATATGAAAGAAGATGAAGATTTGCATACCTTGATCATATTGTGATCTTACTCCAATATACTAAATTGTGTAGAGAGGCAATGACCAACCATGATTCTAGCAGAGTTTCGTGCTGATAACGTGTTAAGAAACTAATGAACTATAAATAACTACAAGAGAATATTAGAGGGGAAAGACGCAAAAGAAGAGAGGGGAGAGACATTTCTTATTCATTATTCACTTTTGATACAATGACGTGCTCTATTTATAGGCACACATTAATAACCACTACATACTTATATCAATGAGAGATAATAAAACATAAAATAGCTATCAGATGTAAGAATCAGGATTACATGTAACCCCCTAATCCCTAATGAGTATCTAATATGGTAATGACAATTGACAATGACCATCCATATTTTAATATTTATATAATAATTTTTCAATTCAGTTTTGTTCTCTTCCCTTCAATTTCAATGCAATCTTGTGCCAATGGAAATTGAACCGGTCAACGGTCAAGACAGAATGGGTGTTAGATAGTTCAGGATCTTCAGTTGCAAAAGAATTTGTTAAAAAAAAAGGTTAATACCTTAGTTTGGCCCGAACTATACACATATTTTCTATTTAGGCCCGTGGTATTGGAAATTGCTATTCTGGCTTGAACTATGTAACAAACTTCCTCATTTGGCCTGGAGGCGGGTTTGACCGTTAAATTAGACGGTCAAACTTGTTGACCGTCAGTCAATGTCCACCTCACCTGCCACGTCAGCTTTGAGGACATAATTTTTTTTTCTTCTGAATTTTGTTTTCTTGTCATTTGCTAAAAATGGGCCCTTTTTCGTTCTTTTAATTAATTTTTTTTATTTATTATTTTTATTAATTGAAAGAAAACAAAATTCAGAAATAAAAAATAATAATTTTTTATGTTCTCAAAGCTGACGGTGAGGTGGACATTGACTAACGGTCAACAGGTTTAACCGTCTAATTTGACGGTCAAACCCGCCTACAGGCCAAATGAGAAAGTTTGCTACATAGTTTAGGCCATAATAGCAATTTCCAATACCACGGGTCAAAGTAGAAAGAATGTGTATAGTTCAGGCCAAACTAAGGTTAATAAAAAAAAAAAAAAACCTTGATTGAACCGGTGGACCAAACCGAATCAATGCTGACCATTCCTCCAGTCAACTTTATCAGTCGCCCGGAGTCCAATTCAGGCAAGAAAGAAACCGATTGCTATCGAACGAACTTGAGCGCACACTCCCTCTTCCTCCGGCGGCAATTCCGGAACGTACGATCCCGCCACCAGCGGTAACAGCCGAAAGCTTCACCGGCGCAACTTTCTGTAAAATCGACGGCCACCGGTAGAAGATGACAGTATCCACCGCGAAGCTCCCGGTCATAGACCTCTCTTCTCCCGATCGCTTATCCACTGCCAACTCAATTCGTCAGGTTTCGAGTCGTGCTTTTCACTCCACTGTAACCACTCTCTCCGTCTCCCTGATTTTCTTCTTCTCAGGCATGCGTTGACTACGGCTTCTTCTACCTCGCGAATCACGGAGTGGAAGAAGAGCTCGTCAAGAGAGCGTTCGAGGAGAGCCGCAAATTCTTCTCGCTTCCGCTGGATGAGAAAATGAAGCTGCCTCGTAAGGAACACAGAGGCTACACTCCTTTGTACGCCGAGAATCTCAATCCGGATTCCAGTTCCAAAGGTTCTTGTTCATATTCGCATGTCTTGCTTTAAGTATTGTTGAGGCGGTTAATTCCGCCATCGTTGCTGCTTTATGAGTTGTGTTAGGCCTGTTCTGAATCAGGTGACTCGAAGGAAAGCTTCTACGTTGGTCCTGTACGTGGTTCTGGCAACAAAGCTGAGCTAAACCAGTGGCCTTCTCCAGGTACTATTATCATATTCCAACGTTTCCGCTATGACTTTTGAATTGAGCCGTGCATTACTCCCCTTGTTCTTTGGATGAGGAAATTTCAGAAGCTCTTCCTTCATGGAGGTCGACAATGGAGTCTTATCATGATAAGGTCATGTAAGTTATGTCTGCTAATTATAGCTACCTTTTTCCTTATTTAACCTTGCTTTGATAAGTAATACGGTACTTCATCTTACTTCTTGCTTGAAATGGCTGTTTAATGATGTGATTTACTTGATAGTATTGTGGGCTCATTATCTTTTTGGAATATTTTCATGCTTGCAACTATTGTTTTGGACTGGAAGGTGTCAGTAATTTCCTGGTGCTGATTTATTGCCCCAGGTCCGCTGGAAGAAGACTAATCTCCTTGATTGCTCTGGCTTTGAATTTGGATGAAGATTACTTTGACAAGGTTGGAGCCATGAATGAGCCGGACGCCTTTCTTCGTCTTATACATTATCCTGGTAGAAACTTATCATTCAGTTGTATTCTTACATGGGATGATTGAATTATCTTTTTCATAAGTGTACTTTCTTGATTGCATGTCTATAAGCTTTCTTGGTCCTTCGACTTTTATGAAACGAGAAGAATAGAACTTAAAAGGCCGAAAGAGAAGCTTATCCTTGTAATTTGTTCATTAATCTAATGTCAGGTGAACTGGGTTCTTCTGATGAAGAACTAATATATGGTGCTTCTGCACATTCAGACTATGGAATGACCACTTTACTCATAACTGATGGTGTACCAGGACTTCAGGCATGTGTTAATTGATGCGTCAAGTTGATTCTGACCATTACTGCTGAATCGTGAACTGCAGTGATGGTTAACTGATGTTGTGATTTTCATAATTTTGAATGCTCATAACCATCTTACAGGGCTCTGCCTGTTAGCAGGTTTGTAGGGAGAAGTCGAGAGAACCTAGGGTCTGGGAAGACGTACCACATGTAAATGGGTGAGTTCACCCTTATTTAAATGCTTCTGTATTTTGAAAGGTGTGGTATTTGGGTTGAATAATGTCTGTTTTAGCATCTCCATTACCTTCTATATGAAAATAAGAAGTGTCATGACAAGTAAGTAATTTAAGTTGAATGCTGGCAGTCATCTGCTTTAGTTCAAGCCTAATCTGACACCTCTGGTTTCCCTCTAAAATGTGCATTCGTCCTTTTCATTTTGGGGAGCTATCCTCCTTCCTTGATTGAGATATACTCTTATCATTTTGTTCATGGATCTATAATCAGATGCTTCATCGTCAACATTGGAGACATGATGGAGAGGTGGACAAATTGCTTGTTCCGGTAACTTTCTTTTTTCCCTTTCCCGTAAACTCGAAAGGGCGATATTTCCCACCCTCCTTGTTCATTAATATTAAAGCGTGCATGATTTTATGTGAAACAATAAATACTCCTCCTCCTTTTCGCTTCCCCCCTACTATTTAGTGATCTCTCTGGTAGTCCTTTCTAACAACATATTTGGCTAAATATTGGCAGGTCCACCCTGCATCGAGTGATGCCAACTGGACAAGAACGCTACTCTGTAAGTTTGACAGCTTGTGTTTACTTAAAATATGCCATAGCCTGTGTTTCGATTTATCTTTGTTCCAATTTGTGCTGCAAGTTTCTATGGTCAGAATTTTCTATCCTGTCAAGGTATTGCTGCCATGCTCTTCACGTGTTTCAGTTGTTATCATATGGCAGATGGCGTTCTTCTTAGATCCTAATCCAGATTGCATTGTCCAGTGTTTGGATAGTTGTTGCAGTGAGTCGTGGCCTCCCAGGTACTCTTCAAATCCGTTCTTTTATCCGATTTGCTCGTGGATGTTAGGATCGATATATGGCATTGAATGATCAAATGTTGTTGCCATCGTGATTCCATGAGATTTTGTACATGGACCATACTCTTGAAAGTGGTCTTGAAACTGCATTTGCAGGTTTCCTGCTATACGGAGTTGGGATTACTTGGCCGAGCGGTTTAGGCTGACCTATGGCTAGCGGAGTGAAGGCTTAGTGCAGAATGGTGCCTGCTTTCTACACCATCATGTAACTTAGTGGAGCATAATTCTTTTCTGTTTATTTACCGACCTCAAGCCAACAAGTGAACGGTTCCGAGTCTAATGTTGTGCTTGGCTGGTAGAGAACTATGTATTCAACCTAATTCGAATCGATTTGATTTGGAAAATCTAATAGATACTATGTTTCGGTGGGTTTTTCCCGAACCCGAGAAAAGAGGATATGGGTTTGGTATTTTAAGTATCCTTATGGAACCCGCTCAATATGTGCTACAACTATGGTTTAGACTCGCAAGCTTCAAAACTTCGGTCATCCTTATCGCTTCGTTATTCTAATTATTTCTTAGTCCAAATTCCTTACTTATTTTTCCTCACTGTATTAACTTACAAGTAAGAATGACATTCTAAGTAAAATTTCACTTTACATCGAGAACTTTATATATGATTATTCGATGATGGTGCTGATGAGTTATCCTAAAAAACATATGAGTAAGTTTTGGTACGTCTGTGAGAACTGCGGATCTAGGCGTGCGATTTAGGGATTAAACGAATTAGGGATTGGGAATTTAGGTGAGAAAGAAGGGAAATTTGGGATGAGAGAGAGAGCAGAATCGGGTTCCTGAGTTGGGAGCCGCCGAAGGTGAGAGGGAAGGAAGGGGGTCGGCCAAGGTGAGTTGAGAGAGAGAGAGTTGGGAACAATTTCTGTATTATTGCTTGCCCTTGACCTAACATAACATCATATATTTATATCCCGACTAATTACTGTTTACTACCCGAATAATTAACCTAACCGAATGAACCCTCACTATTCCCCTTCCCGACAATATCCGACTAATGCGTAAATAACAAATAGACTCTCAACAATTATGTTTCTCACAATCCATCCCCCTTGAAACCCACCTTGCCCTCAAGGTGGTCCATGGGTCTTGTCATCCTCCTTCTTGTCTTCTCCTTCAGCGCCCCGCTCCATTTCCTCGCCTTCATCCTCCCAGTTTCCGACTAGCAGCATTAAGTGACTCTTGGCGCACTGGTGGCCCACCGTATACCTCTCATCACAGTTGAAACAACGCCCGTCTCGGCGTTTCTGGTCCATCTCTGCCTGAGTCAGCCTCACGAACCCCCGCGGTGGTGCTCTGGCCGGGAATCGAGTCCCGGCAGTGGTCCCCGTCGCCGGAGGGCTTGCTGCCGCCGCCGGTGCTCCCGCCCCCGTACCGGCTCCGCCACCTACTCCACCACTGGCCTTCTGTATCCTGCCCACAGAGGATCTCCAGCTTGCTAACTCCTCCTCCTTCCTCCCTGCAATTCTAAAAGCCACCCGGAGAGATTCAGGCTCGAAGACCTTGACCGCAGTAGCCAGCTCGGGCCTCAGGCCCGCCATGCACAGCCCCACCAGTGTTTCTTCGGTCATCTCCTTGCATTGGTTTCCCAGCTTCAAGAACTCCGCTACTGACCCTGTCTGTTTAAGCTTGGCCAGTTGTTCCGGTGCCCAGCCTTCCGCCCTGCCGAACTGGTACCGGAGCTCATCCTGGAACCGAGCCCATGAAATCCTCTCACCCGCTGCTGCATACGCCCGCTCAGTCCACTCCCACCACTGGAGAGCATCCCCCTCCAAATAGAAGGACGCCAGATGCGCCTTCCTCTCCTCCCTGATCGGATGATTCCTAAACCACCTCTCCGCCGCATACAACCATAATCCCACATCACCAGTGCCATCAAATTTCGGAAACTCAATAACCGGCGGTTTAGCTTTAAACACCAGTTCATCCTCATAGTCATACAGAGGATTGCTGTATCCGTACCTGTTACCGCCTGATGGCTGCATCGAGTGACCTGACCCGTGACGTCGGTACTCCGGCCCCGCGTTCTGCCTCCTCGAGTAGGCCCAGTCGGCCATCTCGTGCTGGTATTCCTCGCCGCCCCCGGTCTTAACGCCGGACCCTTGCCCCTCCTCCAGCCTGCGCCCGGGTCGTGCGCCCTCGGCCCGTGGAGTGCCCCAGGGCGGGTAACCAGCCTCGGGACCCTCTCTCTCGCGCCTAGGCCCGCCTTCCGGCCCATACCCGCCGCTGCCCATCGGCCCGCGCCCCAGTTCAACCCGGTTCGAACCGGTCTGGCCCGATTCGGCCCAACCCAGTTCGGTTCGACCGATTCCGGACCAGCCATAACTGGTCCGGCCGCCCAATGACCCAACCGGTCGGCCGGTTGGGTCCAGCATGGGTTCAGTCACCCAGTTCTGATCGGGCCCATCTCCCATTCCTCCTGATCCGCGAAGCTCATCTCCTCATAGTCCGGGCTCAATTCTTCGAACTCCACCACCTTCTTCTGTCTACGGGCCTCTGCAATGTCTTGGGCCGTTGGAGCAGGAAGCAGGCCTGGCCCACTGAAGACTGGCGCGGAACCATCTCCCCTGCCCGCTCCTCCGGCCGGTCTGGGCCCGCCGTGATGGCCGCCTCCTCGCCCGGTCGGCCCTGGCGGCCGCGGCGCCCTCGATCCCCCACCGCCGGCCACCTCGCCCGGCACCGCGGCCTCCCTGCCGCCTGAAGGCCCTGGCGGTTTGGCCGCCGCTGTCGCCTGCGCGCCGCCCGCCGCGGCTCCAGCCGAGCCCGCCGCCCCTGCCGCGGCGCTCACCGCGCCTCCAGCTTCGCCCGCCGCCGCTCCTGGCGGCTCGGTCGCCTTCTTCGCGGCTGCCGTAGCTACAGCCGCTGCCATATTCTCCACTGCCTCGGGTCGATTCCCGGGGTTGGCTCCTTGCCTTGAAACACGCCGATCAAGACCTCAGTCATGGTGTCAGCCAAGGCCTTGCACAGCTTCTCTGTCATTGTCGTACCCATCTCCTCAATCGATGACGTAATCCGCTCCCCCAGCGCCTCTAGGGCTCCGGTCGAGTCTCGCGAAGCAGCAGCAGCTCGCTCTGTGGATGCCGTTAAGCTCTCCAACGTCGTTACGATCGCGTCGTACTTGTTGTGCGTGATGTCCTTCACAGTCACGATCTTCTGGACCTGTTTCTGCTGTTGCGGTTTGTCCATGTTCGACATCTCAATTCTTGCAGCTCAGTAATCAGCACGCCAGCCAGGCTCTGATACCACTGTGAGAACTGCGGATCTAGGCGTGCGATTTAGGGATTAAACGAATTAGGGATTGGGGATTTAGGTGAGAAAGAAGGGAAATTTGGGATGAGAGAGAGAGCAGAATCGGGTTCCCGAGTTGGGAGCCGCCGAAGGTGAGAGGGAAGGAAGGGGGTCGGCCAAGGTGAGTTGAGAGAGAGAGAGTTGGGAACAATTTCTGTATTATTGCTTGCCCTTGACCTAACATAACATCATATATTTATATCCCGACTAATTACTGTTTACTACCCGAATAATTAACCTAACCGAATGAACCCTCACTATTCCCCTTCCCGACAATATCCGACTAATGCGTAAATAACAAATAGACTCTCAACAATTATGTTTCTCACAACGTCATTTTACGTCCGACCTAATTTAGTTTGGAAATAATTATGATTTTAAAATGGTGAATCGAGATATGAATATAAGAAAATCGCATTCACTCGTATGTGTGTGCAAACCTTGTTTTCGTGGATCTTTCTTTATGGACTGAGCCCATTTACGAGTATAAACCTAGAAGACTAGGCCACTCTGAAGTTGGGCCTCCAGTCAAAGCCATGATTATTGCTCAGCCTGTTCTTTACGAAGAAAACAATAGAACAAACTCCGCCTCGCCTGACTTCTTTCCTTCTTCGGTCTTCCTCAATCCTCCCTCGCCGGCGGTTTAATATTCCCGTCGTCAAAGTTGACGTTCTGGTTGTATGCGGAGATACCTCTATTCCTTGAAGCTTGGAAGTTTAATGTACTGATTCATTTCCGGGCATCATGCTTTTTTTCCAACGTGGCGTGAAGTTTGAAACTTGAAGCTGATCTGGTCGTGATCTATTGGGTTAGTGTTCATCTTTCTTCATCGCCCATTGTTTTCTATTCTGATCCCGGAAGAAATCGAGCTTGGATTCAATCGGAAGCTTGTCGTATGAAGGAACTTCGTAGCCCCTTAGATCGTTTCCTAGGCTGCCTTCAACCTGTTCGATGAATTGTCTGGCTTAGCTGATAAACTTTCGCTTTCTCTCTAATCGCGTCAACACATTGAATGTTTGAAACCCATCTGGGATGTATATACGTGGATTGATTTTCTGGTGCTTGCTGCTTCAATTACTGGTTCTCCATCTCCTACCCAGAGTTTCAGCCATAAGGAAAGACATCGGCTTCCTGAGAAATCAGCTTTGTAGAACTACTGTTCAAGGAAGGTATCTGCTTTCAGACGAAAATGGCCGTGTATGCGATGCTCTATCGCTTGATCCCCGATTTCGATGTTGCCCCGTGAAAGGAGAGAGGTTCCCCTGTAAAGGATGCAATCTTCTCTCGCGATGTTGCAATTCCTATGAATATTGCGTTTCTTGCTGCCTGAATCCTTCCACAACACTTGCTGACGAAGTAATGAAGGTGAAGATAGCCAAGACTGCAACTTCAGGGACTTATCCGAGCATATTCGATTTCTGTTCAGGGAGGTGCCGCCATAACTCTGGCAGCGTGGTTCATGAGAATGCTTATATCAGCGAGTTCCACCACTGCTTCTCTCTGCCTTCGAATCAATCCGGGGATGATCATAGGCAACAAGAAGCAAGGCTGGTTGGGGTTAATGTAGTGATTGGTGGGCAAGGCGAGTCGTGTGATTTGGTCTGCAGGTCGAAAGGGCAGTCGTGTATTGTGAACAAGCTTCTGGTGCTCAATCAGTGTGAGATTATAAAGAAGTACATGAGCTGTGAAGGAGGGTGTTTGGCTAGCGTAGGGAGTGATCAGCCTGCTGAGGTTGTTGATGATGCTCCGAAAGATCTGAATCCCGGGACTTGCTTGTACACGAAGCCACAGTCTATGCTCTCATGTGACGGGTCTCATCCTCATACCCAGAGACTCTGCCCCTGTGCCTAGTGTCAACACAAATGTGTGAGTTGCTGATCTGAATTCACCCCAGTGCTGTGTCATTGAGAAAGTTTTTCTAACTAAGATGGAGTTAAGAATGATCATGTAAATTGTATGGGTCTCCGTCTCTTACTTGAACCTGCAGATGGTTAGTTGCTGTTCTGCTTTGCTTGTTTTATGATAGATTGCTTGCTTCAATGAAAGAAATACTACCTCAATTTTACGGCTTTTTTTTTGTTGTTGTTATATTCGTTACAATGCAATGTAGCAGAATAGCCTGTTGTCTTTCAACATGTGCAATGGTACAACCTTTGGTATTGCTCTTCTGTGTTTTAGTCTGCAGCTTTCCGCTGAACCTATCATCTTGTTCTTTCAATTTAGAGGTTGTGACTACGATGCAGTTTTTACGTATGCTGAAATACAGATGCGCACTTTACCTTTTAACACCATTTCAAATACATATTGAAAAGTGTCATTAGAAGAGTTTGATCTTAATGGTTCTTTCTTTGGTATTCAACCTGAAGATCTTATGTTCGAAAATCTATAGTACTTAGCAATAAAAAAATAAATTGATATAATTCTCACCTGGAGATCCCACTGAGAGGTACTCTCTTCTAGAAGCGCTCAAGACTTTCACAGCATAGAGCATAGTTATGGCGATAACTAAAATCGTCACACCAAGAAAGATAGATAGAGAGAATCGAGATGCTTCCAAACTCGACATCCATTAGAAGGAAGTGGACAATGGACAAATTGGGTGGGTCTTGATCTCAAATTAACCCACCCAGTTATATATATAATTGTGATTACCGTCCATTAGCGGGTGGGGAATGTGGACCGCGTTGCCTTGCCTTATCTCTGCCTGCCGTTTTGGGATAAATAGAAGTATAGAAGTATAGAAGTCATCTGGATGACTGGATGATTCCCCTCAAAAGACCCGAAGAAACGTTGATGCCTTTAGCTCCACAATCACCAAGTACGGAAGGATTTAAAGCAAAAGTATGAAGAGGAAACGAATTGCAGGAGAAAAGGCTAAGGGGATAGGATTATCTCTAATTTATTATTGGATTATCCATTTTAATTACTATATAAAGAAACGTGCATGGCAGAGTGTGTAGAAGATAGGGGTGGCAACCGGTCGGTTTCGGTTTAATCGAAAACCGAAAATCCGGTTATCGGTTAAACCGAGACCCCCCAAACTGCCGACCACCGATAGAAGAAAGGGCACGGTTAGCCGGCCAACCGACCGAGCGATTCCGGTTTTGGGCTCGGTTAGCCGGCTAACCGAAAAAATTACATTTTTCAAAAAAAAACAAAAAAAACAAAAAAATCTCCACCACTCCTTCCTTATCTCCTCCTCTCTCCTTCCTTCCTCCACCAGACCTCTTCTCTCTCCTTCCTTCTTCTTCTCTCACCTTCTTTCTCCATGGAAACAAAGATCTTGAACCGCTGGCCGCTGGGGACGCGAAGTAGAAGACCGCGTTGTGCGGGTCCTTTCCGGGGACCTGGAGGTTCACGGCGAGGACGAAGGATTTGAGGGATTCCCCCTCCGATTGGGCCCGGCGGAGGGCCTGGGAGACGCGGTGGCGAGGCCCAGCCGTTGGTTCCGGTCTCGAGGTCGACGTGGCGGAGGGTTCCGCCGTTGATTGATTCCGATATCCAGTCGGGTACGGTGGCGGCATCAACGGTGGATCTGGGCGAGGTGGAGGAGGAGCTCCGGTGCTTCTGTTTGGTTGGGGACATGGTTTTTGTTTCTCCGATTGCGGGGTATTTTCTTCTTCTTTCTTCTTGCTGTGTATCTCTGGTAGTTTATTTCTGGCGGTGGTTTTTTTTTTTTTTTTGTGAGATATTTCTGGCGGTGGTTGAGGGAGAAGTGGAGAAAGAAGGCCAGCAATGCTAGGGTTGGGGGGGTGGCCTATTTAAGAGTAGGCAAAACGACGTCGTTTCGTCTCGGTCGGTTAGCGTCGGTTAGCCGGTTAACCGGCTTCGATTTCTCGGCTAATCGCTCGACCACTAATCCCTTCCGTCAACCGACCGCCCCTCTATTTTTTCGGTCCGGTTAGCCGCTAACCGGCGATTAACGGTTAGACCGGCCGGTTAGCCGCTAACCGGCAACCGAAATGACAGCCCTAGTAGAAGATCATCATATACCACTGGAATATGCCAACCTCGTGCCACGTGGACGGTGGTCCAGCCACTTCCAATCCTGGATCGGATCTTGTCCCACCTCAAGGCTTTCTCAGTCGTATACGTGTCTAGCTAAACCCCACTTGTCCAATTTGCTATCAAACAAAAGATTGTCCTATTCTATTCGATTAATGGTCTTTGATTAATTTCGAAAATGTAAAAATTAAAAACTAATGATGATTACTTGTTAAGCTACAAGATTAAGGTGGACAGCCATTTTCATTGATCGAAAATTGTGTGGTTGGACAGCCATTTGATTTACTTAGAAATGAGTAAGGCTGGATTTGCAAATCCTGGCTTGGGGAAGAGATTGGATTTGTATGCACAATAATGGTTCGGTATTAGATATCCATAATCATACTGTGTGAAAAGCCATTTTCAAGGTGAGTGGAAGGGAAAGAGCACACGTTGAAACCGTGAAGACAAGTCATTACTCGTTAGTCAACGTCAACCAACGAGTCACCAAACCTAATCTCCAATGAATCACACGGTTAAATCCAACAAGCAAACTTGTACCCAGGGGACACGACAATGTCTTACTTGACTCCAACAAGCTTTGCTTTAGTTGTAAACTGTACAAGGTAATTACTAGTAAATCCCAGCTTTTAGGATTCGACATATCAATACCATCAAAATTGCTTTTTAAAAGCTAGAAAGTTATTTAAAATTCTAGATTTTCTGGTTCAGCCAAGTAACCAACACATTGATCTATAAAATACAATATTATCTATCGATGATAAAATCAATATCTATCGATTTTTATATACTTACATCCGATTAAACTAGTGATGGTAATGGGGCGGGGCAAGTACCTCAATACTCATGTCCCACCCTATGCTACTGCGGGTCAGAACAAGTAATACCCGCGCAGGTACGGGGCAGGGCGAATCAAACCACTCTTACTTGTTATTTGAAAAAAACACGCTAAAACTTACCTTTTACGATAAATCAAAAGGGAAAATAATTTATGAATAAAAAGAGTGATAATATAAAGGATAATTGAGTCTAAATAGTTGAAAGATCAAATCAAACTAGTTGAAAAAATGTCAAAATAAGAGAATTATTAATAGATACAGTAAGACATTGAGATAGAATATGTCTAAAATAGGAAAGAACGAGATGAAAGTAAATATCAATGCCCTATCCCACGCTACTACGAGTCTAGTAATACGAAATGCATTAGGGTGGATACTAGTTTTTTTAGTAACCATCGTGGCTACCTACATCTAAACCCTTCATTAGCTCTATTTTTTCCTTTTTTAAAACGACGATCAAGATTAAATTAAGGATAGTTTGGGAATCAAAATATTATCACACCAGATTATTATCTATAATTATAACTTACCTTCCCCAACCCTACGTCTACCCTCTCTACCCTCCCAGCTCCCCTCCCCTCCCGTCGGCCGCCTCCCTCACCCTCCCTCCGCCTTTTATCTCCAATCCTCTCGCCTCGATGGTATTGTTTTTGTCATATTGGTATTGATTTTATTGCATTGATATTGTTTTTGTCGCATTGGTATTGATTATCATGTAATGGTATTAATTTGCATGTATTGGTATTGATTTTTTGTGAAATGGTATAGATTTATATTCGTAATTTTCGTGTAGTGGTATAGATTTATTTCTGCAATGGTATTAATGTTTTCAAAGTGGTAGTAGTTGTCTAATGGATTGGTAGTGATTTCATAATTTTGTTTTTTACAAAAAGATTGAGAAAAATATGGAAAGGGATATGGCTGGAGATTACGAAATTAAGAGAAACCGAGAAAATTGTAATTAATAGATTTTTATAACTATCTAAATGTAATTATTAGAAAAATTATTATTACAATTTATTTTTCATACCCAATTTACCCTTAGTAACTACACCGTAATCTGTCCCCCCGTAATACTCGACTCATTTTTTAGTCAAATCGGAAAAGAACCAACGAGGCGAGTCCAAGCCGATTTGAAACACAAAATAACTTCAATTTGAACCAAGGTTTTCAAACCGGTTTAAATCATTGAGCCGGTCAAATAAGGAGTTTGAGGTTTAATGGTCTGATCGAGGTCCAACCAGTTTGATCCGTTTTAGATGCTTTCTAAATATATATACAAATAAGGTAGTAATTAAAGATTTAATGACTGGAATAAAATTTATCTTACATATATGTATTAAAAATTTATTTTTCACAAAATAAATCTACCTAACTTTCATGACACACCCACCATTTTCCTTCCTTCGTTCATCTTCCTCTCTTCCCCCTCTCTTCTTCTCTCACTTTAGGGGTCAGATCGAGGGTTTTCTGGAGGCCGTTTTGAAGCTTGACTCGGATCCAACCGGGTCCAACTAGGAGTTCGATAGGGTTTAACAACGTTGATGTGAACTATGAACCTCCCGCGCTGAATCCACGCCTCGCGGAATGCCGGTTGAGATTCCTTTCCCTACTTGTACACTTGACAGACAGCACCAAAGATAATCAATTGATTATATATATATTATATCAATTCAATTTAATCCCCTTTTTATCCGCCAAAAAAACATAACCCTATATCTATGGATATAAAAGCGGATATTATTATTTTCTCCCACCTGCTTCTACCCTTCTCTCGCTCTAGCCATCTCATCCCAGAGACGACACACAGAGCAAAACAGAGCGCCCCCGTTTCATCAGGACGGGTAATAAGTTCTCCCCCAATCTTTGCTATTTCCCCTAGATCCGAATTCATCAGCTCAAGCGTCAGCGCGGCCACCGATCCGATCCGAACCCTCTGATGACAAGGCGCTGCTCTCACTGCAGCCACAATGGCCACAACTCCAGGACTTGCCCCAACCGCGGGGTCAAGCTGTTCGGGGTCCGATTGACGGACGGGTCGATCCGGAAGAGTGCAAGCATGGGCAATTTGAGCCATTACACTGGCTCGGGTAATCCCGGAGGCGGTGGCGGTCCGAACATTTCCGGGTTGAACGCGCCCGGATCGCCCGGCGGCGATGACCCCGATCAAGGCGGCGCCGGTGATGGGTATGCCTCGGAGGATTTTGTTGCTGGGTCGTCCTCTAGCCGCGAACGGAAGAAAGGTTTGTATTGATTTTGGGATCTTTTTTTTTTATAATCATGTTCTGTTGAAATGTTTTGCTGGGTTGTCTTGGAAAAATTGGAACTTGAAACGGCTGAAGTTTTGTTATTGATTCAAGCTCTTACTCCATTTCTTCGCTGGTGGGGGAATGGAGAAGTTTGGCATCAAAGCAAACTAATCAGGATAAGCTTTCCCGTTTGGGTTTTGTTTTTTGGTGTCTTTTTCCATTTTCGTACAACAAGTTGAGATGTAGATGAGAATGGAATCCAAGTGAAAATTCAATTAGATCAGGGGATTGGGATATTTATTTCGTGGATTTAGTTGGTTTGCGCAGCTATGGATTTAGCTGGATATGGTAATACGGTTTGAGAAGATCATAAGTTAGTGGCTTCGATAAGGAATGGTAACCTTGTTCAAGCAGAATATGGTTGTGTTAAGTGATAGGAATTGATGATCCTGAACCTCGATCCAACATACGAGTTAAGTTCTTCAATTACCGGTCAAGGTATATATTAGGGGAACTGTAACTAATTTGATTTTACAGCAATTGCTTGGTCTGATACAGTGGATTGAGAAGAATATCATCTGGTACTTAGAGGTTTGGTGAAGAATGCTTTATATGAATGACTTACTGATTTGTTGTTGGAGCTGCCATTGTACCTTGGTGTCTGTTCATTTAACTTATGTTTTTTTGATAATGGTGAACAAATTTTATTAAAACAAATAAAGTTACAGGAGAGAAACTGTTCATTTAACTTATGTTATGTTAGAGCATCTCCATCAATGCAATTGCAAAAGAAATTGTATTTGTATTTTTTATTGTCAAAACTCAAATTTTTTGCAATCCACATCACATTCATTTCATTCACCTACATCAATGTAATTAACTTGCAGTTGAAAATGTAATTAAATATTATGTTTACATTATAGAAAATTAAGTAAAAGAGAGAAGAAAAGAATATAAAATAAAAAAATTCCCATTTTTGTAGGCTTTTTTGACTTGCATATGAAATTGCATTTGTTGCAAGCTTGCAAATATGCAATTGGTAGCCACATCAATGTAATTGGTTTTGCAATTACAAACACCTATGCCATGTCATTTTGCAATTGAGAATGCAATACCAATGTAGATACTATTAATGCAGGTGTCCCGTGGACTGAAGAGGAGCATAGGATGTTCCTGTTAGGCCTGCAGAAGCTAGGGAAAGGCGATTGGCGTGGAATTGCACGAAATTATGTTATATCAAGGACTCCCACTCAGGTGGCCAGTCATGCTCAGAAGTACTTCATCAGGCAAAGTAATGTCTCGAGGAGGAAAAGACGCTCCAGCCTTTTCGATATAGTTGCAGATGAAGTGAGCACCAGCCCTCATATTTTTGTGCATTTAGCATTTAAGGTCAAATCTAGCATTGCATGAAACAAGAACCTCTACTCAGCACACTATGAGAAAACCCCGCAGCTAAATCAAAACAAACAACCGGAAGTTAAACCATGGATCATACATTTTCAACATTCTGATCATGCACTGATGTGTTCTTTCTTCTTTGCTCTTATTTGCAGGCTGCTGATACCGAGATGACAACGCAGGAATTCTTGCCTATTGGCAATCCTGATGCTGAAACTCAGGAGGAGGATGACGTAATCCCTGCTCTGCCTCCTCCCTCGTTAGATGAAGAATGTGAATCGATGGAGTCGTCCAACTCCAACGAGGGAGACAGTTGTAGCACTCTCCCTCCGAAGCCTGATCCCCTGCAGCAGCAGCAGCAGCAGCAGCAGCCTGTATACCCAGTCATGTACCCTACATACTTCTCCCCATTCATCCCATTCTCTCTCCCATTTTGGCCGACTGGCTACAGTGCACT
Organism: Linum tenue; assembly: GCA_946122785.1. Lineage (NCBI taxonomy): Eukaryota > Viridiplantae > Streptophyta > Magnoliopsida > Malpighiales > Linaceae > Linum > Linum tenue. Next base: position 35,760,450 of record CAMGYJ010000009.1, on the reverse strand, counting down.
ACCAGAGCAGCCGGCAAAGGAGGGGACCCACGAGATTCTGAAGCCAACTGCTTCGCATTCTAAAAACCCGATCAACGTCGACGAGCTCATCGGCATGTCGAAGCTGAGCCTAGGAGAATCGATGGGTAGTTCAGGGTCCTCTTCACTCTCAGTAAAACTGCTCGAGGGGTCGTCATCTGGGCAATCTGCTTTCCACGCCAATCCAACGGGAAGTAGCTCGAGCAGCAATCCTGTGATCCATGCTGTATGATGGGAGGGCTTCTAACAGGTGACTGTGTGTATAGAGAAGGTAGTAGACTCGTGATGTGCAGACTGGTTTTGGTGTTGTTTAGTGTCATTATATTGGTTTGTCGAATGATATTTAATAAGACCGTGGGTTAAGTTAGAGTCTGTCTGGCGTCTGGGTTGGTAGGTTCTTTGTAGTTTTTGTAGCATTTGTGTTGGTGTAGATGCTAGAGAAATTATTTGAATCTTTGACCTCTCACTTGTCAGTCAGTAGTGTCGGTTCTGGTTTTTCTGATCATCGTCTTTGCTCTTGCCTTTGATCTTCAATCCCGATTCAGAATTCAGATAGCTTGGAATTCGGTAATGATTTACGGTGGCGTGTTTCTTCTCCGTTTTCCATCCACAACATATGAGAGTTTTATAATGTTATATGTGTTATAGGTTTTTGTTTTTATGGTACAACTTAAAGTTGGTACGATTTCAGATTGTATCTATATTATTTTGTACTAATTCTTTTATGGTACAACTTGAACTTGTACATTTATGTGATGATACAATTTTAAGTTGTACCATAACAAAAGGGAACAAATTTCTTTATGATACAACCTAAACTTATAAATTTAATGTTATGGTACAACTTCAAGTTGTAGATTAAAAGTTAAAACGCCAATGCATTATAGCATAGTAAAAGTGCTCTTAAGAACATTGTAGGATGAAAATAAATCAAACTTTGAATCATCCAATTCATGGACATAAACTTCAACAGTCAAATACATAATACTAAGATCAGGTTGCAACCCATTATTCTTTTGTATCAACCTAGTCTTTTATTATCATCCTATCACTATAGCTCTTAAGATCAAGCTCCCGTACTAGCGGTTTGGTATCTCAACTTAATAGATGTAAAATTTAGTGCCGCAAATTCATTTTTTTCAAATAGGTCCTAAAATATTGATGGAATTAACGTATTAGGTCCTCAAATTTTTTTCTTACATTTTGATACGTGAAATTTTTAAAATTTACAAATAGGTCCAATTATGAGTTTTCTAGTATGCTTTGAAAAAAAATGTGTGTGCTGCTTTATGAGGTTTCTCGCATGTTACATGAAACTTGTGATATGCTTTAAGAAGCTGTGATATGCTTTTAGAAATTTGTGTTGTGCATTAATAAACTCGTGGTCTCGTTGAATGAACTCGTGACATGCTTTAGTGAACTTGCGATATGATATATGAGATTACTGGTATATTTCAAGAGACTTGTGGTGTGTTTTTATAAACTTGCGGTCTCTTTTATGAGACGAGCACTTCTACTATGCTATATAGCATTGGTGCTTTAATGTACAACTCAAAGTTGTACCATAACATTAAATGTATAAGTTTAGGTTGTACCATAAAGCAATTTGTACCATTATGTTATGGTACAACTTTACAACTTGAAGTTGTACCATCACATAAAGGTACAAGTTCAAGTTGTACCATAAAAGGATTTGTACAAAAAGTATAGGTACAATCTGAAGTTGTACCATAACGTAAATGTGCAATTTTAAGTTGTACCATAAAGGCAAAAACCTATAGCACCAATACTATATAGCATTGTAAAATTTCTCTTATGAGACATGTGGTCTGCTTCATGGAGTTCATGGTCTGTTTTAATAAACTTGTGGTATGCTTTATGAAATTTTTGGTTTGCTTCGTGGGACTTGTTGTGAGTGTTTATAAATTTGCGGCCTGGTTTATGGGTACTTGTGGCATGCTTAAATGAATTTCTGGTCTATTTTAAGAAACTTGTGGTGTGATAAGGTTGTGATATGCTTTCTAAACTCTGTGGTATGCTTAAGAAACTTGGTGGTGTGCTTTTATAAACTTGTTGTGTGGTGAGGTTGTGGTATGTTTTTTAAACTTTATAGTTTTTTTGGTGTGGTGTCTTGTATTTGTTGTGTATATTTGGTGGTATCCCCAATTAATTTGCCCCCTTCTCCACACACATGTTGGCTCCCCTTCCTCAATATTTCATTAACAACCTACATCCCCCTGCCCCCTCTCTCTCATTTATTAGTGTAAAAAAGTGCCTGATTGGACATAGTGTCACCAATGTAGTCAAATGCGTGTTTCTACGCAGAAGCGGAAACATGAGTAAAAACATAAAGCGTAACGTAAAAACGTAAGTTTTTGTGTATAAAGTAGTCACAAGGTTTTCATCCATTCAACGTGAGAAATCATATTATTAGTAAATATTAATCACTTAAGTCGGACATCAAACAACAAAGCAATAACTTGATGATGTCATGGTGTAACATCTTCGTCCCTCTTGAACATGTCATGTCATGCTCGCATCAAAGTGACATCATTCCAATATTTGGGGGAGTTTTAATTTATGAACCAATCGTTGAATTGATGAACGATGGCATGAGGAAGGTGTTTGATTTATTGGTTTATGGTTAAACTCATTTTAAATAATCTAAAAGTATGTGGAGTGAATTGAAAATTGTAGGGTTTAATTGTAACTAACGAAAAGTTGGATGGTTTAAGTGGAAACCAGATCTTTGGTTGAGCCAAATGGATATTTGTGATTGGGGAAGAGATTCCTAGAGAATGAAGGTGCAAAAATATGCACCCTCATTCATCTGCTTCCCCTCGCCCTTTTTGGTCCTTTCTTTCGTCTCCCACTCTGCATACCCTCATCATCACCAAAAGCAAACCTTGAAGCAACCATAAAATTTAGGAGTAATTAGGGTTAGCGAATTGAGAATGAAAGAAGAAGGAAAGCACGAGAGGATTAGAGGGGCTACACAATTTTTATTTTGCAGCAAAGCATTGCGTTTAAGAGGGAATTCCAATAAAATTTGTCGTTGGATCGTCCTCAAATTTGAGGGACACATTCCATAATTTTTAAGATCTGATCCGGCCGTTGGAATTGTTTTTATGATATATGGTTCATCGAGAAATATTGCTGGTCTGACAGGGTGCGACCCTGTTTTCGTGTAGCTGGCCAGCTGTTTTCAGGGGAGAAACCAACCGCTAGATCGTCATCAAACTTTGAGGAGAGGTTCAAGACTTGTTGTAAGGTGACTTGACAGTAGGGATCGTTGTTCTGATTGCTGGTTTGTAGGGAGAACGATATGAAATTAGTTGAAAGTCTAGCAACTGGAAACATACAAAAAGTATCAAAAACGCATTTTTTTACTGTTTTTGTGCGTTTTTACCATTGTTGACCCTTTTTAGTGTTTTTACACATATTACGTTTTTACATAGAAACTGAAGCATTTTGTCTAGTCAGAAATGTAAAAATGTGTGTTTTTACGTTTTAAAACGCATTTTGACTACATTGAGTGTTACCATCATGCTAAAAAAAAGTGTTAGCACTCTAACTTTTTCAAGTCGTCTCCTACCTCGACTTCCCTTTCCATTATCCTTGATTATAATATACTCATAAACATAATAATCCTAAGATATCCCCAAACCACCCTTAAATAGCCGAGTTTCCCAAATATTAGATATTCAATGTAATAAACTAAGGGAGTGTATTGGCTACAAAACTCCGCCCGGCAAAACCTTGCATCATGATATGGTGATACGAAGCTGTATCATCGTATCACTATGTCGTGATACGATAATTTGACAGGGCTTTTGCATGGTTTTGCAGACGAGAGCTTTGTACCGAAACCAAAACCATAAACTAATAATCCCCAGCTCTGACGATAAGTCATGCGAGTCATTAAAAGAAGAATGACAATGGTGCAAAGTAACAAAATTCTTATGTAACAATAATCACATTATATTTTAATTAGAATTACAACTTGTATCCGGAAAAGAAAAAATGTCTTTGAGTATAGTACTATAATTGCATAACGGTATCTTTTACTAGTAGGGGTTTTCAGCTTCATTTTTTCAGAGCGGCGATTTCACGAAGCGCCCTTGCTCTTTTAATTTCGCATTGTTCCCCCGACGTCGGGGGAACCTTCGTCGGGCCGGAGGGACACGGAGTTGACGACAGAAAACCGGCGTCCTCCTTCGGCCACGTCGTCGCCAAACACATCCTCGGACAAGGAAACGCAACAGACGCGGAAACGGGCCAAGTCCTCGTTTGCATGGATCGGAAAGATGAGTTTCTCTGAACTGATGTCAGACAAAGTGTGGTATGTGGCGGAGTCTGATACGAAAGACATCCATGAAGCGATGAGGGAAGAGGATATCGATGATGAAGTTCCCGACGAGGACAATCCCCGGTGCCCTACTATCCCTTTCAATGCGATGGAAAAGGCTCGCTAGCGATGGAAATAGTGGTCTGCCCTTATCGTTAAAGTCCTTGGTCGGACCTTCCCGTCACAACCTTCCCTCGGGATCGGGGGACCCATTGCGATTTGCTCGGAGTCACCATTGATCTAGATTGAAGTGGATCGAACACTTTTTTTGGTTTTAACTTTCAGAGCAAAAAAACCAATAAAATTCGGTATACGATTTGAAGCTATGGGTTCAGGAGTACGGTTACGTGTGAGGAAGTGTATTCACACCCCACAACGCCATAAATTGGTACTACCTAAATCGATTGGTTTTAAAGGAGTTGGGGGTGTATTATTATTATTTGGCTTATTTACGTACTTAATTATAGGATTCAATTAATTTGATGTTATTATTTAAAATAGATCACACGTCTATTGACGTAATTCTCAAAAGCAAAGAAAGAGTTTTGGTTAGTTGGACTCGAACCTATTGGTTGCCTACGTACCCAAGTAGTCGGGATCAAAGTCCACGTAGTTCGATTAAAAAAAGAGTGATTTGAAGTGTTAACGCTTACACGTTAAATTCTGGAGAAAATTTGTTAGTTGGACTCGAACCTATTGGTTGCCTACGTACCCGAGTAGTAGGGATCAAAGTCCACGTAGTTCGGTCAAATTGATTAGTTTCTTTAAAGAGGACTTAAACACGTTCTATTGATACATGATTAATATGATGGTTTGAGTTTTTCCTTGATTTGTGAAATTTGGTAGAGTAAATGTATAATAAGCACAATCATGATCAATTGATCCACGATAGTGTTATGTGTTTTTGATGTATAAGACTAATTGGATTAAAGCTAAACTAAGAATTCTATTACCTTCGACGGATGTGTGATTTATGTATTAAGTTTGTTGACAATAAAGTTAAAATAGGTATTAAAGCTAGCAAGTAATAAGTTAGTCTAAATGGTAAACGTGTTAGTTGCGATGGTGAGATGGAGGTTATGGGTTCGGAGGTGTTTTTAAACTATGATGATTTTTGTTTTTTTAAAGACAAGGTGGCAACAGGTAGATTTTAAGGAATTTAGAGGGTAATTTGGTATTTCTGGGTATAAGTGTGGTTTGTGACGACAAAACCCTACAACCCTAACTCACTTTCGCCGCCCCCAACTCTCTCCCTTTCTCTGATCTCCATCTTTCGGTTCTTCTGCTTATCTGGAGAAAAAAAATGGGAAGAACAAGAAAACCATAACTAAAATTCACCTATTCTTCACTTCGCCTCTCTATTTCTTCCTCTCGGTTTTTTTAAAGACAAGGTGGCAACGGGTAGATTTTAAGGAATTTAGAGGGTAATTTGGTATTTCCGGGTATAAGTGTGGTTTGTGACGACAACACCCTACATCCCTAGCTCACTTTCGCCACCCCCAACTCTCTCCCCTTCTAAATTTTGGGTATAAGTGTGGTTTGTGACGACAAAACCCTACATCCCTAGCTCACTTTCGCCACCCCCAACTCTCTCCCCTTCTCTGCTCTCCATCTTTCGTTTCTTCTGCTTCTCTGGAGAAAAAAATGGGAAGAACAAGAAAACCATAACTAAAATCCACCTATTCTTCACTTCGCCTCTCTATTTCTTCCTCTTGGTCTCTCCCTTTCCAATCTGCCCTCTCCGTCTACTTTCCTTCGTGGTAATGACGAGAAGGACCCAAGTCGTATCTCCTTAGTGAACTCCACCCTGCTTTGCTTGATCTCGAAGAAGGAGAGCCCAAAATCCATCACGCAGTTCCATCATATTGGTTTGAGTAATGTGGTTTACAAGAATTTTGCCAAAGTCCTTAACCGCATTGACCCTCTCATGAAGACCCTAGTCCACCAGACTCATATGAGTTTTGTCCCAGGTTGTCACATAACTAATAATCTTATCATTCTGCATAAAGTTATCCACTCTATGGGGCTAAAGAAGGGGCAAGGGACAAATGGTGCTGGCGATTAACTTGCCTAAGGCCTATGATAGGTTAAGCTGGGACTTTCTGCGGGAGACACTTGTGGGAGTCGGTCTGCCAGATAAGATTGTAGAGGGCATTATGCAGTGCGTGACTTCAACCTCGATTCGGGTTCTTTGGAAAGGCGGCTTGATGAAGGAGTTCACGCCTTCCCGTGGACTGAGACAGGGTTGCCCAGTCTCACCGTACCTGTTTACCTTGTGCATGGAAAAACTAACCATATCATTCAGTGTGCGATTACAGAGAAGAAGTAGAAGCCTATCCGCAATTCCCCAAGTGGACCCCTTCTCTCCCACCTAATTTTTGCTTACGACCTCATTCTTTTTGCAGAAGCAACAGAGGCACAAGGGGGTGTGGTGGTGGAGTGATTGGACCGGTTATGTCTTGCGCCTGGCCAACAGGTCAGCAAAGACAAATCAGTCGTGTTCGTCTCCAACAATACGCCTCATAAACTTTGTGCCTCTATTGCTCGAGGGCTCGAGATGCCTATGACACAAGATCTCGGTCGGTACCTTGGGGTCTCTATCCTGCATATGCTGGTAACTAAGGTTACTTACCGATACATGCTAGATCGCCTAGAGAACAAGCTTTCAGGTTGGAAAGCGCGAAGCTTGAACTTTGCGGGACGAATCACCTTGGTCATCTCTATCCCGGACTTCCTGCAAGCCTATAGGATGCAAACCATCCTCCTTCCCCAGTCTATTTGCGACTCAATCAATCGTAAAATTCAAAGTTTCATCTAGGGAACTTCGGAGGGGGCCAGGAGGGTCCACCTTGTGCATTGGGAGGCGGTGTATCGCCCTAAGAAAGATGGACCGCAACGCCCATGATCTCAATCTCGCTTTCCTCGCCAAGATTGCCTGGTCTTTGTTAAAATTCTGGACGAGTTGTGGGTTCATGTTTTGCAGGCTAAATATTTCAGAAAAGTGGATGGAGTAATCGTCGCAAAAACTTCGGCTCGGATGTCCAATATATATCAGGGAGTTAAGAAAGCCTAGCTGATCATGAAGATGAAGATGCACATGAGCATCGAGGATGGTCAGTCCACCTCTTTCTGGACAAAAAATGGATTGACAATGGGGAAATGCTTATCAACCTGGCCAATGAGGATGCCCCTGAGATGGATCGGACCATCCCGGTGGTGGAGTTGGTCATGTCTCGAGGTGAGAGAGATTTTCACAGGCACCGTGTTTCTTTCTCTAAGGACGTTGTGTTGCAGGTGATAGGTAACCAGCCTCCGCAACCACATGCTGGGGAAGACGTTATGATGTGGGGACCAGAAAAAGATGGCCACTTCAGAGTGAGGTTAGCCTATGACATTGCCAAGGGTGAGGTGGTCAGGTGGTGGGACTTCGACTGGCGGAAGATCTGGAGGTGGAAGGGCCCAGCCCAGTTCAACCACTTCCTCTGGCTGGCAATCTAGAACCGACTACTCACTAACCAGGAGCGCACGAGGCATCACATGGCTGATTCTCCCTTATGTGGTAACTGCAAATAACATCTAGAAACAATCTTGCATGTACGAGATTGTTCTTTTTTCAGGTTAACTTGGCTGCGTCTCACTCAGATTTACTATCAGCATGACTTTTTCAACAGTCATATCTAGGAGTGGATTCTCCATAACATTCACAGGGAACATACCGGTCTTGATTTTGATATCATCTGCTGGTCCCTTTAGAGGACCAGAAACGACAGTCTTTGCAGGCAAAGTCGTTACCACTAAAGCCTTTCTACAGTGAGCCCTAGCTTGGATAACTGTCGCGAGGCATGCCATGGACAAAGACAGACTCATCCATATGCCTAGTCTGCCTGCCAGAACGAAGGTAGAGATCTCTTGGAAGCCACCACCTCCCGAGTGGGTGACTCTCAATTCAGACAACTCCATCATTCATGAGTCCGACTTGCTGCAGCAGGTGGCCTGATTAGAGATCATACAGGATGTTGCTTATAGCATTCACCAGCAACTAGGGGATAGGTTCTATTACCCGAGCAGAATTGAAAGGCGTTGTAGATGGACTTCAGATGGCCTGGGAGTGAGGATACCGCCAGGTTTGTGTGGATATTGACTCTTAGTGTGCACTTCAGCTCCTGCAAAACCCGACGTGTACAGATCATCATCATGTTTCTATCATCGATTGCTTCCAGGAATTGCTATCAAGAGACTGGGAAGTCTCTTGCCATCATATTTACAGAGAGGGGAATAAATGTGTCAATTTCTTAGCTAATCATGGACATTCCGTCCCTTTGGGGCTTCATTTTGTTCCGGTGTTGGATCCTCTTTTGAACTATCTTATTTTATATGACTGTCAAGGTCTTTCTGAGCCTCGTCTTGTTTTGAATGAAAGCTGAGATGCATTGTATCCATTAATATAAAAATAGTTCCATAATTATACTTTAATATGGTTTCACAAACATCAAATAAATAATACTTGAAATCTTGAATTCGAAACAACTTATGTCTTCGAGTATAGTTTCATAACCTTATCTTCTTGTCCATTGTTCCTTACAACTTTATTGAATACTTAAACAATACAAGTATACAACGAATAAATTTTTCCTTTTTTTAAGAATTGGTTAAAATTTTATATCATAAAAAACCCCCTGAACCTAGTGACAACACCACTCTGCCAACTGAGTTAACAATCCACTATCTATTATCTACTAATAGTATCCATAACAACCCAAAACCTATACTCAAGAGTAAATCAAAATCTAGCAGGCCAAAACTCTGAAACATTAACATCATCAAAAAAACATTTCAATATCCTTCTTAATCTGCATTATTAGATCATGGATACTTCTTCTGGTTCCTCCTTGTCTCAGGGCACATCTCTCCCGCTAGATTGAGCTGATAATGGCCCGCCATATCACTTTCGCAATATGCTTCTGAGTCTCTTTAACTTTAAATGTCTTAATAGCCCATGGCAATTCCTCCTCCCAGCTGTCCGATAGAGTTCTCGGGAAAATAGGGTGCAACAGCCCTGAATACATCTCATGAAAAACTGCACATTCTGCGAATAAATGAGACCTAGTCTCGAGAGGACAGTCACAGAAAGAACATGCAAGTGAACCTGCAGTCCCCCAGTTTTGCATCTTCTCTCCTGTCAAAATAAAGTTCTTTATAACAAGCCATACAAGGAATTGGTTTCTGGGGATAGAGGGTCGTTTCCAGACAAGAGAGAACCAAGAGACAAGGTTATCTCTTGGTCTGAAGTTCTCCCAAACTGCTTGTATACTGAATCTGTTCATCTTCTTCCCATTCCAATATACTTCTCCATTCACTAGTGCCATCTTTTGACAAATCTTATCTCTACTCTTGAGGAACTTTAGCCAGATCCAAGAACCAGCTTTAGACTGAAACTGCCAGAAGTCACGGTTTTTAATTCTGTACTCTTTAACCAAGCAACCCGGAGAGAACCCTGCTGCAAAAGGATAAGCCAAATATATCTGACTATACATGAGAAGTTCCAGCTCACTAGGTCCCTAATTCCCAATTCACCTTCCTTTTTAGAAAAAGTAAGGAAATGTCATGCAGTTACAACCTTCTTCCTTCCATCAGGGCCAACTCCCCATAAATGTAAATTACTACATAGCTTCTCAATCTCCTTTATAACTCTCTTGGGAAGAATGAACACAGTCATCCAGAATTTTGTCAAGCTAGCTAAAACAGACAAAGTAAGCTATAATCTGCCTGCATAGCTGAGAAATTTAGATTTCCAACACTGTATTCTACTTATTATCTTGTCAAGCAAAGGTTTGTAAGCTGCAATTGATAGTTTGCCAGGAATAAGAGGTAATCTCAAGTATCTAATAGGGAGTGAACCTAGTTTATAACCTGCTCGCCGAGCCATCTGTTTCTGCCACTCAATAGGGACCCCCCCCCCACAGAATAATTCACACTACTCAGGGTTTGATTTCAATCCAGACATCCTTCTAAACTCCCCCAAAACTCTCTGAATACATGAATCCCGTAATTAGAACCATCCGAAAAAGTAGAAGGTCATCTGCAAACGTCAAGTGAGAGAGCCCTAGCCTTTTACACATCAGATGGAATGGCATTTGACCTTTCCTGACTGCCTTTCCTGTTAAACAAGAAAAAAAATTCCATAGAGATAGCAAAAAGGTAAGAAGACAGGGGGATGATCCCCCTGTCTCAAACCTTTCTTCAGTTTTGGGGTTGTCACACACATCACTATCCAATTCACAAACATTATTGGAAAGTTCATTGCCTTCATTACAGTAATCAGAAAATCCCAATCAACCGAATCAAAAGTCTTCATAATGTCCACTTTCACAATGCTACGGGATGAAATATTAGATCTATTATACTTTGCACCAATTCATGAGCAAGCAGAATGTTCTCACCAATAACCCGACCCTTGATAAATGTTGTTTGGTTATGGCTAATTAAGGTAGGCAATACTGAACTTAGCCTAGTTGCTAGAACTTTTGCAACACGCTTGTATAAGGTGTTATAACAGAAATTGGTCTCAAATATTTCATCTCTTATGAACTCTGAGTTTTAGGTATCAATCCTTTTTGAATGATGGTGTATGCAATTTTTTTTTTTTTTGTTAATGGTTAATTTAATCTAAAGTTGATATAGTTTCATAAGAATTTTATTTCAAAAGGCTTACAAGTTGGAAGAGTTGTTTGTGAACATAAACTCATTTCGATGAATAGCAACTTCTTGTTAAGTGATTATCGACTGAGAATTTGTGATCTTGCGCACTTTGTAACGTCGGCGAACCAAACCACAAAATTGAAAATACACCGGTCACCATATCAAAGCCCAAATCAGGGCCCAACCCAACTCCACCCGCTCCGCCGCGAGGACACCGACGTTAACCGAATCAAAACTCCCGGGCAAATTCTCGGCGCAAAACCACCAGGGGGCAGGCAGCCATGAACGCGATCTTCAATCTCCAAAGGGAAACAAACAAATTATGGCCGAAGCGAAAACCCACAACTCAATCTCTTCTCAGGTCTCCCTTCTTTATCCTCGCGATCTCTCTTCTCACTCTCTTCCTCCTCCTATTCCTCTCAATTTCCACCTTCCAAACATCCAAATCGCTCTTCTCAACGCAAACCCTAAATACCCAGAAACCTCAATGCGGAAAATTCCATGCTTCAGCCCGGGAAGGAGAGAAGTTTCTCTGGTACGCACCCCACAGTGGATTCAGCAACCAGCTGTCGGAGCTCAAGAACGCGGCGGTGATGGCGAGGATTCTGAATCGAACTCTGGTCGTCCCTCCGATCCTCGATCACCACGCTGTGGTCCTCGGAAGCTGCCCAAAATTCCGGGTTACGGCGCCTAACGAGATTAGAGCTTCGGTTTGGAATCACGCCGTTGAATTGATGAAGAGTGGAAGGTACGAACTATAGATGTTATGCAATTTGCTTGAACTGCTTGTTTGTACGAAGTTGGTCACGGCGAATTGGGTTAGATTGGGGTTTATATTGAAGGATTGGGGCTTAGTAGTTCTTATCATCTTGGCAACTGCTTCTACTGTAGGTATGTATCGATGACTGACATTATCGATATCTCGCCACTAGCATCTGCTTCGCTTCGTGCAATCGATTTCAGGGTCTTTGCAGCCTCATTCTGTGGTGTAGATGTGGATTCCACTTGTGCAAATTATCTAAAACCAGGGTCGTCTTCATCGTTTGATATCCTTAGGGAGTGTGGAAATGTGCAATCTGGGATTGAAGGTAACATAGGTGGGTGTTTGTATGCAGTAAAGGAGGACTGCAGAACGACTGTATGGACTTACGAGAATGGTGATGATGGAGAGTTAGATTCATTTCAACCCGATGAACAACTCAAGAAGAAGAAGAGGATTTCGTATGTAAGGAAACGTCGAGATGTGCATAAGACCCTTGGACCGGGATCTGAAGCTGGCTCAGCCATCGTTCTTGCATTCGGATCCCTTTTCTCCGCTCCATACAAAGGCTCCGAGTCCTATATTGATATTCAGAAAGTAAAGAACAGTGAATTCCTCCCCTTTGTCCCTGAAATATTGAATGCGGGGAAGAAGTTTGCTTCGGGGAGGATAAAAGATCCTTTCCTTTGTGCACAGCTCAGATTGTTAGATGGGCAGTTTAAGAACCACTGGAAGGCTACATTTCAGGGTCTGAGACAAAAGCTTGGATCTTTGAACCAGGGGGATGATCAGCCAGTCAACATTTTCGTGATGACAGATCTTCCTCGGGGTGACTGGAGCGGAACTTATCTGGGCGAGCTAGCTAGCATTGAGAAGCGGTTTAAGTTGCATTTTCTTAGGGAAGAAGATAGACTGGTTGCTGAAACAGCAAGACAATTAGGAAAGAGAGGAAGTAGAGGGAATCTACATTGTCCTCATCAGAAATCGCTGGATGTTCTCTTGTACATAGAAGAAAGCGTCTGTAGCTGTGCATCCCTCGGTTTTGTTGGTACAGCTGGATCGACGATTGCTGAGAGCATAGAGCTAATGCGGAAGTCAGATGTCTGTTCCATTCTTAATCGGACTGCAAGATGACACTCGGTGCTGGGATACAAACGAAGTTGGGTTTGCCTCCAAAGTAGAAGCAAGCAACTACTTGTGAGTCAGAGCTCCTGCCACTGTAAAATGCCGGGAACCATGCATACTTAAAGTTTTGGGAAGGTATTGTTTAGTGATGCTCCAATCTACCAGATGAAGGAATTGCTCTGGTACCAAATGCCAATGCTCGGGTGTCTCCTCGCGGTGCACGGAAATGTAAGCTTTCAACTTTTAACCATGGAGCTTTTACTAACCAAAAGTTATTTAAACGATCACTAACCAAGTAACTGCATGATTCTTTTTGTCCTTCCTTCCATTAATCCACCTCTCCTATCTTTCGACATTTTTGTTCCCTGAGTACTTGTTCTAAGAACACTCAGCTTGAACTCTGGTTTTCTTTGTAAGGTGTTTCCAGTGAAACTCTGTTGGTGTTCGAATGGGTACAGCGGACTCTCTTGAGAACGACGGCCATCTCGCCATGATTTGGACCTTTATAAATATTGTTCGAATAAGGAAGAAAGAAGAGAAACGGCAGCCACGTTTCACATGTTACCAGAGCTAGTTTCATTTTGCCCGTTTCGTTCACATGTTTCACATGAAACAAGGAAAAAAGAAGAAAAACACGGTGCCTTTTGCTTCTACCCGCCAAAATTTATCAAACATAATCATGTAGACTGTAGAGAACTTGCCGGCCAGTGGTTATCATGCCGAATGAGTTGTTAGTGTTGTGGTATATGATCCACGATTGAACCTCTCCCAACAACTCGAGTTATTGGGATCAACTGGTTCATGACATGGTATCAGAGCTTTCTGTGACCGAGAGGTCTTGTGTTCGATTCCCGGTGACCCCCATTTGTTAAGCACATGGTATTCTTGTCTTCAGACCTGTGCAAACTTCAAGCCCTTGTGAGTGGCTTTCGTTTGAGGGGGCGTGTTAGTGTTGTGGTATATGATCCACGATTGAACCTCTCCCAACAACTCGAGTTATTGGGATCAACTGGTTCATGACATGAGTAAGCATAAGCATCATATGCTTTATGCTTATGCTTTTTTGCAATTTTATTTGATTGTTTTTAGATCCATCGCGGCCGGCATCACGGTATTAGTTAGAACTTGCCGACCGTTTGGAAGTTGCGATTGTTAAATAGATGTATTGTTGAGAATGCATGTATAATATTATACATGTATTGTCGAATTTGATGCATTGTAAAATACAACGTTTGGTATGTGTGATTGTGTATGTCGCATCATCTAAAAGCTGAGACAAAACAATCTCAACTCAACTATCTCAACAATCACAACTAAAAGTTGGGGTTAAAAGTTGAGATATAACAATCACTCAAAATGAGTGATAGTTTCTGTCACATCACAGAAACAACAATCCATGTATTGTTTCTGTTAGAAAAACAAAAAAAACAATGCATTGTAAACAATACATGCATAATTAGGGGTGATAATCGGTTCGGTTGCGGTTTAACCGAACCGACCGAGCGGTTAGCCGACACCGATAAGGGGTCAGAACAGCCAACCGCAACCGCAACCGATTGCTCACTCGGTTAACCGCAACCGCCAACCGAGAGGGTCGGTTCGGTTTAACGGTTAACATTTAACCGCAATAAATGCAAAAAAAAAAAGAAGAAAAAGAAAATAAAATATTAATTTTGCCCACCCCAAGCCCCATTCTCGATCCTTCTCCTTTCCTGCTACCTTTCCCTTTCTCCAAAAGTTAATTCTCTCTCTACCGCTCTACCCTCTCCAATTCCATTGACAAATTCCAATCTCTACCTCTCTACTACCCTCTCCCCTCACCAAATCAAAACAAAAAATCAACACATGCACAACTTCCATGAGACAATTTTGCCTAGGTTGGCAGCAAACGATTGTGAGGAGTGAGGTCGACGGCTGACGAGATCGAGATTGTGAGGACGGCGAGGTCGGGACGGCAAAGGGATGTGGGCGGTGAAGCTCGCGGCGAGGTCGAGTTGGGAGGGGGAGACGGGCGGCCAGGTCGAGAATGAAGAGGTGGGAGCGAGAGCCTGGGGAAGTTGGGAGGATGAGGGGAAATTAGGGTTCGATTGTGGCCACTTGTGGGAATGGAAATTGGAGGTGCCATGGAGGGCGATGATGGGTTGAGAAAGAAGGAGGGTCGAGGCTGGATGTGAGGGGTTGAGGAGAGTGGAGGGATAAGGATGGCGGCGGGTGTGAGAGGGGACTGGGGAGAGGCAGGATTTTGCGATTTAGGATTTTAGGTCATTAGGATTTAGGGCAGGGGAGGAGGGAACGAGAGGGCGAGAGGCTGTCTGTCTGGGGCGTCGGTTTCGTCGGTTTTGTGCGGTTAATTTGTGCGGTTGCGGTTTTTAACCGCTAACCGCGACAATTGCCCACTGGCCAGATTCGCCCAACCGCAACTGCAAACCGCAATAAACCGACGGTTTTCGGTTGGTCAATAAACCGACGGTTTCGGTTCGGTTTCGGTGGTAACCGACAAACCGGAGACCGATTAACAGCCCTATGCATAATGACAATCTCAACAAAACTATCGCAACTTCCAAACGACCCCTTATCTACTAATTTAGGTGGTAAGACTTTTGTGTCCCTCATCTTCTACTACCAAAATTAAAATAGCTAGAAATTAATTTTTTTGATTCTCTAATTTAGATTTCTGGCACTACCTGCGAACATATATGAAACTACAAATAAATTACGCTCATAAACATAATTAATGTGGGAGAGGTTAGAGTGCTTGAGTGTTGAGAGGGACCATGACCCCTTCTAACTTTTGCGTCCTGTATATGGTACCGTTTTAACAATTGTAGCAAGCAAACCCATTTTGATTTCGTTTCTTGTATGTCGATGTCGTTAATTGACTTAATTGAATTTTCTTTGTATAACTATTTAATACAAAATCAGGTGAGTTGCTACCTATAATTACATCATATGCAAGCAATGTTATCAACCTGATTTTGCCCAGTTAGTCTGGCCTAGTAAGTGGGTGAAGAATTAACCGTCTGATCGATTTAACTTGGATATCACCATTTTACATAATTTTTATACTTAGATTCGAATAATTAATAACTTATCTTACTTGAGTTAACCGTATTTTTTTTTTATGTCTGAAAGCAAAGTACTACCCCTCCTAAGGAAGTTTTGGAAGCAGAAAGAGGATGGAACTCTAGTTTTATGCGGAAAGGTCTGATGGCGGCAAAAGCTCTTATCAAGAAAGGTTATCGATGGAAAATTGAGAATGACAATAGTGTAGATATATGGAAAGACCTATGGATAGGGATGGCAACAAAATTCGAACCTACGGGTATTCGATCTGACCCAATCAGGTCAATGCGGATAAAACACGTGTTGACGGATTTCGGGTTTAAACCCGTTACACTGTTCACCTGGTTGGGTTGCATTTGGATTTAGTGATACCCGACCTATGGATACCGACTCACACTTATTCCGTCGCCCTACTCTCCCCAAACCCTACCATAATTCTAATTTTTCTCAATCTAACTCTCACGACACTCACTACTCACCTGCCGCCTCCGCAGTCCCCACTCTGCTCTCTCCCCCAAAACCCCATCTCCTTCCCGATCCGACTTATTTCTTACTATCAAGGTATTATTACCTTTTTCCCAACAGAAGCGGGAGGGATAAATTAATAATTGAAGTTGAACAACATGTTTGTGATTCGATGCTCTCTCACAAACAAAAAGGGAATGAACAAAAAATAAGGAATTGTGTGCTTTTATTTAGTGTAATTGTGATTTGTTTGAATTTTCTAGATTGGTGTTTTATGTATGGATAATTTGTATGGAAAAATTTATGTTTGAATTTTATTTTGATAGGAACTTGTTATTGTAATTTTTTCATCACAAAAACCCATGGGTACCCATGAACCCGGGGATACCCAGCGGGTTGGGTTAGGTTTGAGTTTTCCAAACCCATTGAATTTTCCCCATACATTTTTTACGGATAATTGGCAAAACCTGACCCAACCCGACCCTACCTATGGATCCCGAACAGTGAGGGGTTCAAAGTGAAATCTTCAGTTTCGAGAATTGGGAACACTACTTCGGTAGCTGAACCGATGGATATAGAAACCAGGACATGGAAACAGGATCTGCTGCAAGCTTTTTTTCATCCAGAAGATTCCAATTCTCGCCAACCTTGTATGGATGAAAGGGTTTGGAGTTTGGAAAACTCAGGGGATTACTCTGTGAAGTCTGCATATCGACTTTGGAAAAACAAGGATGATGAGGAGATGGGAGAGCTATACACCAGTCAATTGGGATCGTGTTTGGAAGTTACAGATACCCCCAAAAGTAAGATTGTTCACTTGGAGGTGGATCATGAACATTCTACCTACGGGGGTTAAAATATTTGAAAGAACACATAAAGGTCATGTGGGTTGCCGCTTTTGTGATCTACCAGAGACTCAAGAACACATCTTCAAGGATTATGCATGGGTTGGGAGGGTAACTAGGCTTACTGGCATGCATCTATTGTTCGAGAAGGGGAGAATCTCAAATGTGAGGAGTGTTATGCCGTTTACAAGAAACGAAGAATGATGAACAGCTGGAGAAATTCTTGGTTGCCCTATGATTTATCTGGGAACAGAGAAATAATCAGTTATGGAATAAGAGAAAATTGAATGAATGGGAAGTCATATAATGAGTGACTGAGTGGCTGCATGAATATCTGGAGATGTAGGAGATGAAAGCAGATTCCAACCACAGAAATGGGGAGGGTTGGTGACCTTCTCAATCTTCAGATTTTATATCTCAGTGCACGCGACGACTGTTTGACGGGATAGGGAACGAGGATGGGGGTTGTTATCAAAGGCAAAGATGACCAGTTTGTAGCGACGGTGGTAAGACAAACCCAACGGGCAATTGGAAGCAGCGGAAGCGGAGGCTCTTACGGTGATGTTTGGGATGTAAATGGCGAACCGTCTCCAGCTTCTTTCCATAGAAATTCAGATGAATTGCTAGCGGGTGGAGCATTTGATTACCGCCCAGCTAGAGTCTAATCTCGAGGTGAGCCAGATAACAAGGAAACACAGGAAATGGACCGGTTTTTTAGGAGGATTAAATGGAGTTATGTAATCAGAGCCCAGAATAGAATAGACTACTGTATGGCTAGGAGTGGGCAACGAGAAACAGATATTTGGGTATACTCATACACGTCTAGGGATGACAATAGGATGGGTTGGGGCAGGTTATGTCAAACCCAAACCCAAACCCATGGTTTATCCACACAACAAACTCGGGGTAAAACTCACTGGATTTGAAAAACTCAAACCCAACCCTACCCGTTGGGAATCTGCGGGCTCATGGGTACCCATGGGTTCATGTACAAAGATGCAATTATACTAGTTTTCACTACTATTGTCTACTACATACACTAACTCACAAATCATTCAAACTAATTGTTTAATATTAAAGATAAACATCCACAAACAATATAATTAAGGGATAATACCACTAGGAAACCCGAACTATTAAGAATGTGTCATTTGTGTCTTAAAGTATCCAATATGACATTTGTATCCTAAACTATTTTTCCGTTAGAGTTGACCGGCGTTGACCGTTAGTATTTAACAAATGACATATTTTTAATAGTTCGGGTTAGGACATAAATGACACAAAACTATAATACGTTGGGACATAAATGACACAAAACTATAATAGGTTGGGACACAAATGTCATATTAGATACTTTAGGACACAAATGGCACATTCTTAATAGTTCGGGTTTCCTAGTGGTATTAGCCCTATAATTAATTGAACGTGCGAGGAATTAGTTTAGAAATTATAGTTAATTAGTTAAGGGTCCCGTTGGTTGTGGGGTATGGACTTGGGTGCGGATATCCACGGGGTCGGGTTGAATATGGTTGAACCCAAACCCAACCCGCAAAAAGTATAGCGGGTTTAAATCCCAACCCGACCCGCAATCTGTCAAAGCGGGTTAGGTCGGGCAGGGTACCGGCGGATTCGAGTTCTACTGTCATCCCTATACATGTCATGTTTTTTTAGGGTTACGGTTATCCAAATACCCATAATTTTTTATGGGATGAAACTTGGGATCAAGAAGTTTTACAACGAGTACCCACGAATTTCCCGTTAATACCCATTTGGATATTACCTGTATCCGTACTACCCGCTCAATCCCTAAAATTAATTGGTTTAGTTAGATAATAGCTAATTAATTCAACTTAATTATTGCCATTTGAGGATTAATAAAAAGGGTTTATGACTATAATATGGTGGTACTGAAGAGCGATTGGCTCCGATCGAAGAGCGATTGAAGACTGATGGAATTGATTTAGCGCTATAGAATCCGTCAATTAGGCAACTATACCCACGAGCTTCAAGCACATAACCTTCATTCTCAAATGATCTCTAGCAAGCCAGAGCCGCATCTATTGTACCTAACTTACAATATCCATTCAGCAGAGCAGCATATGTTACAGAACAAAGTTCAACGCCCTCGCTTTTCATCTTACCTAGCAAATTACGTGCATAATCGATCGTCTTATCCTGGCATAAAGAAGAGATGACTACGGTATATATGACCTTATCAGGCGAAATTCCCATCTCTTCCATTCTATTGTATATTCTTCCACGACGACGGATTCTCACGTCATTAGCCATCACATTTCCTTGCACATTCACGACGCCACCCGCTCCCAAGTAATACGTATGAATTCTCGATCTTATGATTTGTGATTATATATGGGTTATCCGTGGGTAATCCATTATCCGTCCCGTACGAGTAATGGATATACCCGTTAACCCATACGGGTTTACATGAGATGAAGTTTACTCTCCAAATGGGATTGGGTACCCATTTCAAACGGGACGAGTACCCAATCCCGTCCCGTTTTCCACCCCTAGGCCCACATAACCTGCAGTTGGGAGGAAGGTGAATATTGAGTGGGTAGGCCATCAATTTTCTTGGTTTCTCTTCTTAGAGAAGAGTGTCTATGTTTAAATATTATCCATTAATAATATAAGCAGGAGTTATTTATAAAAAAAATTCTTAAAAAAAGAAAAAGAAAAAGAAAAAGAAAAGGAGGGTTTGGGAAGAAGATCGTTCGTTGTCATCTTTTATAATCTGAATTAGGTTTTTTTTCCGATTTAGAGCCTTTGTGAAGAAGATCATTCGCGGTTGCTGTTGTACGTGTTGAAAGTGGTTGACCAGGTCTAAGGTGAGGTCGACCTAATGTAGCATTCGCTGTCATCTTTTATAATGCGTGATTTCCACCATCTAATTTGATATATTGTTGCGTGCAGAATTACATTCGGTCGACCGTGACATCAACCAGGTCGACCTGACGAGACAATTCTTCGTATTTGAATTTAGTGCACAACACTTGGACTTCTGTTCTTGCGAGGTAACGAAGATCAACCCAAGTGGTCGACCTAATGTGTTTCAAGGTCGACCGTTTCTGTTTGTTTTGGTTATTCAACCTGAATGTCGACTTTGTCTTTGTTTGTATGACTATGTTGTGCTTGAAAAGGTCGACCGCGCCAGATATCTGGTCGACCTATCATTTTTTCGTTTTAATTTTGAACTTACTTTTTGTTGTTAATTGTTATTTTCCTGCTGGATAGGTCGACCTAGGAAGAACAGAGGTCGACCTTAATGGTTGTGGTAGTCACTATTTGTCTTCCAGGTCGACCTAATACTTTGTCAGGTCGACCACGTCTTTGTTTTTTGGTCAATTGTAGAAATTTGTAGTTGAATTATGATTTGAATTTTTCTTTAAATTGTTTAGACGATGACGCGTGATGAGAGACTGCATCAAGAATTGGGTGAAATCAGGAAATTGTTGAAAGCCACACAAGAGAAGCTGGTGGTGTGTCAAACACAAGTCAATGACTTTCAGAAGTCCATGCGTGATAGAGTGGAGCAATTGTCAGTTCGACTGACAGATATGATTGGGATGATGCATGACGGGTTTGAGAGGCTAGAAGGTGCTATCAAAGATATAAGTGCAGAACGAATGGAGAATGGCGGAAGATATGGTAAAGGAAAGAAATTTGACTTGGTAAAAAGGAGGAAGACCATGATGACTCTGAAAATTGCTACCAGAGCATAGACGATTTATTGAAAGAGCACATTTTAAAGGTATCCAAGTATATTCATATGTGATTGAAGATATTAGTATTACTATCATTAGTGCTAATTTGTTTTGTTTATATGTTTGACAGAGTGAAACAACGAATGGCAGCAAGGGTTCCTCTCCTAAGTACAATAGATCGCGATATGAAAGTGACTCATACACCACTCCACAGAAGGATCAATTTGTAAGAAAATGATTATTTAGTGCTGATAGCGATGAAGATGAATCTAAGAGTCCTTTTGAAAAGCACGGGGTAAGTTTACGTTACATATTCATCTATAATGTGTGTTTGTGTTCATATGTTACTTTAATTTTAACTATGATTTGTAGGTCATGAAAGTGGAGGGTCTAGAAGGATTCACCAAAAATCTTCAAAATCCAGTTGAAGACTTGTATTATGTTGTTACTAAAGAGAAGGCTGGGGACACGAATTGGGACAAGTAAGACGTTTTTTAGTACGTGTGGTCGACCGTTTAGGTCATGAGGTCGACCGTTTGTCCAATAAGGTCGACCGTGACTGTGAACAGGTCGACCTGTACATTGTAAATCACAATTGACATTTCTGTTACTTTGATTTTTGCAGTTTGACCATTGTGGACTTTTTTTCTGAAAACGTGCAACGACATTATTTGAGTTCGGTCATTAGCGAGAATAGCTGGGTTTGCTCATCAGTAAGTACTATACTACTACGACTTTCGTATGAATTGTGCACTATTTATGTTACGATTTACGATGATTTTGTGTTTGATTGTTGGATGGTAGGTAGTGGATTTGTGTGCAAGGGCACTAACAATGTCTGAAAAACATGATGTGAAAGAGCCAAATGTGTGGTATTTGCCAAATATGTTTTCGGTAAGAGCCGTAATGTCAAATTATTTTTCATAACCTAGTTATTTATATTGTACCATGTCAATTCATCTCAATTAAAACATGGTGCAGAAAATGGTACGCGCTAACATGAAGACCAGACAAATTCGTAACAAGTTGATGAATGATGGCGTGGTGTTTATGCCGAATGTTAGTGCATGCCAGAAGGTTAGTCTAGTCAATGTCCCTATATCATTAAATTTCGAAAGTGCATTTGTTTGTATTCGCTGTTTATAACATATAGTGAGTGTTTCGTTGCTAGATATTTATGCCAGTTCTTGACGATGAAGCATGTCATTGGTTTCTGTATCTCGTCAATGTCCAGCAAAAAACTGCATTTTTGCTTGATAGTCTACCTTCAACTAGTGATGCGAATCGTAGGCGTAAATCAGCACTATGCAAGAAATTGGTAAGTGTTTTCTATAATTTTCTGACTATTAAGCGTCACGTATTATGCTAGATGCTTAAAATATTCGTTATTTGTGTGTAGTTGTCCAATTTGGATGATATTTTCAAACCGGAGCGCATGAGCAACGTAGTAGTACCAAATTTTGGAGATTTCAATTTTGATGAGCTACGAGTTCAACGGCAAAGGAATAGTACTGAGTGTAGTGTGCACGTCATGCAGTGGATGCGCTATGGATCTGACTCTCTATGACACAACTCCTAACAATGGCCAATTGTAACCAATGAAAGGGACTGTAGTATAGTGGCTCAAGTAATAAATATCGAATCCACGGGGTCTCTAGAGTTACTATTACTCAGCTTCAGTTCATTATCTAGTAAACCAGATTAAGATTAAAGAACTAAAACTACTCTAACAAACTACAGTTAAAGTTAATCTAATTACAGGTTGGGAACTCACTTAGGTATGATTCCCCCTAGCCACTAGCCAGATTAATGATTGATGATCTCTAACCTGTTTCACTTTCATTCACAATGCGGAGAATCCTTGACTAGACCTTGAGTCTCGACTAAAGGAACAAGGCCCTCTTGAGTCAATTGCCTAGAGGGACGTATCCTTCTCTAGAACAACCGATCAAGGCGGTCTGAACTAGACTCTCTCTATCGAAAGAGGTTCTCAATCGATACAAAGCAGTGAATCAACCCTCGACTAAAGCAATCGATCCAATACTATCAATCTATGGTGGTCTATTGACCTAATCAGGTATTCGCTCTCATAGGATCAAAGCAGAATCAATAATCTCGACTAAAGCAGAATTGAATCATGAAAACATGCATAGATTGAATATGAACTCAAGATTATCAAGTAAGAGTACTCATACAATCATCCAATCAAACAAACATAGCTAGGGTTCCTCAAAACCTAAGTGAAGGGAAGTTACTCCATAGAGAAGAGAGAGACTGCAGTAAGAATCTTCAGATGATCAGTCTTCAAGTCCGGGCTTGTTCCTCGAGCTTCCAAGGCGAGTTTTGATTTAGGCGCGCCCGAGTTTTTACTGCCGAACCTGTTCCCCTATATTCAATGCTTCGTTTCTCCCTCGCCCGGACTCTGAATCTGTCGCCGTTTGATCCCAGACGCTCGTAGTCTCGTCCTCTTTCTTTTAATGACAAGCTTGCGTGATTATTTGTCCATAAAATGAGGTAGAAATCCATTCTTCTTCAGGGCATGCCCGAGTTTCTTCTCCCGAATCTCCAATTGATCTCTGATTGACTTGAAACTTGCGCCTATGCTTCACTTTATGTGCTAGGACCTGAAATGTGACAAAGGAACACAACCTAGCGTAAAATAGGCCAAAGACGCGATAATTAAAGCTCAAACGATCAAGAAACAAAGGGTAAAACATGTGTAAATATCGAGTCATCAGGATCCAAGGATCTGGATAGAGTGCTGAGTATATCGTTAAACAAATAACTTGTTTAATTTACACTTTTTTAGTTGTAACGAAGTCTTACATGGCATAATGCAGATAGGAGAAGAACACAAATTACCGGCTCGAAAGGAGATTCTATGGTATCTGGCTACACATTTTGAAAATCGTGCACGAGAAAATCTTTTCAAGCATGTAGCAGATGAATGCATGGAACGAGGCAAAGAGAGACAGAGTTCAAACAAAAAAGCAAAGAAATGAAGTCGTTAAGTTACAATGTTGCATTATTTGGACAATACATTGAATTTGTATTGCGAGATCGTTTTATTTTGGATTTTGAATGTTTATCATTTATTAGATTTGTTATACAATTATAGATGTGACTGAATTTACGATTTCAATCGTTTAGAACAAGTGGTCGACCACATACTCAAAGCGGGCAAACCCGTAGGCAGAGCACAGGTCGACCTCGAGACGCTTAAGGTCGACCTATGATACCGTAGCAAAGTCAAAAACCATGTGGAATAAGGATGGAATCTCGTCTGTTTGGCCTTAATAAAATACGGTCGACCATTCGTGTCAAGAGGTCAACCTGTTTCACATTTATAAACAACGTCGACCATTTGAGTAAAGAGGTCAACCTGTTTCACATTTATAAACAACGGTCGACCATTTGTGTAAAGAGGTCAACCTGTTTCACATTTACCCAAGACAGTTGACCATTTGTGCAAAGCGGTCGACCGTAATGATTCATGTTCTTGTACAATTAGGATTTTGTGTACTTGTCCTTGTCGAATTATGATTTTATATATCTGTCACCAATTGGATAAGGAATTCGTCTACATTATCTATAAATAGATGGGAGTCTTAAGACTTTATTCGTACTTCGATTTATGCAATTTGTTGGAGTGAAGTTGTAATCTCATCGCTCTTATTGTGATCGTGTGTTGGTTGCGATTTATTTTTATTCCGGTAGACCGTAACATAAAGTGGTCGGCCTCTTTGCTAAGGTATGTCTCGTATGTGCTTGTTAATGGTTGTATGTGGTTAAATTTTTCCCTAATTAGGTCGACCACCCCAACCATCCGGTCGACCTTATTTGTGTAATTATATGATTAGGTCGACCTTACAGTAAATTCAGGTCGACCTCATCTTTGTTATTTAGTAATAAGGTCGACCGTACAGTTCATTCAGGTCGACCTGACGAGAGCTAATTTTGTATGTTTTTTACATTAAATTCGTATTCCGATCGTTGCAGGATGGATAACAGAGATGATACAGATGATAGAGATGATGATGAGGTTAACTTCGATGAGGAACCTAAGGATGCTCTTGAAGGAGCTATGGATAATTCAGATGATACAGATAATACGGATGATGAAGTGGTTGGGGATGATAATGAAACCGAGGGTGCTGGAGTAGAATTTATGGATGATGAAGAAGCTACTGAATATGAACAACAAATTCCTTCCATGGAGTTCCAAACATTAGAAGATGCAGAGAAATTTTACGATTTCTATGCTAAAGCGAAAGGATTTAGCGTTCGACGTAGAGATCTTCGGAGGAGTCGTCGAGGAGTAGCAATTGGGAGGACAATGGTATGTTCGAGAGAGGGGACTAGAGAGAAGATGCATATAGATAAAGAAGGTCGGACTTGACAACATCGTAAGATGACAAGACATTCTTGCAAGGTATCGTATATTGTACGCTTTGATCGGAATAAGAAAATGTGGGTTGTTTCTAAGTTTGAGAGGAAGCACTCACATCGTTGCTGCAATGAAGAAGAAACTCAATTCCTTCGGTCTCATCGAAATGTGAGTGAAGGAGACAAGGCTCTGGCGATAGGGATGCGACAGTCAGGAATAAAACAACGCAACATTGTTCAGTTCATGAAGAATAAAGTTGGAGGATATGAGAATCTGGGGTACACTCAAAAGGATTTGGACAATGCTGTTCAGCAATCCCGAACAGTTGACGACGATCTATTAGGAGATGTTAACCGAACATTGGGTTACTTGCAAAGTAAACATACCTCTGATGCGGCCAGCTTCTTCGAGTACACAACCAACGATGAAGGTGAATTAGGCAATCTCTTCTGGTTGGACTCCACATCTAGAGCAGATTACCATTTTTTTGGGATGTCTTGGCGTTCGATGCATGCTACAAGCGCAACAAGTACAATCGACCATTTGTTATGATGGTTGGTGTAAATCACCACCACCGTAACATCATATATGGTTTTGGCCAGTTGCATAACGAGACAATCCCCAACTATGTTTGGTTGTTGAATACTTTTCTGGACTGTATGAACTCTAAGATGCCAACTTCAGTGATCACAGACGGAGACAAGTCTATGCGTGGTGCCATTGCTACTGTTCTGGTTGGAGTGCCTCACCGTCTGTGTATTTGGCATATTGAGACAAATGCGACAACGGCCGTTCATAATAAGGAGTTCGTTGGCGCATTCACTTACTTGGCGAAAGCACGTATATCAATTGAGGAGTTTGAGAGGCGTTGGGAGCATTTGATTAGTGAGCATGGTTTGTCTGCAAATAAGTGGTTGCAGGATTTGCTGACAAATTACTGTGGGCAGAGGCATACTTGAAGGATATTTATTTCGGTGGACTCCAATCAACCTCGCGATGTGAGTCATGTAACCATTGGATAAATGGGTATGTGGGAACTCAATACAGCTTGCAACGTTTTGTTCAGGGCATTGATGAAGCACTAGAGGGTATGCGTTTCACAGAGGTGCAGGATGATTATACTTCTAGGCACACGAGGTTGGTCTGCAAGCATGCCCTTCGCACTTGGGAAATGCAAGCTGAAAGTATCTACACACATCGTACATTTGCTATCTTCAAGTCTGAACTAGAGAATGAAGCTTCTTATGTATTAGCGGAGAGAAGAAATGAATCAGATGGGATAGAGACATTCATTCTGAAGAACTACATGAACCCAGATCAGATAAGGCGGTTAACATTTACTACGTCCAATCAAGATCTAAAATGCGAGTGTGCATTATTTGAATCTAAGGGGTTTCCATGCAGACATATGCTTACAATAATAAAAAATATGGGATACACCGCACTACCCTCCTCGTGGTTCAAGCTTCGATGGACCCAAAATGCGAAGACACTAAATCGTCATCCTGGAGTTGGAGGTGATGTGGGAGAGAAAGTTGGTCGACTGATAAGACATGGAGGATTGGCTCTAAAGTGTAAGCGTTTGTGTGACATCGCGTGTGGTAGTGAAGCTGCTTTTAATCATGTCTCTAAGACGTTGGACGACCTTACTCAATGGGCAATTGAGTTCGCGAGGGAGAGAACGAACAACACCACACCAGCAAACCCTCCAGCACCCCTTCGAAGTGTGAAAGATCCAAAAATTGGGAAGACCAAGGGGACATTCAAGTCAGCACGAACTGCAACGGGCAAAATTTTAAGAAAGTGTTCGAAATGTGGGAAATATGGTCATTTTCACCCTAAGTGCCCGAAACAAAGTCCCAAAAAAGGATCTTAAATTTCTTCTATTGTTTTTAGGAGTTTATTTATTTTTTTATAACTGTGATTGCATTGTATTTTCTTCGAATTATCTTAATAATTTATGAGTTAATTGATTGTTGGTTGAAATAAACAATAGCAATAAAATGGTCGACCTCATACAAATAACGGTCAACCTGACCATAAACGGTCGGCCGAGCAAGTTACTGAGGTCGATCGCGTATTTAATTCGGCCGATCAAACTGGTTTGTTCGCAACATCCACCCAAACCTCCCCCAATCCTCTATTTAAGAAACCCTCCCCCACTCATTCTACTACACAATCAGAACCTTATCCCACCACATCCACTCATTCTTCCTCTCCTTTCCCTTTTTCATCTTCTTCTCCAATTTCCAAAATCTCCATTTTCCAAAAACTCAAAGGAACCTCCATTTCATTTCATCCTCATCACTTAGAAGAAGAACAAAGTATAGCTTTCAATCTTCTTTTCATTTGATTCGATTTTGGTCTTCTTCTTTGGTAGATTAGATTATTTAAGATGGAAAAGAGTGATTTTCCCTTCTTTTCGTCAGATGCGTTCGACCTGTTCATCTTTGTGGTCGACCGCATCTGGCTTTCAATCGTTTTATTCTTCTTTTCTATGGACTGAGGTCGACCTGTGATGATATTGAGGTCGACCTATGATGTTTTCCTACCAGTTTTTGAGTTTATATATAGATCTAAAGATGGAAAAGAGGGATTTACCCTTCTGTTCGTCAGATGCGATCGACCTGTTCATCTTCGTGGCCGACCGCATTTGGCTTTCAATCGTTTTGTTCTTCTTTTCTATGGATTGAAGTCGACCTGTGATGATATTGAGGTCAACCTATGATGTTTTCCTACCAGTTTTTGAGTTTTTATATAGATCTAATGATGGAAAAGAGGGATTTTCCCTTCTGTTCGTCAGATGCGGTCGACCTGTTCATCTTTGTGGTCGACCGCATCTGGCTTTCAATCGTTTTGTTCTTCTTTTCTATGGAATGAGGTCGAACTGTGACGTTTTTATTTATATCTATAGCTTGAAAGGCATTTGGGCCATTTCAGACTCGTTTCAATTTAGCCGAGGTCGACCTATGATGCTTCTGAGGTCGACCTATGAAGGCAAAAGTTCGAGTTGTGCCATTATCTTACGAAGTATTTGTGCGAAACTAACTCTGGTCGACCTCTTCTAATTATGAGGTCGACAGGATCTGTTTTACACTCAATAGTAAAAGCATTTGGGCCATTTCAGACTCGTTTCAATTTAGCCGAGGTCGACCTATGATGCTTCTGAGGTCAACCTATGAAGGCAAAAGTTCGAGTTGTGCCATTGTCTTACGAATTATTTGTGCGAAACTAACTCTGGTCGACCTCTTCTAATTATGAGGTCGACCGGATCTGTTTTACACTCAATATGAAAAGCATTTGGCCATTTCAGACTCTTTTCATTTTAGCCGAGGTCGACCTATGATGCTTCTTAGGTCGACCTATGAAGGCAAAAGTTCGAGTTGTGCCATTGTCTTACGAATTATTTGTGTGAAACTAACTCTGGTCGACCTCTTCTAATTATGAGGTCGACCGGATCTTTTTTACACTCAATAGCAAAAGCATTTGGGCCATTTGAGACTCGTTTCAATTTAGCCGAGGTCGACCTATGATGCTTCTGAGTTCGACCTATGAAGGCAAAAGTTCGAGTTGTGCCATTGTCTTACGAATTATTTGTGCGAAACTAACTCTGGTCGACCTCTTCTAATTATGAGGTCGACCGGATCTGTTTTACACTCAATAGAAAAAGCATTTGGGCCATTTCAGACTCGTTTCAATTTAGCCGAGGTTGACCTATGATGCTTCTGAGGTCGGCCTATGAAGGCAAAAGTTCGAGTTGTGCCATTGTCTTACTAATTATTTGTGCGAAACTAACTCTGGTCGACCTCTTCTAATTATGAGGTCGACATGATCTGTTTTACACTCAATAGCAAAAGCATTTGGGCCATTTCAGACTCGTTTCAATTTAGCCGAGGTTGACCTATGATGCTTCTGAGGTCGGCCTATGAAGGCAAAAGTTCGAGTTGTGCCATTGTCTTACGAATTATTTGTGCGAAACTAACTCTGGTCGACCTCTTCTAATTATGAGGTCGACCGGATCTGTTTTACACTCAATAGCAAAAGCATTTGAGCCATTTCAGACTCGTTTCAATTTAGCGAGGTCGACCTATGATGCTTCTGAGGTCGACCTATGAAGGAAAAAGTTCGAGTTATTTGTACTAAACTTATTGAGGTCGACCTGTGATGATATTGAGGTCGACCTCGGGCCATTTAAATCGATTGAAAGCCATATGTGACTTTCAGCAGGAGTGCAGTGCAAGCCATATGTGACTTTCACCGAGTTCTCCTTTGCAACCCTATGTCGGCCACCGGCAAGCAAACAACAACAATATAACAAAGAAGACCCTAAAACCTAAACTCTCTTACATCCATCTAAATTTTCCGAGGTGGACCTATGCTTCTTCTAAGGTCGACCTATGAAACCAATTTTGTACTTGAATTGTTACGGGTTTATGTCGACCCATTCTCGTTTTAAATTAACTGAGGTCGACCTATGCTTCTTCTGAGGTCGACCTATGAAGGCAATTTTGTACTTCAATTGTTACGGGTTTGAGTCGACCCATTCTCGTTTTAAATTAACTGAGGTTGACCACTTTATGGAGTGGTCGACCTCGTTTTGTTCATTTCGAAAATGTGACTAACGTGTATTCTTGCTTGTTTGATCGCAGGATGTTTGGCGGCAAAAAGAAAAGAAAGTCATAAAAAGCTGCTGCCTCAAGTTCGGAATGGGAAGAGTTCAATCCCAATCTGTTCCAGACCAAGGATCAAAGTGACAACTATGAAGAGAAGAGAATGCACAACCGCAGGGTGGCTCTGGGAAGGCCATTGACGACGGATGAGTATTCTCATTTTGAGAATTACGGGTTTCTGGGACCCTTCACCGAGCAAGAGTGGCTGAAGGTGATATCTCTGAATGTACCATACTACCCAAAACTGGTACAGTACTTCTACAACAACATCGTCTACGAGCGCAATGCAAACGGATCCATTCATGCATTCAAATCCTATGTGAATGGGGTGGTGATGCGCATCAGCAAGAATGTGTTGGTGCAAGTACTAGAGGCTCCAAACGAGGGGAAGAGAATCCATTCTTACGGTGCTTGGAATGAAACGCATTTCACGAGAGCCAAGCAAATCCAGATGGTATGTGGTCTTGATGAAGAGGAAGATGCTCAGGGTCGCAATAGGCCAACGAGTAACCACCTGACAGTTCAAGCCAGAGTTCTTCACCACATGCTTTCCTACAACATTCTGCCAAAGGGTGGACATCAGGAGACAGTCACCTACTTCGACATGGAGCTCCTCACCAACCTACTGTTAAACGAGAAGGTGAACTTGTCATACTTGATCTTTAACCACATGCTTACTGCTGCAGAGAGTTCAAACAGGAATCTTCCCTATGGGATGATCCTCACTGTGCTATTTGAGCATTTTAATGTGAATTTAAGTGAAGAGGTGGGGTTAAGAATCACAAGGCAGAAGTTCTATACTGTTTCATCTCTGAAAAAGATGGGCTTTGAGCTGCGTAATTGTGAGTATGTCAGAATAAACAATGCTCATGTTGCCCATGGTGGTGATGATGATGATGATGATGATGATGATGATGATGATGATGAGGATGATGATGGTGATGAAGGAGCCGGAGACGAGCCAATGGCGGAGGCACAAAGTTCAACTCCACCGATCACCTTAGAGTGTGTGTGGGAGCGCATGGATGGCATGTACGAGTACATGGTTCAGATGTCCACCCAGATGATTGGCATGTACGACTACATGGGGCAAATGACCGCCCAGATGAGCACAATGCAGGTGACCGTGAATGAGATGCGAGATGAGTGGCGATCTTTCAACGGAAGATACATGCATCCCACCACATCCGACCACCATCATGCTAGCACCACCAATGAAGAAAATGTGGATGAGGGAGAGAGGGGAGATGAGTAGGAGCGCGGAGATTTTAGATTGTGTGTTTTTATTGTTAAGTGGTCAAAACGATTGTTGATTGTTATTCTGTTGTCTTTTTAGTTTTATTTTTATGTGTGAACAATTATGATTTCTGTTTTATTGTATTTCTTGTTAGTTTGTTTAGTTGTTATGCTATGAATTGATGAGTCCTTGTTATCATTATTTATGACTATTTATGATGGTTTGAAACATAATTTATACGAGCAAATGAACCACACAAATCGACATACATAAGCAAAAAAGACACGGGGCATAGGTTGACTTTCTTGTATTCGGTCGACCTCATACCGGATTAGGTCGACCTCGAAACCTACACTTGATCTTCATTTTGCGTCAAATTATTGGACAGATTGATAGATCACTTATCTTCTATCTGGTCGACCTCTTTCCTTATCCGGTCGACCATTTTGTTAATGACTGCCATTAAGTGGTCGACCTATATACCTTAGGTGGTCGACCATGTTGTTTCTGACGCCAACAAAATGGCCGACCGAGGTTTTATTTTGGTCGACTAAAAATAACAACTTAAACTAAGTGCGGTCGACCAGGTGGTCGTTGAGGTCGACCGCAATGCTTTCTCGTGCTGCCCAAATTAGTCAATTCGGTCGACCGCCTTTAGGAATAGGTCGGCCGAAAAGCCCATGTCACGATGACATGCATGTCATAGTAGGCATACCCAAAATGTTATCATTAGAGTTTGAACCTTTGATCACTTAAATGAAGAAATAACATTATAACCAACTATGATACATTGCATTTATTCTTATTTTTTTATCAAACTCTAAAAATATGTTTGGTGATAGATGCTTCTATATTTATATTTTATCTTAAGTTATATTTTTATAGAAATGGATTAGTTTTGAAAACGAAACTCAAGTAACATTGATTCAAAAATTAATGTTAAATTGTATGTGTAGTTTAGTTTAGACAAAATACAGAAGTGTAACCAAAACATGGATCTTTGTGACGAGTATATTCATTTTTTTGGGACAAATCCATACATAATATAATGATAAAATTGGAAATGAGAGTCTCATTTCGTGGCTTGAGAGTGTTTCTACGAATCTCTTTTTCGTCCAATTTATCTTTATATTATGTGTAGATTTATCACAAAAAATTACTATATTTGTCACACAAATATCCATATTTTGGCTACACACATGTATTTTGTCTAAACTAAATCACACATACAATTTAATATTTAATGTTTGAATCAATGTTACTTGAGTTTCGATTTCACAATTAATCACTTTCTATAAGATATAATAACTTCAGGTAAAATATCATTCCTACTTGGTAAAATATCATTCCTAATTTCAGGTAAAACATTGAATATATCTTATAGATATGAACCATGGTCTTTTCAAACAATATGAAAAGTATCAATATCAATATTTGAACCATGGTCTCTTCAAACAAAAACAATAATCACAACAAATTACACTAAATAAATTTGATTTATCTTCGTAAACTGTAAACATACTCTAAGCGAAGATTTGAAAAGCAGAGGACTTTTCCCTCACAGTTTGCTAACCTATTAAATCTTCTGAAAATTTCTACATTGTTGCTAGACATGTCTGCGATCTGAGAATAATTTGGGAAGTCCGTACACAACAAATTGTCCAACTAACTATTAGCGACAACTTTAACATAATGTTCTATATATTTCAAATCAAGCAACTTCAGATTCATTACCAACGGCGTGGTAAAAAATGCTCTCTATTGGGAAAACCTTAAAGGAAATACTAACTCTATGAGAGACATTCTCTTTCATCCTAAAGGTTGATTATGTATGTATTATGAGAAGCAACTCTAATATTCAACTATATGGTTTAATTAAGTAATAAATGACAATTAGTTTTATTTATTTATTTTTTCATTCAATAATTGTATGTAATGCTTATATTATATTTTCCCCCCTCTTTTCATGGAGGTCTAAACACATTATGCATAATTGGACCACTTTCAAAAATGTTATGTGCATAACTAAGGTAGAAAACAATCATTTCATGCATTGCAAATCATCTGGTATATCCATTATCATATATCATATTTCTCGACAAAATTCTTCTAGGCCCTGTGCTAGTTATGTTAGAGGTGAAATCGATAAGCAAATCGGAGTCGGTAGTTATACTGACAATTGATTACAGGGTTACACTGATAATCAAATAAAACGTGGGTAATTAGCATAAAAAGTTACAAAACTATTCACTTTGTACAAAATGGTCACAAACCTTTCATTTTGCACATTTTAGTAACATACGTTTGAGAGAATAACGAAATGGTTATTCCGTCTATCTCCATCCAAAAAACTGTTAGTTTCGTCCAGTCAGCAAGCCACGTCACTTAAAATATTAATACAAAAATTGATAACCAAACTCAATTGAACCGGACAACCCTAATTCTATACCACCAACCAGAAAACCCTTAATCAATAATTAAAAAAGTAATGTCACCAGGAGAAGGGCTCGGCGGACTGAAGCTGGCTTAACCCCAACCCAAACCAACCCTCTGTCTTCTTCGTCTCCGCCATTGAAGGCTTAACCTCCCCCATCGCTCGTCGTCCCATCGACTGTGGATACCTCCGCCCCAGTACAGCATCAGCGAGTGTGCCGCAACTCAGAATCCGCTTCAACTAGAGGGAGGTGCAGCTGAGGGTAGGCGAAGCAGAGGGGCCGGCGAATTAATCGAGGTCGGTTTTTGGGGGTCTCAGAGGTGGCAAAGCTATTGTCGACTTCTTCCTCCTGCTCGAAAATGAATTTGAGAGAGTTCGATTTGTTTCTCTCGCCAGATGTTTTGTAATCGTCGGCAGTTTCTTTTTCTCAAAGGGTCGCCGGACGTGTCCCGCGTCGGTCCAGCCCTCGGCGCCGACTTCTCCACTGTTTCCTTCCGATCGAGAGTAAGATTGGATTTATAGATTAGAAAGGCAGTATGAAAGGGGAAGGTTGGACTAATGGGATGAATGGGGTTTCCTATTGTTTCGTTTAAGCCCCAAGAGAAAAAAGGAATAGAAAAATCGACGAGATGGCGGTGGGGGTTTAGCCCCCTCAATGGCGGAGTCGGCGAAGAGACAAGAATTGGTTTGGTTGGGTTGGATTGTGGTGTTGGTTTGTTTAGGGATTTTGGTTTTATTTTTTTATCAATTCTTTGACTGATGAGGTAGCTGACTAGGACCAGACTCACAGAATTTTTGACGGAAATTAACGGAAGTGACTATTTCGTACAAATTCAAACTTTTGTTACCATTTCGTTATAAATTAAAAGTTTGTGACAATTTTGTACAAAGTGAATAGATTTGTGACCGT
The DNA here is from genome assembly GCA_946122785.1 of Linum tenue. Lineage (NCBI taxonomy): Eukaryota > Viridiplantae > Streptophyta > Magnoliopsida > Malpighiales > Linaceae > Linum > Linum tenue. The sequence continues at coordinate 35,725,767 of CAMGYJ010000009.1, read as the reverse complement.
TTATGATAACTACCCAATAAAACGTAAATTATTGATTACAGGTAGTTAATTTAGCTAATTACTAACTGACGGTTCAAAGGTTATCCATCTAACCAATTACACACATCCTCATAGTGATGAACATGAGTCGGGTGGGTCGGTTTTGGATTACTTTGACCACCCAACACGTGTATCTCGATTTTAATAAATCGAAACCCTAACCCACCCTTCAAATTTGAGACCCTGTCGGTTTAATTTTCATTGGGTCGGTTTGGATGAATAATCAACCCGTCAAAATTCGATCCGCAATAGCTCATTGGAAAGAGCTGATTTTTCAGAAAGAAAAGCGTCAATTTGGGCGAAGCGGTGGCGAGATTCTAACTTGGGAAGGAAAGGAAACTCGTGTGAAACAGAAAATGAATTAGAAGATTTAGGGTTTGTGACAATTTGTGACCGAGAGAGAAAGGAAGAGACGAGTGATCTTCGATCAGCTCTGATCTCTGATACTCCCTGGTTTGTCAATCTGGGCCCGAAATGCACCAAGCCCACTGAAATTAAAAGGGAACTAAAAGCAACGAAACAAACCAAAAGCTACTGGCCCAAAATGGTAAGCTCGCTGTTTGAATCTCTGAAACTTGTCTTCTTCTTGGAAAAGAATACTAACGAGAAACAGGGGAAGTCACCAGACCAGAGCAGGCGAGGTAAGGAACAGAGCAGCAGAAAACAGACATGAACGCACGATATTTTAACGAGGTTCCCCAAGCTACGGGTCAGTCCTCGTCTCGGAAATAACACCTGCTATTTTCCGAGAGACTCTTTTTATTATGATTTTTACTATCAAGCAACCGATAAAAGAAACAGAGAACATAATCAAGTATCAACGATAAGAAGCAACCCGGATCCCTGAACCCAGACCCGTAACACCTCAACGCAGTAGAACCTATTCCTCTACTAACGCCGAGCCACTTTGTAATCCCAAGCCCTTTACCACTCCCGATTACAAGGTTACCCATGAAGCTAGAAGTCGACTCCCTTTTATAGCTTTGGAAGTAGCCGTTGTTGACAAGATAAGGAAGATACTATTGACTTGTAGAGCTTCCTTTTCTGCTCCTTGACTTTTGCAACGGTATGAAGATACAAATCTGATTTCCTTGATTTTGAATTCGTGATTCTGATTTCCATAATCGTCCAACAATCTCCCCCTAAATCAGAGATTGCGAATTGAAAGTTATCTGCACACAATAACACATGCCTTTCCTAAAATTGGATTTAAGAAAGGAAAACTGGAGCATGTAATCATAACGCAGAGACAACCTTGAGCACCATTCAAGGGAGACAAAAAAATATCATCCAGAAAAACTCAACTTAGTCTTACTCTAAGATCAAGCAACGTCCCTCATAAAAATTAAAAATTCAACAGGAAGATACCCATATATATCCCCCTAAGCTCAAGCTAAGTGCTAACCACAACAATTTCACAGCAGCTCTCTTCATAAACTATTTATAAACTAAGAGATAAAAGCAAATCATAAGTATAAAAAAATCTCCCCCTAAGTAGAGCAGCTATTAGCCAAACGAGATGCATCAAAGGTATAATTAAAAAGCTAGCCAATTGAGCTAAGGTATTCTACAAGAGAAGCAATATTATTTAGAGTAGTAAGCTCAAGGCAACAGCACAACATGCTTAGGAAACAGGAAAGCATGATCAAGAACTATATAATCTCCCCCTCAATTTGCAATCATGTATATAGGACCTAGGAAGCTCACTAGCAGTACCATAATACAATCTGCAGAATACTCAACACAGTGGAGTTGTTCGAACTCCTTAGATAAGGCCGAACTCAAGCCAAAAGATAATTAGAACATTTGGGGCTGAAAGGACCTAAGATTAGAAGCACAAAAATTATGAATCAAGGCAAGGGTAGCAAATCCAACCAAAATGGAAAAAGGAAGATTATCAGCAGAGGTAAAACCCAGTCAGTCCTCATCCGACTGTACCAAACAGAACCACACCTACAAAAGGAAAAGAATGTTAAATCCAACAAGTGGCGGGAGCACCCACTGACGAGAAACCATAAGCTTTTCTATAGCTCCCACAATCTGAAAGATCAAATATTCTTCTTTCGAACCCAAACTTGTTTGAGTAAAGGTTTCCAACGTCGTGATTGCAAAGGAGAAACTTGATAGCAATTGCTAGCAACATGACCAGGTTGTAAGCAAGTAAAACATCTTAGTAAACCAGCCTTGCTATTATGATTAGAACTATTAGACTTAAAATTACTCTTGTTCTGGTCATACTGCGACATGTTATGCCTATGCCTGAGACTGTATTTCCAAGTATGATAATTTACTCTCCTAGGAATAGCCTCAAACCCATTGGAATAACTATACACAGTAGACACTTTTCTATGATCTAATAGATCATGCAAGTGATCTCTATCTATAATAGCTAATTCCTTTTCCCTTTTGAGCTCAGCTATCCTGATATGATCAAGTTCTATGGTTCTCTTTAGATTAGCTATATCATTATTCTTTTTACGGACTTCTTCCTGAAGACAACAATATTTAATTTTCAAGCTACGACACTCATCCTCTAAGTTTCTCAAAGCAGTTAAGAAGTTATCAGAATTTACCTTTGACGCTTCAAAGTCTGGATTTACCTCAATATGAGCTAATTTGATAAACAGATCTTCATCAGCAGCGGGTGAATTTGTTTCAGTGTCAATAGTGCACGCCATGTACGCTTTCTCATGAATTTTGTCATTATCCATTTTGGATTCGTAGTCACCCCAAGTAGCCACCATTTCGAGATCTTTTGCTCTTGAACTCTGAGGACAATTTGTACGTATGTGCCCAGATTTGCCGCATTTGTAGCATGCCTGTAATTCCTTTTCCGAAGTACCTGCACTTTAATTTCTGGTCTGCTGTTGGAGCAGCCTATCTTTGGAATAAAATTTGTTAGGATCATAAGTACTAGGCTTGATAAAATCACTCCCTCGTTTGTTCTGTTCATTTCTATACTTGAGCATTCTGTGAAATTTCTTACTAACAAGGGCAAATTCTTTATCGAATTCATTACTAAATCCATCATCAGACTCATATTCATGAACTTGAGATTTAAAAGCTAATTTGTCACGAGGTTTTTTATCATCCCTCCCGACTTGTTCAAGAACATGCTCGTGACTAAGCAGAGATCCTATCAGTTCATCTACACAAAGAGTGCTCAAATCTTTTGCCTCTTCTATGGCTGTCCGTTTAGGCAACCATTCCTTAGGAAGAGATCTTAAGATTTTTCGAACTAACTCTTTTGATTGAAAAGTTTTTCCTAACCCTTTGAGCTGATTAATCAAGATTGTAAAACGAGAATACATTTCGTGGATACCCTCACCTGATTGCATGTCAAACGCCTCATAATCGTGCATGAGTAAATCGATTCTGGTCTCTCTGATGTTTGATGTCCCTTCATAGGTCTTTTCCAGACTCTCCCATATCTCCATGGCTGACTCACAGTGCTCAACTTTGTCAGCTTCATCCGGTGACATTGCCGATTGCAAAATGTGCATTGCCCGACAATTTAGCTGTGCGCTCTTCCTCTGGTCAGTCGTCCATGTATTGTGCTCCTCAGGATTCATTTCAAGTGGCCCATCACGGACAATGGACCATAGACTCTCATCGATTCCCCAGAGAAAGTTCCGCATCCGTCGTTTCCATGCCGTGTAGTTTGAACCTGTAAACCACGGAGCAGGACCAAACGAAAAGGAAGATGATGTAGCCATGGATCGATTCCCTTGGCAGTAGTGAGCTCTCTCAAGGTAAGGCTCTGATACCAAATGTGAAACAGAAAATGAATTAGAAGATTTAGGGTTTGTGACAATTTGTGACCGAGAGAGAAAGGAAGAGACGAGTGATCTTCGATCAGCTCTGATCTCTGATACTCCCTGGTTTGTCAATCTGGGCCCGAAATGCACCAAGCCCACTGAAATTAAAAGGGAACTAAAAGCAACGAAACAAACCAAAAGCTACTGGCCCAAAATGGTAAGCTCGCTGTTTGAATCTCTGAAACTTGTCTTCTTCTTGGAAAAGAATACTAACGAGAAACAGGGGAAGTCACCAGACCAGAGCAGGCGAGGTAAGGAACAGAGCAGCAGAAAACAGACATGAACGCACGATATTTTAACGAGGTTCCCCAAGCTACGGGTCAGTCCTCGTCTCGGAAATAACACCTGCTATTTTCCGAGAGACTCTTTTTATTATGATTTTTACTATCAAGCAACCGATAAAAGAAACAGAGAACATAATCAAGTATCAACGATAAGAAGCAACCCGGATCCCTGAACCCAGACCCGTAACACCTCAACGCAGTAGAACCTATTCCTCTACTAACGCCGAGCCACTTTGTAATCCCAAGCCCTTTACCACTCCCGATTACAAGGTTACCCATGAAGCTAGAAGTCGACTCCCTTTTATAGCTTTGGAAGTAGCCGTTGTTGACAAGATAAGGAAGATACTATTGACTTGTAGAGCTTCCTTTTCTGCTCCTTGACTTCTGCAACGGTATGAAGATACAAATCTGATTTCCTTGATTTTGAATTCGTGATTCTGATTTCCATAATCGTCCAACAACTCGGCAAAAGAGGCGGACGGTAGGGAGGCTAGAAGCTGAGAGCATAGATCTACTACAGAGAAAAATAGGGAGTCGTTATGGGGTGGAGCTCGCGTTCGCGGCACGACTGAAGTAGCGAGTCTCTTGGATCTTAGAAGGACTGGGGATATTGATCTTCATCATCAAGATATAGCTTCGAAAGGCTTCTGATGTCTCACAGCGAATTAGTAGACGGGAAGGATGGCAACAAAATCCAAACCCACCGGTACCCACCCGACCCAACCCGGTTAACGCGGGTAAAACCCATGTTGACGGGTTTTGGGCCGAGTTTGGGTTTAAACTCGTTCACTATTCACCGGGTTGAATTGGGTTTAGATTTAGGTAAACCCGCCCCATGGGTACCCGCCCACACCTATATAATTAATTTTTCTTGTATATTTAATATTTAAACAACTAATCTTCTTTATGTTTGTGGAGACATGTCTAATTTTTTCTTCTAATTGTGTAGAATGAAGTTGATATTATCGAGTAGAGAGTGGAGAAGCTTAATTGACAAGCAGGAAAAAGCTTTCAATTAATCATGTTGTTTATGGATAATTTGTGATTTGTTTCAATTTTCTTGATTTTTCTAGATTGGTGTTGAACAATTTTTTATGGTTAATTTGTGATTTTCTTGAATTTTCTAGAATGGTGTTTTATATATGGATAATTTGTATTGAGAGATTGATATTTGACTTTTATTTTGATAGGAGCTTGTTATTGTAAATTTTTTACGACAAAAACTCATGGGTACCCATGAACCTGCGGCTACCGAGCGGGTTGGGTTAGGTTTGAGTTTTTCAAACCCAGTGGGTTTTACCCCGGATTTTTTTCACGGATAAACCCATGGGTTTGAATTTGGGTTTGGAAAAACCCGACCCAACCTGATCCATTGCCATCCCTAGGGAAGTGTGTTGCCCTTGCATTGGGGATGATATAAAGGGAGACGGAAGGGAGAATTGATGTCTCGCAGCGAATGAGTTTCATGGGGAGATGGAATAGAGAATGGATGAGATTATTGGCGGCACTCAATAGATTTTCTATTACATAACTCTCATTCACCTGTGTAATATAGTTTCGGTCGGTTTTCATGGATGGGTCGGGTTGGGTGGTCAGGTGGGTCGGGTTTCGCGCCCATTTGTTCACTCCTGCATCCTCAGAGTTAGGAAAGAAAAAAATAGGTCTCGATGAGCTGCAGGCATAAGTCAAAAATAATGGAATATTCGAAGATCTTTCCTATCCTAGTTGTAATATTGACTTAGGTTCAAATATGAATAATTTCAAGAAATGGATTTAGAAGAAGCACAATATAACGTTGAAATTGCGCACAATAGCTCTACTACAATCAGTAACATTTAACCTTCAATGTTATTTGGTAACATTTATGAGTTGAGTAATTATTGTTAAGCCTCTTATTCTTGTATGTTTTTTTTTTAATAAAATTTGATGATGAAATGGCGTCATTGTATACTTGCGTTAGATTGAGTTGATTATTAATTGATATCTATGTTAAATTATTTTTTTATTCAATGATAACTTTTTTAAAAAAAACACAGAGAAAAAATCAACAAAAATGCACTATTTGAAAAAATGAGGTCTTCTGTTGGTTAGGTTATCGAATTGGTTAGTTTTGTATAACCTTGTCGAAGCAGTTGCTAAACGGTTATCCGGTTAATTGACAAAATAACAAAAGACCAACTATTTAATTACAGTCAATATAAACAATACGGTTAACAATAATCTCAAAGTCCTTAATGGTTTGTGATTATTGTTAACCGGACCGACTAAACTGTTTCAGTTATAACAAATCAAACCGAAATAATACCCACTTCAAAATACAATCGAACTTGAAATCCCGATATATCCGACAAACTGAATTGTTCAGTTAGAAATTAGAATGGTATATGAGACGGATCACGGATAGACGGGAGAAAAAATGCGAATTTTTTCTATTTGGTGCTGCTGATCTCTACAGACGGTATGTGCATTGAATAAAATATTTGACCTTCCTCGGGAACTACAAATTAGTCGATTGGAAGGATTGGGATTACTGACTTGTCCGAACTCTCTCTCTCTCTCTCTCTCTTTCTCCACTCAGTTATGGAATAAAAGCGACTCTTGTCCACCCAACAACTTTTTTCTTGTATATGAACAGATTAGGAGGAAGGAAGAAGTAGCCGGGAAACGCTCAAAGTTCTTCTGGACTCGCTGTAATCTCCTCAAACAACAACCACCATACCGCGAACTGGTTTCCCCCGAGTCGCCCGAGTTTCCGATTCAGAGGAAGAGTGAAAAAATGGAGAGCGGCGGCGTCGATCACTTGGCCGGCGAGCGGAGCAAGGCTCAGTTTGATGTCGACGAGATGAAGATCGTCTGGGCTGGTTCACGCCATGACTTCGAGCTCTCCGACCGGATCTCTCGTCTCGTCGCCAGTGATCCGGTAAGAAAAATCTGGAAACTGAGCTTTTAGCTGGGACCTTTGGCCTCGTTGGCCAATTTGGTGTGGGTAGGGATGATTGGAGGAAACGATAAAATGGAATTTGAGGATTTTTATCTTTTTTTAGAGAAAGTTTGGCTTTCGTTTTCTGTTGCTTCTTGAGCTGTTTGGGTTTGAAGGGTGCGGAGAAATGATGCGAGGGATATGATTTGGGTTAATTGTCAATGATTATATGTTTGGATTCTTTGATTAGGGGTTTTGTGAACTTTTTGGGGACTTGTTATGACATTGTTAGATTCTGCCGTTGTAAAATTTTCAGGCATTTCGAAAGGACAACAGGGTTATGCTGAGCAGGAAGGAGTTGTTCAAGAATACTCTGAGGAAGGCAGCCTATGCGTGGAAACGAATCATTGAGCTCCGTCTTACTGGTAACATTTCCATAATTGAATGCTGTTATTAGGAACTATTTACTAGTTGGTGGACTGTGGATGGGTAGTTCAGGTGATATTGTTGCTCGTTTAATAACTATGCTAGTGTTGTTGTTGTTGCAGAGGAAGAGGCGACTAAGTTGAGGTTCTATGTGGATGAAGCAGCATTCACTGATCTTCATTGGGTAAATGGTCTAGTCCAATTTTCTTCCTTCCTGAAATTCGTGTTTCGAATAATTTCAATTTGGTTATATTCTACAAAGGTTGTAACATTTACAGGCTATAGAGAGTTGTTATCTATGCATGTGTCTTGTTGATCTCTCTACGTATCTGACATCCAACTGATGGCAGGCCCTGTTTGGCTTCGGTCTGTTTGTGTGTAGGGAATGTTTGTACCAGCTATTAAAGGGCAGGGGACAGATGAGCAACAGCAGAAATGGTTGCCCTTGGCACACCGGATGCAGATAATCGGCTGTTATGCACAAACTGAACTAGGTCATGGTTCCAATGTCCAAGGCCTTGAGACCACTGCAACATTTGATCCTCAGGCTGATGAATTTGTCATCCATAGTCCCACCTTAACATCAAGCAAAGTGAGTAAGAGAGGTTGAAACCGCTTTCTTTGAGATGTAAAAATTATGTTTCCATGTCCTGGCATGCAAGGAAGAGATGCATTGATAGAATGTCAGTTTTGTTGCTGTAGCCTAGAACTGAACAAATGCTTGTTTGCTTGCTTAGTGGTGGCCTGGTGGATTGGGTAAAGTGTCAACCCATGCTGTTGTTTATGCACGTCTCATTACCGATGGTCAAGAACAAGGAGTGCATGGTGCGGAAAAACACTGTCTTCCTATTGTAACATATTGATGGCTGATTTATTTAATAATGCCGAAATCTAAATTTCAGGTTTTATCGTCCAGCTCCGTAGCCTGGATGATCATATGCCTCTCCCTGGCATAACTATTGGTGATATTGGCATGAAATTCGGAAATGGTGCTTATAACACCATGGACAATGGTGTTATGCGTTTTGATAATGTGCGTATTCCGAGGGACCAAATGTTGATGAGGTTAGTTCTCTTAATGTCCCCTTTCCACATATAAAGGGAAAATGATTAATGTCATGGCATAAACGGTCCACTATCTTAGGAAATGTGTCCGAAATACCAAAAAATATATTTTCTTTGCTATGAATAGAAACTTAAACTTAATTGTACAAGATTAGGTTAGCTTTTGCTTCTGTGTAAGTAACATAAGCATTGATAGATTCAGTTTTGGCATCTAGGAATGAGAATAGGGAGCTCTATCATGGGCTAGTCATTCTCTCCGAGTAGATACAAACAAGAATGATAATTTAAAGGGCCAAATGGCACTCCTTGTTCAGATATCAGCCAGAAGCCTAGCCTAATTTTTCAATCATCCTTATTCTTCTCTTATTTTCAACCAATTTGGACATGTGGCAGGGTACTGCAAGTTACAAGGGAAGGGAAATGTGTTGAGTCCAATGTCCCTCGGCAGTTGATATATGGTACCATGGTTTACGTGCGACAAACAATTGTGGCAGATGCTTCTCGTGCTTTATCACGAGCAGTTTGTATCGCCACAAGATATAGTGCTGTTCGCAGGCAATTTGGTGCTCAAAATGGTCTTGAGACACAGGTAAGTTTGAGAATTTGTTGTCAATTCTTATGGCGAAGAAAACTTAAGCATATTTTGTACCAAACCTTAATTTGGCTGTAATACTTTCATCTCTTTTCAACGGTTCTGTTTTTCTTTGTTACCTTCTGAGTATTAGATACATGATTCTGGTCATTCAAACATTTTGTACTTGCCTCTAACCAACTGGTTGGAGATTAGTAGCTTGGAAGATGTCCCTTACAGTTTTGTTGTCTGCTCATCCTGTTCCAGGTGATTGATTATAAGACTCAGCAAAGTAGACTCTTCCCTTTGATTGCTTCTGCATATGCTTTCAGATTTGTCGGTGAATGGCTAAAATGGCTCTACACGGATGTCACACAAAGACTGCAAGCCAATGACTTCTCTACTTTGCCTGAGGCTCATGCCTGTACTGCTGGTTTGAAGTCTCTGACTACTTCTGTTACTGCTGTATGTTCTCACTATCTTCTTTCTAAATTAGCAATTTGGGGTTTATGAAATGCAAGCAAAACCTAAACCCTTTACTTAGACCTCTAAGTCCGACCTTGTGGTGTTTGATTGTTTATTAATTCCAGTTTATCTTGATAAACTTCTTTGAAAAGGGCTGTTGATCACGACAAACTATTTGTTGCCACAGGATGCTATTGAAGAATGTAGGAAATTGTGTGGCGGCCATGGTTACCTTTGCAGCAGTGGGCTTCCTGAATTGTTTGCAGTCTATGTTCCTGCCTGTACATATGAAGGAGACAATGTTGTGCTGCTCTTGCAGGTATAGCAATTATGGTCTCTTGCTGCTTTTTTTTATTTATAGTTTAGATATTGATTCTTTTGTAAGAAATATTATGTCCACAATTCCCTTCGATGAGACAAACTGTCTCTCTGTTATCCCTGTGATGGGAGGTGCAATGTCCACTTTGGCTGATATATTCAATGTTATCGGGTGAATGGATTGTTGCTAGCATTTAGTATTTGTCACTGTATTTTGGACTGAAGTTTTACTTGGCCTAATTTCTAGGTGGCAAGATTTCTGATGAAGACTGTTGCTCAGCTGCCTTCTGGAAAGAAGCCTGTTGGAACAACAGCTTACCTAGGGCGAGTAGAACATCTTATGCAGTATCGCTGTGGTGTTCAGAATGGTACTAAGTTGTAGTCCTTGCCTTACTAGCTATCTCCGCATTCATATATGTCAACTGTCATCTTACTCCTTCATACTTCCACCTGACCCCTCAAGTATCAGTTTCCTGGCTTATCTGTGTTTAAATGATAATTATTTTATTCGATGCAGCTGAGGATTGGCTGAACCCTTCTGTGGTACTTGAGGTCTTTGAAGCCAGGGCCGCTAGGATGTGTGTTAACCGCGCTCAAAAGCTTGGCAGTTTTCCAAACCCTGAAGAGGGTATGTCTTCTTTCTTAGCTCTCATGCATCAATGGTTGTCGGAGTCCTCTTATCTGACTCTATCAGCTGGCTTCTAAATTCTGACCTTATTTCCTTCCTTTACGTTGCTTCTCTTGCTTAGCTCTTTTACTTGTTGATTGTGGCCTCAAGTTTCATCTGATATCATGTATCGTCCTTTTCTGTTCTGTCCAGGTTTTGCAGAACTTTCAGCTTTCCTGGCCGAGGCTGCGGTTGCTCATTGCCAATTGATTGTTGTGTCCAAGTAAGCTTATGGTTTCTCATGGCTCTGAACCGCCATGTTTAGTCCTTAACATTCTCGTAAATTCGTGGCACCATTTAACCGATGTCTCTGAATATAGGTTCATTGAGAAATTGCAACAAGATATACCAGGCGGGGAAGGGGTGAAACAGCAGTTGCGTAACCTCTGCAACATTTACGCCTTGAACCTCATCAACAGGCACCTAGGCGATTTCCTCTCCACTGGGGCCATTTCCGCAAAGCAAGCTTCCCTAGCAAATGATCAGCTCCGGTCATTATTCTCTCAGGTGCGTGATATTTTTCTCTGTGCTTCGTGCCTCTCCTTGCCAGTAGAGTAAACATTACTCATCTGGACGTCATCTGGAATAACAGGTTCGTCCCAATGCAATCGCACTCGTTGACGCATTCAACTACACCGACCACTACCTTGGATCGATACTCGGGTGTTACGACGGAAATGTGTACCCAAAACTGTACGACGAGGCATGGAAGGATCCTCTGAACGACTCAGTTGTCCCCGATGGATACCAAGAGTACATCCGCCCCATGCTGAAGCAGCAGCTCCGCAACGCCAGGCTCTGAAACTGAGTTCGCTGGTGGCTCGACAAAAGGAATAAAAGCAGAAAGAGCAAGTTCTTTGTTTGTGTACTGAAATTCTGCCAACTAAACTACCCAGGTTATGGGGGAATAAAGTCCATTTCCTTCTTTTTTTAATAGTTGGTAACAAATCGAATGTTTTCATTCCTTTCCCCATCCATCAAGTTTTCTAAAACGCACGATATAACCTACTTTGCGTTTCAGCAGCCAGTCTTCTGATTCTTCATGACTCGTCTTAACTTATATTATGGTCGTTGTGGAGCAAGTTTTTGCCACGAAGGACAACGAAAGCTCCACAATTTTCCATTTCATTTTGCCATTTTAAGTTATTAGATACATTAAAATAAAACTAAATAAACATATAAACAGGTATATCAATCATCATCACCAAGATTTGAACCTATGACCTATGAGGTCAAACTATCATTCTTTCAAATGTTCAAACACTAAGATAAAGTATATTTGATGCTATTAACCACAACAAAACATTTATATCAATCACCATAACTAAGATTTAATCGTGCAACCTATAAGGGGCTAAGATCAGGTGACTAAGGGGGGGTCCCTTAGTCACTTGCCTAAGTCGATCTCAACCCTTCAACCTCATTAAAATCTAATGACTACAATTAATTCAATTTAATGAAGGGTAATGAAGTAATTGCATGATTCATGATTATTTTATATTTTAATAATTAAAAATAAAAAGAGGCGGCACCCTGCTGCCGCTCCAAAATTGTCCGGCGGCCATTTTTTTTTGTCCCAGAGAGAACCGCCGGTTCCTGGGAAATTCCCTTCCGCCATTTTTTTTTGTCCCAGGAACCTTTCCCCTGCCATGGAGTTCCGCAGAGAGAGAGCCATTTTTTTTTGTCCCAGGAACCCTTTCCCCTGCCATGGAGTTCCGCGGAGAGAGAGAGAGAGAGAGAGAGAGAGAGAGAGAGAGAGAGAGAGAGAGAGAGAGAGAGAGAGAGAGAGAGAGAGAGAGAGAGAGAGAGAGAGAGAGAGAGAGAGAGAGAGAGAGAGAGAGAGAGAGAGAGAGAGAGAGAGAGATTTTTGGTCGGCAAATTTTTTCCGACGAACATCGTCGCCGGAGAAGAATTTCCCGGCGACAGTGCTAATTTTGTAATGTTTGTATGCTTTGTTATTTTGTAATGTTTGTCGGGTTTTTTTGTAATGTTTGTAAACTTTGTTATTTTTGTGCACCATGTTTGTAAACTTTGTCATTTTTGTGCACCATGTTCGTAATGTTTTTTATGTCTAAAAAACACCCGGGTTGACTTTGGGAAGGAGCCCCTCTATATAGGGATGGAGCCTCCAAAGTCAACCCGGGTGTTTTTTCCCGTTCGTATGGATTGTCGGTCTAGTTTGTCATTTTTGTCCACCATGTTCGTACTGTTTGTATGTCTAAAAAACACCCGGGTTGACTTTGGGAAGGAGCCCCTCTATATAGGGATGGAGCCTCAAAAGTCAACCCGGTTGTTTTTTCTTTTTGTATGGTTTGTATTGTTTGTCGGTCTAGTTTGTATTGTTTGTACAGTTCATACGTTTGTAATGTTTGTAAATCTGTTTGTATGTTTTGTCGCTATAGTTTGTACTGTTCGTATGTTTGTATGGTTTGTACTGATTGTAAATCCTGTTTGTATACTTCGTAATTTTTCATAATACCCAAACTACCCCTGTCATTAATTAAATAGCACTTCCCACTTTTTAACCATTAGATTGAAGTGTCCAGATCTAAGGGCTGGGAAAGGCTTAGTCAAGTGACTAAGCACCCCCCCTTAGTCACTGGATCCGCTCTCACCTAGAAGCTCAAACTGTAATCATTTCAACTTTTTAACTAATAGAATAATATATCTTTCATGCAATTAATCACAACTGTTTTTTAACCAATAGAATAGCTATCACGGCTACAATTGTGTATTTTATTTTTTAGCATTGATAAAAAATCATTAACATCTACAAATAAATTATTTTTAGTTTATAATATATTTCATAATTGTTTATAATTTCTTAAATATAATTAAAAAAATTCGAAAAACATAAATTTAGTTGGTACACAATTATAAACTTTTACATAATTTGACACGTGATTTTTTTAAAAAAAATTGAATAATGAAAGGTAAAGAATATCTTCTTCTGCATTCTAGAACACGAAGAATTTAACATTTAGTTTGTATGAACTACTATAAATATGTGAACCAATGTAGTTATGTTGCAATTTGTTAGAAAAATACTTACTATAATATATGAAATATATCAACATAGTTCAGTTATATGCTACAGTGATATATACACAAAATTTCATGTGTTTAAGAATATCACTAGACACCAATGGTCACCAATTTTTTTTTGTATATTTTCAAAACCGAATTATGGCTATATGGTTTAAATATGTTTGTGACCAATTGGTGAAAGAAGTTATAAAAATGTCATGTACATATGCATAATGCATTTGTCATTTTTAGATTGAATTTGGCATTTCTCGCATATTAAAATGATATCATTATCATTTCTTTTTTGTAATTACAACTTCTTTCTTTTTTCATTTTCCTTACGTCATTAAATATTCTTCCATGCACAATTATAAAACACATTGTCTTTACTTTTTTACTAATGTAATTATAATTCTTTTCTTTTCTCTTTTTATTGTTTGACATAAGTTCCTTTCTTTTTCCTCCATGAGTGTAGATGTGCAAATTTGAGTCATATTCAGATGAATAACACCTAAGTCAAGCAAGATTTGTAAACGAATCTTATGCTATTGGATATATGACGGTTGATATGTAAATAACTATTTTAATCCTTACTTAATGTGACACCCTAATACATATATTACTATTACTATTTTTAGTAACCAATTATACTCGCCGGATAACCTTACTCATAAGATAATGATCTATATCTTCTCTGTTACCTTTAAGAGTATAGTTCAAAATGACTTATTGTCCCTCCCATTGATCATGACAGAACATGGAGTATTCAGTTTCACGTCACCCACCTCTCAGCCCTTACTGATTTAACTTAGCTGTCAAGATACATCCGATATGCTATATCTTATTCAGTCAAATAAACATCCATTCATCACCACATGCCATATCACATTCATCATCTCAAACTCAAAGAATTCATACATCACAACATAAGAACCATCACCCAGTCTCTTGAGAACTCACTGTTTAAACATGTATGCATCAAATATCACATCATACTGGCATTACCATGTAACCCCTGTCCCAACATAGCAAAGCATCATATCATCCAATCTTAAATCATTGTATAAAACACCATAGAAAACCATCATCATCGACATGCACATTTCATATATCACATCATAGAAAGTCATCACTTAACCACATCATAAGTAATATTTATACAATGATTCAATCACATGCATGGTTAGGTTCATTGCATTTTACATCTTAATTTGCCAAGTCATACACTCCTCAAGTAGTATAGTAGATGGCATGCATACCACCACAGATCGTACCTAGACTGGTGTCCTATAAATCCACTGTGGATCATACCCTAACCGATGTCATGCATACCGGGGTGGGACGTACCCGGATCGGTGTCCTGTAAAACCAACGCAGGATCATATCATGACGATGTCCTTTAAATTCAGTTACTATACTGACTGCACAACATAGCATCTTTATGTTTGTATTAAGTTATCATACAATTCCAGTTACAGTCAGTCACATATTAAATATTGGAGGATAATGTGAAGTGAAGACAAAGGGTCTCCATAACTAACATTTGCTTTGATATAATTCGTACAATGTTGAAGATAAGAAGCATAGCATAATAGTTTGGTTGTACTTTGATATAATGGTGGAAAAGGCTAGCATACACTCGAGGTGTAATATGCACTTTCATTCATACCTATTAGTTGTATCTAATATATTTTGACAAATAAGAATCGGTGATTATTATTTTTTATTAAATGATTCGTACGATTTGGATTAGAGAATTAAAGACTATGTTTCACCTATTAGAGAATATGGTATAACATCATGTGCCAAACTCCGTTAATTCATGGTCTAAATACCAACTCTATAGGAGTACGGTAAGGTGGCGTACATGAGCTTAAACCATGTACAACTTATGAAGTTGACAATTGTTGGTCAATCAAAGATCCGATGGTCATGAATAATATTTTCCAAGCGGTGATGATGTTACAGCGTTGTTTGACTTTATTGTCGATCATCATTAAAACCTAGAGTAAATGTAGCGCCCCTCATGTCAGATAAGTCAGTGATAATAGGTAACAATAATAAATAAATATGAAAAGTAGGAATCTAATACCATTGAAAAAATGATAAATAATAGAAAGAAAAGTACAAATAAATGAACTCGCCGCCCATCGGGCGGGCACAAAACTAGTTCATAGTATAAAGTCTTTCATCACGCCAATTACACATCATTATTATTATATTATTATTACAAAACCGCTCCTCTTAGCATTGGAGCCGCGGGGTGTTCAAATGGTTACCGTGGTAATAACCAAACCAATTAAGCCTAAATTTCATTAACCATGGAATAAAATGTCTTAACCAAACCGTCCAAATTAACACGAAAACCAAATTAACCAAATCAAAGTTTAATTGGTTTGGTTAATCGGATAATCGGATTAACCAAATAACATTACATTACATGAAAACAAACATAAACTATCATTTTATATAAGCAATAATAATAAGACTAACCATCCATAATTATCATCATCATTCGAGTTAAGACATCATTCATCATCTCTGCACCTAATATAGGGCTTACAACAAACCCCTAAACATAAATACATACCAATACCCCTCATCAGAAAGTTAAAAATCTCATGCAAAACACTTAAACTATATATAATTTGAGGTGGTTGTCATTGTATTGTACGTAATTCTAAAGTCTAGTAGTTGTCCAAAATATTTTGGTTTAGTAAATATAGGCAGGCCCGTTTAATTTTTGATCCATAATGTTTTGGTTTGTTGTGCACATGGAAATAAAACAGGGAATCACGAAAGTTTGATTTGGTTGGTTGCATGGAAGTATAAATAATTTTGTATATTTGGTGTATCATTAATTGGTTAATTGGTTTCCTTGGTTAGCAGGGTTGAAACCAAACCAAACCACCTAAACCAAACAAGCTAAATTGTTTAACCAAACCAAATCAATTATCCAAATTAACCAAGCCAAATTAACCGAATGCTACTGGTTAATATGGTTACCACGGTAACCAATCCGTTTGAACACCCCTAGCCATCGATACATCGAACATGAAACAGTATGTCTCTGATTGCTTTCCTTTTACTCAATATCTCATTAGAAGCTGTTGCATTCAGGGTTGACAATTGAACTCACACCCGTGGCTATCAAACCAATCCAATCTGGTCAAATTGAATAAAACTCATGTAGACGGATCTTGGATTGGGTGTGGGTAAATTCTGTTTTTGCAATTGGTGTGTTGAGTTGGATGCAAGTTTAACTAAAACGCAACTCGTTATCCACCAGGCCCGCTCTTGTAAAGAAAAATGATGTTGTTTTGTATATAATTCTTCATACAAAAATATAGTTATAGAATGGCGATTACAATAGTACCACTCAACAATCTGATGACTTTCTAGGTTCTTCTTATTCACTGCCCCTTCCCTTGTTGGAGTTTGACCCTAATGATTTACTATCCCTGTCCTCTATGGAGTGCGGGTGTTTTTGAACTTTCGAGGTCTAGATACTCGTTATCAACTTACCAATATCCTCTTTTGTTTTCTTGTTCACTTAAAACTCCATACGTTTAAGGATGGCGACGAACTCCGCGAGGGGAAGGAATATGGCCCTATATTGTGAAGCCTATTGGTCACTCCAAACTTTATGTCCTGATATTATCAAGGAGTTATGCTCATAGCCAGTGGCGGAGCCAGAAAATTGGCCAAGGGGATGTCTTTATCATATCATAAAAAATTACCTATACAGTAGAAAAGTAAAGTTTAAATGAAAAAAAGTCAACAACGCAATACTCTAAATTCATACAATTACATTAAAATAGTTTCACGTACATAGGTTACAACGTCAAACAAATAAGTTAAGTACATACAAGTCAAGACTTTCCATTCATCAAGTATTACAAATTAGAACTCAGAAGTACCTTGGAATTGATTTTGTGAAACAAATAAGTGAACTTCAATTGGTACTTCATCACTTTCGGTTTTGTTTAAACAAAAGGCAAGAAATTTCTCTATTGTAGAGCTACAAAAGAAATGAGCGAGTTTAAACAAAAGACAACAATTTATTACTATAAATAAAGACGAAAGTGCATTTCATAACAAAACTAAACTTACTCGGTTGAGATTGTAAGAAATTCTTCGTGCAACTGAATGATCACTGGTTCGAATTTGTATATACCCCTACTCGGAAAAAATTTCTTGCACCCCCTCCTCTCCAAGTGGCTCCGCCACTGCTCATAACAAATGGTGCCTCAATGAGCTTGCCGAAATTGTTGAAAACATGAAGGTAGATAATCGGCCTATCATACTTCCAATTTTCTATATGATCGATCCAAGAGATGTACGCAATCAAAGTGGACCTTATCAAGATGCATTTCGGGAGCATGAGAAGAACTATGATCAAAAGACCATACAAAACTGGAAAGCGGCTCTAACCACGGTCGGAGCTTTGAAAGGACGGCACATCACGAATAATGACGTGTATGTAACTTCCATACCATAGCTTTTACTATCAAATTAGTTATTTGATTGATTCATTCACTTTTTCGGTGTGTAACGAGCTCGAGATGGCTCTGATATCAAGACAGATCAAGAGGCATGCTCGATCACGTCTATATCTGTATTTCTATTGGGGCTACATCTCCTTAATGTCAAATATCCTATTTTTGAAGTTTTGTCTTATGCTCCATTAGCACCTTCCTACAAAGAGTTTGTTATATATCGGAGATTATGCTGAAAAAGTCAGTAATACGGTATCTTATAGTAAACCGTGGTTTAATCGTAGTTCAACCTTTTTCTACCGTTAAAATTGCCTATTATTTTGGGTCTAATATCCGGAATTTCCTGTCCAATCGGTCGGTATGACAAGGTTTCTTAAACATTGGGTGTTTCTAAAGAAGCCTTCATGTTATTTAGAAGTTATTTAGGGGCCGTTTGCATGAGTCATTTACAAAATGAGTCATTTGCTCAAATATAGACATTTGAGAAATGTAGACATTTGCGAATGTAGACATTTGCAAATTCATTGTTTGTTAAATAGTTTTTAGATGAGTCATTCATAAATACCATTTTGTCCTTACATTTAATATTTCATTATCTTGTTTCTTATCCTCATAAAACTAACCACGTAACAAAATCATTTTGCAACCAACAAAACATATGATTACGAGTCATGTATAATACTTTCTAATATTAAATAATATTTTTATATTAAATTTCTTTATAAAAGCTAACGACTTCAGGAGTCTCCCATTGGGCTAATTATGACTTGTCTTGAAGGAGGAAACTCCGATGACACGAATATGTAGAGTCACGAGAAAATAATGTAGACGATAAGATGGATGACCTCCCATCACCGCTTGTTAAATTTGACGGAAAGAAAAAAATTCGGTAATAGACAAAAGAATGGTAGGGGAAATAAGTAATAGAAAATGCAAGGGTAAAAGTGAGTTTATGAAAAAGTAACAAGGACATAATTGAAATGTTTTGTTAAAATGATAAGTCATTTGACAATGACTCATAGATAGGAGGCATTTGAAAATGATTTAATAGAGTTATTTGAGACTTTCATATGAGCCAAATGATTCATGCAGTTTTTTTACAGCAAACGAGTCATTTGGTACCAAATGACTCAATTAAGTCATTTGAGACCAAATGACTCATTCAAATGACTCTAGCAAACGACCCCTTAGAACCTATATGAGTTGAGGCCATGAAGGCATAATTAGATACACTAGCTGCTACCAAGTTGATAGATTCTTTTGCTAAAATACAATTTCCAAACTGCCAATCCAAATAAGACCACTCCCTGTATTTTTCTTGGATACCCTTTTGGTACCAAAAAATTATAAAGTCATAGATCTTAGGGGTCGTTTGGATGGATCGATAGGAAATGAGACAATTGGCCAATTCTCTCATTTTACAAAATGAGTTATTTAAAATAAGTCAATTTAATTGTCTGTCCCCACCACAGATAATTGTAATTGCCTCAAAACGAGTCAATTTGAAATTTCACAAACAAAATTACTTCATCTAAGTTTTATGCTGCCAAACGGATTAATTTGACTAGATTTTCTCAAAACGAAACAATTAGATCAAATTGATCAGTTAGAATTCATCATACAAACGACCCCTAGATTGTCTCAAAATGAAACAATTAGATCAAATTGATCAGTTAGAATTCTATCATTCAAACAACCTCTTAATACCCATAGTTATCATGAGTCTAGAGGTGTGGTTTTTCATGAACAAATTTTCCCATATAAAACAACTCTATTAGTTCTTTAGATTCAGATTTTACCTTCCCTAATATTGAGATCCTTCCCTAATATTTAGATTCAGATTTTACATGAACAAATTTTCCCATATAAAACAACGGATCAATTTGATCTAATTATTTTATGCTGCCAAACGGATTAATTTGGCTAGATTTTCTCAAAAGGAAACAATTAGATCAAATTGATCAGTTAGAATTCATCATACAAACGACCCCTAAATTGTCTCAAAATGAAACAATTAAATCAAATTGATCAGTTAGAATTATATCATTCAAACAACCTCTTAATACCCATAGTTATCATGAGTCTAGAGGTGTGGTTTTTCATGAACAAATTTTCCTATTCAATACCATATGATATTGACTTGTAAAAAATGACTCGATTTTTTTTGTTCTAAAAATATATCAAAGTGGATATCATTTTAAAAAGCACAATTAATCTGATTTATTTGTCCAACTTAAAACGAGAGAGAAATCGTCCATTAAAGATTGAAGGGGAAAAGATAAAATACTTTTCATGAAAGAGATGGATGCTGATGTCAAGCTGATATGGACATGTTACTCATGATTACTCATCATTAAGTTCATGACGCTCCACATCTACACAATAAATAAAAGCCAAATGAGAAAACTTGAAGCCCCATTTCAAATTTCCTGCATCGAGAGTGAAAGTAGGAAGAACATTTTGGTCTTCACAATTATTATTTTTATTCATTAAAAAAACACTTACTAGGATTCAAACCATGACCACTTTAAAGAAAAGCAAAGATCATAACCAATCACGCTAAGTACATTTGTTGTATCTTTTAAATTAAAAACATATAATCGCAGAGAGGAAAAAAACCTTCCCCCATTTCAAATTCCCTGCTCCATGAGCGTTTGTAGGAAGGGTAGAATAGGGAGTGTCAATTATTTTCCTTTTCCTCTGTGGAACGGGCCAACTTACCCTACACATGCCGATTTAAACGGGTCCAGGAGTGTCAATTTTTTTCTTTAAGTCAATTTTTTTCTCCGTGGTGATAAAATATATATGAAAAGGCAAAAACAATACTCCTTTTTATTGCTAAAAAGAATAAAAATTAACAATAAACTAATGCATGGATTCTAATGGGCTAACAACTAATCATAAAATAAAAGAGTTGAATGGGCCTGACCTACACGGGATTTGCCCATCAAGTAAAACAAATGAATCTCATGGGTTTGCTATTCTAAAACAAGCTATTTTCTGTAGTATAATATATATATTATGCTATTATTTTATATCTTAGTGGCTAAAATATAATGTATTTTAAAGTTATTCAATGGTTCAACCTCGACCAACCCAATTAGTCCAATTTTTATCATTTTAAATATATATTATGTAATTATTTGATATCATAATGATTAAATTATAGTGTATATTATAGGGAATCGAATGGTATTTATTAGTAAAAAACTAAACAGAAAGATCTATTTGGTTATTTTTAACATTAAAACGATCCTAAACATTTTCAGTTTTCTTTCGAAATTCTATAGTTTTATTCCCGAATAAGTGATGTGCAAATGGCGAATGAAGGTCATCTCTTTTCTTTCATTATTTTTTATTTTCAAATAGAAAGTTTAAAAGTAAAGAATAATTAGAGTTTGGCATGGGTCGGTCAAACTCAAACATGATGAATTTCAAGTTTTGGCCCATTTTGATCAAGTCTAATTTATAATCACATGGTTCCCTGATACCCAATAAAAATCTCAATCCAAACCAGTTTGGTAGGTGAGTCCGTGTTTACCACCATTTTCTAGAGATACCGGAACGGTGGTTCCTATCCCAAATCGTGTTGTTCATTCTTGATTTCTTTAGATTTTATCATGGCTTGGCAAAAAACCAGAAAGCACAATGATGACAAGATGAAAGTTTTATAAAGCAAATTAATCGGCCAACGGGCCGAGTAAAAGCTAGCAACGATTGTGAGATGCTTATTTTCCAAAAACCGGCGGGATAGGCGATTTTTATTCGATTTTCTGGAATTCGGTTTCTATAAAACTTACGCCACCTCATCATATTACCAGAAACAATATTGTTTCACAAGGTAACAGGTACTTGATTTTGGTTCATAAGGCTGATTTTTGATTCGTTGCATCATTCATGTCTCTATCCTACTAAAATTCACTATTTTTATCACGTGTTTCAAAAAAAAAATATACAACAATAAGCTATACACCTTATTACATTATCAAATTTCAAACCTCACCTTCCTCCGACCAAATGACCGGGACCACGCTAGTATACTATCTATACAATACCAGACTCTAATACCATGTTAGATTAATATATTAGAGTTTGCGGAAGAAGAAAGAGAATATGATTTTTTTTTTATCACCATATGATTCATTCATTTAGAGAGAAAGTAGTAAAGTGTCTCGATACACTGTACGAACAAATTACTATTATGGTACTTACTCTACAAATTACAGATAACTACCTATAATACATAAATGAAATCCTATATAATACATTCTAACACGGTGTTAGAACTTAGAGTTTGTTTGGAAGTTGTGATTGTTAGAGTTGTGTTTGTTGAATACATGTCTTGTGCACAATACAATGTTTGGAAGTGTCAAAGTGTTAAACAATGCATGCATTGTTTTAGGTAGGTCAACAACAATCACAAAAAATGATGCATTATACAATATCAACTAAAAGTTGAGATTGTTATGATTGTTGGTTTTATATTTGTGTCAACCTTTTCTTTCCATTTATATCCCCAATAGTTTTCGTCTTATTCTAAAAGTTGAGGGTAAATGTGACATTTTTCCATAAAAGTAACTTTATGGAAATCAATGCATAAAGTAGAATCTCAACAACCAAACAATATATTGCTAAAATGCATCCATTGTATCAATTCATGCATTTATATTATGGTGATTCATTATAATGCAACGATTTAACATTCGCAACTTCCAAACGATCCCTTAGAACTTAGAATTGTTATGCTTTTTTGTTTCGAGAATTCACGGCTCCTCGTTTCCGGAATTGGACAATGAGAAATTGTTTGAAGTTTAAGGGTTGAATTGATTTGGTCATTTTCATCCCAAATTGCCTAGTTAGCAACGTTGATTAATCCCACACCATTAAATCATATTTAATTTTCCAGGCAGGCTGCTACAGCAGATGAGGTTTCGGAGAAGTATGGTCACATCTAAGCAAGGATAGTTATGCTTTAGATATGGATGAATGGGTTGGAATTGATGCTCATACAGAAGCCATAGTACAAAAATTAAGTTTGGATTCTGAAAATCTGACGGTGGTTGGCATTTACGGTATTGGTGGACCCCAAAGTTGTAATGCATCTGTTTTGTTGTGGAAACTCGCGTGTTTAATGTGTTCTGTTATCGAGTAAAACAAGAACGCAGATCATATATCAAACGATCGTCGATCGTTACTTGGTTCACACCTATCCAAATAATGTTCGAACGAGGGTGTTCGACGAATAACGAGGAACCGAACAAGGATGATTTATAAGTTACGTTACCTCTACTCTTATGGAGGTTCCTCTGGAGAGCTCCGCGACTACGATCTAAGACTCTGCAAAAGAGATATTTGACAGAGAAGTTCTACAAAACTAGAGAGTAAAAAGGTAGGTCTACGACGGTGCAGTTTGTGATTTGATTTTGACGTCCTCAGCTTCTCTCTCTTCCCGGTTTTTATACCCAAATCTTTCTTCCATATTCGCAGTAACCGCTTCACTCCGTCTTTGTCTCTCACGTTCTCCATTCCTCTCAACCGTGTTGGTAACTTTCACTTTGTTGCGTGCCTCCCACGCATGCAAAACCGTTCTGTAGAGACTTAGCAAAACAACGTTGAGCCAACCTTTTAGCTATCTGCCCGGGTTGGATAATCCACCCCGCCTCGTTGTGGTATGCGACATTGCTTTCAACAAAATGGTGTCGCTTCTCGACTAAACAATGTTGCCACCGAGATAGCCGTTAAGCTCACTGTCTATCACAATACAATGTCGTTTTCTAATACTGCGCCAACGGCCTTGTTGTGTTTCACGGCATCGTTGAGCTTTCATCCTCGCCTCATTGTTTTAGAAACAACGTCGTATCTCGTTAGCTTTCAACTTCATGCGACATTGGTTTTGGTTGAACAATGTCGGTACAAAATCTCAATCTCGCAACGTCGATGACCCGATTTTGTTTAAATACTGGCTCTCCCTTCTAAACAACGTCGTTTTCTAATGTTGAGACGTTGTTTGGACTACTCAGTGTTGTTTTCTTTACAAAAAAATGTCAGTTTGCTTTTCCTTAAACAACATCGTTGGACTTGGCGACCCTTGGGCCAAGCTCTTACCTATTAGAGATAGTACAGAAAAATAAAAAGAATTATTATTATTTTCTCAACTATTCTTTTATGTTGCTATTTCCCTGGGACATGCTAAGTGGATTGACCAAGTTGTTGGCTTCCACTACTTTCTCTCCGCTGAACTCTGTATAAAACACCTACTGTAGATCCAATACTAATCAAGTCAGTTCTTCTCATAACAATAATATCCTCTAAAGTCTTTCATGGTATCAGAGTCTGGTTACGATCAACTAGATTCGATCTATTCTTCTTCCCTTATTCATCTCTCTGTTTATTCACTCCTTCGGCGGCATGTCCGACTTAACCGTCTCCAATAGCTAAATGGCCTCCGAGGATGCAATCATCACCTTCAACCCTGCTGCCCAGTTGCCTCTGAAACTCACTCCAACCAATTTCAACTCGTGGCGGTCATAGCTGGAGACGCTCCTCATGAGCTTGGACATTATTGGCTTCATTGACGGCACTAGCGTCATCCTTGCTCAAACGATCACAACAAACAACGCCACCAATCCCAATCCTACGTATCATCGCTGGTTTCAACAAGATAAGCTGATTCTCCACACCCTTAGATTCTCTATCTCTGAATCTCTGTATTCGTATGTTTCTGCTGCTAAGACCTCTCGTGAAGCATGGTCAATTCTCGAAAAATGTTATGTTGGTCGTTCCCAATCTCGCATAATTTATCTCAAAGGGAAAATGAGTCATATAGTCAAAGGCGATCGTGATGTCGTCTCCTTTGTTAATGATTTGAAGCAAACTGTAGCAGAGCTCGCACTTGTAGATGATCCAGTTTCATATTTGGATCTGGTCGTCCATTGTCTCCGAGGTCTTGGCGCGGACTATAATTCATTCACTGCAGCGGTCCGTGCTTGAGGTTCCACCATTACAATTGAAAATCTTCTGGATTCCCTGGTCGAGTACGAGGCCGACTTGAAAGAGCAATTCAGGCTCTCCTCTGTTCCCACGACATTCTATTCTGAAGAAACGATGCGAAGAGACGGCGGCAATAACCCAGCTCTCTCTCGACCACTAAATCAATAGCACCAGTGTGACTTTCATTTTGAAGCAGGCCCACCGCATTCCTTCGCCTGTCAGCCTAGTCTCCTCTCCTGAGTCCACCCGCCTTCGCCGAGCCCAAGTTTTCTGTCAGTTTTGTGACAGGCTCGGGCATTCCGTCAAACAATTCTTTAAGTTGTTTCTCGTTTCCCGTCATACTTACAACCAGGCCCGTCAGGCTGAAGTACATCATACCACAACAACCACATCAAATTCGGGCCTCTCTCCTTCTTCTTCTGGGCCCTGGTTCATGCACACAACAACATCCCACCATGTTTCTTCAGATTTAGGCAATCTCTCTCTTTATTCCGATTATATGGGCCCTGACGAGATTCTTTTTGGTGATGGATTAGGTTTGGCGATATCCCATATTGGTTCTTCCATTGTTTCTCTTGGCTCTACTCATTTTCATTTGCACGATATTTTGTGTGTGCCAAACATCAAGAAGCATCTCATTTCGGTCGCCAAATTATGTCAGACTAATCCGGTTTTGATGGAATTCTTTGCCACTCAATTTATTGTGAAGGATCTTCGCACGGGGGCGCAACTGCTGAAGGGGGTAAACAACGGTGATGTCTATGAGTTGCCTAGTGATGTGGAAAATGTTCGGCTGGCTCTTGTTGCTACCAAGACGTCTGCAACATCATGGCACGCTCATTTGGGTCATCCATCTCACCAGTCACTTACAAGTCTCATTCGGTCTTTTTCTCTCCCTGTTTCGTCGTCAGTAAATCGTTCTTGCTGCGACTCGTGTCTCTCCAATAAAAGTCACAAACTTCGTTCACTGTTTCTTCTTTATCTAGTATTCGCCCTTTTGGTCTTTTGTATACAGATGTTTGGGGCCCTGCCGATTTCTTCAATTGATGGTTTCACTATTATTTGATTATTGTTGATCATTTTACTCGATATACGTGGTATTATCCTTTGCGACGTAAATCTGATGTCCTCCAAGTTTTTCTAGACTTGCGGAATATGGTTGAAAATTATTTTTCCACCACCATTCGTTGTCTATACATAGATGGTGGGGAAGAGTTTCAAAAATTACGCTCTCCTCTCCTTGACAGTGGCATCACACACCTTCCTACTTCGCCTCACACCCCTGAACATAATGGTTTAGCTGAACAAAACATCGCCACATTGTTGAAATTGGTATCACTCTTCTCCATCACTCTGAACTTCCCACTTCTTTCTGATCCTTCGCTTTCTCCACTACTTTTTATCTCATAAATCAGCTTCCCTCATCTGCCTTACGTGGTCAAATACCATATATTGCTCTTTTCAATTTATCTCCTAACTATCATAAACTTCGTGTCTTTGGACGTCTCTGCTATCCATGGATTCGTCCCTACTCTCCACCAAACTTGACCCGCGTTCACGACAGTGTCTCTTTATTGGTTATTGTCCGTAGCGTAGTGCTTATTGCTGCTTCGACCCCACCACTCATTGTATTTTCCTCTCTAGACATGTTTTTCTTGAAAATAAGTTCCCAGGTGTACCCGTCACGTCTCTAGCCGAACAGCCCATGATCGACTCCTGGATGCTGTCTCTCGAGCCCACCATTTCCACTATCACAGACCGCTATGCTCTAACTCTCTCTGGGCCCTGCCCGGCACAACCCCCTTCTGCGGATGCTTCTCCGACCTTACGAGATCCTTCACCGCCGCCTAGGCCTTCCTCGTCTCCTAGGACTTCTTCCACTCCGTCTGGGCCGCCCTAGTAGTCCTCTTCTCTTGGTCCCATCACACCGCCCTCTGACCCTCCGTCCTTGCCTTCCGCCCCGCCACCTCTGGTCCGGTCTCACCCCATGACTAATCGGGCCCAACATGGGATATTTAAGCCCAAGAAGCGCCTCTTCACCGCCTAGCTCTCTCATGGGCCTCCCCAGCTGCAACCTCTCACTGTTCGCGAAGCCCTTTGCTATCCAGAGTGGTCTGAGGTCCTTTCTGCTGAGAATCAGGCGCTGGTCCGCAATTCTACACGGGACCTTGTCCCACGCCTACCCCAATATAATGTCTTGGTTAATCGTTGGGTTTTTCGGGTCAAGCATCATTCTGATGGGTCTATTGCTCATTTTATGATCCGACTTGTGGCCAAAGGGTTTCATCAGCGTCCTGGTCTTGACTTCACCGACACTTTCAGCCCGGTTGGTAAACCCGTCACCGTTCGCACCATGTTCACCTTGGCCCTCTCCAACAACTGGCCCATTTCTCAATTCGATGTTAACAATGCCTTTCTGCAGGGCCCACTACAGGAGGAAGTTTATATGGAACAACCACAGGGTTTTTTTGATCCCTCTCATCCTCACCATGTTTGTCGTCTCCAGCGAGCTCTTTATGGCATTCGCCAAGCTCCCCAGGTCTGGTACACTGCCTTGAGTGATTTTCTCGTGGAATTTGATTTCCGGAAGACTAATTCTGATGCGTCTCTGTTTGTCTACTCTAGTAGGGGTGTTCTACTCTATTTTTTGGTCTACGTTGATGACTTGCTCCTCACTGGTAACAATACTGCAATCCTTTCCCTCCTTTGAGGCCGCCCTATCCAGTCAATTTTCTCTCAAAGCTCTTGGTGATGTTAATTATTTCTTGGGTATTGATGTCATTCCCATTAGTACCGGCTACATTCTCTCACAACACTGGTATATGGCTGATATTCTTCATCGGTTTATGATGACTGACGCAAAGGCTGCTCCGACTCCCCTGGCTGCCTCCACTATGCTCACTCTAGTTGATGGCACTTCTCTCACCGACGCTACACGGTATTGTTGGCACCCATTTTTGACCGGATTTTCCCAAACTAAATAATTTCATTTGGGATTAATTTATCGACGAATAGTTCAAATTTCATTAGAAAGTTAAATACAAAATGTTCTCGTACACTCTTCTTGATTCAACTTTTTGGGTTGTGGTTGTTTTTAGCTGCTCGATCGTACTATTGGCCGGTCCATTACAATCTTTTCTTTTACACATTTGGGCTTCTATCCCATTTCATAAAAAAGGAATAAAACAAAAAAGAAATAACGAAAAGGCCCGAAGCCCACAGATTATGTCCCAGCAACCCACATAGCGAGTGAGACCGGTTCGATTCACCAGACCAAACTCGCTCCTTTTATGCTCCTCCATCATCACCTCATTGCCTGCAAAAACAAGAGAGATAACCAAACTCCATGCTTTGGTGAGTTGTATAAGGCAGGAGAGTAAATGGAAAGGAAGAGAAACTAGATCTGGGTACAGAGAATTGATAATAGAGATGGGAGTAGGCTGAAGTGGTTGAGAGATGGGTGTATAGTGGTCTTCGGTTTCCTATAAGAAGAGGTAGCAGGATGAGAATCAGGGGGAGGAGGGGAGATCGGCCGGTTTTGTTCAATCTTGGATCGATAATTCCATTCCCAGAAATCCCTCCACAGATTATCACTACCAA
This sequence comes from Linum tenue, assembly GCA_946122785.1. Lineage (NCBI taxonomy): Eukaryota > Viridiplantae > Streptophyta > Magnoliopsida > Malpighiales > Linaceae > Linum > Linum tenue. The sequence continues at coordinate 35,697,078 of CAMGYJ010000009.1, read as the reverse complement.
ACCACAACACCATCCTTGCCATTTCGTTCGGCTAAACACAGAACACAAACAATAAATCCAGAAAACCATTCCTGGCTAGCAACCATTCATCTTTTCATAAAGACAATCCAAACACCATTCCATAGAATCATTCCAAACTTAGATAGATATATAACCAAACACTCTATTTTGTGTTAGCAATAAAAAGGAATCACCTTCGTCTGACCATCAACGCTAGCTCCACCGCTCGCCTCCTTCACTGCACTACCGCACTCTGCAGCACTCCCTCGTCGCTTACCCTGACCTTCCCCCCGAGCTTGGCCGTCGTTGACTCCGGCTCCCGCCACCACCAGGCCGCCGCTGATCCTTTCCCGTCGTCGATCCGCGCCAGACCGCCATCACCACCAGTCAACCTCTTCGCCGCATCACGAAACACCACCGCCGCTCTCGTACCGCACCGCTAGGAGATCGCCACGTCTTCATCATCGTCGCCGCCTCTGTCAGTGGCGGAGCCACTTGGAGAGGAGGGGCGTGCTTGCACCCCCTTGGGTTTGGAGAAATTTTTTCCGAGTAGGGGTATATATAAATTCGAACCAGTGGTCATTCAGTTGCACGAAGAATTTCTTACCATCTCAACCGAGTAAGTTTAGTTTTGTTATGAAATGCACTTTCGTCTTTATTTATAGTAATAAATTGTTGTCTTTTGTTTAAACTCGCTCATTTCTTTTGTCGCTCTACAATAGAGAAATTTCTTGCCTTTTGTTTAAACAAAACCGAAAGTGATGAAGTACCAATTGAAGTTCACTTATTTGTTTCACAAAATCAATTCCAAGGTACTTCTGAGTTCTAATTTGTAATACTTGATGAATGGAAGTCTTGACTTGTATGTACTGAACTTATTTGTTTGACGTTGTAACCTATGTACGTGAAACTATTTTAATGTAATTGTATGAATTTAGAGTATTGCGTTGTTGACTTTTTTTCATTTAAACTTGACTTTTCTACGATATAGGTGATTTTTTATAATATAATAAAGACACCCCCTTGGCCAATTTTCTGACTCCGCCACTGACCTCTGTCATCACCAAACCATTGTGCCGCTGCTGTTGATCTGTGCCGCTGTAGTCAGCTGCTGCTGTGGTCGCCTCGGAAGAAGGAGAGTGAGAGGGTAGCGGCGCTCGGATAAAAGAAAGAAGGGGAAGAAGGGCCGCATTTCATCTGGGAAGAGAGGTAGGGATTTTCACCACTTTTGCTTAAATTCTAAATTACCACACTAGCCTCGCAATTTTAGGTAATTTACAGAAAATACCACAATAAACTACAGATTTGGTCCCCCAATTCTCTACGTCACCGAAAATAACCATCCCTTTAATAAGAACTTGGAATAATTTAATTGGTACCCGTTTCTCATAGGCAAACCAAAATTTCAGGCTAAGTAGTATGAGTGATTAACCACCAAGCCTATCAACTTATCTTGTTGGCTAACTGCTACCATACTTGATTAATTGTGTTTTACATTTCAATTAGTTCAATCAACACATAATTATTTAAATTTTGAATTAGGAATGGATGCGTCATGCATGCGTTCCTTAAATCATTTAACCATATGATATCTCAATTCAATTCTTCAAAATTAATGTCAATCGAACTACGCGGACTTTGATCCCGAGATGTCGGGTACGTAGGCGACCGAAAGGTTCAAGTCCATTCCTAAAATATTTTTTTACCCGATTAAATCATTACTGATGGGTACATGATCAACTTATCACCTAACCTCTTTTAAACAAATTACTATCGATGAATTGTGTTCAGATCAATAAACTATTACGTGTCGATGGGTACGTGATCAATATTCATTTAATTGATCTCAAACAAATTACGATCGATGGATCGTCATCAAATTAAGCAACTATTACGTACCGATGGGAACGTAAGCAAATGTTTTAAAACAAGTAAACACTGGACGAACTACGAAGGCTTTGATCCCGAGATGTCGGGTACGTAGGCGGCCTACGGGTCCAAGTCCACTAATAAAACAAAACCCTTTTTCCCTAAAATTACCAAAAATATATACTAATTCTTCCTACTCAATTACATGTTGATGAACATTTAATTATCTTAAAAATGACATCACATATGTAAGGCCAAATAATTTCAAACAAACAAAATATTGAATAAAAAGACAAATCAAACTTATAGTACCGACTTAGGGCGATGTAAGGGTGCTAATACCGAGATGTCGGATAAAAAGACAAATCAATTCTTCAAAATTAATGTCAATCGAACTACGCGACTTTGATCCCGAGATGTCGGGTACGTAGGCGACCGAAAGGTTCAAGTCCATTCCTAAAATATTATTTTACCCGATTAAATCATTACCGATGGGTACATGATCAACTTATCACCTAACCTCTTTTAAACAAATTACTATCGATGAATTGTGTTCATATCAATAAACTTTTACGTGTCGATGGGTACCTGATCAATATTCATTTAATTGATCTCAAACAAATTACGATCGATGGATCGTCATCAAATTAAGCAACTATTACGTACCGATGGGAACGTAAGCAAATGTTTTAAAATAAGTAAACACTGGGCGAACTACGAGGGCTTTGATCCCGAGATGTCGGGTAAGTAGGCAGCCTACGGGTCCAAGTCCACTAATAAAACAAAACCCTTTTCCCTAAAATTACCAAAAATATATACTAATACTTCCAACTCAATTACATGTTGATGAACATGTAATTATCTTAAAAATGACATCACATATGTAAGGCCAAATAATTTCAAACAAACAAAATATTGAATAAAAAGACAAATCAAACTTATAGTACCGACTTAGGGCGATGTAAGGGTGCTAATACCTTCCTTACTCGTAACCGACCCCCGAACCCATAAATCTATTTCGTAGACTGAGCCGAGTTTAAATCTTAACCGATTTAAGCTTGACTTTTCAAGTGTCCAATCCACTTTGAGAGATTGGTGGCGACTCCTCTTTTTCGCGCCGCGTCGCGGACGTACCGTTTGCGACAGGTATCATCAGGTTATTGGTGCCCTCCAGTATCTTCTCTAAACCCGTCCCGACATCGCCTATTCTGTTAACAAGCTCTCTCAATACATGCATGCACCCACGGCTTCACATTGGCAGTGTGTTAAGCGGCTTCTTTGCTACGTCTCATGCACTCTCTCCTATGGATTGTCTATTCGTCGCACCCCGGGTTCCCTAACTCTTTCTGCGTTCGCTGACTCTGATTGGGTTGGGAATCTGGATGATCGGTCCTCCACTTCTGGCTACCTCGTGTACTTCAGATCCACTCTCATCTCCTAGCGCTCGCAGAAACAACAGACCGTCGCTCGCCCTAGTACTGAGGCCGAGTACCACGATATCGCCCATGCCACTGCAGAGCTTGAGTGGGTTCAGAACCTTCTCCTTGAACTTCGTCAGTCGGTTTCAACTCCTCCCATCTTGTACTCTGACAATCTCGGCGCCACCTACTTCAGCTCCAATCCGGTATTTCACTCTCGCATGAAGCATCTCGCTTTGGATTACCATTTCGTATGCCAGCTTGTGCAAGCAGGTCGTCTCAATGTTCGTTATATTCCCACTGCTCATCAGCTCGCTGATGTTCTCACCAAGCCACTCACGGTTACAAGGTTCCTTCTACTCAGATTCAAGATCGACGTCGCTGATACCTCCTCCGTCTTGCGGGGGCGTATTAGAGATAGTACAAAAATATAAAAAGAACTATTATTATTTTCTCAGTTATTATTTTATGTTGCTATTTCCCTGGGACGTGCTAAGTAGATTGACCAGGTTGTTGGATTCCACTACTTTCTCTTCGTTGAACTCTGTATAAAACACCTACTGTAAATCCAATACTAATCAAGTCAGTTCTTCCCATAACAATAATATCATCTAAAGCCTTTCATCACCCACTGCGATACTGTTTTTAACTAAACGGCATCGCTTACCACTACCGCGACTTTATTGATAACTCACGTGATGTCGTTTTCAACTAAACAACACCGTCCAAAATAATTGTTGAAAATATTAATTTGAACCCCATTATTTTGAATTAAACGAGGCCGCTCTTGGTTCTATAACCAAGCCTCTCCCGCTTGGCATGTCTAAACAACTTTGTTTGCCAGTATCATGGTGTTATTGGGACTTCGACGATGTTGTTGACCTTCGCGACTTTGCTTGTCACTAAACAACACCGTTTCACTCCCCTTGCAACAATGTCGAGGTCGCAGTTGCGGTATGACCATGGCCAAGTCCCATCCTCCTCTGGTAAGGAATAAAGAGCACTCCTTCTCCAACCTCAAAACCAACTTCGCAAAGCCGAATAAATTCGTAGCCGAGGTTCGCGACATTGTTTTTTACCAAACAACGTCGTTTCCAATACCGCGGTGTTGTTTAAGCTCTTCGCGACTTTGTTCGACTCCAAACGACACCTTTTTGTCATGCAGTATCGAATTAAATGCCGAGACTCATTAATTCCATTTAATTTAGTCCAAAATAATTTTAGGTGTTAACAAATGCCTCCCCCCCAACCCACCCCACACCACCACAATTTGGTTTATAAGAATTATGAACCAAAATTTTGACATAATCCTAAACACCTAAAATACTTCTAAACGAAATTCAACCTAGTTTGCCAAGAAGAGTGGCCGAGATATTGGCCAGTAAGGAAAATTCTACTTACCATGGCCACTAGCCTTCACCTTATGCAGGAAGTACTATCCAGACGGCTTCTACCTCCTTCGCGACAGCGAATCTTCATAATAGCGACCTTGTTTATTTATTTATATACTAGTTTTTACCCTACTCGTTGACCGATAAAGTTTTTATTTATTTTTTATCCTATTAAATTGCATATTCGTTGCCTCGTCCACAACTCTCAATCACTTAAAATTGTACGATGGCCAGTCAAGTAGTTTGGTTTGGGGTGCAAATCATGATGAGTCTGTTCATAAGAGTATACAATTGAAAGGAAAATGTTTAACATACAAAACTCATTAACTATTTAGGAGGCAAAACATATGTAAAATAGACGCTATGATATAATATACTTAATTAAATTATTTATGAATTACCTACATAGGTCTAAGATGAACATTTATTAATTTTGTCACTCTTTGTGAGCTAATGAAAGTTAGGTCCAATACTGAAAGTATGACATTTAATTCACCAACAACTTCCACATATCACAACAGTAAAACCGCATAGAAAGCAAAATCATGTTCTCTCCCGATAAATCAATGGTCTTGCCCACCTGTTAGAGATGCACAATGGGTGGATCAACCACTAAACCCACCCGAATCCACGCGATTATGACCAGCCCATTACTTGTTTGGGTAGATGTGGTTGATGGGTGTGAGTCAACTTTTTGTCACGCACTAAACTTGGGTGGGTGGCAGGTGGGTCATTACCCGCAAAATCACATGATATGTTAAGTCGTTAATGCACATTCTATAATAATATACTATATTTTCTTATCTCAAAACTTTAATCATGACTGATTCAATTAAATTACAATTAACTTTATCGTTTTTACTTTATGTATAATATAAATTTGATTATTTTAAAATATGAATAAAATACTTTTTGTTCGCAAATGAGATCATTGGTGTTATATATGCAATAAATTATGTTTAATATTTCTAAATTTTCTTAATATGTAGCATTGATATTAAATTATTTTATGCAAATTATTATGACTCATAATTATCTAATTATTTAAAAATAATTTGACCCATCAAAACCGTCAGGTCCACCCACCATCCGCTGTCACCCACCCTCAACGAAAACAACCGGGGGGGGGGGGGGATTTTTTCATCACCCACCATAACAGTGGGTGGATGGATTTAAGGCCTCGTTTGCTTCATGGAATTGATCATGAATTTGGTACTTAAGAACCAAGCATCATGGACTTTGTACACAATCCGTCGTTTGCTTGATGGATTTAGGAGGAATAAATCCATGGGGCCCACGGACTTTGAGGGTCCAAATCTGTGGACCCCACGGACTTGAGAATTCCACCCCAAGAGGTGGGATTTGTGTTGGGGTACAAAGTCCATGATGACTTTTTACCATTTTAACCCTACTTATTTCACTAATCATCTACTCATCCTCTTTCATTTACTAATTACCAACTTGAAGTGCATATTAATTTTGCATTCAATATTTATTATTATTCATTGCACGAAAGCACTACATGATTAATCGTAAAACATACTTTGCAATATTGAAAACCTTAAAGAATTGTCTAATATAATTGTGTGTATAATATGATGTTGTTATTGATTAATGATGTTCATTTATTCCGATTGTGGTAGTGGGACGAACCTATTGGATGAAACTTGTTTTAAACAAAAAATTATAATGTAAATATAAATAATACTCAATAAGGGCACTAAGGTAAATTCCTAATACAAGCACAAATATAATAATGTCAAATCCATCATGAAATCCAACAAGCAAACGATGGTTTGTACCAAAAACCAAATGGAGCAATTCCATCATATATAAATGGTTTTGTAACACCCAGGTTTTAACCAAAACCTTCATTTTTCAAATCCATAAAGCAAACGAGCCCTAAGTAAAATATCTAACTTTTACCCTACCCATTTGTCGATTGATTTGAGTTCATTTATTATTATGTTAACTAACATCTATATTTTAAATAATTTGGGACTTCTCAAAAACTTATACATAATTTAAAAGTAATATTTGTCCGAACTGATTCCTTTGCCAATCACCAGCTTCCATTGCTCCTCAGCTTGCCATAGCAATAAGCGGGGGAGGAAGAAGATGAACATGTTCCTTCTATTCATCATGCTGCAAGGTGGTGTGAAAAATAAAAGAACCCCAAATATTTGAGTGGTTTGGGTCTCTTCTCTTGTCCCTTCGCCAAAAAAGTGACAATTGCGGCATATTCCGCCCTCTATTCAACTTGAAGGGAGCAAATTTTGGCATGTAGTTACCGTTGCGGGATAAAAAGGAAGGCAGGAGCAAAGATAACATACTTCTTGATGCGCCGGTTGAGTGTTAGGACCCACTAAAATTCAAAGAGAGTTTAACATCCGCGCTAACACTGACCAGAAGCATTCCGGCTCCAAATTGCCCCTCCACAAAAATAATCTCCATCCAGGAAATTTTAAATGGCGGTAACAGTTTTCTAATCCTACTATAAATTATTATGTAGATTATTAACTAATTCCCATAACCATTAAGAAAATCCTAGTGCGCAGCTCTTTGAATGGCAAAATAAACATAAAAACTATAAAAATATTACAACGGTTGAAAGAAATTTGACTCAAATTAAAATTCATAACATAAGCGTTGACAGGTTGTCAAACCGGTTTATGCCAGTGTGCCGGTTTAGCAAGTGGAGTGGTTCAACCAGTGGTACATGTCGGTTTGTGCCGGTTCATGCCGGTTAATATTATAAATAATTTACAAATACTCATATTTAAACATGACATTTAAGGTCAATACCTAAATATTTGTACTTGAATCCAACAAATAACATCAACATTTAACTTTTTAACACATAAAAGAAATAATAAATTACTTTTTATCAATTAAATTCACTAAGATAAGATCATTTTATTTGAAGATTCGTATATCGATCATACCGATCATACCGGTGGTGTCATGCCGGTTTTATGACCGGTACAGGTTAAACCAGGTTCAACCTGTGACACGCCGGCCGGCGTGACAACCATGAGCGTTGTACATATACCAATCTCAAACATCTCTTTCTTCTCATTAGTTCTTGTTTGTGACCCATATAAAATATTTGTATAAATACATTTTTCTGCAATATCGGCTCTTAAATTCAAAGAACCCATTTTCTTTTTTGGTAAAAATAAAAGAACCTAGTATTAGATTTACTATAGCTGGTCTATAATTTTTTGTGCATTGGTACATAGTGAAGGGGAATTATGTTAGGGGGATCTTCAACAGTGTAAAATAGAATGAAAACTCAGGAATGACGTGTATTAATCAGTGTAGTATTGTCCTATTTTAACAAAATCCACAATCACGATATGATTATAACTAACTAGCTTTTTATCCGGCCTGTTGGTCGAAGAGATTTATTTTATAATTTATATTAATTAATTTATATGTTTAAATCATTTGGATCTTCTAATATTTTGTGTTCTTGATTCATAAAAAGTTTGTAGTTTGTCTATATTGGAAATTTTCAATATTTAGCACACTCACTTGTGATGCTTCGATTTTTTAAACATAAATTATGCCGTTGTCACGTCCAATGCAGTCAAAATCGGGATTTTGATCGTAAAATTGTAGGATTTTACAACTTGAACTTGTACCTTTATGTGATGGTACAACTTCAAGTTGTAAAGCTGTACCATAACATAATGGTACAAATTGCTTTATGGTACAACCTAAACTTATACATTTAATGTTATGGTACAACTTTAAATTGTACATTAAAGCACCAATACTATATAGCATAGTAGAAGTGCTCTTGATCGTAGATGCTCATTCGCTGCAAGAGGATAAAGAATACATGTCAATGTCAGGTAGTTCTACTCACTGGCTGGCCTTTAGCGACGGCCACATAACCGTTGCCAAAGACCTGGAATTCCATCGCTAAGTTCCAGATTTCTACAAAGTTGCATAACTCGCATAAATGGTGCCTTTAGCGGGAGGGGTTGAGCTTCCTTACGTTTAATACTAGTCCAGGCCTAGGTAGGAAGCTTTCGGACCTCAGTTCCTTGTTTAAATCGTCATTCGGTTCCCCATACCTTTCGCCGTCAAAGTAACGACGAAGACAACCATGTTAGTACATACGAAGCTTTGAAGCCTGAAGAGGGTTGGGGTTTCGTTCTTACCTACTAGCCGAGAGAGAGTGGAAGGTATAAAGTCAGTAGCTAGGGCTTGCTTCCCTTTCCTTCGGTGATGACGATTATGGCGATGATGAAAGGTGAATGGACCAAAGGAGGGAGTGAGTAGATGATGATGGGATGAACTTCTGGTCTTGAGATTGGGAGGAATGGTGTTGACACCTAAAATTAATTCGGCCGGAATTAAATGGCGCATTAATTGGTCTCGGCATTTAATTCGGTACCGCGGGTAAAAAATGGTGTCGTTTGGAGTCAAGCGGCGTCGCAGAGAGTTAATATGATACCGCGAAACAGAAAAACGGTATCGCAAGGAAACTCAGCGGTACCACTGTACTGGAAACGACACCGCTTACCGAAAAACAAAAGGCGTCGCGCGTTTAGTGTGAGTATTGGAGAAGGGGTTTTTCTAATTAATTATTATTTTTATTCCTTGTTGGAAGGGGAGAAGCGGTACCGCATGGGGACAAGCGGCATCGCGGAGAACTAAAACTGTACCGCGGATTTGAAAACGATGCCGCGAGAGCCTTGATAAGCGGTGCCGATTAATTAAAAACCATATCGGGTAAGTGACCAAAATTCGCCCAGCCCAATGCGAGTGCAGACCAGTGGCGGTTCCATGGATTGATATTTTTTGGCTATATTAGCGGTGTCGTTTAATTAAAAACGGTACCGCGAGTAAGCTCAACGGTACCGCTGTACTAGCAAACGACAGTGTTTAAAATAAAAAACAATGTCGCAAAAGGAAAAACAAACGGAGCCGTTTTGGCGCTAATGATGTCGTTGGTCAACACACGAGTTGGACTAGTGATGGCCAGATTAATTAATTAATATTTTTAATGACTATTTAGGACGGTGTCGTTTAGTTGAAAACGATACCGCAAGAGGAAAAAAATGACACCGCGGATTTAAAAACGATGCCGCGAGTAGGCCAAACGATGCTGCAATAGTTAAAACGACAGTGTTAAATTTAAAACGGCATCGCGAAGTTCAACAGCATTGCAGAACTAAAAAACGATGTTGTTTAATTAAGAACGGCGCCGCGAAGTGAGAGTTTGACGGCGTGTCAACAATGATGGCCGGTTTAATTAATTAATATTTTTTAGACGGTGTCATTTAGTCGAAAACGACATCGTGAGAGATATCAACACCGTCGCGGTACTGAAACGATGTTGTTTAATAGAAAACAACGTCGCAATGGCAAGAGTTCAGCAATTGTGGATTTTGGCTCAGTGTCGTTTTGGCCAAGTTTTCGCGTGTCCACACGGTTTCGCACTGGTGGGAGTTACGCAACAAGGAGGAAGTTACCTGCACGGTTGGCAGGAATGAAGACGTGGGAGACAAAGGCGCGAAGGCAGTTACTACGACTGCGGGGAGAAGAGCGAAGTATAAAGATTGGGAAGAGAGAGAAGCACCGGACGGCAAAATCAAATCTCAAACTGCACCGTCGCAGAATTATCAGTTTTTCTCTCTAGTTTCGTAGAACAGCTCTGTCAAAGAACTCCTTTGCAGAGTCTTAGTCGTAGGTTGTAGTCGTAGTCGCGGAGCTCTCCAGAGGAACCTCCATAGGAGTAGAGGTAACGTAACTTAGAACACTCCTGGTTCGATTTTCTGGTTATTCGCCGAACACCCTCGTTCGAACGTAGTTTGGAGAGGTGGTGAACCGAATAACGGTTGTTTGATTAGAAGTCAAAGGTGCATCGATCAAATCAACATCGCCGACGCCGGCGGTGGATATTTGACGGTCGTCTTGGTTTCTGTTCGATCGATCAAATCAACGTCGCTGACATTCGGCGGCGGATATTTGACGGTTGTGATTGACTTTGTGTTTTGTGTTTAGGCTAAATTACACGTTTGGTCACTCAAATTATATAAATCTTTCACGTTTGCCACTTGAATCACTTTTCTTTCTTATTCACCACCAACTTTGCGAAATGTTTCATCGTTGATCACCGACCGTCTGTCTCCGTTTCCTCCGTTAAATATTTGATGATGTGGCAAACGAAAATCTGACTGGGTTGTTAACTAAGTGACATGTCAATTTAAAAAAAAAATTACACCTTATTTACCCTAAACGAGAACCACGACCACGAGAAGGGGAAAAGCCCCTTCCTCTCAGTCAACATCCATCTGTTGCCGAAGATCACCGATCAAGGAGTCTCCCTCCTGTCATTCTCGTCACCGCCGCCGAAGCTCAAGTTGGCGCATTTCCTCCCAATGCTCCCGAGCTTCTTCCATGCCCAGCAACGACCCCTTCCGGGCTGGATCCAAGCTGGTCGAGAGTCAATCAACCACTTTTTAACCATCCCAACCAAGAACAACAAACCAATCCCAAACCCCATCGATATTCTCACATAAACGAGTAACCCCGCCGTCATTCTCTCAAACACTTCCAGCGAAATCTCGTCATTCCCTTTGCTTTTTTTTCTTTTCGCCGAAGGGGGATTCTTTTGTTGGTGGGTTGATTGGAGCTGGCGGGGGTGCTCGGGCGCCACCGAAGCCGATGGCATTTGGGTTGAGCTTCCATGGATTGTTGTCGGTTGTTTTTTGGGGACGAAAGAGGGGAGAGGATGGAATGGAACCAATGGCTTCAATGGATGTAGATTGGCTGGAACCCCATAAAAACAACAAAATCAATTAAAATAAAAAAGTCTCGGGAACTCCATCATTTCAACTTATCCCCTTCCCATATAAATCCTGCAGTAGAGAAAAACGGAAGTAGGGGTGTTCAAATGGTTATCATGGTTATAACCAAACCAAATAAGGCTAAATTCCATTAACCATGGAATATAATATCATAACCAAACCGTCCAAACTAATACAACAACCAAATTAACCAAACTAAAGTTTAATCGGTTTGGTTAATTGGTTAACCAGATTAACCAAAATAAATTCACATTATCATTGACGATGAAAATTTTCCGGTTAATGCAACAATTCGCAATTTATATAATGAATAAAACATAACAATCAACACGTAGTTATAGTTGACCCTTAACAAAGATACATGCAATTAAGACAATTATCTTACGATTAGTATAGAAGTATTCACCTAACAAAAATTTATGACAATGGTATGGGTTAATGAATTGTCGTGTTTGTGTAAATTGACTTAGTCTCTTAGCAATTATCACAGGCTGGAAATGACCTTCCTTTCAAGTTTTCATCCATCATAATTTATGAAATTTATCTAAATTAGGCGTCCATATGTTGTGGTCTACATTTTACAAATACAAATATACACTATATGAGCAATATTGAGCTTTATATTTTATGAGTCTAAAAGGGATGAACGTTAACTCTTGAGTGGTTATGCAAAGTATTAAGTATGTGTATATAATATATGTTAGATATATGACTAATTACTTAACTGGTTAATTTGGTTTGACTGGTTAGGAGGGTCTGAAACCAAACCAAACCACCTAAACCAAACAAGCTAAAAACTTTAACCAAACCAAACCAAATTATCCAAATAGTACCGGTTAAAACGGTTACCATGGTAACCAAACCGTTTGAACATCCCTAAGCGGAAGTGAATAATTGCAAGAATTGGGACTGAAAGTCCGGGAGAATAGGTAATTATACCGTCGCAATCCAAGCTGAAGGTCTCGACGGAGTCGATGAGTGCATCGGCGTCCTCCAATTGCGACACCGTTGCTGTTGCGCTGCTCTAGCCACCTCATTGTTCTCCTCCGCCATTATGGATATGCCTCTGACCCTCACCGTTGCATCTTCGCGGTCCCTGTCTTTGCCTTCGTCGCAATCACCATCGTCTAGTCTCCGACGGGTCGCCATAGCCGTCCAGCCCAGTCGTTGCGGCGACGACGAGAATAACAAGAGGGGGACTCCTTGATCGGTGATCCAGTGAGAGAAAGGAACATAACGCCGGCGGCGGATGAATGTGGACCGAGAGTAAGGGGTTTTTTCCCTTCTCGTGGTTCTAAGGGAAAATGAGGTGTAAATTGTTTTTTAATTTTTAATTTATTTTAAAATTGGCATGTCATTAGTTAACGGTTCAGTCAAAATTCCGTTTGTCACGTCATCAAAAATTTAACGGAGATAGACGGTCGGTGACCAAATATGAAACGTTTCACAAAATTAATGGCGAATAAGAAAAAAAGTGATTCGGGTGGCAAACGTGAAAGATTTATGTAATTTGAGTGACTAAACATATAATTTAGCCTTTGTGTTTACTTGAAAACAGTGCGCATTGAACACGCGAGTTTCACCAACGAAACAAATTGGCACACCTGGTGGGACCCATGTGTTCGAATGGCTCCGCGACGAAGGAATCAGGAAGGGGATGTTCCGCCCGGATTCGTGGAGGAACTGTTTTCCGGCGAGGAAAAACTTGTGTTTGAACACAATCAATGCACCTTTCGACTTCTTGAACAACGATAATTACACGGTCCACTCCTCTCCGAACAATGTTCGAACGAGGGTGTTTGATGTTTTGATGGTTTTTTGGGAACAAGCTACGTTACTCTACTCCTATGGAGGTTCAGTGAGAGCTCCGAAAACTAAAAGGCAAGTTGCAGAGAAAAGATAAATTTTGACATAGTGTGTCAAATGGTTGGTTGTGGAACCCCTGCTTCTTCTTCGTTTCTTCTATTTATAGCCACTAGGTGTAACTGCCTTGGTAACCGCCTTGGTAACTGCTAGCTGGCCTCTTGCTCCAAACCGCCTCGGGGTCCTTGTCGCCGCCTTGGTGACTAGTTGGTAACCGTCGCCTTGAGGCCCTTGTCCCGTCTTGGGGTTGGTGGGTACTTGATGGCCTCGATGCCGGGTCGGGTTGGTGTTGAGCCTTGTCGCCTTGTCATAACTGGATGGGGTTGAGGTTATTTGCCTTAGCCTCCATGATGAAGTCTTGATCACATCCTCGACATCCCTGATGGCTCCATGCTCCTCGTCTTGATAGCCACCTCGATGAACCGTCTTGATAGCTAGGCCATATTACCCTCCTAGGCAGGACGAGAATTTGGCCCCTTTACCCCCAGGTCTCCACACTTAGTCTTAGAGTGATTGTCATGGCACTAACATGTCATCTTGGTATCTTGCACTCGGCCAGCTTGGTACCCCGTTAGGGGCCATCATGCCCATCTTGGGACTTAGTCTCCATATGGCCCCAAGGGGCTCTGTTTGATACCATTGTTGGCTTGATACCTGATGTCTTGCTATCAAGTCCGTCTTGCTTGGCCCCTTGTTGCCTGGCCATCAAGTCAGTCTCGCCGGCTTGATACCCCCTTGGGGTCATGGTACCCTGTCGCCTTGCTTGGCTGCCAAGCCTGTCGGCTTGATACCCCTATGGCTCTATACTTAGCCAATTCTCATATACTTTGGTACCAGGCCCTCCTTGAGGGCTTGGTACCCGGTCGTTTGGCACCCCATTGTGTCGCCTTGTTTCCAAGACTTAGTTTTTGGATGGCATCCTATTTGGTACCCAGCTTGGTACCCGACCGTTTGGCACCCCGTTGTGTCGCCTTGTTTCCAAGACTTAGTTTTTGGATGGCCTCCTATTTGGTATTCGGCTTGGTACCCGGTCGTTTGGCACCCCGTTGTGTCGCTTTGTTTTTGGGAGCCAAATTTAATACCAAGGGTTGGAGGCATCATCCGGATATGGGGGCCACGGAGACGGGTCGGCCAGCTTGGCCACTTAGGCCCAAAAACTCAACCCATCAAGGTCCAGCTGGCTCTTTTAATTATTAATGTTGAGCTGGCCTTATAAATTCCTTGAACTTCTTGTAGTTAATCGATGTGGTACAAACTGATTTTTTTATGGGTAAACAAATGCCCCCCACAACTTAGTGTATAAGAATTATGCACTAAGTTGTAGAAACCAACCATGCCACTTAAACTTAAAACCACTCGGTCGCCTACTTCCCTTGGCCAAAATTTTGGCTTTAATGAAACACTTCAGGCCAAATAATCCCTCTTTTGTTTCGTCCTCACTAGCAACCGTGAATGGCCAAATGCATGGCCATGCAACTCACATGCTCAATGAACCAATAACTCCTCATCGCCTCTGATTCCATTATGATTAACAATGGGGCTCAAGTTACCAATACAAACAGGTAGCATCGAGATCATGTCCCCCTTTGTGCTTATATGGTGATGCGTGACCGCATGTTGGGCCGAGCCCATTAATATTAATATTATTATTATTGTTTTATTATTATTATTTGTTGGGATATTCAGTTATTATTCGGATTATTCGTATTAGTTTGGGTCTAGGATTATTATTACGTATCTTGTTTAGGAAGTATTCGTTTACTTGTTGCTTTGGGTTTGGGTTTCCTTGTCTTAAGGGGAAAGGGGTTTGTGGGACTTGTCCTATAAATATGTACCTTTGCTCTTCGTTTTATTAAGTCGATGAATAAAGTATAAGTAGTTAGTAGAGAAAAGTAGTTCTTTTATCGTGTTTTCTAGTTCTTTAGCTAAATCGCTCGAGATCACCGGTGCGTGAAATCCCGTTCCGCATCAATTGGTATCAGAGCCTGGTTCCGAGGAACCGAGCTCGACCATGCTCGCATATAGGGCATGCTTTCCGCCGATCGATGAGAGGTCTTGCATCATCCAGAAGCAACTGGACGAACGCAGAAGGTTGTCGAGGGATGAAGCTTTACAGCTTGTCGATGGAGAACCACCGATCGAGATTGACGAGCCGCCAGATAAACCTCCTAGTCCGGCCGATGCAGAGATCTCGTTGTCTGCTCTCAAAGGCGTTTCCAAGCCGACGATCATCCGCTTCGACACCACCATCCGTCAAGAACCAGCTGCCGCCTTCGTCGATAGTGCATCGTCGCACAATTTTATGAGTTACGAAGTTGCCGAGAGGTTGTTCTTGCGAGCTACGACGATTCCGCCTTTCGAAGTTAAGGTAACTAATGGAGATTCCCTATGGTGCGAACGATGCTACGAAGCGGTACCAATCGAGATACAAGGGGTACAAATTCAGGCCAACTTGTACGAGCTACCACTATGTGGAGTTGACGTCGTTCTCGGCGGTCAATGGCTTCAGTTAGCGAGTCCAATATCGTTTGATTGGAAGAAGACGACCATGCGTTTCAAAGATAAGGGCTCGTGGGTCACGTTGCAAGGATCCATTAAGCTTGACGAAGAGGCTACAAGTGCTGCCGAGAGTTTGCGAGATAATGACGGCCTGTCTCGAAGGACCGGATGCCGCAATCAAGGGTGTCAGTCGACTCTTCCAGCGCCCGAGCCATTGGAGTCGAAGCTGGAGGAAGTCTCCCATGCCGTTGATGTTGTCGTCCCCGCCACCACATCACCAACAGCGGCGCAAGGGCTCGTTCAGCAGGGACAAGAAGAGCTTGCAACGGCTACTGTGGAAGAGGTCGTACATGATCTAGCGCGCGGCAGAGTAATGGCGTCAGAGGAACATGACAGAGAGCCCATCTCCGAGCTGACCACGAGGAAGGAGATGACAACACAAGGGCCAGTCTCGTTCGGTCTTCGATCAGCTACGAGACTCTCGAGTGGGCCTGTCGCGAGTGGACCTATATGCGGATGCGTCGGACCTTCCATGGGCGGCCTAACTGGGGCTCTCTTGTACGGAGTGGGTTCGATGGTGGCTACGGTTGATAGTGCCATGGATCTTGCGGACCGGACCTTAAAAGAGGCCGACTCAAATTCGTGTGAAGGGACATGGACGTTTGGCGGCCTTAAAGACGTGATAGAGGTAAGCCAACCCTTGAGCTTAAACGAGGTTAATAATGGAACTCTAATCCTGCAAGGAGTTGAAGGTGACTTAGGGTGGAGTTTCGAATCGGAACGTCAAGGCAACACGGAAGTGCCGGCGTTGGATTGGAACTTTGCATTTACAGGTGGTTTTCAAGGATGGCATGAAGACAAGAATTGCATGAAAGGGTTCTATCCTTGTGCGTTTGTACGTGGCCTACATGAGGATTGGAATTTGGAGGAAGAAAATTGGTGGGTCTTTCATTCCATGCGCGGGAAGAAGGATGGCGTAGGAGCTAGTGGTGTTAGGTTCGTTCAAGTCCCGGAACGTAATTGGAAGCGTCGAAAACGAGATCGACAGGCATCCACTCTCTTTGTTGTCATCAACACATGGGAGCGATTCTTCTTCATCGATCCGGGTTGAGATGGCGCCTGAACTTCGGGGACGAAGTTCTTAAAAGGGGGGAGGATTGATGCGTGACCGCATCTTGGGCCGAGCCCATTAATATTAATATTATTATTATTGTTTTATTATTATTATTTGTTGGGATATTCAGTTATTATTCGGGTTATTCGTATTAGTTTGGGTCTAGGATTATTATTACGTATCTTGTTTAGGAAGTATTCGTTTACTTGTTGCTTTGGGTTTGGGTTTCCTTGTCTTAAGGGGAAAGGGGTTTGTGGGACTTGTCCTATAAATATGTACCTTTGCTCTTCGTTTTATTAAGTCGATGAATAAAGTATAAGTAGTTAGTAGAGAAAAGTAGTTCTTTTATCGTGTTTTCTAGTTCTTTAGCTAAATCGCTCGAGATCACCGGTGCGTGAAATCCCGTTCCGCATCATATGGTCACCAATCATAAACCCACATATTATTCCTAGGCAATAGGCATGAGTCGGACTACGATGGTGCTTGCCACTGGTTTTTTTTTTTTTTCACACCTCACTACCTTCCATCGACTCATTTGGAAAAACTCAACTCCATCACCGTCTCGGCCGTAAACCCCCACCCGGCCAAAGAAATCACCCCACAAATTGCAAATAAAACAAGCTCTTTCTCTACAGCAACCATAAGTCGTTGCTGTCCCGAATTCCTTTTCCTCCCAGCGCAATGAGACCGAAAACGAGTGGGGAACACAGTAGTTAATATAGATTTCTTTTATATTACCACTTCATGAAATCGGCCACCAGACTAGAAAAGTCTGTTTGATATATCCTTACCATGTTTGGTTAGGATTCTTTCACTCCTTTTCCTTGTAGGATTCTGCTTCAATTAAATCTTTTCCATAACTGAAAATGATTCTTCAAATCAAGCTCTCATAACTCTATAAATAGAGACCTCCCCTTCTCATTCTTCACATCTTCACATACTTCAACCTACTACATTCCAACAAGAGCTCTCAACATCAACGTGATCTTCACCAAAGCAAGTCAAGGTGAGAGAAAAAATTCTCCATCACCACTAATGGCCGCCATCCATATCTTTTTTTTTCAATTTTTTTTTTTTTGCACACGTTGAAGCATGTGTTTAATCCTACTTCATCAATCTCTTGTAGGATGAGTGACACCGAGTATGAAAAAGAGAGGATGAAGGCTACCCGCGAGTACCGCAAGGAGTTCAAGGGGCTAGAAAAGCGCAAAGGAGTCAAGATGGTCTATTTGGATGTCAAAGACAACGGAGTTGGCATGCTTGGCCCTTACATCCTTGACCCTGCCACCCCGGAGGCTTCAACACATGGCCGCTACCCCCTTGGCGGCGGCAAGCTACTCTACAAGGCCAACCCGAAACCGTCATCATTCTTTCAACTCGCCTCACAAAAGAAGTTGATCAGGTCTTGGCCCCAACAAGACCCTGTGTACAACAGTTGGTATAATAGGCTGAAGAAGGATGAGGAGACCACCACCCTTTGGGCTCAAGCTGGGATTGATCGACTCCTTCACCTAATGACAGAGATTACGGATCCCGACCCTCAACTCTTCAAGGCCGCCACCTGCTTCTGGTCAACAGGTTCCAACTGCTTTGTCTTCCCCTTGGGTGCGATGACTATCACCCTAATGGATGTGGCGGCCCTCACAGGGGTGACCCCAGTTCTTCTGGATCGAGAAACCAAGGAGCAATACCCTCCATTCACGACTGGCTCCTTCAGATCTCTTCATAGCCAATGCAATCCAGATCCCTCCACCCCTGTCACCCATAAAGAGCGAGCGGGATTCCTTCACTATTGGCTATACAAGTTTATCATTTGTCCTGGGACCCCGGGACCCCGTCAAAGCCTCTCAAAAGTATCTCATTACCTCGCTGATGGGTACGTGGAAGATGACCTAGCAGAGATCATTCTTGGGCACCTCTACCATGGCATGCACACATTGTTTGACCAAATTACTTCTGGTACCACCATCACGGGTTCCGGCCCCCTTTGGTTGGTGCACCTATGGCTCCAAGCCTACTTCCCAATGTTTCGGAAAGAACTGCCCGCCTTGAAGTCTGCAAGCCGAAAACATCTTCCGCTTACTTATGGTCATTACTACAACCATGCTGCGTCCTTGGGAAAGAAATTTGAAGAATGCTTCTCCATCTTCCATGGTTTGAAGTCTCTTGATATGATAGCTTCACCCCCTTCAGACCCCGCCTCCTTGGTCCACCATCGTTCACAAGGACTTTCACAGCGAGACCCAAAGGCGAAGATGAACTTGATGAATATCGATGCTTTGTGCTCCAGTGAAAAGATTGGACTTGGGCACGCGACCTCATACTATTCCCTATGGGGCCAAAACTGGACACATTCACCGAGGTTTACAACCCACACTTTGTGGCTCGACAGTTTGGCCTCATGCAAATGTGGCCATTATCTCTGCCTCACTCACCCAACTTTGCAGCACCCATGAAACGCAAGTCTTTGAAGGCATAAGAGGAGGACAAGTTGATAATGTGGCACAGTATACAAGGGGAGAGCACGAAGTTCAAGTATTTTGAGCCTAGGAAGGATGCACTGTCCCGGGTCTTTCAAGCTGTCTTTCCCGGCAAAATGGAGAACTTGAGTCTTTTTGATGGTTCGGCCCCAGTTATAGCACAAGGGTTGCTTGACAATGTTCCGAAAAACACCAGCTCGGAAGTCATTAACTCCAGCAACCAAGGCGATAGTGTCAAAGAAACCGGCCCCTCCTCCATCACTTCCAAGGCTAAACGACGAGCATGTAAGCTTCCCCCTATCAAACAGTTTTCCATACTATTTTTTTTTTCATATCCTTTGAGTTCCCTTACAGCTTTGTTTTCAAATGTAGGTCTTAGCGTAGATAGCCCCCCTAGATCCGCCAAGCGCAAAGTTTCTTTGAAGGATCCACGAGTAAGTGCTAAACTATCTTGTTAGTTCATCTTCCTTAGATCAATAACCTAATAAGAATTTTCCTTGCAGTCTTTGTCATCAGTTGAGAGCGAGGAAGAAAACCTCTCTAAAGACAATACCGGCGACAAAGGCGAAGACGATGAGGACCTTGAGGGCCGTCCCACAGCAATATCTTCAGATTCGGACACCGATGCTGAACCTACAGGGCCCAGCCGAATGGAAATTCCGGACAAGACACCTTCAACCCTGCCACCCCAACCATCTCCTTTGTCTATCCATTAAGGTCTCACCCAATTGAAGGATTCAAACCTCTCATCGTCAAGTTTGGCAGTGACAAGTGGGTCGCCTTCAGGTTCAATCAACCCAACGGTTGTACCCCACACTTCATCATTCAGCCCTCTTGGCCTTGGAAATCCTACTCATAAGTTTCTTGCCTCTATTGCTCCCTCGCCATCAAAAGGTGCACCCTTCCAAGTACCGACGACCAACTTGTTCTCATCAAATCATCAAGCCAGCGTCTCTAACATAGCTATCTTGGAGAACAACCTCCTTAATGACTTGGAGGGTGGCTTCGGCAACAAGCATACGGGGGGTCTTCTCAATGTCAACGACTATCAGCTCCCCTCCGAGTACCACAATGTTCAGGGTGCTTTAGAAGGATCTAGCATCGGACCATCCACTACCAACATGGCTGAGACCGAGCGGGCTTTATTCTCTTCCTCTACCACTCCCGATTTCCACACCACCACCAGTAACACTACTCCCACCCTGGTAAGCGTCACAACCTACTTTTTTTTTTATGACTCGGTTTGTCAATAACTTAATAAAAACCATTGCAGGATTTAAGTTCACTCGACCACAGCTTCGAGCTCCTCCAAAACCTGGAATCACATGGGGAGGAAGCCCAATTCGTTGCCCCCTCTTTTGAAGCCACACGTGCTGCCCTCACTGCGCTGGACCAGTACCTCTCACTCACTCCCCAGCAAGCAATCATGGCTTCCAAGAATCGCTGGCCTGGACAAGCTCTTGAGTCGTTATCCAGCCTTGTTGTTCTCAACCCATTGCCAGGCCTTGACATGACTAAGTTCTCAATTTTACAAGGAGCCAGGAATAGTCTCGGCTTCAGCATATCAGCAATGGAGAAGGCTATCCACGAACAAAATCAAGTTGTTAACAAGGAATCCATCCAAGCCGACTACACCAAAATGACTGCTGACTGCAAGACTATGAAGGATGCTCTTATTAGTTTCAAAGCAAGGGAAGCAGCTCGTCAGACCAAGATCGCTGAACTCGAGAAAGAGCTTGCCCAAGTTCGTGCAGAAGCTGCCGAGGACCAGGCTCAACACGTTCCCATGTCTCAAAACTTCCGACAACTAGTGGGAAAAGCTCTTAGCGTGAAGGAAACAATGGGCTCCATAACCCCTATGGCACAGCTAGCTCACGAGAAGGACCAAGCCCTCTTGGTATACAACACTCATCTTGCTACCTTCCTCAAGCTGCGAGACATCGTCAAAGAGGCTCTCCACCACATGCCTGGCTAAACCATCCATACTTCATTTTTCTTTTTCTGTCGGCTCACTTTTATGATTTAAGACGTTCGGCTTAGCCATGGATTTGGCTTTTATTTTCCTCTTTTGGTACTTAGATGACTCGGCCTTGTAGTGTTTGCCCTCGGTGGGATGTTTTTTTCATTGCCTAAGTAATAAATCTTATTTTTATTATTGATGAAGCGTGATACCAATCTACTTGGCTTCACCCCTTCCATATCAACGTTATACTTTTGTCTCAATATACTCTCCATGTGATGGCTAGCTGTTCAAGCCATACTTCCTCATGGGGGTATCATGCCATGCCTTAGGGCGTGGTAGGCTTGGCATGCCGGCCACCATGGTGGCCTACTAACATCGGACCCCTTGACACCCCACGTCCCAAAGAGAAGGGACATAGGGCTTGAGATACTTACCATTGATCAATCGATCATGAAACACACCATCTAAATCTTTTAACAAGTAGGCCCCATTGGGCCGGGTGGCATGGACAATGAAGGGTCCACGCCAGTTGGGAGACCACTTCCCAAACTTGGGATCCTTTTCCCCGATTGGCAAGTGTAGTTTCCATACTAACTCTCCTTCTTCAAAGGACTTGTGCTTAACCCTCTTGTTGTAAGAGCGAGCTACTTTGTCCTTTTGCACCCGGATGTTATCGAGTGCTTTGAGTTGGAGTTCATCAAGATCACATAATTCCAACATCATAGACTCATGGTACTCTGAGGGTGTCAGCTCATGTTGCCTCATGTACCTCAATGACTTGACCGTTATTTCGAGTGGCAGGAATGCCTCATGGCCATATGTCAAAGAGAAAGGGGTCACCTTTGTACTATTACGTGGTGACATCCGATAAGCCCATAAGGCTTCCGACAAGACTTCATGCCACTTTCTCGGGTTATCTTCAATCATCTTAGACAATATACCCTTCACCACCTTGTTGGATGCTTCAGCTTGACCATTGGCTTGAGCGTAGTAAGGAGTGGAGTGTATGATCTTGATGCCGTGTTCTTCGGCAAAAGCCATCACTTCCCCTCCCGTGAACACGGTACCCTGGTCAGCTGTTATGGTGGCTGGCAAGCCGAACCTATGTATTATATTCTCTTTGATGAACTTGATGATTTCTCCTTGATTGACCACTGTCATTGGCTTGGCCTCCACCCACTTGGTGAAGTAATCAGTTGCCAAGATAACAAACGTATGTCTATCAGAAGATGGTGGATAAATCTTCCCAATCAAGTCCATGGCCCATCCAATGAAAGGTCGAGGCTTGATGATAGACTTCAAATCGATGGCCGGAGCTCTTTGCACCGGGCCATGTCGTTGACAGGCCTCACACCCCTTAGCAAAAGCGGCACAATCTTCCCCGATGGATGGCCAGTAGTACCCATACCGGTGGAGTACCCATCTCATAGAAGGACCTGCTTGATGAGCACCACATATTCCTTCATGAACCTCACCCATGGCTTGTAGGGCCTCCTTGCCCCCAAGCACTTCAACAGTAAACCGTCTGGTCTCCTTTTGAATAAGACCTCATCCAACAAGACGTAGTTTCTTGTCTTGAATTTGATGGCCCGATCCACATCCCCTGTTGGATTCTTCAAGTATGCTATCAAGGGGGTACGCCAGTCACTGGCATCCTCTTCAATCGTAAACACATCTACCCTTTGCTTAAGTCTCGCATGTAGTGGGTTGAGCGTTCGCACAAAAATTTGCTCTCCCCCTTCATGAGCAAACTCTTTGAACCCCGAAGCTAGTTGTGCTAAGTAGTTGGCCTTGCCATTGTCCTGGCGGGGAACATACTTGATGGAGACATTATCAAAGTGTGTAATTAATATTTGGACATAATCAAGATATGTCTCTAGTATGCAATTGATGCATCGAAATTCACCAAGTACTTGGTAGACTACTAGTTGGGAGTCCCCTTGGATGTTAACATTTTTGACTTTCAAGTCAACAAGCATCTCCAGCCCCACCACTAAAGCCTCATACTCGGCTTGATTGTTAGTGCATGGGAGATCAAGTGTAAAGGCAAAGTGCATGGCATGCCCTGATGGGGAAGTGAGGACCACGCCAGCACCCGCTCCAGATCGTGTTTTTGATCCGTCAAAGTATAAGGTCCAAGGGGCCT
The DNA here is from genome assembly GCA_946122785.1 of Linum tenue. Taxonomy (NCBI): domain Eukaryota; kingdom Viridiplantae; phylum Streptophyta; class Magnoliopsida; order Malpighiales; family Linaceae; genus Linum; species Linum tenue. Next base: position 35,673,508 of record CAMGYJ010000009.1, on the reverse strand, counting down.
CCTCCACCATGTCTATTTCTACCAACTCAGCTGGCACATCCACACATGGGTGGTCAGCTAAGAAGTCAGCCAATGCTTGGCCCTTTATGGCCTTTTGAGGGACATATTGCAAGTTGAACTCAGATAGTGCAAGTGTCCACTTACCAATCCTCCCATGAATGATTGGCCTGGACAACATGTACTTTATTATATCAGTCTTACATATGAGTTGCACTTGAACAGGCATCAAGTAGTACCTTAGCTTCATACAAGAAAAATATAAGGCTAAACATAACTTCTCTACAGGAGAGTACTTTTGTTCTGCCTTATTTAACAACCTACTTAAGTAGTACACGGCCTGCTCATGGCCAGAGTCGCTATCTTGAGCCAACAGACACGCTACAGAGGTGTTAGTGGCTGAAAGGTACAACTTCAATGGCCGACGTGGTATTGGAGAGTTGAGTACCGGCGGGGTTGCCAGGTACTTCTTGATGTCATCAAAGGCTTTTTGATGCTCTTGACGCCATACAAACTCATCTTCCTGCTTCAACTTCAACAAAGGAGAGAAGACTTGGGTTCGGCCAGCACAGTTCGAGATAAAACGTCGAATGTAGTTAACTTGGCCGAGGAATCTTTGAAGCTCCTTCTTATTACTTGGTGGCATGGCCTCAATGATGGCCTTGGTTTTGCTCTTATCAACCTCAATGCCACGTTGGCTCACAAGGAACCCTAAGAAGTCACCTGCAGACACACCAAATGCACACTTAAGTGGATTTAGCTTCAAGTTATGGCCTCTCATACGTAAGAAGGCCATGCGAAGATGAGATAAGTGTTGACTTGTTACCTTAGACTTGACAACAATGTCATCCACATAGACCTCAACCAACTCACCAATCAAGTCATGAAAGATAGCATTCATGGCTCGTTGGTAAGTGGCACCAGCATTCTTCAACCCAAAGGGCATGACGAGCCACTCATAGCACCCTATGGCTCCAGGACATCTGAATGCGGTCTTGTGGACGTCTTCCTCGGCTAAGTAGATCTGATTATAGCCTGAGTAACAATCCATGAAAGAAAAAATCTTATGCCTAGTTACCGCATCAAGCAACATGTCTGCTACTGGCATTGGGTATTCATCCTTAGGAGTGGCTAAGTTTAAATTTCTAAAATCTACACATACACGTATCTTGCCATACTTCTTTCTAACTGGCACTACGTTGGATAACCACTCCACATACCTGGCTGTCCTGATGAAGCCAGCCTTTAACAATCTTGCAATTTCTTTCTTAATCTCTGGCAAGACCTCATAAGCAAACCGTCTAGGCGGCTGTTTAAAGGGTTTGAAACCATCACTAATTGGTAATCTATGCTCTACTAACTTTCTATCTAGACCAGGCATCTCGTGATAATCCCATGCAAAACAATCCTTAAATTCCTTTAACAAATTAATTAACTCATACCTCTCGGCTTCGGGGAGCATGGCACTGATGAAAGTAGGACGTGGGTCGTCCTCGGTGCCAAGATTGATCTCCTCCAACACATCACGTGATGTCATAGGCCTTTGGTCTTCTCCAGCTATACCCGGTACCTCGCCTTCTTCAGGCAAGTCATCTTCGGGAACACAGTCAGCCATCAACACCGCTTCCTCACAAGCTAACCTCTGCTCGCATTGATAGATGGCTAACTTCTCCAACAAGGCCGTCACTTCGGCCTTGCCCACCACCTCATCTCGAAGTGGTCTACTCATCTTTGACACTCGCTTCAGCTTTAGGTGGACCATCCAAAGCAATCATAGATGGTCTCACAATGTCGGCAAGGGGGTCGAGGCATGCCATGCTCAATATCTTAGCACTTGACATCACCACTGTGCACGACCCTCCATCCATATTCTTCACTTGTAGGCGGCTGTTTAAAGGGTTTGAAACCATCACTAATTGGTAATCTATGCTCTACTAACTTTCTATCTAGACCAGGCATCTCGTGATAATCCCATGCAAAACAATCCTTAAATTCCTTTAACAAATTAATTAACTCATACCTCTCGGCTTCGGGGAGCATGGCACTGATGAAAGTAGGACGTGGGTCGTCCTCGGTGCCAAGATTGATCTCCTCCAACACATCACGTGATGTCATAGGCCTTTGGTCTTCTCCAGCTATACCCGGTACCTCGCCTTCTTCAGGCAAGTCATCTTCGGGAACACAGTCAGCCATCAACACCGCTTCCTCACAAGCTAACCTCTGCTCGCATTGATAGATGGCTAACTTCTCCAACAAGGCCGTCACTTCGGCCTTGCCCACCACCTCATCTCGAAGTGGTCTACTCATCTTTGACACTCGCTTCAGCTTTAGGTGGACCATCCAAAGCAATCATAGATGGTCTCACAATGTCGGCAAGGGGGTCGAGGCATGCCATGCTCAATATCTTAGCACTTGACATCACCACTGTGCACGACCCTCCATCCATATTCTTCACTTGTAGAGGCCCGAAGTCTCCATGATAGAGTGGAGCCTCGGCCACGTTAGCACCAACTGCAAAGGGGTTGGTGTCTGCTTGTACTACTTCCACCATTCCTTCTTTATTCCAAAACATCAAGCATTGATGAAGTGAGGATGGGACACACTTGTTGGAATGGATCCAATCCCTTCCTAGCAAGGCATTGTAGCTTATCGCCCCATCCACCACAAAGAAAGCAGACATTTTCTCTTGACTACCAAATCCAATTAAGACTGGTAGTATCCCTCTTGCTGATGTTGATCCCCCATTGAAGCTAGTAACGAAGATATCAGTGGGAATCAAATCGCTTGTAGTCTTTCCCAGTTTTCTTAACAGCCTAGTGGGCATCACATTGACAGCAACTCCATTGTCAACGAGAATTCTTGACATCGGCATACCATCCAATCTAGCCTTGATATAGAGGGGCCTCAAATGCCTTAGCATACTTGGCTCCGGCTCCTTGAAAACCACTAAGTGACTTAACTCATCACTTGTGTTCTCCTCCTTCATGACCCCTTTCCCTTTCAAGGTGGCCAGTTGCAAGACTTCCTCTTCATTCGTCGAACTTTCTTCCTTTGCTGCCGAACCCTCAACCTCACCATCAAACTCCCAACCCCAAGCAGGGTTATGGATGGGTGCGGACGATGAAGCTTCAGGACCTTGGTATAACACATAAAAAGGGTATCTTCCATCATCTTCACCAAGTAAGCCAACACTCTTATGGCCTGCTTCATGGAGCTCCTTCAAAATCTTCTGAGAACTCTTTCCTTGTCTCGCCACCTCAGCAGCTAGATCGATTCTACTTCCCAATCGAGCCATCCTAACACCCCATGGCTCATCACTTGCTTCCAAACGAGCAAATGCCTCGGTCAACTCAGCAACGGACCCGTCTGTATCTTCGGCCTCTTCTATTACCTCTTCTTCCTCCACATATCTATCCCGGTCTTCCTCATTGAATTGGAAGACCATAGGTAGTATGTAGTTTGTGACCACCACTGGCGGCAAACTTCCAAACTGGATTGTCAAAGGGGGTCCTTGGTCATCTCCTTCATCATCCTTGTTGCTTCTATCAAATTTGGGATTGGGATGCTCATCTTCTAGCATGTCATCTTCATATTCACCTCCTTCTTCCTGGAAGTCACCCTCAACCCCTTCATGAATTTTGACATCACCTTGAACTTGGACTTGCTTCCCTTTGTCAGTCATTGTCACCTTGAGCCCGGTAGTCACTGAGTTGTCCACCTCGATATTTGGTGGAACGAAATCATTCTGTGGTGGTGGTCTGATCGTCGCACCAAGTATGACTGGGTACCTCCCCTGCCGTGCTTCGGCATTCTTACGTAGGAATCTCCTCCTTTGAGTCCTTGTCATCCCCCCAATGGCTACTGGTTGTTGACGACGCATGTCATAAGTATGTCACCCTCCTTGTGGCACATTGGGCATCTTAAAAGTTCTCGCGGGAGGAATTCTAACGGGAGGACTTCTAACGGGAGGACTTCGCATGGAAGGAATTCCATGTGCTATCCACTGCCTTCGTTGCCCCCAAACTGGCTGGACGACCCCCTCCACTTGTCTCTGATAAGAAGGGTATCTCGGCCTGTTGGGTGGGCCAAGTCTTTGGTGGGCGGAAGGCCTCGCCTCATCAAGTTTGAGGCTCTTCTTGCAATGAGCACACAACTTCTCAATTTCATTTGTCATCATTGCGGCCGGGCTAGCCTGCTTTGTACCTGACGAGCTCCCTTGTTCATGAGTGACATTGGAGCTCCCATGTTGAGGTGGCGTTGTATCCAACACCAACTTGAAACGGGGCAACTCAATTTTGGAGAGATCCGGGTTAACCATGTTGATGCCTACCACGTTGGGAAATGGGTCAGTATCCACCAACATGGCATCCTTCTTTGGTTCCGGGAACTTGATACGCCCCTTCTCAATAGCATCCTGCAAGATATTACGGAAAATCACACATGAGTCAGTGGCATGTGACATGCTGTTATGCCACTTACAATACTTCTTTCCTTTTAATTTCTCGGGTGGTGGTATGTTATGCCCCCCAGTTAACTTGATTTGACCATCCTTGTAGAGTTGGTCAAAAAACAAGTCAACCTTCGAGACATCAAAGGAGTACTTGCGTGGCTGGATGGGGGCCCTATTGGGTCTACCCCCTTGCGGCTCGTTTTCAGCCTTAGCCAAAGAAGCACAAACATATGGCTTCCCCGGAGCTAACTCAGCCAGGTCTACTTCCACCTCAATGGCCTCTTGGCCAACCTGGTTGACAGGGTAGTTAATTGAGGGGAAGTACTGCCCCCTTGATGCACTCCTCCTATTCTCCTCTTCTTGGAGGAGAGACTCATATCTCACAGCACAAGACATGAGTTGGAACAAGTCCGAGAACTCTCTGTCTTGGAATTTCTTCCTTAACTCAAAACTCAAGCCCCCTTGAGCAAGCTTGACAAATTCCCTCTCTGTCAAGTTGACAAAGCAACGATTACGAGCATTCTTGAAGTTAGTAAAAAAATGCTCGACCGACTCCCCTGCTGTTGGCGCATGCGTGCCAAGTCAGCCATTGAGACCTCAGGCTCAGATCTATAGAACTGGGCATGGAAGATTTGTTCCATCTGTTGCCAAGTTTGGACAGAGTTAGACGGCAAGTTGACATACCATGCAAAAGCTGGCCCTGTCAACGAGTTGCCAAAAAGTCTTAGCTTGACAAAGTCTCCCACGTCTCCACATTGGACAGTAAACCGTCCCACATGTTCAACAGTGGACTGGTCACCAGTACCCGTGAAGGTGGCGAACTCGGGCACCCTAAACTCTCTTGGGAATGGGTATAGCCTATCTACCCATTCCGGGTAAGGCTTACGGTACACAGGTGGCATGGTGGGCCTTACTCCTAATCCAAATTGCTCGGTAAGGAGTTGAGCCACCTGATCCCTTAGGGTATTAGCATCATGCCCCCCTAGCCCCCCTGGCGGGACGAACCCCATGGGGTCCACACCATGCCCATGGACTTGGGGTGGTATGGGTGCTGGGTAAGCACGTGGAGGAACTTGATCCCCAACACCTAACCTTCCTCCCCCACCCATGTTAGGAGGAGCTACGTAGGGTCTCGCCACCGGGATGGATGGCGGTTGTTCAACATGGGTGTTGAACGTAGTGGCGAAATTTTTGCCACGTGGGGGAAATTCCCCAACTCCCACGTTAACTGAAGCCTCCACTTGAGTGGTGGCGGGAATCTCGCCGCGATTCACGGGGTGAGAGGTTGGTTGGGTTGTCACCGGCGGCGGTAGGTTATCTTGCCGTGGTTGGCCATTCCAGCCACCGACAGGAGAAAAATTTGCATTGTTTGGAGTTGAACTTGTGCCATCAATTGGCAAAGCTCGTGATTGTACCACTGGTGTGGTCAAAATTCTCCTAAACTCATCAAAATCATTCCTATTTTTAGTTACAATTTCAAAAAGTTGACTTAAACGCCTATCTACACAGGAGTTAAGACAATCAATTTGAGAATTTACCTGAAGAGTGTTGCCAGCCAAAGCTTCCCCCATGAATTGGCGAAGTGACCCAATGGCAGCAACTACATCAACGTTGGAGTTTGGTGCCGGCGGCGGCAAGGCTTCCCCGCCGTCATTGTCACCGGAAACCGCTTCAGCTAACCGGCCATGTTCAATGTTGGCCACTTGATCCTCCACAAACCCTGGCGGAGCATCACTTTCCTGATTCTTTCGCCTAGGAGCCATCGAATCAAACACACAGTCGTCCCACCGGGTGTGCCAATTTGTTTTCCGGCGAGGAAAAACTTGTGTTTGAACACAATCAATGCACCTTTCGACTTCTTGAACAACGATAATTACACGGTCCACTCCTCTCCGAACAATGTTCGAACGAGGGTGTTTGATGTTTTGATGGTTTTTTGGGAACAAGCTACGTTACTCTACTCCTATGGAGGTTCAGTGAGAGCTCCGAAAACTAAAAGGCAAGTTGCAGAGAAAAGATAAATTTTGACATAGTGTGTCAAATGGTTGGTTGTGGAACCCCTGCTTCTTCTTCGTTTCTTCTATTTATAGCCACTAGGTGTAACTGCCTTGGTAACCGCCTTGGTAACTGCTAGCTGGCCTCTTGCTCCAAACCGCCTCGGGGTCCTTGTCGCCGCCTTGGTGACTAGTTGGTAACCGTCGCCTTGAGGCCCTTGTCCCGTCTTGGGGTTGGTGGGTACTTGATGGCCTCGATGCCGGGTCGGGTTGGTGTTGAGCCTTGTCGCCTTGTCATAACTGGATGGGGTTGAGGTTATTTGCCTTAGCCTCCATGATGAAGTCTTGATCACATCCTCGACATCCCTGATGGCTCCATGCTCCTCGTCTTGATAGCCACCTCGATGAACCGTCTTGATAGCTAGGCCATATTACCCTCCTAGGCAGGACGAGAATTTGGCCCCTTTACCCCCAGGTCTCCACACTTAGTCTTAGAGTGATTGTCATGGCACTAACATGTCATCTTGGTATCTTGCACTCGGCCAGCTTGGTACCCCGTTAGGGGCCATCATGCCCATCTTGGGACTTAGTCTCCATATGGCCCCAAGGGGCTCTGTTTGATACCATTGTTGGCTTGATACCTGATGTCTTGCTATCAAGTCCGTCTTGCTTGGCCCCTTGTTGCCTGGCCATCAAGTCAGTCTCGCTGGCTTGATACCCCCTTGGGGTCATGGTACCCTGTCGCCTTGCTTGGATGCCAAGCCTTTCGGCTTGATACCCCTATGGCTCTATACTTAGCCAATTCTCATATACTTTGGTACCAGGCCCTCCTTGAGGGCTTGGTACCCGGTCGTTTGGCACCCCATTGTTTCGCCTTGTTTCCAAGACTTAGTTTTTGGATGGCATCCTATTTGGTACCCAGCTTGGTACCCGACCGTTTGGCACCCCGTTGTGTCGCCTTGTTTCCAAGACTTAGTTTTTGGATGGCCTCCTATTTGGTATTCGGCTTGGTACCCGGTCGTTTGGCACCCCGTTGTGTCGCTTTGTTTCCAAGACTTAGTTTTTGGGAGCCAAATTTAATACCAAGGGGTGGAGGCATCATCCGGATATGGGGGCCACGGAGACGGGTCGGGCAGCTTGGCCACTTAGGCCCAAAAACTCAACCCATCAAGGTCCAGCTGGCTCTTTTAATTATTAATGTTGAGCTGGCCTTATAAATTCCTTGAACTTCTTGTAGTTAATCGATGTGGTACAAACTGATTTTTTTATGGGTAAACAGGAACATGTGGCCAACATTGAAGGAGGCCGGCGGGTCCGAGAATTCGCCGTCCACAGCTTGGCCGTCTGAGGATTTGTCAATCCGCCATTTCATGGAGGAAAACCGTCGCATGTTTGCTAGCCTTAACAATGAGTTCGCAGGCTTCAAAGGCAAGTTTGCAAGCTTCAAAGGCGAGGTAAATCAGCGTTTTGACGCTTTAACTGCACGACATGATTCTCTTGAGTCTCGTGTTGATAGGCGTTTAAGCCAACTCTTTGAAGTTGTGACTAAAAACAAGCATGATTTTGATGTTTTTGTGGATAAAAATCTACGTGATATGAATGAGATCAGGGAGCTTTTGGGTAGACCAGTAATGCAGCCTAGGGATTTGCCGTTAAACGATGAAAACAATCTAAATAGCGAAACTGGTTTTCCAAACCACAGTGCTCGAATTAGCCCGCCAAGACAAGGAGTTCCGCCGACACCGGTGATGAACCCACCAACTCCGCGAGTTAATCTTGGCGAGACTAGCACTGCAGCTAACACTCGGGTTGAACCACCACCGTTTCACGGTGGGGGTCCACAAAATATCCCGGAGGCCAGACCCTACGTGGCTTCGATGAGCGGTACTGTTGGTGGAGGAACGATCAACAATGATCATGTTCCGCCATGCGGTTACCCGCAAAACGTGCCTCCTCCTCCAAACGGGCTTGGCATGGATCCTGGTGGATTCATACCACAAGGGGGGCAACTCGGGGGGCAAGCATAAATGCTGGCGGATAAGTTTGGTTGAGGGATTAGACCAGCGATGCAGCCGGTATACCGAAAAGATCAGTCCACCGTCGAGCACGTTGGACGATTCACGGTTCAGTGTGGTGATGTGAGTGATTTCTTGAAGTTGCGTTTGTTTGGCAACTCGTTGACCGGTCCCGCATTCGCGTGGTACGTCAACTTGCCATCAAACTCGGTTCAAACTTGGCAGCAAATGGAACAAATGTTCCATGCCCAATTCTACCGTTCTGAGCCAGAAGTAACTATGGCAGATTTGGCACGAATGCGCCAGCAGCCAGGGGAAACGGTAGAACACTTTTTAACTAACTTTAAAAATGCAAGAATTGTTGTTTTGTGAACTTGACAGAACGCAAGTTTGTTAAACTTGCCCAGGGTGGATTGAATTTTGAACTTCGTAAAAAGTTTCAAGATAGGGAGTTTTCTGATCTGTTTCAATTGATGTCCTAAGCTGTTAGATACGAATCTCTTCTCCATGAAGAAGAACATAAGAGAAGTGGCTCTCGTGGACAATATTTCCCTAATTTTGAAAACTATGGTGTGAATAACGTCGGCAGCGATGTTGACGAGGTTGAAGTTGATTTGGCCGAGATTGTGCAGGGGAAGCCATATGTGTGTGCTTCTCTAGCTAAGGCCGATGGGGAACCACAAGGTGGAAAGCCCAATTGTGCTCCAATTCAAACTAGGAAATTGTAACACCCTAACCCGGCCGGGTACTACTTTTACTAAAATGCCCTTGATAAATAAAATACTCAAATCTTAAATTGCAGCGGGAAAAATTTTCACAAATAAAATAATGAAAACACGCACTTGTAGTTTAAAGCAAAGCCCTAACATATGGGCAAATCAAACTCAAACTTTAAAAACTCAACTTGATCTCCAGTCTATACTCATAATCATAAAACATAATAACTAACTAGTCTCAAGTGTTGCTGCTTGTGTGAAAAACCCTGACTAGACATCCTCTGTGACGCTCGTACCGTCCTCCTCTACCTAGCTACGGTCTCCCTTTCATAAACCAAGTGGATTCCTCAATTCAACAGTTATGGCCATAATAAAAGAATAACCACCGCCATCACTCCACCACCAACACAATCTCAGAATTAAGCTTGAAAGGATCCTTACCTAAATGGGAAGTTCGCTACATATTGCTCCCAATTGATAGCACCACCATAGCTTTCCCATGCGGTCGCCGCTTAACTCCAATTGCCCTTCTCGCTGCTCCAAAGAAATTCCGTTCTGAGTTGCCTCTCCCCGCTCTAATTACTCTCCTGCTCGCTGCCGTTCTCCCCCCCCCAAAAGAATTCCATCCGCGAACAAGCTGCTGCTCCGCCAATTCACTCATAGCTTCCGTGTCCCAATCCAATTCCCAAAACCTTCCGTCCCCGAAAGCCTGTCCTCGTGCCTCTCGATTGATTCGGTGGCGGCTGTGGCTTTTGCCACCGAAAGAGATGGGGGAGAAGGGTTAAATGGGCTGATGCGTTAGGGTGGTGACTGAATTTTTAGTAGCCACCATGGCTACATCGTATCTACCATTTATTTTCTTCTCTTTCCTCTTTTTTTAATCTTACGGTTAAGATTGCATCGGTATAATTTTGGAAGAAAAAAAAAGACCACACTGGATTATTCTATATATTCTATCCTAACCCTACTTCTACCGTCAAACCCTCCGTAGCCGCAAGCTCTCACCTTCCCCTCAATTCTTTTTTGACACCACCGTCTCAGTATCCGAAACCTAATTTGACGCCACCGCCTCCCTACTGTCCCCACCACCACCACCGACATCCTCCTCCTCAATCTCATCACGGCTATTACCCCTCGCCGCCGTCGCCACCTCAGCTCCCCACTCCCCTGTCGGCCGCGCCAAAGGTAAAGTGGGGAACCAACAACATGAAACATGGAGCAACAACATGAAGCAAATGGTACAGGAATTCACTGCACCATCTCCTATCAACGGTAGGGCACAAACTCCCAATGACAAGAACTGAGTTTGACTACAATATACCTGGTCACGATCAGGAACGACGTCAACGTCAAGAAGGAGACGATTCGAATCGAGGAGGATGAGGAGAATCCCGGTAGTTTCCTCGTCGCGCTTACCATCGTCTCTGCAATGCAAATCGGCAGCCCTGTGCCGCCTCTTCCCTCGGCTCGACGTCGCGCCAGGCCTCCCCGTTGGCTGCCGTCATCTCCTCTGCACTCGTCGCCGTCTGTTCCATCATCTCCGTCGCCCCCGATTGGACTCGTCGTTCCGTGCGCGTAGGGCTGTCGTTCAGGTCGGATTGTATGTTTTTTTTAAATGGTAGTCATTTTTTTCCGTAGTGATTTTTTTAAATGGTAGTCATTTTTCCCCGTAGTGGTAGTGTTATTGTCGTATTGGTATTGTTTTTATCGCATTGGTATTATTTTTTTCGTATTGGTATTGATTTTGTCGCATTGGTATTGATTTTGTTACATTGGTATTGATTTTGTCGCATTGGTAGTGATTAAATCTGCAATGGTATTGATGTGTTGTGAAATGGTAGTGTTTTTATTTCTCGAATGGTATTGATGTTTTGTACAGTGGTAGTATTTTTTAATGGATTGGTATTGATTTATTGTTTTTTTGTTGCAGCGGTATTAGTTTTGATGAATGAAATCAAGGAAAGATTGAGAAAAAGAAGGAACAGAGGTCTGGCTGAAAAATTGTGGAAGTGAGAGAAAGAGAGAGAGAAAATTTGTATTTAATATATTTTATGTAATTTTCTAAAATGTAATTTATTAAAAAATGTCATTAATAAATTTTTTGTTATACCCAATTTGCCCTTAGTAACCACGGTGATTACTATAAAATAGTAATCACCGTAACCTGTCCCGTTAAATGGGGAAGGGAAAGACAATATTAATTTTTTTTTTAATAATAATAATAGTTTTTATTATTATTATTCCTAATTCGCGTTCGCAATCCTTAGACCCCGTTTAGTATTATTTTGTTGTTGTTGTGGTTGTATTGATGTTGTGCAAACACATGCACAACCACAACAAGAAAAAAACATATAACTCAAACCTGTTTAGTTGGTAAATATGAGAAATTATAAAAACTCACAACAAAAAACAAAAACGCGTTTAGTTACTTCTCAATAAAAACTAAAAACAAAAAATTAGCATACCTGACATCAATCGAGCAACCTAATTTCTAGTCAACCATTGTTATTAGTAACTAAATATGATCACAATCCCAGAAAAATTGGGCCTCGGTTGGCAAGAGCAAGTGGCATTCTTTGCTGACAATTCTCTGGGGCTTGAAAATTCCGCCAAGAGCAGAAGTGAAGGGAATGGACCAAATTCTGCATACCCCATTCCAGTGCCAGAAATTAAAGGAAAGAACCAAACTAAATCCCATGCTTCATTCGATGACCAAAAGCGAATTCCCCCGGGGGGGGGGGGGGGGGGGGGGGGGGGGAGAAACTGTTCGTAGGAAGTGTGAAGTCCCAAACTTCACGGTTTCACGAAAGCTACAGAGAGGCGAGCGGCGAGATGGTGCGGCGGCGGAACGAGCGGACAATGAGGTCTGATGCGGCGAAGAGCTTGAAGGATGAGCGCTGGCGGCGGGTGCGGCGGCAAGACAGGGATGCCGGATTGTGGCTGAAAAAATAATGGAACGGTTAAATGGCGAGTAGGGTTGGGGCCTTGTGAAAGGGTTGAAAAAAATAAACAGAATTTCCGTATGTGAGGGGATTCGAATTGGGGTTAGTTTAATGAAATCAAAGACACAACCAGTACAAATCCCGTGTTAAACATGTGTACGAATCAGATCCAAAGCAATAATTTATTGTTTCTCTGATTTGGGCCTGGTTGTGTAACTCTGTTTTGCAATAAAAATTAAAAACCTAACTAAACATGTTTTTTCTCCTCGGTTTCTGTGATTTTATAAAACACAACAGAAAACAAAAACAAGCAACAATACTAAACGGGCCCTACGTAACCGTTAATCCAACCGTTCACGTATTATGGTCGAACCTGAACCCAAAGGTCGGGGTGTAACATTTCCTCCACCCTAAAAATTTCGTCCCCGAAATTTGATCGGGCTCATCATTTCATACTCCTCATTCTCGTGCTTCTTTGGCTCAAGATTTCACTCTTTCTATATGAACTTCAAACGTGTGGCCTTACCTTGTCTTGAATCGCTTACGATAGTTCTTATATGTACTCTTGACCATAACATATATTCTCATCTAGCTTGGTAGCATCGAATATGTTTGAGTGACTCATTGCCCTTTTCAAAATTTTCCAACTTGGGCCCAGTACTTGATGTTGAACATATCGAAGTCGAGGTATCACAGAAATATTCCTTTGATGTTTCAAAATCAGAATTGATTTTCAACCAGCTTTACAAAGATGGTCAAATTAAGTTAACTGGGTGGGGGGCATACAATCCCGCCAGCCGAAAAATTAAAAGGGAAACGATACTGTAAATGGCACAACAGTGCATCTCATTCAACTAACATGTGTGTTGTGTTTCGCAACGTTGTGCAAGATGCAATTGAGAAAGGTCGGTTCAAGTTCCCAGAGCCGAGGAAGGAGGCCATGATTGTTGACACATACCCTTTCCCAAACGTTGTCGCCGTCAACATGGTCAATCCCGATTTCTCTAAGATCAACCTGCCACGCTTCAAGCTGGTGGTTGATACAACGCCACCGCCGAGTGGTAGTTCTGATATGGCCCAGGGTGCTTCATCCTCCCAAGTGCAGGAGGGGCCACGCTTGGACCCAGCTGAGGAAGAGAAGCTGTGTGCCCAGTGTCGCGGAAAGCTAAACATTGGGGGAGCAGGATCGAGCCAGTCGGTCCACCAGAAATTGGGACCACGACAGTTCAAACCGAGGTACCCCTCATATGAACGCAAAGTCGAAGGAGTACGTGCACCTGCGTGGGGAAGAGGGCAGCGTAGGCAGTGGGTTGCTCAAAGTGCCCCACCTTTTAAAAGTCTACCTTTTGGAATTACCCAACCTGTGAGGGGTTCCCCACCCGTCAGGAGAACCTTCAGGATGCCAAATGTGCCACAGGGTGGTTGGCACACCTACGACGTCCGTCGTCAACAGCCCAACGCGGTTGACGGGATGACAAGGATGCAGTATAGAAGGTACCTCCGCAAGAATGCTCAAGGAAGGATGATTGCAAACTTGCAAGCGAATGTGAACGTGGACAACTCTGCCACGGGTCTGAGAGTGACTGTGGCCGGTGCTGAAAAAGTTGTCGAGGACAACCTGGACGGGAACGATCAGGGAGTCCCGGGAGAGGCTGAGTACGATGCTGAGTTGGATGACTCCCTTATCGAAGAGGAGATGCTGGAATTGGAGGAGCCGAAGTTGAAATTTGATCGAAAAAACAAGGATGACGATGATGACAACCAAGGTGCACCCATGACGATCCAGTTTGGAAGTCTACCACCGGTGGTGGTGAACAACTACATCTTGCCTTTGATTTTCCACATTGATTTGAAAAATCAAGGAGAGGATGGCGAGGTCGTGATGGAGGATGAAGAGCTGGATGAAGCTGCTCAAGAGATCAATGTTGCTGAGCTGGTGAGCGGTTTTGCTCAACTGACTTTAGAGGAGGAGAATGAGGAGCCAGCAGTGGCAGAGCTGGTTGGCGAGTCCGCGGATTTGCCAATCGAGGCTGAGTCGTGGAGTGCAATTGTGATAAGAGGTCTAAGTACTGGGGTTGAGGGGGATGAAGGTGTCTCCGCAGGGTAAATGGGGATTTGGGAATAAAGAAGAGGTAGAGATAGTTGCTCCTCAGGGATGTTGAGTTGGGGAAGAAGGGAACAGTTAAATTTGAAAAGGTAGATCTCCCTCTCCAGGAATAACGAGCGCAACCAACGAAAAGGGGCCAAAGATGGGGTGGAACAGAGCTGGGGTCCAACAAGAAGACGATAAACCAGCCTGGTAAAATTGGGCATGCAGTCCGCCAGGCTGTGATTTAGCCCAAATCCATTCATGTCCAAGTCCAATAAGGTGGCGTCCGGAACAGTAGATGGCCCACTAGATAAATCCTTTTGCGACCCAATTTTCCTAACCCAAAATTTCCTTGCTTTTATCCGACTACCTGTAGACTTGGGTCTTCGTAGGGTTGGGTGGCAGGAATTTGAGCTTCCGCTAGCAACCGAGCCGACAAGCCTTGGGAAACCCACACCATTATTACGCATCGATCTCGGTTGCATGGGGGCACAGTTCGAGGGGGGACGATTCACCTCCCTCTCAATTATTGAACCCAAGGAAAAGTTTCTGGCCCGATTCGCTGCCGGTGCTAGAACAACTTTAACCCAGAACCGCTCCCGACCGAACTGAATAGGAATGACTTCCGGCAGTGCACCGTGACGCCGAACATAGATTCTAACAAACTCGGACGACTAGTGATTCCAGTCAACCTCCGCCAATGAACCACAGAAATTACCATGCCTCTGATTAGATCGATGCTCTTAAGCTGGATAGGAATCCCGAACACCATCACCCACTGCAATTCTGACGGCCTGCAGTTGGTCCCGTCCTCTTGCCAATGAGAGATACCCAATACGAAGTTGTTGTAAAGGCACTGATCGAAACTCTTGATGCGGATAGCCTGATGTAAACTAGGACAGATAAGCAACCATCTTCCATTGCGATGCACTCAAGGTCATAGTTATCGTCGATTGCCCATTGCTTAGTAGCCCATCTCCTGAATTCTCGAGCCTCTTGACTAACAAAGGGGCCCTTATTTGCCGGATTGAAGCAGATGACTAGACTTCTACCCAGTAGTTCGCGTCTCTCAGCCACACCTTCTTTGTATACTTCGATGAAGCGCTCCTGTCCATTCCGCTTAATCCTACACCTCCCTGCTCCGTAGAATCCACCACTCTTAACAACTTCAGCATATGATTTCTTTGGCAGATTAGGAGGATCTAGTAGCGGACGTGCGTCCTTGGCTTGCCACAAATGCTGTTCGTGGACTTGTTGTTCCAACTAGAAGAAATCTTGCAGCAGGAAGATGAGTTGCGCCCATCCACGACCTTTCCCAGATTGTGGGATCATGATCTTAAAAACTCGACCACACTTAACCATTTCCGAGATTTGAAGGTACTCCAAGTGCCCGAGATTTTTCTTCCGTACATGAATCACCCGTTCTCCGCTCTTTTTAACGCATCCTCTCGCAAAATGCCACCCCTTCATGACCGTCGTTTGGAGAGCCCCTTGTAACCAAGATAAATGCGTCTCGCTCATCAGAATAAACCAACTCTTAGGACCTTCAACAGCTTGCAGTCTATACCACACTGACTCCCCCGATTCCTCTCTCCGGATCGACACCCTCCTGGACCCAAACCACGATTCTCGCTTGCACCCTTCCCGACGCTCGCCGCTGCCTCCATCCGTCCCGAAAGCCTGCGACCTGCGATGACAATCATCATAATGAACAAACGGAAATTCTTTCCCAGCCCTATTCCTCTCCCGCTCGAAATCTCTCCAACTCCCATTGCTTTCTCTCTCTAAACCCATTTCTCTCTCTAAACCATTCAACTGTTATGCATATAACTATACCTAGGCACATGGTCGAGCTAGTACGACACAGTTAGAGCATACCATGAAAACAATGTTTATGGATCGGTCAGTACAAGCATGAATGCTTCATGGGTCGTACCAGATTTAAACTTCAAGGGCTCGCGCACAAGTGAGGAATTCGTTTTGAAATGAATTTTTTTTGTGTTTGGTATATAAAAGAATTCATTTCCAATTCTAAATTTTGAATTGTATGGAATTGGAACTAGTTATATCAATTCCAAGGAATTGAGATGGAATTTCCAAATGAATTCCACCAGTATTTACTAATTTTAATAGAATGACATAATTATCCTTTTTTATTAACTAAATTACTTGTTCATATGACATACCAAATACAGGAATTCATTTGACAATGAATTATACACGATAATTTATTTTATTTTCAACGATTTGACAATGAATTCTACACGATAATTTATTTTATTTTCAACGATTTGAATATGACATACTAAACATAAGATTTCATTTGACAATGAATTTTACACGATAATTCATTTGATACCAAACGGTATGTAAGTTGAATTTTGTAGGGTTATACGTATAATATGCCCCTCTACTATGACGTTTTATCAAACATGCCCCTCTACTATTTTTTACATCAAATATGCCCCTGTACTTTGAAAAAATTATCAAACAATGCCCTTCTGTTAAATTTTCCATTGAAAAAATTGTCAATCATGGTTGAACCGAGATTTAGACGACCCGACATCGACAAATGGGAGGAAAAATGGCAGTTTTGTCCCTTGTTTTATTTCCCTGGGTCTTTTCAAAGTGAAATTATTTGAATGATTTGATTATACAAAAGAACCAAAAAAAAATAAAGTGAATTTATTAAGGATATTTTAGTCATTTGTGTCTCCCAAACTAAAGTTCGGTCTTTGTTAACGATTTTTGGATTAAATTTTAACAAAAGGGCATGTTTGATCATTTTTACAAAGTACAGGAGCATGTTTGATGTAAAAAATAGTAATGGGCATGTTTGATAAAGTGTTATAGCAGAGAGGCATACTAGACCTATAACCCAATTTTGTATTTGAAAGGAGAAGCATTTACATTACACATCTTTCCGGTAGTCGTCATTGTTTCGTCTCGTCTCCTTTTCTTCGCTTCACTGTTCTGAGATCAATCTCTCCTCCCGTTCTCGCCTCTCTTTCTAAATCTCCGTAGCTACTAGCAGCGGCGAGCGGCGGAAAATGCCAGTATGTTCCCTTTTTCTCTGGCTTTCTTTCTGCTCTAATCTATTATGCCTGATCCAGATCTCCTAGAGCAACCTTGGAGCTCTTGTTGTCGTTTTCAGTTCCTAGCTCACGATTGGATTTTTACCCCTTTCTTTTTTTGATCTGCAGCATCTGAGGATCGTGGAGGTGGAGCCGCCGAGCCCGATAAGGTACCTGATCGGCGCGGCTATTATGATGATCGGAGTGGTGTTGCCGGTCGGATACATGATGTTTCGGAACAAGCGCGTCCCTTCTTCATCTTCGTACTCCAAACAGACGTAGGTGTGCCTTTGCATATGCTGTCATTTTTCTGGTCGCTGTATAACCTAGTTTCGACCTTCCATTTTTGCCTTCGTTAATCTGGTGGCTTGATTGGAATCCTGATTGCCAAGTTTAGTCGTCCTGAGTTGAAACCCTTTCTTGGGATTATTTATTGGTGTATTGCTGATTAGTGGGGAGCGCTGGGAAATTGATCATGGTCGTGGTTAGTCATTTAGCTTGTCGTTTGGGATGATGCTGAATTAATGGTGGTTAAGAATTCTGTGCTCCTTGGGATCCATAATGCAATGTTTACTCGTCATCCAATTGCAATGTTTAGTCATCTTGCAACGAAATCCTTGTCAAATTACCAATTAGCAAGAAGTAATGGGGATTTTAGAGTGGTTTGGTGGAATGTCACTTATTTTGGTGAACGCCAAAATCCATAAATCAAGTCATAGTTGATGATTAGGCGTTCATGTGTTCCTTTCTTTCCTTGGCAAATTCGATTACAAGTCTAGCTTCTTGAGACTGATTTGATCAGGCATAAGCAATCGACCTGTGAGTTTCAGTTGTTGTGTGATGATGTAGGCCAATCCTCTGGGTCTGCCCTTGTGCTGGGTTGGTTATGGTTCTTTAATCAGTCAAATTTTGAAGATCATGTGCTCGTTAACAGTGTTATTAGTTGAGCAAATAGTAGATTTCTTAATCAAAAAGATACTTGTAGTGACCATTACATGCATTTCCTATCGATCAAATAAAACGGAGTTGCCGGTTTATAGCTAACATGAGATGGTGTTTTCATGTCAACAGGAACAAAGTTTTGATATAGAGGGATACCGGGAAGGATAAGCTGCTTTTTTTCTCTATTATATGTGGAGTGACTTTGCCTGTGGCTCAATTTTGGAGGAGAATGAGATACAGAAGAGGGTCTTCTACAGACATGTCCAACGGAGAAAAACGAATGAATGGATATGTGTTGATAGTTGAAAGTTACTAGGATTCTTCAGTTACTACTACACTTGTGAGTTAGGGATTCTAATCGAACTTGTATGTGATTTTGATTCCCTTATTGAATGAAATTGATTGGTAGAAATAGCAACTGAAGTCACTTTAGAGATTTGATCCCATTTCAGTTACTGTTGCACTGTTGTGGACCTTCTGTAGCGGTTGTAAGAGTAAGACCATTCCTTAATTTCCACTGTTGATCCTAAAAGTGGTCTGGACAGGCGAAGTTGCTTGGCAAAGTAATTTGCAGTATTGCACCAGCTGGTTTTACTAGTCGAATTGTCTATTTGATCAATTTTCACTCTTTTCATCCCCCCACAACCTCGAATGATTTGGCTGGATACATTTTCACACAAACAATTTATCTTCAAAACAATTTCACTAACTGTTCTGGGTATCAAATTCCCAGATAGCAATGTCTCTATTTCGCGGATCCCTTCTACAGAAGGTGAATTTCAGGACTCAGGAGTAACCCAGCAAATTCCAGCAACCGATGCATAAAATTACAACGAACTTTCACAAGTAAACTGACAACTTGGGGTTTCTACAACAGTGAAACTCAGAGTGGAAGTATGACACACTTGGATGTGTGCTTTGCTTAGCTGAACCATAATAACTTTAGCAAAAATGAGCAAATGCTTATGTAATCTATACATCATGGAATGTGCCAAGCGCTTCTCAAACTCGAACTCGATCCCCACGTTTGATATTGAACCTGAATTCTGAAGATCGGCCTCCATCTTTGGCTGATTTCAATGTAGGAGCTTGAAAGACGAGCACGACTGTTGATCCCATGTTGAAAGCAGCTATCTGCAAAGAAAGATTTCAAGGACAATATTCATTTGTAAGACTATCTTTCTTCCATTTCGATTGCTCGTGGTTTTCTGGAAACAAATTAGCATATACATAACTAACCTCGTCTCCTTTCTTGACCAGTCTTCCAATGCCTTCAGGTTCGTATACCCGTTCTTCGGGAGGCTCAGAAGTAGATGGCAGCTTTCTTGGCAGGTTTGTGCTAAGCTCTGGTTCAATGAAAAGCTGCCATGTACACCATTATAAGATCAGATTGAAACCAAGAAAATAATGTTAGTTATGGACGACCCTTCCAATACATTCTTCAGTTATGTCCCTTACACAAAGGAGTCACTCCTTGGCCATACAATAGAAACTAGTAAGGGACATCATGCAAACAAATGGACTGACCTCGATCGATCCAATATTGGTAGCACCAACTGCAGCCATGGCCATGAATCCCTGATTCCATAGACCTTCAACTACTACCTGTGTAATGGAAGTTCAGTGACTCAATGAGATAGCCAAGGTGGATGAGAACATATTCCAAACCAATTATCCATAACTATAAAACAAATTTACTACCAACGAATGGAATAAGCTAACAAATTTACACTAGTGTCTTGATGGTTGTTTGAACTTTCTGTTCAGACTAATTATTAGAACTTGCAAACGTACAGAGCGGAAGCTTTCATATTAAGCACACACAAAAAAAACTCATATTTGAACAAAATGAGAAGGCTTACAGAGTAAACAAGAACAAAAATATCAGTTTACAAACCATCTTTGATGTTCAGATGTAAGTTGTGACCCTATTTATTGCACTGATAATAAACCATAATGAGTAGGTTCAGTGAGCCTTACCCTTTCATTCTCAACATACAGATTTCTAACTGTTCTTGTTGCACGTTCATTCACTGGATAAAGGCGTCCTGAGAGATGATAAAGTATTAGTTCAATATTCAGGACATACAACATACTTGATGAGTTAAAGGAAATCAACATATAAAAACTATACACAAATCATACGCCATGGATAAACAATGTTCAATTTTTTTCTATTTCTATAACCGAAGTTAAAATCATATCTGATGTCAAGTTCAATGAATGTTTTTCAATCATTCAAGATCATGTTTCGCCATGCAATGACCTTGCATATTCGCCCCACAGGCTGGAATAGCATAATACAAGGTAACAGTTAATGATAGGTTAAGCATTCAGACATCAATACATAGTATAATCTTCACGCACACTAATATGAAGAGATCAGCAGACCAGTAACTTGTTAAAGCAACTGGCAAACCTAGAAATGGATATAATGAAAGTGCAAGGCTCTCAGTTCACAGCATCACCATTTAAAAGCGACAAATTGATATGTTACCAAATAAACCACCTGAAAAGTGACGGCGGACAAGAATATTCCAATCAACTGGTGAGTGTATGCGGTGATAGTCTCCAGGTTTCAAGTAAATTACACAGTAGTGAAGTCCTTTCTCTGGACTGCAATGAATAACATGAATCAATCATCTAGCCCGATGGAGGTCATTGCAAAGGAATCACTGAACATGTTCTTCTGTCATTGTAGAGTGTAGTGCAACAAGAAATGTTGACTCTACCTTGTTGACTTCACTGTGTCTCTGGCTTTAGGATAAGACAATGAAATACTCCATTGTGAATTTTGGCTGTTCTCTTTATGGTTACTTCTATTTTCACTAGTTTCCTCAGGCAAATCCCTTTCAGCTGCTATAGGAAGGAAGGAGCTAGCTCCGAGTAGAGAAGAAGCAGAATAGGAAAACCCTTTGACTTGTTCAATCATAGCCCCCCGTCCTTTCAGTTCCCCAAATCTTATAATCGTACCATCTACTGGGCTAGCCTGAGATTGCAAAAAAAGAAAGATTAGATGCTCTATAGACTAGTCACTGTTTACTACTATCTCCCATAAAAGCAGTATGGATGTGAAACATCAGCAAGAAGCTTGTTACCAGTTACCAGACTATGTGGATCAGGGTCAATAGGCCTGGACCCTTCTTTCAATGTGCGGACAAAGAATTCGCGTAAAGAAGAATATTCTTCGAGAGGGAGAGACATTTCCTCCAAGTCTGCACTTAAACAAGAAGGGGACATTTTCTTTAAAGCCAACCATTAAGTGACAGTTGCACAATCATCAACAAGAGTGCTGGCAAAAGAACAAAGTAGAACTAAACAAATCAACTCCAAAAATATCAACATGTAGAAACCATACTTGAATGAAATGCTCTTGCCCAAGCTTTATAGACATGTGGGCGCATCCAGATAGGGAGTTCCTGAAAGTACATAATCTTTTAACAACTTCACATCCGAAAGCTTAAGGAAATAACTGGCATCCTAAAAAAATGAAGGGACGCTCACCACACTAGTTAAAGAACCCCAAATTCTTGAAATGGAGCGTAAGGGTAGCATCCTCAAAAATGAAGCCTAGAGTACAAAAAGTATGAGGGTCTAGTAAAATGCAAAACATGAACCCCATTCAGATCTCGCAGTTGTATAATGATGGATCAAATAATGTTTCTAGTGATAGTACATACTTTTGCATCAGGTTGGAATTCAATTTCAACCCCTTTCTCTCGTGCATCTTCCAACTGCCCCAAAAGAACAAGGAATCATAACCCATGAATCACCACAACATAAAAACAGAATTATTTTCTAAAAATACCACCAATAATAGATCATAACCAAGACCATGAATGCATACAGGAACAACTTGATGAAAAGATCAAAGATGTGCATGACATAAGACTAAAGCAGCACAAGAAAAAGCTGAGAGACGTGTATGCTATAGGTGAGACAAATGCACACCTTTTTGTCATCATACATCCGACGAGCATGCAGTGCACCAAGCATAAGTAAGGTAGCTGCAGTGGCACCAGGTACCAGGAAAGTATTGCCTGAAAAGACATCTAACAATCAACTCCAACTGCATTCTACGTGGCTAAAGATACGAAAGGGGTCCCAGAAACAATAGCATCGTACACTGTAGTTTCCAACAACGATAATCCCCCTCACCACAACTTGCAGTAGCTTTAATCGCTCAGTTCATTTAACACACAATCAGCCAGTATGTACAGCATATGTTACCAAAATTAAAACCAAAGACTAACTACAACAAAAAACTGAAATCCATGCAACCTAATGCTCGAAATGTGATATAAGCACCAAGAAGACATCAAGCAGCCAAAATCCATGTAAAAAGTAGAGTTCAGCTTCTTTAGCAGCAACAACAATGAGCTAACAGCTACACAAGCGGAGAAATGTGGAACCAATCCTTCTTTGTTTCTCATGCAAGTTCTGAAGAAGCCAAACGATAAATCGAGTGCGTCCAATTAGTTGAAATTCTGAAAACGAGAGAAGCTAGGCTAGTATCTAATTGTACCGGAGAGCTGACCTCTAGAGTTGCCACCGTCGCCATTGTTCAAAGCGGCACGAGTCAGCGACGTCGAATGAAACTTCTTGTGGAAAGAAGTGAAGAAATGGCGGTGGTGAAGACGGCGATGGTTGAACTGAGGAGAGTTCAGGAAGATGGAGAGCCTGTGCGTAGATCGGAACTTCATCGTTCGTAGAGGAGGGAAGTGGTTGGTCTCTGTTTTAGGGTTTAAACCGAAAAGTTTATATTTGAGAAAAAGGATTAATTGCAAGGATGGTCACTGTCTTTACTAAAACGGTTCATGTTTGATCACTATAAATATTTAATTACATTCATGGTCACTAAGATTAGTTAAATAGTTGAAGTTTGATCACTCTCCGTTAGTTTTTGCAGATGTGGCAGTCAACTATTATAGTTGACCGTTAAATGAGTGACGTGACCATTAAAAAATAATAAAATAATAAAATTTAAATATTTACAATTTTCACCTCATTTTACAACTATTAAAAAATAAAAATAAAACTTAATAGATGGCCTCCGCCATCGTTATTATGATCCCTCCTTCTTCGATTTCTCTCCCCCTCCTTTCAGTTTCGACTGCTCTCCGATACGCTCAGCTTTGACTGCTGCGCCGTGGCCATGACGCAATCGTCTCCGCCGCCGCTCCTTCCTCAACGCCCGCCTCGCTTTGCTTCACTCTCCACCTACCCCGAAAATTTTCAATTTAGGTTTTCGGATTCGCTGAGCTTTTCTCCGTTCGATTGCCGCTCTCTCCACCAGTTGGATTCAGTCGAACCTCTGGAGCCGGAAAAACCAACAGAGAGAGGGAGCTCCTTGTTGCCTCACTTTTCCTGTTTTTCCTGTTTTTCAATACTAGAGAGAAACATGTACTGATTTCTTTGTCTCTTATGACAGATATAAGGCATTTGATGAGGCTGGCGGAATAGAAGTTGATTGGAACCAAATGAGCATTGAAGATGCATTACAGACACCAGACCGGAACAGTTGGAGAGGTTATATTCCGAGGTTCATCAGCTGGATTTACTGAAGCGTGAAAACATCCTCAAGTCCTACCACTCTTGGGTTGATGACAAGAATAGAACTATCAACATGATTACGGAGTTGTTCACTTCTGGCAGTTTGAGACAGTGAGTATGCTCGTCACATTGTTTTTGTGTGTGTATGTCTGCTTAGCTTCCATGCATATTCTTACTGTTTCTGACTTGTTTTCTTCTTCTGATCAGGTATCGCAGGAAGCATAAGAATGTCGAATTGAAGGCTATTAAAAACTGGGCTAGACAGATCCTTTGAGGTTTACACTATTTACACAGTCAAAGCTGAGCGTATCAGAGAGCAGTCGAAACCGAAAGGAGAGGGAGAGAAACCGAAGGAGGAGGGATCAGAATCACAGTGACGTAGATGGCGGAGGCCATTTATTAAGTTTTATTTTTATTTTTTAATAGTTGTAAGATGTGGTGGAACCGTGGAAATTGTAAATATTTAAATGTTATTATTTTAGTATTTTTTTTTAATGGTCACGTCACTCATTTAACGGTCAACTATAATAATTGACTGCCACATCAGCAAAACTAACAGAGAGTGACCAAACTTGAACTATTGAACTAATCTTAGTGACCATGAATGGAATTAAATATTTGCAGTGACCAAACATGAACGTTTTTAGTAAACCCAGTGATCATCCTTGCAATTAACCCTTGAGAAAAATGATAAGTTGAAGAACAGGAGGCTTCAGTGCCGGCAGCGTGTATACGCCATTTTAGCCTTGCAGAAGAAGGCAGCGAGTCAAACAGTATGGGCCCGTGATTTGACGTGGCCCAACCTAACTATGCTGGTCCTGGTCCATTTGTGTGTTTTTGTTATGCTAGTTTCCTTTCCTTATGGCGTTGCTATTCGTCGCCCGAAAAATCATTATTCGTCGCCCTAATTAAATTTATTTTGGTCTAATACCCTTAGTTCATTTATGTGGAGTTTAAACACCTAACACAAAACAAACTTATCAATTACCGAAATAAATAAATAAAAACTTAATAATGTAGGACATGTCGGCTGTGCGTCTTCCCCACAGCGCCGGACGGGTTAAAACTTCGTCGTCGGCGAGCTAGGACGGGTCAGGAGACGTCGGAACAAGGGAGTTCATTTGTGTGATGATCGTTTCAGTTTCAATGGATAAGGCCAAAGGGTACAAGAGAGATTACTATATAAATGAAGTAGGGATTCCTTGCCGTCACTAAGAATTTTCATCTTATTGGTTGTAGTCTAACTGTCTAAGTAGTAATGTTATGCAAAGGAGAGCAATCTGAAATGTAATCCTTGCTCGGTTTCCCCATAGCAGCCCACCAAAAACAGAGAAGAAGAAAAAAACAGAGGAAGGAAAATAAGTGACAGACTGCTCCCAAGGAATTCTCTCATGTAATTTTGGATTGGGGGTGAAAATTGAAATTGGTTGAGGGATAAATATGTCAATTTGTTGTGTTTTAGGACGATAAAATTTGAATTTTAGGGCAACGAATAGCGATTCAGTTTCTTATTTGTTAGGAGTCTTGCGGTTACCTCAATACTCATATTATTCTTGCATTAAGAGTCAGAATCGATAAAAGCGAACCCCAGTCAAATGACTCTCTCTATCTCTTGTTTTCTCTCCGAAGATTTTCTTTGGACCAGCCACTGGTTCCTTCAATGAATCATTTATTGATTCCTCTTCGACCTCTTCATAGAGTCTATTAAAATTGCTGCATCAAAGCAAAGCAAAAACCCCATCTACATTTACCCATAAGAGAAAAATCACACACAAATATGAAGAAGTACTACCTTTATTCACACATTGTCCTCAACTACCCGGCAGCAACTACTCCAAACACAGGCCTACGGAGAGACAGTTCCAGGAAGAAAATGAAAAGATGGGAGCCTCTTGAGACATATCAAAACCCCAATACTCCCCTGATGCAGCTGGCAAACGAACAATCAGAATAGAAGCATTTAAGAGTAACTCACAGAAGCAGTCATTGACATGGACTAAGAAGGGGAAAAATGCTAGCAGAGAGACTCTTAGATGAGTTGCTGGTATAGCATTCAAGGAAGAATCGTGCAAAGAAAATTTAGGCAAATCCCTTTGGGAAGAAGGGAGGTGACATTGACCCCAAAGCCAGGTATGTGAAAGGGAAGCGGAAGAGAGGAAACAACCTAAAAAATTATCATTCAAGGCTTGATAAGATGGATATCCTCCACAACCACTTCGAAATTAAAGCCGGAAGAGGCTTTAAGTATAAGGAAAAGCTCATGGAAAATAATACCTTCCAGCTAAACATCCTCACAAACCAAACTCCATACTACCAAATCTATTCCATACCTCTCACAACTCCCTCTGCTTATTGCTTACCTTGCAACACCATGGACATATCCAACCTAGTGACTCGCACTAAAGAGCTCAACACCCCCTGGAAGACCAAATCTCATCTTGTCTGCAGGCAGCGGCAATTCTATGATGATTGGGAAGTTCCTCTCTAAACACAAGATTTCAAATGGCAAAACGACGAGAGTTGTCCATTATGCTTGGGGGGGGGGGAGTATGGAGATATTGGGGTACAACCAATTCCAAACAAAAAAAAATTCCATTTATCTTCACTTTCCCCATTGACTCAATCGGAGAAAAAATCTGGTTGGACCGCCCCTGGAGCCTCTCAAACACACTCACCGCTCTCAAAACGTGGAATGGGAGGGGCATGTCAGCTGAAGTTCCCTTGGAGCGGCTTGCTATTTGGGTGCAAATTCACGGATTGCACCAAAAGATGAGTGTCAAGAAGAACATGGAGGCAATCGGTACCTATGACTTCCCCAAACTCCTCGGGCTTGATAGAAGTTGACTAGATTTCAACGGGTATCGGCTCTTCTCAAGGGTTCTGGTAGAGGTCGACATTAGCAAACCAATTCCAAATGGATTTCACTTCCCATTTGCTAATGAAGACACATTGATTGAGTATTGTGATTGGATAAGCTTCAAATACGAGCGGCTGGTGCAACTTTGCTATTTTTGTGGCCGAATAGGCCATAACTGGCCAGCCTGTAAGTGCATGAACGAGGAGAGGAAGAAGAACAGAGATGTAGCATTGTCTAACATCTATAATGCTTCCCTGAAGGCCGGAGTTCACTCGCCACAAAGCTACTCTCCGGCGAGTAGAGGCAAAAGCAATAGAAGGGAAGGTGAAAGTTCTGGCGGCATAGAAGGTGGAGACAAGACTTTACAGGTGGGGCCGCTCCACCTGAGAGAGAGCACAACAACGGAAACGAGGGCAACAGCTAGAAATATGACAAGCAGTACGGAAGGATGTTACTTTCCGCCTGGGTTCAAGAGAAGAAATGCACGCACAAATCTCACTCCAACAATCGATGATATCTTCACACCTAACAAGAGACAATGTAGGTACAGGGAAGAGATGGGGGCAAAAAAACTTGAGTTTGATTTGGAAAAAGCAGCGACGGAGATGGAGACTGGTCTCATCATAGGAGAAGATGGAGCTAGGACAAGAAGGCTGGCGATGGAGACATCTCTTAGTCTCGGGCTAATGGGTGCAGCGGCCCAGAGAGGGGAACCGACAACCCATGAGGAAAACACTAATAAGGCCCAAGTGGTAGTCAGAGAGGCCCAACTTCATTAGTATGATAATAAGCATCAGCAAAATTAGACCATTATTGAAGGAGAGATGGGCCGAAATGAAAAAAGGAGCAGGCCTAGTAGCTGGAGGCCCGACCCAGGCTGGGCTTAATGAAGCCAACCAAACCCAATTGGGCATAAATTCCCCTGCTTCTTCATTTCCAGGTTCAGGAAGTAATAGGAAGAAGAAGAGCCACAAGTCCAAGACATCATCAACTAGAACAAGGAAGGAAGTTGAGCTGGGAGGATATATGGATTGGGGAGGAATCAAGGACAAGGCAGCGGTGGTTCCCCAAAATCCACCTCACTCACCATGAGTATCGTAAGTTGGTATTGTAGGGGGTTTAGGCCTCCCCTTACAAGAAGCTATATCAAACGACTCTTTCGTCGTTATAGCCCCTCAATCGTTTTTCTTATGGAAACAACCAAAAATGAGGCATTTATGGAAGAACAAAGAAGAAGTTTCCAAATTTTTTCCAATAGAGAGTATGTTGAACCAGTTAACTCGTATAGGGGGTTTTGCTTTGTGGTGGAAGTCGCGTATTAATATTAGTGTTCTTAGTAGTAGTAGTAGCTATTATATGGATGTTAGTATTGATATGTGTAGGAAGTTATGTTGTACATTTGTTCATGCACCCTCCACATCTTTGGTAGAAGGGAATTTTGGGAGCTACTTAGCTCTCTTCGGAGTAGTAGGGAGGATAATTGGGTTGTAATAGGTGACTTCAATGTCTCTATCTATGATTATGAAAAATAGGGGAGTGACTCACTCCTACTGTCACTCTAGAAATTGGCCAAGTATAACCACTTCCTAAAGCGTAGTATAGCGGGTTTGGGTTTTATTGTCAACCCGGGTCCTAGATTTGATGACTACTTGGTGAATTCTCGTTATCTAGCAGTGAACTTTTAGTGCAGATTCAAACAAACAAAAACGCAAAGCAAGTTAAACGGTTGTTTTCAAGTCAAAAGAGGTCACCCGGATATGGTTCCCCCTAGACTGCAGTTAAGCCGGATTGCAAATTACCAAGTTCAGTTTTCATGAAAGTTATACTGCGGAAGGTTCTTAAACAGTCTGAAGTCTCGACTAAAGGTCTCCAGACCCTCTCAATCTGAGTCTCTAGCGGGCGACTAACCTCCACCGGAGTAAACAGATCGAGGCCCTAACGAACCAAACCTCCACTACTGAATTAAATTCGGTACAGAATAGCGAATTGGCTCCTCGACTAAAGTCACCAATTCACTACCTTCAATTAAGGATACTCTATCAACCTAGGCAGATATTCTCATTCTAGGTCAAAGCAGAAACAACAGGAATTTGATCAGGATTCAAGTCATTCAATCATTCAAACCTCAATCGAATATAATCAGTTCATAAACTCTGTACTCGGGTTCATACAATCAGACCTAGCATACAAATCTAGGGTTCTCCATACCCAGATGAATGGGAAAACTACTCCATAGAGAAAGAAGCAAAAGCAGATTCAGACGCGGAAATCATACTGTGAAGATGGATTTCTGCTCCTAGACGTTAATCGGCACTTCTCCAAGCTCAAGCCGGGCTCCAATGGTGATGAAGATCAAGCTATGGCATTTGGGAACCCTGGTTCGTCGCTTTCTCTCTCTAGGAATCGCTCTGTCTCTCTAAAACTCGAAACCCTTGAATGTTGGCCTTCTTCTTCCTTAAATTGGCTGCCTGTCGCGATACCCGGTCGGGTATTTTGGGTATCGACCGGGTATTATTCAAAACGCACGTTTCATTCGAGGTAAAATCCCCGGTCTGCTCCAATAATCCCCGACCGGGGATTTTACCTTCACGCCCCGGCCCCTCTCTGATTCTCACGGGGCGCCCAAAAGGATAATACCCGGCCGGGTATTATTGGTCATGGCCGGGTATTTTCCTTCAGCAGCGCCCTTCGTTCCAACTTTGCACCTTTCGACCCAGAACTCGTTTCTCCGCCTCGATTCCAACGCCGGGTCCTGAAATATGACATAAACACACAACCTAGCGTGAAATCGGCTTAAAACACGAGAATCCACATCTCAAACGGCTTCAGAATAGGGGTGAAAATATGTGTAATTATCGGTCTATCAAACTCCCCCACACTTAACCGTTTGCTTGTCCTCAAACTGACCTAACTCAAACCAATGCAACTCTCCAGACCTCTATAGCAACAAACAACCCCGATCGTAGGTAGAAGACTTCCTAGATCATTTAGCAGCTTACGAGGTCAACCGACGCACAAGTCATCTCATAGCTTCTTCGGCAAGAGCACTAGTCTCGAGTCGGCATCATGGCAAATAGTGAACAGAGGACAAATGAATCGTGGATGAAGAGACTCTCAAAAACAAAAGATCATGGACTCACATTTTTTCAAGGTGCTCGATTTTCTTCTTGAAGATGGTTGGAACCCCTCTTTCTTTCTTCTTTTTGCTTGTTTTTCTGTTTTTCTTTTTCTTTTTTTTTCAAGGGTTCCAACCTGTTTTTCAGAAAATGGGGCTCCCACCTAGCAAAGGTTTTGCGGGAGCCCAACTCTTACCGGCCATGCCAGGAGCGGGTGTCTCGAGCCTCGTGCGGGGGAAAGACATGTAAGGGCCTGGAGGTAGTAGGTGGAAATTGGGAACGGATTCCCGTCTCCCCTTACACACTTTGGCCCTATTCGCACGGGAGACGTCATTTTAAAGCACATTTTCGAGCACCTGTTATTTCCAAAACATGATATAAGAGTCCATGACAGGTAGAGAGTCCACAACACCACACAATTCAAGGGTCCTAAGATCACTAATTCACTCAATCAACCAACACAATATGAAGAAGAAATGAGACTTCTTAAATGCATCAACATCCTCCATAGTGCTACACTACCTCCCTAGGTTGCACATTACTACAGAGACTGTCAATTCAAAGCATACTGAGCAGGCAATTGCAAGGAACACGTACTTGGAGCCCTCAAATTTAAAAATTTGGACAGTGGACTAGGCTCTAAGCACACAAACAGATCTAATGCAGTCAAAAGATAAACATCCCCCCCCCCCCACACACTTAAGATCGACATTGCCCTCAATGGAGAAGAGGGAAGGAAAGGGGAACGATGTTACCGGTGTGCACAGACTGCAGGAGACTGGAAATGGACCAGTCAGGAAGAAGCGGACTGGAGAGGGGACCAGTCGGGAACACAGGCACAGCTAAAGGAAACCAAAGAGCTCAAACACGATATGTCCAATGGTCAGCCCAATAGTACAGCATCCAAAAAGGAAAAGAAAAAGAAACAAAACCGACACGGAACAGTTTGCATGCTGACAAAGACACAAAACACACAAAACATGCCACTAGGGCTCTCCGAGACCGGAGAAGTCGATCTGGTCCATAAGGTCGTCGTCGCCATCCTCCGGTGGTGGGTGTGGTGGTGAATGATTCCACCGGGTGGTCCAGTGGTGCTCCTCTGGTGGGTGACAAGCCTGGAGCAGGTGCTCCGAGTACTCCATCAGTCGGCGTCCACGATCTCTCTCCCACTCCATGAGAGCACTAGTGACTCCCATATGGGTCTCCAAGCGGCCAAGGCGCTCGTCAACACCCGCCAGCCTGGACTGGTACTCGGCCTGGTGGGCCGAATACTGCTGGTAGAACTGGACCTGATGGTCCATGAGCTGCTGGTTCTGAAGACCGAGCTGCTGGAACTGGAGCCCCATCTGCTGGAACTGCTCCGTGAAGAATTCCATCGACGGGCCAGAAGCCATCGACGGACCAGAAGGACCAGAGGAGGACTCGCCCCTCACCGATCTCCGTCGAGGCTGAAGGTCCCCTGGTGGAGAGAGCGGGGGCTCCGGCTCCTCGGTATCCATGGCCCCGCCATCATCATCATCGTCATCCTCATCCACCTCCTCTCCTGAGTAGTCAGCGTCCTCCTCGTCCTCATCAAGATCCAAAACCTCCTCCGGGGGCATAGAAAGCCCATCCACCCAGGTGTGGGTGCCGTCAGTGGTCAGGAGGAGTGCGTTGTGGAGCACATCCCGGCTGAGGGGGGTGGAGCCGCCCTGTGCAGTAGAATCACGGAGTCCCTGGAAGCCGAGGCCGAAATGGCGCGCCAGACGAGTGATCAAGGGACCACAGAAGAGATGCTTGGGCTTCCCGTGGCACCTGGAGAAGGTGGTGGCCACGAAAGAACCCAAGTGCAGCATATGATTCGGGTCCCTCATCGAATACATCGCATATAGCACCCGCTTCGGGATCTTGTGCGAGCCGGTGGCGTTGGGGACGATAGAGCGGGTGATGAGCAGGTTCAGGATGTGCCACGCCGGCTTGAGAGACCGAACATATGTCTGGCCGGGATCGAAGAAGTCCTGGGCATAGTCGCGGCGGGCTATCTTGCGGTAGAACTCATCCTGGTTCCAGTCCGTCGGGTGTGCAACCTCCACCTCGTGATGGTCGAATGGGTTGTACTCGATCCCCAAAGCATGGGCCAACCCGTCAATGGTCAGCTCCTGGTGGTGTCCGCCCAGTCTGAACTTCACTGCATATGAGTCCCGGGCCGCCCTGTTACCGTACTGGAATGTGGTGTAGAACTCCCACACCAGCTCAGTGAAAGTGGGCTCGTCTATACTCAGCAGCGTCCGCCAGTCGCGGTGACTGATGGCGTCGGTGATGTCCGGCATGCAATGGAGCTGCTCGAACACGGCCCACTCGAGATGGTGGTGGCACTCCAGTTTCCCTCGAATCACCTTGCGGAACTGGTCCGCGTAATCCCGGTGTAGGCGCAGGCCGTGCACAAACGGATGATCGAGGGACATGGTCCTGCAAAATCAACAAACCAAAGGTGGAACCAAGAAAAATTTCGTCAGAACCAACAGTATGGGTTCATCACTTCCCCCACACTCAAGGCTCACCTAGGCTAACAGTTATAAGCATAGCCGGTTGAATCGCAAGCAACTCAACCGGAATCAAGGCAAGACCACAGAACCAACCACATTAAGTACACGGGCAGCACCTATACCACATATAAGTCCATACATACTCAAGGCATCCCTCACCCTACTCGAAATCAGGCATGCAAACACAGTTCTCAGTCCTACAATCTACAGTTCGATTTCTCAGGAAAGGAGTAATTAACAAGAAACACACCTGGAAACGCAAGTAGAACTGTAGCGAGGACTCTAGGAAAGGGTGAGGGACGCGAGGAGGACCCAAAAATTTGTCTGGGAGGCTCGCCGGAAACAGACCGGAAAGTCGCCGGAGGGTCACCGGAAAGTCGCCGGAAAATGACCGGCGGCGGAGATGCGGCGGCGACCGGCAGCGGAGGGCGGCCGGCGGCGGCGACCGGCGGCGGCCAAGAGGAGAGAGGGGAGAGGGTTTTGAGAGGAAGAGAGAGGAGAAATTTTGGAAAAATGAGGGTAGAGAGAGAAACTGACCGGGGGTTTCCTTTAAATAGTAAAAATCCCCGGTCGGGTATTTTTTATCACACGACCGGGGGTTTAAAACGCAGCGTATCGAGTTGATTAACATACCCGGCCTTGAGCCAAAAATACCCGGTCAGGTAATTTTGGGTCAAGGTCGGGTATTTTTGTGAAACGCTGCGTGTAAGGCCCTGAAAAGCCCCGGCCTCGAACCAAAAATACCCGGTTGGGTAATTTTGGAACGAGGTCGGGTATTTTTAAAAAACGCTGCGTTCAAGGCCTTGGGAATCCCCGGCCTCGAACCAAAAATACCCGGTCGGGTATTTTGGGACGAGGTTGGGTATTTCCCTTTTTTCACCCCGAGAAACAGAGGGGGTCCCGATCGTGGCCCAAAAATACCCGGTCGGGTATTTTGGCCCACGACCGGGTATTTCCCCCAAATCGGCCAAAAATCTCATTCGCCCAAAATTTTAACCTCTCCTGCACGAAAACACCAAATCGAGGCATCACAGACGGCCGAACTTCACTACAGATATGCAACTGACTCGACACGACACAAAAACTCAAAAAAAAAAGGGAAAAGAAATGCAAACCGTGGTGGGGTTGCCTCCCCACAAGCGCTTCTTTACCGTCTTTTAGCTGGACGCCCATGGCGGAACTAAGGGTCCGCGAGTTCCACCACCAACTCCGCACGTTCGACCTCGTCTCCCAGGTAGAGCTTGAGACGATGGCCATTCACTTTAAACGGCTCAGTTTGCGGGTTGGCAATCTCAATTGTGCCATACGGGAACACCTGTGTGACCGTGAACGGTCCAGACCACCGGGAACGGAGCTTTCCGGGAAAGAGCTTCAGGCGAGAGTTATAGAGGAGAACTCGATCACCAACCTGGAACTCTTTCGGACCCCGCAACCGGGCATCGTGCAGGCGCTTAGTGCGCTCCTTGTACAGCCTGATGTTCTCATAGGAGTGGTAGCGCCACTCTTCCAGCTCCAACATCTGCATTTTTCGCTCAACACCTGCAACACTAACATCCAGATTTAGCAGCTTAAGGGCCCAGAAGGCCTTGTGCTCTAGCTCCACGGGCAGATGGCATGCCTTTCCATAGACAAGCCGGTATGGTGAAGTACCAATGGGTGTCTTGTAGGCAGTGCGATACGCCCAGAGAGCATCATCGAGCTTGGTGGACCAATCCTTGCGGGACTGATCCACTGTCTTCTCCAGGATCCGCTTGAGCTCCCGGTTCGTCAGCTCGGCCTGGCCACTGGTCTGAGGATGATAGGCCACGGACACCTTGTGAGTCACACCATAGCGAGACAGTAGTTTATCAAATTGGCCCTGGAAATGGATGCCTCGATCGCTTATGATGGCTCTAGGTGTCCCGAACCGGGAGAATAGCTGCTTTAGAAAATCACAAACACGTCTAGCATCATTAGTGGGCAAAGCTTGCGCCTCAGCCCACCTAGAGACGTAGTCAACAGCAACCAGAATATAGGTATTGCCAAAAGATGGAGGGAAGGGTCCCATGAAGTCGATACCCCAGACATCAAAAATTTCACAAGTTATAAACACATTCTGGGGCATCTCATCATGGGCAGAGATGTTACCTGACCTCTGGCATCGGTCGCACCTGCGTGCGAAGGCGTCTGCATCCTTGAAGAGCGTGGGCCAGTAAAAGCCCGACTGGAGCACCTTCCTCGCCGTGCGGTTTCCTCCGTGGTGACCGCCAGTAGGTCCCTCATGACAGTGAGATAGAATGCCCTCCATCTCACTCTCCATAACACAACGACGGATGATCCCGTCGGCTCCGATCCGAAAAAGATGAGGGTCATCCTAGAAGTAATGCTTCAGATCGGAGAAAAACTTCCTCTTGGTGTGAGTTGTCATCCCCTTGGGCAGCTGCTGGCCCACCAAATAGTTCGCAAAATCAGTATACCAGGGGGTGACACTCTCCACCAAGCACATCATCATCAGTCTCTCATCTGGGAAGGAGTCGTTGATCTCCTCCACGAGGTTGTCCGCAGGAGGTGCGTCCAACCGGGAGAGGTGATCAGCTGCTACATTCTCCGCTCCCTTCTTGTCCCGAATCTCAATATCAAACTCCTGCAATAATAAGATCCATCGTATGAGCCTAGGCTTGGCATCGGCCTTGCTCATCAGGTATCGAATCGCGGAGTGATCTGTGTACACGATCACATGGGACAAGACCAGATAGGGACGAAATTTATCGAAGGCAAACACCACTGCAAGCAGCTCCTTCTCTGTGGTGGTGTAGTTCTCCTGGGCATCATTGAGGGTCTTCGAGGCGTAGTAGATAGGTCGGAAGTGTTGATCTCGCCTCTGCCCCAAAATAGCTCCAACAGCAAAGTCACTGGCGTTGCACATCAGCTCAAATGGTAGGGACCAGTCAGGAACAACCATGATAGGAGCTTGGGTGAGCTTCTCCTTCAAGGTTGTGAACGCCGCTGTGCAAGCATCAGTGAACTGGAAGGGGGCATCCTTCTCTAGAAGCTTAGTCAGGGGCAGGGCGATCTTCGAGAAATCCTTGATGAACCGCCTGTAGAACCCTGCATGGCCAAGAAAACTCCGGATCCCCTTAACAGATGTAGGAGGAGGCAGCTTGCTGATAGTCTCGATCTTTGCTCTGTCCACCTCAATCCCCATCTTGGAGATCTTATGCCCAAGAACTATGCCTTCTCGAACCATGAAGTGACACTTCTCCCAACTCAGTGCCAGGTTCGTTTCTTCACACCGTTTAAGAACAAGTTCCAGGTTATGGAGACAGTGAGAGAATGAGTCTCCATAAACCGAGAAATCATCCATAAACACCTCCATAATCTCGCCGACCAGACGGTCAAAGATAGCGAGCATGCATCGCTGAAAAGTGGCCGGGGCATTGCATAGCCCGAATGGAATCCTCCGGTAGACAAATGTTCTGAAGGGGCAGGTGAAAGTGGTCTTCGCCTGGTCCTCCGGTGCAATAGGGATCTGAAAGTACCCGGACATCCCATCCAAGAAACAGTAGAACTCGTGCCCCGCCAATCTCTCCAGCATCTGATCAATGAACGGCAGCGGGAAATGGTCCTTCCGAGTGGCGTCGTTGAGACGCCGATAGCCGATGCAAACACGGTACCCAGTCACCGTGCGCATCGGGATGAGCACGTTCTTCTAGTTAGGCACCACGGTCATCCAACTTTTTTTGGGTACCACCTGGGTGGGACTGACCCACTCGCTGTCAGAGATGGCGAAGATGATCCCCGCGTCCATCAGCTTCACGATCTCTGCCCGAACCACAGCCTCCAGGTTTGGTGTCAATCTCCTCTGGGGCTGTCTCACTGACCGCATCTCATCCTCCAGCAGTATCTGGTGGGAGCAAAAGGAGGGGTTGATCCCCCGGATGTTTGTGATCTTCCACGCTAAAGCTCGCTCGTACTGCTTCACCAAGGCCACCAGTCTGTTCTTCTGCTCGGGTGTGAGTCGAGCTGATGATGACTGGTAGCTTATTCCCCTCCCGGAGAAATGCATACTCCAAATGAGGAGGGAGGGGCTTAAGCTCCAGCTCTGGTGGTTCCTCCAAGGAGGTAGTGATGCGGGTGGAGGATGAGATCGGTTTAAATAGCCTATCGCCCTCCAAGAAGGGGCCACTCTCCAATGCGGCCAACTGCTCCGCCAGCTGCGGCTCCTGCGATGCCTGCTCACCTAGCAAAATACAACGCTCAAGAGCATCATCAGTACCCGCACTCGTGATGGCGAGTGCGGTCTCAAAATCGGTAAGCACATCACAGTAATCTATGTCATCATGCAAATGAGAATGTTTCTCATTGTTAGACACAGAAAAAGTAGCCTGTTCATCACCAGCACGCAAGATCAATTTACCACTATGCACATCAATAAGCGCCTTGGCGGTGGCGAAAAACGGTCTACCCAAAATCAAAGGCACATCCACATCTTCATTTATATCCAAAATAACAAAGTCAACAGGATATGTGAATGCACCAACATTAACAAGCAGATCTTCAATGATACCCCTAGGATGCACAATGGAACGATCAGCTAACTGAATGCTCATCCTAGTAGCTCTAGGTTCACCTAGGTCTAGCTTCTTAAACAATTTGTAAGGCATGACATTTATACTAGCGCCTAGGTCCGCCAAGGACTTTCCTACATGCATGCTGCCAATAACAAGAGGGATAGTGAAACTCCCTGGGTCTTTGCGCTTCTCGGGCAGCTTGTTCTGCAGGATGGCAGAACACTCCTCACTTAGCATCACTGTCGAAAGATCCCCAAGTTTCTTCTTGTTGGTGAGGAGGTCTTTCATGAACTTGGCATACTTGGGCATCTTCGACAGTGCCTCCACGAACGGCATGCTGATGTTGACCTACTTCAACATTGCCATGAACTTGGCAAACTCTGTCTCCAGCTTGTCTTTATGAAGTCGATGGGGAAGGGCAGCTGGGGTATATGCTCCTTAACCACAGGTTGCGGCATGGGAGCAGGTGCT
Source organism: Linum tenue (assembly GCA_946122785.1). NCBI lineage: Eukaryota > Viridiplantae > Streptophyta > Magnoliopsida > Malpighiales > Linaceae > Linum > Linum tenue. The sequence continues at coordinate 35,636,217 of CAMGYJ010000009.1, read as the reverse complement.
TCGCTGCCTTCCCCCACTTCTGCACTATCAGCTGGAGGTGTTGAAGCAGGTAGTGGGTCGTCTTGCCCGGGCTGGGCAGGAGCAGCAGATATGGTCTTGCCACTCCTGGTGGTGATGGCGTCCAGCTGCTGGAGAGGGTCACGAGGGTTTGGAATAGTGGTGGCAGGCAGAGTCCCCGGTGCTCTGGTAGTGTTCTGGCGAGCTAAGCTCCCAATCTGATTCTGTAGATCTTGCAGAATGGCACCTTGGTTTCTCTGGCCTGCCTTCAGTGAGGCTATGTTCTGATCCATCCTCGTGAAATTCGCCTGGCTAGTAGTCATAAATGCCTGCAAAATATTCTTCAGATCAGCCATCTGATTATCTAGAGCTGCGGCTGCTGGAGGCTGGGCATACTGCCGCTGGGGCTGCTGGAAAGGCTGCCCTCGCCTAGGCTGGTAGGGGTGCTGCTGTGGTGGTGGCCCCTGCCTAGCCTGGAAGGGCTGCCTCTGCTGAAAACCACCCGCTGGTGCTGGGAAACCAGGTGGTTTGGTGGTGTTGCTGCCCCAGGAGAAGTTGGGATGCTGGCGCCATCCCTCATTGTAGGTATCGCTACATGGGTCCAGGCGCCGAGCATTGGCGATGAAGTCCACCTGCTCTTGGGGAGTAGAGGACTCCCTCATAGACTTACAGTCCTCCACCAGGTGATTCGGGCTCTCGCACCATTGACACTGAGCTACTGGAGGCGTAGCTGTACCTCGGCCCGGAAGGAGACTGTTGGGCTGCTTCAATGTCTGCACCAACTCAGCCACCTGCTGCTCTAACCCGAACCTGGCCTCCATAGCGTGCACACCCCGGTCCCGGGAATTTCCGCCTCTGCTGTTGATAGACCGATAATTATACATGTTTTCACCCCTATTCTGAAGTCGTTTGTGATGAGGAATCTCGTATTTTAAGCCGATTTTACGCTAGGTTGTGTGTTTATGTCACATTTCAGGTCCTGGCGTTGGAATCGAGGCGAAGGAACGAGTTCCGGATCGAAAGGAGCGAAGATTGGACAAAGGATGCTGCTGGGCCAAAATACCCGGTCAAAGGAAGAAATACCCGACCGGGTATATTCTGGCCTCGACCGGGTATTTTCTCCTTCGGGCACCCGTGAGAAACAGAAGGGGGCCCGGGCGATAGCGATAAATCCCCGGTCGGGGATTTTGGTGGTAGACCGGGGATTTTCCCCTTTAGAAGAACGGTGCGTTTCAGCAATACCCGGTCGGACCACAAAATACCCGACCGGGTATTTCGACCGGGTATCGCGGGGTCAGCTGATAAAAGAGGAAGAAGGCCAATTTTCAAAGGGTTCCGAGTTTTTGAGAGAGAAATCGATTCCTAGAGAGAGAAAGCATCGAACCAGAGTTCCCAAGCGCCATAGATCGATCTTCAACACCATTGGAGCCCGTCTTGAGCTTGGAGAAGTGCGATTAAACGTCCAGGAGCAGGAATCCAACTTCACAGTATGATTTCCGTGTCTGAATCTGCTTTTGCTTCTTTCTCTATGGAGTAGTTTCCCCATTCATCTGGGTATGGAGAACCCTAGATTTGTATGCTAGGTCTGATTGTATGAACCCAAGTACAGAGTTTGTGAATTGATTATATTCGACTGAGGTTTGAATGATTGAATGACTTGAATCCTGATCAAATTCCTGTTGTTTCTGCTTTAACCTAGAATGAGAATATCTGCCTAGGTTGATAGAGTATCCTTAATCGAAGGTGGCGAATTGGTGACTTTAGTCGAGAAGCCAATTCGCTATTCTGTACCGAAGTCAATTCGGTAGTGGAGGTTTGGTTCATTAGGGCCTCAATCTGTTTACTCTGGTGGAGGTTAGTCGCCCGCTAGAGACTCAGATTGAGAGGGTCTGGAGACCTTTAGTCGAGACTTCAGGCTAATTGAGAACCTTCCGCAGTATAACTTTCATGAAAACTGAACTGGGTAAATTGCAATCCGACTTAACTGCAGTCTAGGGGGAACCATATCCGGGTGACCTCTTTTGACTTGACAACAAACCGTTTACTTGCTTTGTGTTTTGTTTGCTTGAGTTTCACTAAAAGTTCACCGCTAAATAACAAGACTTCACTGAGTAGTCATCACATCTAGGACCCGGGTTGACATTAAAACCCGACCCGCTATACTACGCTTTAGGAAGTGGTTATACTTGGCCATTTTCTAGGGTGACAGTAGGAGTGAGTCAAGTTTTTGGCGCCGTTGCCGGGGACGGCTAGGTTGTTGAAGAAAAGTGATTTCTGTTACTTTAGCATTTTCATTTTTGCATTGAGTTTTTGCTTTGTCCCACTTGTGCCTTCACGGGTTTGCTTGCTTGAGTGTGTGCAGGTAGTGCATGACCCGTAGCCAGTCAGGAGGTTTACTGCCGTTGGATCCAGAGCTTGAACGCACTTGCCGCCAACTTAGGAGACAGCAGCGAGCTAGACTGGTTACGGGAGAGCGCATAGATGGCCACTTGACCAGCGATTCTGAGGAAGAGTACGAGATGGAGGGCGAAGACATCCCACAACCGGGGAATGCTCGACAGGTTCCCCCGGTGAATCAGCATCCACCACCACCGCCGGGTCCCACCTTGGAGTACTACTACACTCCACGGATTGCTGACATCCGCCCGGTCATCCTCTATCCGCCCATCCCAGCAAATAACTTCGAGATCAAGCCAGGCTGGATTCAGCTCATCACATCCTCTATCCAGTTCCATGGCTTGAAAGATGAGGAAGCTCGGGCACACCTTTCCCGTTTTCTGCAGCTGACAAACGGTTTCAAGCTGAATGGTGTTCCGGATGATGCAATCCGCCTTCACCTCTTCCCCCATTCTCTGGCGGGGAATGCTAAGAGGTGGTTGGAGACCCAGCCCCCACTGTCCATCACTTCTTGGGACGATCTGGCGGATAAGTTCGTGCACAGATATTATCCGGCATCGAAGACTACTGAGATTCAGCGGGAGATCACTCACTTCCGCCAAGAGCCAGATGAGTCCCTTCGTGATGCATGGGAGCGGTACATGGGATACTTCTGGCAGTGTCCCCATCATGGCTTCAGCGATGCTTTCACAGTGGGGAACTTCTACAGTGCCATCACCCCAGACAGCTAGAGGGTGATCGAGTCTCTATGCCCAGGAGGGGATATCCTTACTAAGACTCCACCCGAGCTGAACCAGATGATCAGCACTTTGGCTGCCCGCGATCATTCCTGGGGGCAGAGCAGCAGAGGCAGGCACTCCCGGGACCGTGGTGTGCATGCTATGGAAGCCAGATCCGGGTTAGAGCAGCAGGTGGCTGAGTTGGTGCAGACACTGAAGCAGCCTAACAGTCTCCTTCTGGGCCGAGGTGTAGCTGCGCCTCCAGTAGTTCAGTGCCAGTGGTGTGAGAGTCCAAACCATCTGGTGGAGGACTGCCAGGCTATGCGGGAGTCCTCTACTCCCCAAGAACAGTTGGCCTTCATCGCCAATGCTCGGCGCCTCGATCCATACAGTAACACATACAATGAGGGATGGCGCCAGCATCCCAACTTCGCCTGGAGCAACAACACCAACAAACCACCTGGTTTCCCAGCACCAGCAGGTGGTTTTCAGCAGAGGCAGCCCTACCAGGATAGGCAAGGGCCACCACCACAGCAGCAGCCCTACCAGCCTAGGCAAGGGCAGCCATTCCAGCAGCCCCAGGGCCAGTTTGCTCAGCCTCCAGCAGCCGCAGCTCCCGATAATCAGATGGCTGATCTGAAGAACATTTTGGCGACATTCATGACCACCAGCCAGGCGAATTTCGCAAGGGTGGACCAGAGCATAGCTTCTTTGGAGGCAGGGCAGAGGAACCAGGGTGCTATTTTGCAAGATCTACAGCACCAAGTCGGTGTCCTAGCGCGCCAGCTTACTGCTCGGGCCCCGGGGACTCTACCTGCCACCACCATCCCCAATCCACGGGACCCGCACGAGACCGCACATGCCATTTTCACCCTGAGAGGCAGGCCTACATCAGCTGATCCTGCCCCGACCAGGCAGGAGGAACCATTACCTGCTTCAGCACTTCCAGCCGGTGATGCAGAAGTGCGGGTGGAGAAGGAAGCCCCTGCTCCCACGCCACAACCAGTGGTGAAGGAGCACGTACCCCAGCTTCCCTTCCCCACTCGCCTTCACAAGGACAAGCTGGAGACTGAGTTTGCCAATTTTATGGCAATGTTGAAGCAGCTCAACATCAGCATACCATTTGTGGAGGCACTGTCGAAGATGCCCAAGTACGCTAAGTTCATGAAAGATCTCTGCACCAACAAGAAGAAACTTGGGGATCTCTCGACAGTGCTGCTGAGCGAGGAATGTTCTGCCATCCTGCAGAACAAGCTGCCCGAAAAGCGCAAGGACCCAGGGAGTTTTACTATCCCTCTTACTATTGGCGGCATGCATGTAGGAAAGTCCTTGGCGGACCTAGGCGCTAGCATTAATGTCATGCCATACAAATTGTTCAAAAAGCTAGACCTAGGTGAACTTAGCCCTACTAGGATGAGCATTCAGCTAGCTGATCGTTCTGTGGTGCATCCTAGGGGTATCATAGAAGATTTGTTTGTTAATGTGGGTGCATTCACATATCCTGTTGATTTTGTTATTCTGGATATAAATGATGATGTGGATGTGCCTTTGATTCTAGGTAGACCATTTCTTGCCACCGCCAAGGCACTGATTGATGTGCATGATGGTAAACTGATCTTGCGTGCTGGAAATGAACAGGCTGTTTTTCCTGTGACTGAGTCTGATCATTGTGCTATGATTTCTGTATCGCCTGTGCATGCTATTTCTGACCAGATACACGAGCCTGTCGTGTATCCGTCTGCACCTCTCATTTTGCAGGACCCGCCTATCATTCCTCCGTCGCCACTCCATCCAGCCTCGCCTTAGAACAAAAAGCTCAAGGAGGGGTGGCGGCCGAAGCCGCAAGTGGCTAAGCCTGCACGGAAGAAGAGTGGAGACCACTATGAGCTGGTCCCACCCCCCGCACCACGACCACCCTGGCCATCCGAGTACTCACTCGCCTGCATCTTGCCGGATGGCCAGGTCGAGCTGACTTCTGCTGGTGATTGCCACCGTCGGGTGCACGGTCACCACCTGAAGCTGTACCTCAAGAGCGATGTGGATCCGCTCTTGGAGGCACCTGTTCCTGCACTTCCCTGAGTATCCACCATGGGCGTCCAGCTAAAAGACGGTAAAGAAGCGCTTGTGGGGAGGCAATCCCACCACGGTTTGACTTTCTTTCTTATGTTTCGAGTCGGATTGCGATTTGGTTTTGTTTTGGTTTGTTTCATTTGTTCTGGATGATGTCTTATTGGGCTGACATCGGACCTAACATATTCTGGTTGAGCTCTTCTGTTTCCCTTGAGCTGTGCTGTGTTCCCGACTGGTCCATTTCCAGTCCTCTGCCGTCCGTGCATCCCGGTAACATCGTTCCCCTTTCCTCCCCTCTTCTCCATTGAGGGCAATGTCGATCTTAAGTGTGGGGGGGTGTTTATCTTTTGACTGCATTAGCTCTGTTTGTGTGCTTGGAGCCTAGTCCACTGTCCAAATCTTACGATTTGAGGGCTCCAAGTACTGCTGTTTGATCATATTGGCACTGTGTTTTGATGGATGAATTGATTGGTTTTCGGATTAATGCATGACGACTTGTTTGCGACTAGGACAACCTATGATGAGGACTGAGATGTGCAGTAGAACGATGTAGGGGTTCAGTTTTTCAACTGTTTGCTTGCCAACTGTGACTTGATCTGATTACTTGTCCTTGACAGTCGTTTATGCATCTAGTTCAGGGTATCAGAATGTGAGATAGAGCATATAGGTAGCCATGTGAGATTTGAGCCTGCTCGTTTCTTTCTTGTGCGATAGATCCCTCTTCCATGATGTGTAGCATTCACGTTGTCACTAGCTAAGATGATGGGGGCATAGGATTAGCCCACGCCCAAAACTGACTGTCCTGATGTGTCATATCCCCTAGTCAGCCCCTTTGAGCCGTGTGTTATCCTTTCTTGTGGTCTATAATGAAAAAATCACCCTTGTTGCATCTTTTAGAAGGTTCCACAGAGTGGTTTTTACATATTCTCTGCTGTTTCTGCTAAAGTCTATGTGAGTGTTGGAGGTAGTGCTTAAAAGTTGGGCACGTGTTTGAAATTTATGCAGAAGTGGTGGCTCTCTTAAGAAATGAAAAAAAAAATGAAAGAAAAACAAAGCAAAAGAGAGCCACCACCAAAAATCTGAATAATGCCCAGTAAGCAGTGTTTCTTAGCAGTCTGGCTTGGAAATGCTGATGTTTATGCCTCCTTCGCTCTTGTGCTCTTAAGATATTGAGTGATGCAGAATAGCAGAAAGAAAATACCGGGTTGTTTGACTGTGATTGTGTGCTTGGAAAATGTGGAACCTTTTGCTATGAATACTTCCACCACCTAAAAGGCCTTTTCCCCATGTCCAAGACCCTAGCCAGTCATTTGATCCTGTGTCTAAGACCTCCTGATTAGTTAGTGGTGACACCCCATATGTGAACTCTAGCATTTAGAGGCTGCCATCATGGTGAAGAGATGATAGGGATTGAGAGAAATAGCATGCGCATCTTTCGCATCAAAATTGTCCTGACCCCACTGGTCGAGAGTGAGTGATTCATTTTCATTTTCTATATGCTCTTGTACCCCGGTGAGGACCTAGATTGCTCGGTCTCTATTCTGATGTCTTGAGTTGGATGCATGAGTTGACTGTTTTGAGTAAGTGGTTGAATCAAGTCTAGGTTGGCTAGTGAACAGACGGGAGACTCTTCCTTTACTCGATTTGCTGCACTCGAATGTCCTTTGTGGTGGTTGTCCAGGTTGTTATTGAGGGTGTGCATGTATTGATGTTTGAAAACCAGTGCGATTCACGTGTTTTGTGCCTTTATGACTTGTCCCCAATGTTGGTTGATTGAAATCTGTAAGCTTACCTAGTGTCTGACTTGGTTTGCTTGGGGACAAGCAAACGGTTAAGTGTGGGGGAGTTTGATAGACCGATAATTATACATGTTTTCACCCCTATTCTGAAGTCGTTTGTGATGAGGAATCTCGTATTTTAAGCCGATTTTACGCTAGGTTGTGTGTTTATGTCACATTTCAGGTCCTGGCGTTGGAATCGAGGCGAAGGAACGAGTTCCGGATCGAAAGGAGCGAAGATTGGACAAAGGATGCTGCTGGGCCAAAATACCCGGTCAAAGGAAGAAATACCCGACCGGGTATATTCTGGCCTCGACCGGGTATTTTCTCCTTCGGGCACCCGTGAGAAACAGAAGGGGGCCCGGGCGATGGCGATAAATCCCCGGTCGGGGATTTTGGTGGTAGACCGGGGATTTTCCCCTTTAGAAGAACGGTGCGTTTCAGCAATACCCGGTCGGACCACAAAATACCCGACCGGGTATTTCGACCGGGTATCGCGGGGTCAGCTGATAAAAGAGGAAGAAGGCCAATTTTCAAAGGGTTCCGAGTTTTTGAGAGAGAAATCGATTCCTAGAGAGAGAAAGCGTCGAACCAGAGTTCCCAAGCGCCATAGATCGATCTTCAACACCATTGGAGCCCGTCTTGAGCTTGGAGAAGTGCGATTAAACGTCCAGGAGCAGGAATCCAACTTCACAGTATGATTTCCGTGTCTGAATCTGCTTTTGCTTCTTTCTCTATGGAGTAGTTTCCCCATTCATCTGGGTATGGAGAACCCTAGATTTGTATGCTAGGTCTGATTGTATGAACCCAAGTACAGAGTTTGTGAATTGATTATATTCGACTGAGGTTTGAATGATTGAATGACTTGAATCCTGATCAAATTCCTGTTGTTTCTGCTTTAACCTAGAATGAGAATATCTGCCTAGGTTGATAGAGTATCCTTAATCGAAGGTGGCGAATTGGTGACTTTAGTCGAGAAGCCAATTCGCTATTCTGTACCGAAGTCAATTCGGTAGTGGAGGTTTGGTTCATTAGGGCCTCAATCTGTTTACTCCGGTGGAGGTTAGTCGCCCGCTAGAGACTCAGATTGAGAGGGTCTGGAGACCTTTAGTCGAGACTTCAGGCTAATTGAGAACCTTCCGCAGTATAACTTTCATGAAAACTGAACTGGGTAAATTGCAATCCGACTTAACTGCAGTCTAGGGGGAACCATATCCGGGTGACCTCTTTTGACTTGACAACAAACCGTTTACTTGCTTTGTGTTTTGTTTGCTTGAGTTTCACTAAAAGTTCACCGCTAAATAACAAGACTTCACTGAGTAGTCATCACATCTAGGACCCGGGTTGACATTAAAACCCGACCCGCTATACTACGCTTTAGGAAGTGGTTATACTTGGCCATTTTCTAGGGTGACAGTAGGAGTGAGTCAGCTGTTCTGCCCCCAGGAATGATCTTGGGCAGCCAAGGTACTAATCATCTGGTTCAGCTCGGGTGGAGTCTTAGTGAGAATATCCCCTCCTGGGCATAAAGACTCAATCACCCTCTGGCTGTCTGGGGTGAGGGCACTGTAGAAGTTCCCCACTGTGAATGCATCATTGAAGCCATGATGGGGACACTGCCAGAAGTATCCCATGTACCGCTCCCATGCATCACGAAGTGACTCATCTGGCTCTTGGCGGAAGTGAGTGATCTCCCGCTGAATCTCTGTGGTCTTCGATGTCGGATAGTACCTGTGCACGAACTTGTCTGCCAGATCGTCCCAAGAAGTGATGGACAATGGGGGCTAGGTCTGCAACCACCTCTTAGCATTCCCCGCCAGAGAATGGGGGAAGAGGTGAAGGCGGATTGCATCATCAGGGACACCGTTAAGCTTGAACCCGTTTGTCAGCTGCAGAAAACGGGAAAGATGCACCCGGGCTTCCTCATCCTTCAAGTCATGGAACTGGATAGAGGATGTAATGAGTTGAATCCAGCAAGGCTTGATCTCGAAGTTGTTTGCTGGAATGGGCGGATAGAGGATGACCGGGCGGATGTCAACAATCCGTGGAGTGTAGTAGTACTCCAAGGTGGGACCCGGTGGTGGTGGATGATGATGAACCCCATCTCCCTGGGGATTGGGGTCGTTCCCCAAGAGCTGATTCGCCGGAGGTGGGTTGTGATCGCCTTCCATCTCGTACTCGTCCTCGGACTCGCTGCTCAATTGGCCGTCTATGCGCTCCACCGTAGCCAGTCTAACTCGCTGTTGTCTCCGAAATTGGTTACAGGTGCGTTCAATCTCTGGATCCAACGGTGTAAACCTCCCGACTGGATACGGGTCATGCACTATCTGCACACAATCAAGCAATGCAAACCCGTGAAGGCACAAGTGTGAAAGAACAAACACTCAATGCGAAAATGAAAATGCTAAAGTAACAGAAATCACTTTTCTTCAACAACCTAGTCGTCCCCGGCAACGGCGCCAAAAACTTGACTCACTCCTACTGTCACTCTAGAAATTGGCCAAGTATAACCACTTCCTAAAGCGTAGTATAGCGGGTTTGGGTTTTATTGTCAACCCGGGTCCTAGATTTGATGACTACTTGGTGAATTCTCGTTATCTAGCAGTGAACTTTTAGTGCAGATTCAAACAAACAAAAACGCAAAGCAAGTTAAACGGTTGTTTTCAAGTCAAGAGAGGTCACCCGGATATGGTTCCCCCTAGACTGCAGTTAAGCCGGATTGCAATTTACCAAGTTCAGTTTTCATGAAAGTTATACTGCGGAAGGTTCTTAAACAGTCTGAAGTCTCGACTAAAGGTCTCCAGGCCCTCTCAATCTGAGTCTCTAGCGGGCGACTAACCTCCACCGGAGTAAACAGATCGAGGCCCTAACGAACCAAACCTCCACTACCGAATTGAATTCGGTACAGAATAGCAAATTGGCTCCTCGACTAAAGTCACCAATTCACTACCTTCAATTAAGGATACTCTATCAACCTAGGCAGATATTCTCATTCTAGGTCAAAGCAGAAGCAACAGGAATTTGATCAGGATTCAAGTCATTCAATCATTCAAACCTCAATCGAATATAATCAGTTCATAAACTCTGTACTTGGGTTCATACAATAAGACCTAGCATACAAATCTAGGGTTCTCCATACCCAGATGAATGGGGAAACTACTCCATAGAGAAAGAAGCAAAAGCATATTCACACGCGGAAATCATACTGTGAAGATGGATTTCTGCTCCTGGACGTTAATCGGCACTTCTCCAAGCTCAAGCCAGGCTCCAATGGTGATGAAGATCAAGCTATGGCACTTGGGAACTCTAGTTCGTCGCTTTCTCTCTCTAGGAATCGCTTTGTCTCTCTAAAACTCGGAACCCTTGAATGTTGGCCTTCTTCTTCCTTAAATTGGCTGCCTGTCGCGATACCCGGTCGAAATACCCGATCGGGTATTTTGGGTATCGACCGGGTATTATTCAAAACGCACGTTTCATTCGAGGGAAAATCCCCGGTCTGCTCCAATAATCCCCGACCGGGGATTTTACCTTCACGCCCGGGCCCCTCTCTGATTCTCACGGGGCGCCCAAAAGAATAATACCCGGCCGGGTATTATTGGTCATGGCCGGGTATTTTCCTTCAGCAACCCCCTTCGTCCCAACTTTGCACCTTTCGACCCAGAACTCGTTTCTCCGCCTCGATTCCAACGCCGGGTCCTGAAATATGACATAAACACACAACCTAGCGTGAAATCGGCTTAAAACACGAGAATCCACATCTCAAACGGCTTCAGAATAGGGGTGAAAAACTGTGTAATTATCGGTCTATCAGGGAGATGTCCTCTTAGATACGAGAATGTGGAACCTTTCAAGAGGTTCATATTCCACAATGCCCTCATCGATCTAGGATTCAAAGGACACTCATTCACATGGACGAATATGCGTACCGGTATCAATACCATACGAGTGAGACTTGATCGAGTATTGTGCTCTACTTCTTGGAGATCACATTTTGAAGAAGCGGTGGTTTTCCATGAAAATATGGTGGAATCAGATCATTGCCCAGTTCGGGTTGATCTCCATTATCGCGGGACTAGAAGGAGGAAAACCCCCTTTAGGGCAGACGAAAGGTGGCTTGACAAAGAAGAGTGCCAAGGGATTGTAACTCGAGCTTGGGACCTATGTGGAACATCATCAAACCAACTCAATAAGTGTGAGAGAGATTGGAAAGCTTGGTCAAAGGATTTCCACTCTGCTAGCACTCAAAGAGAGAATGAGATTATCTCTCGCATGGAAGTTCTTCATAGACCCCCCTCGAACACAAGCCAATGTGGAGTAAGAAAAAAGTCTCATGATTGAACTTGCAAAGTTACGGCAAGATGAGGAAGCTTACTAGAGACAGTGCAGTAGAGTGAAAATGGCTTCAATCAGGTGATAAAAATACTCAATTCTATCACTCTAGCACTAAGCATAGAAAACACACGAATAAAATACTGAGGCTAAAAAACGAGGAAGGTAATTGTACAGAGGATGATGGCAAACTTAAGGGGATGACTGGGAAATTTTATAAAGGCCTCTTCGGGGCTAGAAACTCAACTCCCTTCGAGCATCTCTTGGAGAACTTCCTGAGGAAAGTCTTCGGAGAAATGAATGAGGATCTTTGTGCTCCAGTAAGAATGAAGAAGTCAGGAGAGTGGTTTTCTCTATTGGAGCCAGGAAATCCCCATGCCCATATGGGTTTTCTGTACGTTTCTATCGTCGATTCTGGGGCACGGCCGGGGATACCCTGTGTAGAGAAGTTAAAACCTTCTTTGAGACAGCGTCAATGCCTGATGGGTTGAATGATACACATATTGTTATGATCCCGAAGGTTGATCATCCTGAGCTTATTAGTCAGTTTCGTCCTATCACCTGCTTCAACTTTAGGTACAAGATTATATCAAAGATTATGGCTACAAGATTAAAGAAGCGGACCCCTTCACTGGTTTCGGAGCTCCAAACTGCTTTCACAGGGGGTCTCCTTATACTAGATAACATCATCATTGTCCATGAAGCTTTACACCACTTCAAAAACAACAAGTTGGGGAATATAAGGGATATGATGCTTAAACTGGATATGAAGAAAGCCTATGACATGGTTGAATGGGACTGCCTGGAAACCCTCCTCGAGAAGTATGGGTTTGACAACCGATGGTGAAAATGGATCCGATCCTGTATCCGCTCTGTGAATTTATCCATCCTCTTTAATGGGGAACCAACTGAACCCTTCATCCCCTCTCGAGGCATCCGTCAGGGAGATCCTCTTTCTCCCTTCCTCTTTATCATGATGTCAAACGCTCTTACTTTTAAAGGCATAAAACTCAATCCTCGTTGCCCAATCCTCACCCACTGCCTTTTTGCATATGATACTGGCATCTATGGAAAGCTAACTAGCAAGAAGCGGGAAATATTCTGGACATTATCAAAGAATACGGAGCTATTACAATATTACTGGACAAGAGGTCAATACATCCAAATCCTCCATTTTCTTCAGTGCTTATGTCCCAGACAATGATAAAAGCAGTATTATTGAGCACATCGGATTTTCGGCCTCCAATTGTCACTCCAAGTATTTGGGGGTGCCAACGGAGTAGGGGACCTTTAAGAAAGTGACTTTCCAGTTTCTAATCCAAAGGATGGAGAAAATGGGAGAAGTATGGAAGAGTATCCTCTTGTCCCATGGAGGAAAGGATGTCCACCTCAAAGTCGTTATCCAAGTCATTTAGTCCTACATCATGTGTCTTTTTTTTTCTCCCGATGGCTCTCACGAAGAAAATGGACTCTCTTCTTAGCAACTTTTTCTGGTCGGGGTCGATGCAGAAAAGTAGCCTCCATTGGTGTAGAAAGGAAATCTTGTGTGCTCCTAAATAGGAAGGAGGATTGGGATTCCGGAGCTTAAAAGATTTTAATCTGGCATTCTTGCTCAAGCATGCATGGTGCCTACTTACCTCCCCAGACTCTCTTTGGAGTCGTCTTTTGAAAGGGCTTTATTTCCCTCAATGTACCTTTTTTCAACAAAAAAAGGAAGCAAGCCCTCCAGGATCTGGGCTAGTATTTGGGAAGTAAAGAAGGCCATTTAGTTGGGAACGGTTAGAATCATTGGAGCAGGGGAAGATACATGGATGGATCAGGACCCATGGATCTCATACCTTCGAAGAGCAACTCTTGCAAGTGGACCTCAACAACACTTGAAGGTTAAAGACTGGATCGACCAGGGAGAAAGAAAATGGAAAACCGAGCTCATTGAGGGAAATGTTTCAGGCAATGAACTGGATGTTATTCCAAGAATCCCAATTGGAGAGGAGGACTCAGAGGACTTCTCGGCGTGGAAGCTTACAACCGGGCGAAAATTCACAGTTAGGACGGCATATGATGCTATCCATAAGACTAATGCAAACGTCATACCCGCGGGGAACCCAGATAGCTGGAAATGGATATGGGGACTTGAGCTCCCACCGAAGTTAAAGTTCTTCATATGGAGGTGTTCTAGAAATGGACTGGCACCGAAGAAAAGGCTACTCCACCGCAAGTGTTCCCCGAACACTACATGTGAGGTTTGCCAGAACCCAAACGAATCCCTTTTCCACTGTCTCTTTTCTTGGCCTCATGCTACTAGCTCTTGGAACAACATTTTCCCCTCCCTTCCCCTTTCCTCTCAGAATACTTTCTTCTTCGATTGGTTCAGATCCATGAAAGATACGGTCCAACCTAGATGTCTGACTCATATTGTTTTCCTGTGCTGGAACATCTGGAAGGCAAGGAATGAGTGTGTTTTCAAGAACAGGGTTCCATGCCCCCCTCCCCCTGAATATTTGTCTCCGAAACCATAGGGACCCCACCCTCAACCCTCCTCATCCCAATTAGCTCAGGGAGCCTAGAATCATATAGCTCCACCGCCAAGCAATCATCCTATGGCGATTCATTGTGATGGGTCGTTTCTAAATGACTCCCAGCCGGCGACATATGATGTGGTTTCTGACTTTCTGTTAGCCACCATGTACAAGTATGTGATGGGCGAGCTGACACTTTCCTTTGTTCTACCCCGATGGAAGCTGAAACGAAAGCCCTACTTGAAGGTCTCAAGTTAGCACAAGAATATGATTCTGAGTGCGTCATCCAGTTTGACTGCCAAGTCCTGGTTCATGCCCTTTCTCATGACCCCACACAATGGCCTTGGAGATGTGCTGCATAGATCGGATTGATGGTTACAATTCTTCGAACGAACCCAGAATCAAGATTAAAGTTGTGGTAAGAAATTTCAACTCTCGAGCTAATTGGGTCGCTCGTTCGATGGCGCGTTCAACGCTTCCAGATAACTAGATTAATATTCTTGATCTAATTTCTAATTTCCTCTGAATTATGTTGTAACACTTGTTTCTCTTCTTTCGATGGTGGAATAAAAGTGAATTTTACTGTAAAAAAAAGTCAGATAATATATGTATGCGTACAGGGTGTGATGGGTAGATCAATTTTTCTGTATTATTAAAAAATATCAATATTTAACTCGTTTAATATAACACATAAAGAAAACGCTTCATACAAGGTTAATGAATAATTGGGTCTAAATAGTTGAAAGATAGAGTTTTACTATATTTGGGATAAAAATATAATTTTAGATAGAGTCTATCGCTGTAGGAAACACGCTAGAAATGGGCATGGTCGCTTATAAGAGGCATACTCAACAAACTTGTGAAAATATACAATCACTTGCGCGAAGCTATGAGGAGCACTAAAAGGCCTTTAACTTGCCTGGGATACTGGCTAACGAAAAGTTGAGATCCAACTCGACTCCCAAACCGCAATACAGTTGTTATATCCAGAAGCACCGGTTAAGAGCAAAATTTCATGAAAATATTATATATGTATATACATATATACAATCTGTTGAGAAAAGTAATGAATATTTATAGACAAAATACATATGTGCGTGTATAATAAGATGGGTTCGTGCCAGATTACCGCAATATTTAGATTCTGGTTATTACCTATACCCACTAAAAATCATTCAAGTTTGAGTATTTACCCTACCAATTAAGTAGGATCCAGGTGGATATCAAAAAAATTTGTCATCTCTAAAGAAGACTAATCACCAAGAGGAGAAAGGAAGAGATGAAATTCACAGACTTGTATCTGTACATTTCACAATGCCTAATAATGATATTAGGTGGATACATGAGAGTATGAGACCCTTTCAGCAAAATAAACATTGGTTTGGATCTTGGATTGGATGCCAACTCATTATACACATTATCGGGATTCATTTAATTTGATTTTAAATCAATCAAATCGACAAATTTGTGTATATGGATAATTTTGGATCTATCTTGATATACATCTCGTTGCCAAAGGTCATATAATCTGATTGGTGAACCCTTGTTGGGCACTCGTTTCGGATGTGGCAGTCCTGAGTTCGACCCCCCTGAGGCCCATTCGTGGTGTTCTCGGCGACGCAAATGGAGATCCTAGTGGAAGGCTCGAAGGCCTCAAGCAGGTGAACCCCTAGATTTAGTCTCGCTCTATCATCGCTCTAGTGGTGTGTGTGGATGTTCCTGAGTTATTAAAAAAAATATATACATCTCGTTCAAATAAAAAAATTTAAATTATCATATCATTGTCTTCAGCACCTAGAATTAGTTTGGCAAAATACACTTTCATAGCCATAACTTTTCGCGTTTTGACAATAATAGCCAAATTTTGAAAAATACACTCATATATCCATTTCACCCAAAACTTTAACGGACCAAATGCGAATGCTGACTGGACTACAATTATCATGTTGACTGATGATGTGTCACTCAATTTATAATTTTTTTGCCACGTCAACTTAAAAATTAAATTTCCACACATAATTAACTAAAAAATAATATTTCCCAAAAAAAAAATAACAAAACACCAAAAAAGACTAAAATCGTTGTTTTCTCCTCTCCTTGCTCCCCTGTTCCCTCATCCTAACAAATAACCAAAATCTAATTCCTAATTTCAATCTCTCTTTCTCCCCACAAACAACAAAAATCCAATCCCTAGTTTTCTTGCTGTTAGCATATTGGTTAGGAGTTTATTGGGCCAAAGTTTACTTAATGATGATTGGCCCAAATCCATGCACCCATGCACAAGTAGTCATGTAGCTGCTAGGGTTTGCATTGGGGATATATATACGTCTTGTACTCCACTGAATGTTGAGCAACTTAGTACGATTTTCAGCTTGGAGAGTTTGCCTCTCCCGTGGATTAGTCCTGGCATTCCGCGGATACCACGTTAAATCTGTGTGTCGTTTTCTGAGTGTTTGAATCTTTGTTTATTTTTCTAACATGGTATCAGATCACTCGACTATGGATTAAGAGAGATTGTCGATTCGTCTCAACCCTAAAAACTACATGTTATGGGAGTTTCAGTTTCGAATTTTCGTGGAAGGGAAAGGACTCATCGGGGTCCTTGATGGTACGGCGCCGAAGCCGCAGCCACTGGCGATGGACGAGCAGATCAATCGGTGGGTTCAGAGTGATGCAAGGGTAAGATATTGGATTCTTAATTATGTTGATCCTACCATTTGTTTGGGGCTACGTATGCATCAGACGGCTAATGCAATGTGGAGAAAATTAGCTGCCACATATTCTACTACTAGTGCCGCAAGGCAATTGAATTGTAGTGTGCTCTCGACAAGTTGGAGCAAGGAGATTGGGATGTCACCGCATACCTGACCGAATCTCAGGAGTTATGGACCGAGCAAGACCTACTCACCATGACTCTCCGCCCCGCTGCAACTTCGGATGTCGTCATTGAAGATCGGCAACATGCGCGCTAGCTTCAGTTTTTGATGCACCTCCGGCCCGAGTTCGAGGCTATTCGGTCCAGTATAATCCATTAGGAGATGTTGACCATGGACGACATTCTGGGTGACTTGGTGCGAGAAGAAACAAGACTACGCACTCAAGCCCTGCTTGATCTCCGACCCGGCAATGGAGAGAACGCCATTGCGGCTGCTGCGAGTGCGGAGTCTGCTTATGCAGTGGGGAACCGCAGTTTCAGCGGCGTATTCCCACCTCGGAGCTCCATTGCCATCACTGTCGAGAGAAGGGCCACCTTCAGAAGTATTGTCGCCGCCGCAATTTTTGCGTCTATTGTAAGAAAGGACGTCATATCATATTGGATTGTCGTCTCTCTGTGAAACATCATGGTAAGCCACCTGAAGCTCCCGACAATGAACGTGCTGCTCTTGACCGTGCTGTATATGCCACACCTATTGTTGAAGGACGAGGCGCTGGGGTCTCCGCTGCGGAGATTGAGAGGCTTGTGAATGCTGCATTGCAAAAGTCTCTACCCACCGCCATTAGCTCTGCATTTGCTACTCTCCAGGTGACAGGTAAAAGTTTGCATCCCTGGCTTCTCGAATTCCGCGTGTTTCAATCATATGACTAATGATTCCGCTAGTATTGCAAATATTAAACATGTTCAACATATGGCGATGCGAGTGGCTAATGGTGATAGGCTCGAGGTTAAGGGTGTGGGTCATGTTCGACAATCTTGTTTAGACTTACCCGACACCTTACATGTTCCCCATCTTGTTTCTAACTTGGTTTCAGTTGGCCAACTCACTGATAATGGTTATTTAGTTACGTTTGCACCCTCTGGATGTGTTGTGCAGGATCTGAAGACGGGGAGGCAGATCGGAAGGGGGAGTAAGAAGGGACGGCCGTTTCATTTGGAGGAACTTGCCCGCACATCATCATCATCCCTACCCAATTCCGTAACTCGTAGCTCCGTCAGTAGTCCATCTGTTTTATCCTCTCTTCTGTGTCCTTCTTCTTCTAGTGAGTCGAACAGTGTATGGGATTCATGGCATTCGCGTCTTGGGAATCCTAATTCTGGTCGTCTTTTGAAAATGTTTCGTCAATCATTGTTGGGAAAACATAGTCTTGGAGATTTGTCAAAACATAATTGCACTAGTTGCATTGAAGCAAAAACCGTTAGTATTTCTCTCCCATCTAGTACGACGGTGATTACTGGTCCTTTTAATATTGTGCACACGGATCTTTGGGGTCCTTCTCCTGCTCTATCTCGCCATAGTTTTTGATACTTTGCTTTGTTCGTCGACCATGCCACCCGGTTCACATGGGTATATTTTTTGAGACTCAAATCCGACCTCCGTGCCATTGCTGAGGAATTTTTGAAATGGTGCATACCCAATTTAGTTGACCAGTTAAAATCATTAGGTCCGATTCGGGTGGGGAATTCAATTATGGTCCTTTGCTAGCCCTGTATCGGTCTCTAGGTACTCTCTGCCAAAAGTCGTGTCCCGGTATATCTCAACAGAATGGTTTAGTGGAACGAAAAAATCGACATGTCCTTGACATGACTCGTGCCCTTCTTTTGGAGTCACATGTTCCCTCTAGGTTTTGGCCCGAAGCCGTTTCCACTGCTGTCCGCATCATTAATTACCAACTCACTCATGTTCTTAATAAGGGATACATCTGCTATGATCCGACTCTTCGTCGGGTCCGGATAACTCCGACGGTGGTATTTTATGAGAACTTCAAGTTATATGCTTTAGATAGTTCTGATCCGCCATTCCTTCCCTTGTCACCCTTCTTGCCTTCTTTTGATGATGATGATGTTGATATTGGTGATTTAATGCTGCCCCCTGATGATCTGCCTTCTCCGCCTCCCCACATGCCCCCTACTCTTGATCCGTCTATAGCCAGCACCTCTTCGTCAGCTTCATCTTCGTCCTCCGTGCCTTCCACGACCAGCTCCTCTTCTTCATCACCAGGTGCGCATAGCTCCAGTCCGCCCGGATCTCTACATTCCTCGCCGCTCCCCGATGCTCTTGTGGCTCTTCGCCGTTCGCTCCGCACCACTAAAGGTCAGCCCCCGCCTCGGTTTGACGATTTTGTTTCTTTTGGGGTTGATGCTTTTGTGGTGCCGACCCGTTATAAGCAGGCTAAGGGCGACCCGCTATGGGATAACGCGATGCAGATCGAGATCGATGTGGTTCATGCCAACAACACATGGTCCGTTGTTGATCGTTCTCCACCTGACATCCCGGTGATTGGTTCTCGATGGTTAGTATTAAGGTGACTCCAGAGGGAGCTATTGAGCGTCACAAGGCACGGATTGTGGCGCAAGGATATACACAGGAGTGTTGATTTTGATGAGAAATTTGCCCCAGTTGCTAAGATGGCTATGGTTCGTACACTTCTGGCAGTAGCATCTCTGTGGGACTGGCGTTTATATCAGCTTGACCTGAAGAACGCGATTCTCCATGGAGTCTTGAAGGAGGTCATGTATCTGGAGAAGCCACCGGGATATGATGTGGGATCACCTGACCAAGTTTGCCTCCTTCATAAGTCGTTATATGGTCTCAAACAGGCTCCGAGAGCATGGTTTGAGAAGTTTAAGTCTACCATTCTTGAGCTTGGGATGCGTTAGAGCCTAAGTGATCCCTCCCTATTTGTTAAATCTTCTGAGGCTGGACTGGTGATTCTCTTGTTGTATGTTGATGATATGGTGGTCACGGGCGATGATGCTCACGGCATTGCCTAGCTGAAGCAGGGCCTTCATGATGCGTTCCATTTGAAGGACTTGGGGGAGCTCTCATACTTCCTGGGTCTCGAGATTAGCCGCGATCGTAAGGGCATTCTTATAAGTCAGCGGAAATATATAGGTGATCTATTAAGCGATCACAAATTTTAGGATTGTCAGCCAGTCAATACACCTATGGAGCTCAACTTGAAGTTGAGTCGCGAGTCTGGCGAGTTACTTTATGATGGGTTAGAATATCGGAGTCTTGTGGGTAGTCTTATCTACTTAGCTGCCACGCAACCAAACATCTCTTTTGCAGTTTAGTTGATTAGTCAGTTTGTGCCTTCTCCCCGCTGTTATCATCTCACGGGATTTTACGGTACCTTAAGGGTACTCATGATGTGGGTATGTTTTTTCCCTCTACTGGTTCACTTGGCCTATGTGTGTATTCAGATTATGACTTTGCAGGTTGCATTGACACTCGCCGATCGACTACGGGCTGGTGCGTTCAATTTGCTGGGTCGTTCATCTCTTGGCGTTGTAAGAAGCAAGACAAGGTCTCTAAGTCTTCTCCCGAGGCAAAGTATCGGGCGACGTCTGATGTCTATTCTGAGCTAGTGTGGCTTCGTCGACTGCTTGCGATCTGGGGGTTACCTGTTCCTTACCCCTCGAGCTATTTGTGGATAACACCAGTGCCTTCTAGATCGCGATTAATCCAGTTTTACATGAACGTACGAAGCACATTGAGCTTCATGTTCATTATGTTCATGACCTGGTCCGCGATGGGACTGTACGACTTCATTACATATGCACCGACGACCAGGTTGCCGACATCTTCACTAAGCCGTTTACTAGCCGCCGACATTGGTACCTCTCGAGCAAATTGATGCTTCGTTCCCGGCATCAATTTGGGGGAGGCTGTTAGCGGATTGGTTAGGAGTTTATTGGGCCAAAGTTTACTTAATGATGATTGGCCCAAATCCATGCACCCATGCACTAGTAGTCGTGTAGCTGCTAGGGTTTGCATTGGGGATATATATACGTCTTTTACTTCACTGTGAACGTTGAGCAACTTAGTATGATTTTCAGCTTAGAGAGCTTGCCTCTCCCGTGGATTAATCCTAGCATTCCGAGGATACCACGTTAAATCTGTGTGTCGTTTTCTGCTTCCATCAAGAACGAATTCCTCTTCCAGTACTTCCTCATACCATCCTTTACTCTTCTCTTCCAGTGGCTTAATCAAATCTGGGAAACGATCCGATGCTTGGTTCCCTTCATCGCAACCTCTCCTGCGGCCACAACACCCACCAAACCTCTCTCCCCAGTTCATACGCCAAGCCCCAAATCCTCGTTAGATCCCTTTGAATCTCGCCCCTGCATTTTCGGCGACGAGGACAACGAGATCGGGGATTCGTCAAGGATGAGCGGCGAGAAGAAGGTCGGAATCACAGTCGGGTTGGTGGAGGCACTGTGCGTCGTCGGATTTGGCGGGATGGTGTCCAACCAGTCAACTTTGCCGAATCGATCTTCCCTCGTGGCGTTGCTCGCCATCGTCTCCCACTGCCGGCCACCATCGATCCACCCCTCTGCGTCGCACCAGTCCCACCAGCTAGCAGATGAGGCGAATGATGATGACGTTGAGGACATCGATGAACAAAAGTTTCGCGACCCCGCGGATGAGGCTCAGCCCGTCGAGGCGGAGCTAGGATCTGGCAATTGTGCATCAGATCTGAAAAATAGGAAATATTTAAAAAAAGTAAAACAATACTGTATTTCTAGTAAAATTAGTTTTTGGAGTTTATTTTTATTTTTTAAAATACGACGTGGCATCCACGTGGCGGCATTACGAGTCCAGTTGGAGATGATGTGTCTTCTAGGTAGCATCCACATCAGTTTAACATCCACTTAACTGACAGAGTTGCTGACAATTTAAACTTTGTAACGGAAATGGCAAAATTTGTCAAGCAAGTTTCACAAAGTGACTATATTTGTGTATATTTCAAAATTTGACTATTATTGTCACAAGGTGTAAAGTTATGGTTATGAAAGTGTATTTTGCCGATTAGTTTAGAAAAGTCGACGTGAGTGATCCATTACCATTAGGTTGCTCCCTTACAGTAAGATACATGTTGATAGTCGGTCTTATCCAGGGAAAGAAAATATTATCTTCTTCATTTTATACCACCTCTAATTATTTGCACAGGCAAATAGCAAAGCATGGAAACGAAAATCCATTCTGAAAGTGGTAACTGTCCTAATTTGTACGCCATCGGAAAAGGAAAATCCATACTGCTAGGCCCACTACGCTAGCCGCCAGCCAGGCCAACTACTCAATGAACCTGGACGCAGAAATGGACAATATATATTTTGAAGATGCGGATCCGAGTCGGACCATGATCCCGACTTTCTTCCGCATAATAAAA
Source organism: Linum tenue (assembly GCA_946122785.1). Classification (NCBI taxonomy): domain Eukaryota; kingdom Viridiplantae; phylum Streptophyta; class Magnoliopsida; order Malpighiales; family Linaceae; genus Linum; species Linum tenue. The sequence goes on along the minus strand of CAMGYJ010000009.1, from coordinate 35,614,296 downwards.
AGCAAAAACCGTCTTGGTTTCGGCAACTCCAAAAAAAACCAGATCGTCCTCCTTTTCCCTCTCTGTCCCACTACCACTACGCTTTACTTTGCAACCATGGGAGAGGCTGGTCATGATTACGAAGTTGCCGGCGGCGGGGAGGCGGGGAAGACGGTCAGGTACGGCGTCGTAGGAGTCGGGATGATGGGGAGAGAGCATTTGATCAACCTCCACCACCTGATCAGCGACGGGAAGCAAAACGTCGCCGTTGCTTGCATCGCCGACCCTCACGTGCCTTCCCAGCAGCAGGCCGTGGAGTTGGCCCGATCCTTCGGCTGGACCGGCCTCCAGGTTTGGTTATTTATTTTTATTATTTATTTTCCGTCGTCTTATGGATTCATATATGATGGATGTGTTTGTCTGACTGTTGCCGTTGCCGGCGCCGGCGGCAGGTGTTCGCGGGCCACAAGGAGTTGCTGGACAGCGGGTTATGCGACGTGGTGGTTGTTTCAAGCCCAAACATGACCCACTTCCAGATTCTGATGGATATTATCCATCACCCCAAGGCCCACCACGTACTTGTCGAAAAGCCCCTATGCACCACCGTTGACCAGTGCAAAAAGGTGAAGCATATATGTGATTGTGGATCCTTCCTCTCAGTGTCCTAAGATTTGGTTTGTGAGTTTCATGTCCGAATCAGTTCACAAAAGAGAACTATCAAAATGAAAAGAAGATATGAAGTTAAAAAGAATCATAAAGGAGGGGGGAAATTATAGACATAGCCTAACATTTTATGATACAGAATGTATGTGAATTCCTTTGGTACTTTATATTTGGAATGATAGAATTTTGAGAAAATCTATGTATTTTCGATAATTAACATGTACTTGTTCTAATGCGATTTTACATTTTATCATGAGTTTCGTAGGAAGAATGTGTGAATTTAATAAAATAGAATATTGATAAGTATGATTGTGAGTGGCTAAACGAACAATTTCAAATACATCATCCTATTTGGCGTGGATTTGTTTAGTCATAATATTGTAGAATATTGTCCAGTTCAAAAGTGAATTGGATGATATTCTTTTTCTCAATGTGGCAAAATCAACTATTTACTAATTCAAGGTATGGATCCAATAAATTTATGTCAACCGGTTGACAAATTAGCTATCAGAATCTAGACAAGTTGACCATTAAATTCTCTGCTAAAAATGGCAGAACTGCTGGGTATCTATATAATTGCAACGCCAAATGCAGGCAGCATTTATATGACGGTGATGAAGCTGCCACATAAAACAAATGCAAGTACCTTTTTATTGACTAACTTATTCAACCTGCTTAGGTTGTAGATGCAGCAAAGAAGAGGCCAGACATGCTAGTCCAGGTCGGACTGGAGTACCGGTACATGCCTCCAGTTGCGAAGCTGATCGAGATCGTCAAAGGTGGATCTCTAGGGCATGTGAAAATGGTGGCAATCAGGGAGCACCGGTTCCCATTTCTTGTCAAGGTGAAAGATGATGAAAGCTGAAGGCTCTACTTAATAGTCAATTTCCTTTTTCCATGTCTAGCCTCGTTGTGCTGAAGTTGATGAGTTCTTCTTCCTCTGGATGCTTGCTACTGCCTACTAGGTTCATAACTGGAACAGGTTCAATGCCAACACAGGGGGAACTCTGGTGGAGAAGTGCTGCCACTTCTTTGATCTCATGAGGCTGTTTGCTGGAGCAAATCCTGTTCGGGTGATGGCTTCTGGAGGTATAGATGTTAACCACAAGGATGAAATCTATGATGGGAAGGTAAGTTACTACCAGCCGAAATGACTGGCCAAACCTGTGTTCAAAGTAAATGAGGGGATTAGAGCAGAGTAACTTAGGTTTGATGTTAGAGCTCTGCATTTCTTGCATCTGAAGTAATTGTATATTTACAAGTTCCTTGTGTTGGTGCAGGTACCTGATATTATCGACAATGCCTTCGTGATTGTCGAGTTTGATAACGGGTCCAGAGGGATGCTTGACCTTTGCATGTTTGCTGAAGGGAGCAAGAATGAGCAAGAAATATCTGTTGTTGGAGACATTGGAAAGGTACACCTTTACTTGGCTGCCAAGTTATAGTACACATGCAACTTTCTGGCGTCTCTTTCTTCACTTGGGTTCTGTTCTGATCATGAAATTGCAACAGGGAGAGGCTTTCGTACCTGAGAGCATAGTGCGGTTGGGTGCAAGATTTGCTGGTAGAGCTGGCGTAAAGACCCTGAGAGCTGAGGATGAGAGAATAAAGTGAGCCATGCGGACATGATATTTTAGAGCAATGAAACTCTACCTGGAGAATTCTTGACTCCAATAATTTATCTGATTCATGATTGACTTGTTTTTGCAGATACGATGGCTTGCATCATGGATCAAGCTACTTGGAACACCTCAACTTTTTGGCTGCAATAAGAGCTGAAGGTGACAAAGTTCCAGCTGTGGATTTGAAAGATGGTTTGATATCAGTAGCTATTGGAGTTGCAGCACAGCTTTCCATTGAGGAGGGCCGATTTGTTAGAATAGATGAAGTCACGGATGGAACTTTCTGCAGAACATATACATGAGCTTCCCCTCTCCTCGTCAAATATTTGACTATAGGAATGCTGTAATTGCCATATAAAAGACTGGTGAAGTTTCAAACAACTAGTTCTGCCTTCTTCATGCGTCAATCTTCACTTCTCTGCTGCTGTGGTCCTGCACTGATTCATTCAGCTTCGATGCACCCAGGGGCGGAGCTACATTGTAGCTAGGGTGGGCCCCGGCCCCCCCGGGATTGATCCCGGCCCCTAGGTTCTTAAGGATATTTCGTACAAATTTTAGAAGTAGAACATGTTCTGTAAATTATGTCATCAAGTAGTTATGTGGCCTAATGGTAGTGAAGCTTAACTTGTGTATTATAGCACACGGGTTCGATTCACATTGGTTACATAAATTTTTTTAATTATTTTTGGCCCCCCCGGTTTCAAAATCCTGGCTCCGCCCCTGGATGCACCTGTCGAATCTTGGTAGGAAGCATGAATTTCTAATACTGCTGAATAAATGGCCAATTGTGGACCTTCAGACTCAGTGCCAAGGTCATACGTCAGAAAATGAATGCATCGCCATTTGTCTAAGGATCACTGCCAGTTAATGAGCGACAATATAGCGCTACATAGCTAGCAGTGTTTATGAAAAAATTATTGGAACGACATTTCCCATCGAAGGAAGCTGTTATTGTCTTCGAGAGAATCAATATACTACCAATGGTCTTCAATGGTGAGAATGTAGCAAATATCCCGGGAACACTACCAATAGTCTCCACAACTACACGACCCATCTCGGAACAAATGAAATCGATTAGCATCTCTAACTAATATTTCTCTCTTCATAAGCTTCGACGTGAACTTGGTCCAAGTGTGACAATCCCTACAAACACGAAGGTTCTTCATTACTTGTAAGGGGGTCCCTGGATCTGTCTTCAACAATCCAAAAGCTATAGCAAGCCTCTCACTGTGCCCACAAAGCCAGTCTCTCTTTTCATCCTCCTCAATGTCATGCAAAGCATATTGTACATTAGCAGCATAACCTTCCTTCGACATCAAAGCAGCAAGCTCGTCTAAAAAGTTCCTAATCTCTTGGTAATGTTCAGAGAACTTCTCCGCAGACCCAAATGCAAAAACTTTGTTTCCCATCTCAATCCAACTCCGCCCGGGTTCTTTCTTCAGTCCTCGAGCTACTATGGATTTTCGGATGCTTTTTACCTGATCCCACTTACCTAAAGCAGCAAAAACATTGGATGCTAGAACATAATAACCAGGGTCATCCAATTCTAGTTCCATAATATGCTGAGATACACGTTCAGCAATCTTTGTTTCTCCACATGCTCGGCAGGCGCTAAGTAAAGCTCCCCATATGCTTGCATCTGGCTTCAAAGGCATAGAACCGATGAATTTTTCAGCTTTAGATAACTGCCCAGATCGAGAGAGAAGATCAACTACACAAGCATAATGTTCAATTCTCGGCTCAATCCCATAATCCCTTTTCATTTGGTAAAAACAATCGAGACCCTCATCCACCAAACCTGAATGGCTGCATGCATAGAGGATGGCCACAAAGGCAATTCGATCAGGAGCCACTCTAGCTGCTTTCATTTCATCAAAAGCTCTCAATGCTTTCATCCCTTCACCATGCATTCCATAAGCTGAGATCAATGACGTCCAGGTCACAACATCTTTTGCTTTCATATGCTGAAAAACTTTAATTGCGTACTTTAGATTACCACACTTGGAGTACATTTCAATCAGTGCGTTCCCAATTGGAACGTTTGATTCAAATCCTAACTTCAAAGTGGAGGCGTGAATTTCTTTGCCTTGCCGTTTGGCAGCTAGCAAGGAACATATTGGCAACACACCTAACATTGTCGTTGGATCTGGCATTATATTGTCACTCACCATCTGGTTTATCATCCTGAATCCTAAGCTAGAGTCTTCTCCTTGCCCACATGCTACAATGATGGTGTTCCAGGATACCACATTCCGATCTCTGATGCTCCTGAAAAGCTCGAGTGAATCATTCATTCTCCAACATTTGGCATAGAAATCAAGTAATGCATTCTGAACAACCAGATCCAAGTCAAATCCTAATTTAGCCACAGCACAGTGGACTTGCTTCCCGAGGTCCAATTCTGCTGCTTTAGCAGATATTGACAAGATCAGTATACAAGTAACAGAATCAGGCTTCAGTTCCTTCACCATCGCCTTGAAGACTTCCATCCCTTCGCCATAACTGCTATTCTGAATGTAAGCACTGATCATAGAGTTCCATGAAACAGAATCTTTACATCCCATTGCATCAAACACTCCCCTTGATGCTGAAATATCACCACATTTTGCATAGGTATCAATAAGTATGTTATTAGCAGTGACATCACGTTCGATACCATTGTCCATCATATAATTATGGACGAATTTTGCAAATTCCAAGTCCTTTAATTGACCACATGCACGGAGAACGCTAGTGATTGTCAATAAATCTGGTCTGAACATACGAACCATCTCCACGAAGAACTTGACCGACTCTTCAAACAACTGCATTTCAGAATAACCACAAATCAAGATGTTCCAACTAACAGTATCCCTTGTGACCATTTCATCAAAGATCCTTTGCGCAACCACCAATTGATCGAACTTAAAATACATAGAAAGAAGCCCATTGTTCACTATAACGTCAGCATTCATACCCATCTTCTCAACGAACCCATGGATCACCTCGCCCTCAACGTCAAGCAAGCATCCACAGGCAGGCAGAACACTTGATACAGTAAAAGAATCTGATTTCAAACCCACCATTTTAAAATCACGATAAATCTCCAAAGCCTCCTCCCAGTGCCCATTTGCACTATACCCAGAAATCAAGCTGTTCCACGACACAAGATCTCTGCGAGGCATTTCCTCAAACACATTCCGGGCCTTTGCCAGATCGCCAAACCTGGCATACATATCCACCAAAGCGTTTCCAATATATAAATCAGACCCGAAACCCATCTCCACTGCCCGATCATGGACAACCCTACCCGTTTCAGAATCCAACAACGCCGCACAAGCATTGATAACAGACGGGAAAGTATAAGAATCAGGCCTGACCTCAAGCTCTTGCATGCGGGAGTAAAGCTCGAGAGCTTCAGTGGGCAACCCATTCTGGGTGAGCGCTCTGATAACTGAATTCCATTGATAGGCACTGGTCGCCGGCGTGGCTACTCGGAATACATGAAAGGAAGAAACCGGGTCCTTCAGCTGCCCATATTTGCTCGTCAGCTTCCCGGAAAAGAAGACGGACTTCTCAAGGCCTAATGTAATCAGACGCGAATGGATTTTCCGTAGCTGCTTCTGGCTCGCTGCCGTTGACAGCGCTCTAGCGATTGCCAGATATACAAATTCTCCAGAGCGCTCTCGCAGCTTGCTCATTCTTTTTTCAAGCGGACTTTTTTATTTTTCCCTCGTGACCCCGCTAAATTTTGAAAATGTGAGCGCAGCTTAGCAGCAATATGCATCCGGCGTAAAATAGTGTAGGTGATTCCGTGCTATAAAAAGGAAGCGAGTTGGCGAGGCCGAAAATCGGAGTGTCGCAGTTTCTCTTCTCCATGGTGAATTGTTTCTCTTTCGTAAGCGTTGGAGAGAAATCAAGGTTGTCAAACCGGTTTATGCTTTCATTCCATATTATTTTAAATCCATGTACGAAGAAATGACTCGTGATAGAGTCACTTTAACCTTACTAGAAAAAGAATTCATAGAACAACCTGGCTACCTTACGGAGCAAACAAATGATCCTCAAATCACACTGCCTGTATGAACAAACAAACTTTGCACAATCAGCTTACGTAGAAAAGATTCTTCTCTTTATATATTTGGTCTGCTCAGTTCCCATGGATTTGGTTGGTTGCTACACGAACGGGGCAATTTGAAGCGTTTGGTCCAGAGCACGAATACATAAGTCCTTTGGTCTTTTTATCAGAACAGGCTCTGTTTTTTCTGGATCACAGTTTGATCCTCAAGCTATTTATTTCTCTGTCTATAATATGGAATGGTTCAACCGGTGACACATACCGGTTTGTGTCGGTTCATGCCGGTCAATATTACAAATAAAATTATAAATACTCATATTTAAACATGACATTTTACGTCAATACCTAAACATTTATACTTGAATCCAACAAATAACATCAATATTTAACTTTTATACTCATAAAATAAATAATAAAATAATTTTTATCAATTAAATTCTCTAAAATAATGTCATTTTACTTAGAGATTCGTATATCGATCATGACGGTCATACCGGTGGTGTCACGCCGGTTTTATGACCGGTACCGGTTGAACCCGGTACAACCGGTGGCACGCCGGCCGGCGTGACAACCATGAGAGAAATGGAAGACGACTGAGAGGGATCCAGCAATCGTGATCGGCCTCGTCGAGAACATCTCAACATAGCCGAAGAGGTAGGGTACATTACTAAAAATCTCCACGTTTAATCATTAAAATTTTTTAATTTCATTTGTGGTCACTTAAATTAATTTAATATGTTAAATTTAGTCACTATTCGTTCAATTTCGTTAACTTTTCCTTACGTGACAGTAAACTCTAAGAGTTTATTGTTAAATGTATGACATGACAATTAAAAAATAATAAAATAAATTTATTTTTATCAAAACCGCACAGCTCAATTAGTACGATATTGTCCGCTTTGGGCCAAATCCGCACGGTTTTACTCTTGGGTATCCTCCCCAAAAGGCCTCGTACTAATTGGGCTAGGTGGACACTAATATACAAGGGTTTCTTCCCTTGTAGTTCCGATGTGGTACTTGGATTGTCCCATAACAATCCTCCCCTCAAGCCAAGGACCACGAACTTTGTGTCCTCACCTCAGCGATTATCTTGATCTGCCAGACACCTTGTATCGATGTGCTTCTCGTTAAAAGGATTTTCCCAGACGTGGAACTTTCTTTGATCCGCCAAACAGACATAGATCTCTCATGGATCCACCAAACAGCCTAGACGCAGAACTCTCTTTGATCTGCCAAACAGACGCGGATCGTAAATCTCGAGGCCACCAAACGAGGGTCCAATTAACTAACGTCCACCGCCCCGCACCGAACCAGACTCTAATACCACTTATCAAAACTGGACAGCTCAATTAGTACGATATTGTCTGCTTTGGGCCAAGCCCGCACGGTTTTACACTTGGGTATCCTCCCCAAAAGGCCTCGTACTGATTGGGCTAGGTGGACACTAATATACAAGGGTTCCTTCCCTTGTAGTTCGGATGTGGTACTTGGATTGTCCCATAACAATTTTATTTTTAAAAAAATTCACCTCATTTCTTAACTAACCGAGAAGAGTCCAAATCCACCGCAACTTGGCGACGGTGGCTTCTTCCACGGTTGTGATCGTCGTCGGGTCAGCCGTACTCTACTTCATACTCATCTACGGCGTCGCCCACCTCTCTTTCAAACTCTCTCCCATCTTCGCTGATCCCTTTGCACGGTACTCGGACCAAATCGCCTTGTCGAGCCCCATTTTCCCGGAATGGGTCTCTCCGACGAGCTCCCTCTCGGACGTGGCAACCTCACCAACGTTCATACAAATGCAACTCATGGTCACTCTCATGGCTATGCTTTTTGCTGCTTCCCAGGATTCCCCTGCCTCCTCTAATCTTCTCAGGCATAGAGTTGTTTCCCAGGTACTATACTTCTACTTACAAGTACAACCCATTTAAAAAAGAAATCAAATTTCGCTTCCTTTTTTCTTCTAGTGATATAATAGCAATTAATTGAACGAGTTACCCTAACGACCAAAACTGAAATAATTAATGCTCGTCAGAAGTTGCTTCTTTCGTCTCGCGTAATTTTAGAGCAGAGACTCTGTTTCAGGCCTTTCTGTTTTTTCTCCTGCAAATTTCATATGCCACTACCTAGGGGTGGCAGTCGGTCGGTTTCGGTTTAACCAAAAACCAAAAACCCAGTTATTGGTTAAACCGAGCCATCCCCTCTAGCTACCGACCATCGACCGTGAGATTGGTCACGGTTAGCCGGCCAACCGACCGGTCGGTTTCGGTTTTAGGGTCGGTTAGCCGACCAACCGGAAAACAACCTTTTCTAAAAAAAAAAATTTAAAAAAAAAATTTATGCACCACTCACTCCTAACCCCATCTCACTTCTCGATTCTTCTTTCCTTTCCACTTTCTAGAGAAATCCGCCTCTCTCCCTACTCTCTCTCTCTTCTTCTTCCTTTCCAGAGAAACCCGCATCCTCCCTACTCTCTCTCTCTTCTTCTTCTTCCTTTCCAGAGGAACTCGGCCTCTCTCTCTCTCTCTCCCTCTCTCTGCTCTTTCTCGCTCTCCCTCGTCTTACCCAGAAGCGGCGGCGATGGATGAGGCGGCGGCGGCGATGGATGAAGCTGCGGCGGCGGCGACGGATGAAACTGGCGGTGATTACGATGACGAATGGTAGGCGACGGTAGAAGAAGGTGAGATCAAGTTCTCTCACTTGCATGTCGAATTTTGAGGGTTTGATTTTGGTTTTTGTTTTTGATCTGTGTTATTTCTTTTGGGTTTTGTTCGCGGGTGAGAGGAGAAGAAGAGGTCACCGCCGGCGAAGCTGCTGCTGCCTGCTGGTGGGTGGAGGCTGCGCGAGAAGGAAGAGGCTGCAAGGAGTGGTGGATTCCGCTGGGGAGTCGTAGGTTGTGGAGAAGAGGATGGCGGCGTCTTCGGTGGCGGCGGCGGAAACAAGAATCGGCTGCGAGTGTAGATCTGCTGCTTCTTCTTTTTTTTTGGTCGAGATCTGCTGCTTCTTCTTCTACTTCTTCCTGTATTTGGGATTTTTTTTTTATTTAAGATTTGGGAATGGGATGAATCTGGACATATTTTAGGGAAGGTGAAGTGGGTCTCGGTTGGCCCGGTTAGTCGGATAACCGCGGTTAATCACCGTCGGTTACTCGGTCAACCGACCCCTTCCTTTTCCCATCCGACCACCGACCGTCAAGGAAACCGGTCGGTTTTCGGTTAAAACCGGCGGTTACCCGCTAACCGCAAACCAAAATGCCAGCCCTACCACTACCCGACCAATGTTTTTAGTGTTTCTCAAGGTTCGGATTTTCTGAATATTGTTCTTTTTTTGGATTTGTGCTGAACTAGGTTCTGGAACTGGGGATTGTGGTTCACTCCATGATAATTGGGATATCGGTGGGTGCTTCGGGGAGCACGAAAACAATCAAGCCGCTGGTGGCGGCGCTGACATTCCCCCAGTTCTTTGGAGGGCTCGACCTCGCGGTGTGCCTGTCGTAGACGAGCTTCAAACTGCGAGTGGTGCAGACGATGGTGGCAATCTTCTCCTTCACGATGTCGATCGTGATCGCGACGGGGATATGCATCACGTATTTACAGCGAGAACAACCAGACGACCCTTGCGGAGTGTGGTGGGCGGGCTGATGAACTCTGTCTGAGCTGGGATTTTGATATACATGGTCCTAGTACGATTTCGGCAGCCCCAGATTGCTGGGCAACATGCGGCTGCAGCTCTGAGGGTTCGTCTCGCATCTTCTAGGTATGGGTCTCGCCGACGAGCTCTCTCTCGAACTTGGCAACCTAACCCAGCTCACGTCCACGTTCATATAGACCGAGGTGGAAAATTTTCAAAATTAAATTTTATTTATTTTTATTATTTTTAATTACCATGTCAAATATTTAACGGTCAATTTTTAGGGAATTCCTACAATACCTTGAAGTAAGGTAACTTGATTTTTTTTACCTGCTATAACAGGTTTCACAGGTTGCATTACGTAAAACACAATAGACATTACGTAATGCTTATGTAACGTATGTGTATCTTACGTAACAGTTGTAAAATTTCATTACGGAAGCCTTCCGTAATGGAAGGTTCTTTTAGGTAATGAGTATTTACCTCGCGTTACGTAAAGTGATAAGTCATTACGAAAGTCTTACGTAATGCTTCTAATTTAACTGTTACGTAAGAAATAACTATCATTACGGAAACCTTAAATAATGAAAGGTCCTTTTACGTAATGAAATTAACTGTATGTTACGTAAAGTGTTAAGGCATTACAAAAGTCTTATGTAACGCTTATGATTTAACTGTTATGTAAGAAACAACTATCATTACGGAAGCCTTACGTAATGGATGTGTATTTTACGTAACAGTTCTAAAATGTCATTACGAAAGCCTTACGTAATTGAGACTTCTTTTACGTAATGAATATTAATCTTACGTTACGTAAAGTGTGAAGTCATTATGGAAGTCTTACGTAACGCTTCGGATTTAACTGTTACGTAAGAAACAACTTCATTACGGAAGCCTTACGTAAATTTTTTTTTTTTTGAAAGAAAGCCTTACGTAATTGATGTGCAGTTTACATAACAGTTGTAAAATTTCATTACGGAAGCCTTACGTAACAGATGCTTCTTTTACGTAATGAATATTAACATTGTGTTATGTAAACTGTAAAGTCATTACGGAAGCCTTACGTAACACTTCTTATGTAACTTTTACGTAAGAAACAATTGTCATTACGGAAGCCTTAAGTAATGAATGATTATTTTACGTAATGAAATAAATGAATATTAACGCCACATTATATAAATTGTTAAATCGTTAAGAAAGCCTTACGACGTAACACTTGCGATATTATTACTTAAGAAATAATTTTTTTCTGTTACTTTTATGTGATGGGTATGTATTTTACATAATCGTTGTAATATTTCAAAAAATATTTTAAATGAAAAATATTAGTCATGATGTTTGTTTATTTTTAGTAAATAATTGGTAGCACATGAAATGGCACCAAACGTTCAAACCTTTCACTAATTTATAATTTAAAATAGGGTTAATATTTTCGTATGGCATGAACTTTGACAAAAAAAAAATATCCTGGCCAATCTTTTCGATCTATAACATCCTGGCCCGAATAATACACCAAAATAAACAATTTGGCCAAACCCGATGTTTGACCGTTAACTTGGACGGTCAAACGCGTTGACTAACGATCAACTCGCCACGTCACTGCCAAGTCAGAAGATCTGATAAATATTTAATTTTTTTCGTTTTTTATTTTTGGTTTAACTAAGGTATTAGGTGATTTTTTTAATTTATAATAATTTAAAATTAGGGAATGTGTGAAAATTGTGAATTATTTTAAATATTTTATGTTGACTTGGCAGTGACATGGCGCGTTGACTAACAGTCAACGCGTTTGACCGTCCAAGTTAACGGTCAAAAGTCGGATCTGGCCAAATTGTTTATTTTGGTGTATAGTTCGGGCCAGGATGTTATAGATCAAAAAGATTGGTCATGATGTTTATTTTGGTCAAAGTTCGGGCCATACGAAAATATTAACCCTTTAAAATATTATACAATTTTGTTGGTAAAATTATTTAAAAATATTCAAATTAAATGGCAAAGAATGTTGTTTCAGCATTTAGAAAAAAAACTTCAAAATTCTCACAGAAAAAAACTACAAAAAGAAAAGTAAAAGCCTTCCATTGACAGCTATGGTAATAACTTTAATGCTAGTAATGAGTATTCCTTACCAATCCGGTAAATGTTCAAAACTAAAAACAACTTTCCACAAAAGAAATACATTCCATAAAATAAACTGGATGGGCAGCTAGCGCCGGTTGTCAGTATTTTTTGGACGTTTTTTATTTTTTAATCAATGGTCCAAAATGTATTTAATTATTTTTAATGGTTTAGATCTATACAAGTTACCTAACTTGAAATTATACTCAAGTTACTGTAGGAGGTCCCCAATTTTAATAGTTGATTGTCACTTAAGCAAAAGTTAACGGAGTTGGACGGAGAGTGACGAAACTTGAAGTATTTAATTTATTTAAGTGACCACGAATCAAATTAAATATATATAGTGAGCAAATATAAACGTTTTTAGTAATATATGTAACCAACCTTATAATTTACTCCGAAGAGGTACTTAACTTCCTGTTTGTTTGCTGCGAAAATCTCTGGAGGGAAATGAAAAGAAAACTGCCCACTAGTTCATTTTCAATCCTTCTCTTTTTCAACGATGGAAATGGCTTACTTAGTTTGAGAAATTATCTTAGGTGTCTTATGGTTTTGGTATTTTTTTAGGTTTAATACACTTGTATATCCAAAACTTTCACGGTTGTGCCAATAATATCCAAATTTCTCGGAATACCACTCATATCCATGTTTTAAAGTTGTTCTTTGCCAAATCTATCCATTTTCCAATATATCTAGATCTACACAATAAATAAAAGCCAAATGAGAAAATTTGAAGCCTCATTTCAAATTTCCTCCATCGAGAGTGAAAGTAGGAAGGACATTTTGGTCTTCACAATTACTTTTTTTTATTCATTAAAAAGACACTTACTAGGATTCGAACCATGACCACTTTAAAGAAAAGCAAAGATCATAACCAATCACACTAAGTATATTTGTTGTATCTTTTTAAATTAAAAACATATAATCGCAGAGGAAAAAACTCTTCCCCCATTTCAAATTCCCTGCTCCATGAGCGTTTGTAGGAAGGGTAGAATATGGAGTGTCAATTTTTTTCTTTTTCCTCTGTGGAACGGGCCAACTTACCGTACACATGCGGATTTAAGCGGGTCCAGGAGTGTCAATTTTTTTTAAGTCATTTTATTTCTCCGTGGTGGTAAAATATATATGAAAAGGAAAAAACAATACTCATTTTTATTGCTAAAAAGAAAAAAATTAACAATAAACTAATGCATAGATTCTAATGGGCTAACCGCTAATCATAAAATAAAAGAGTTGAATGGGTCTGACCTACACGGGAGTTTCCCATCAAGTAAAACAAATGAACATCATGGGTTTGTCATTCTAAAACAAGCTATTTTCTCTAGCATAATATATATTATGCTATTATTTTATATCTTAGTGGCTAAAATATAATGTATTTTAAAGTTATTCAATGGTTCAACCTCGACCAATCCAATTAGTCCAATTTTTATCATTTCAAATATATATTATGTAATTATTTGATATCATAATGATTAAATTATAGTGTATATTATAGGGAATCGTTTGGTATTTGTTAGTAAAAAACTAAACAGAAAGATCTATTTGGTTATTTTTAACATTAAAACGATCTTAAACATTTTCAGTTTCCTTTCGAAATTCTTTAGTTTTATTCCCGAATCAGTGATGTGCAAATGGCGAATTGCAGTCATCTCTTTTCTTTCATTATTTTTTATTTTCAAATAAAAGTTTAAAAGTAAAGAATAATTAGAGTTTGGCATGGGTCGGTCAAACATGCTGAATTTCAAGTTTTGGCCCGTTTTGATCAAGTCTAATTTATAATCACATGGTTTCCTGATACCCGATAAAAATCTCAATCCAAACCAGTTTGGCAGGTGAGTCCGTGTTTACCACCATTTTCTAGGGATACACGAACGGTGGTTCATATCCCAAATCGTGCTGTTCATTCTTGATTTCTTTAGATTTTATCATTGCTTGGCAAAAAACCAGAAAACACAATGATGACAAGATGAAAGTTTTATAAAGCAAATTAATCGCCCAACGGGTCAAGTAAAAGCTAGCAACGATTGTGAGATGCTCATTTCCCGAAAACCGTCGGGATAGGCGATTTTTTATTCGATTTTCTGGAATTCGGTTTCTATAAAACTTACTCCACCTCATCATATTACCAGAAACAATATTGTTTCACAAGGTAATAGGTACTTGATTTTGGTCTATAAGACTGATTTTTGATTCGTTGCATCATTCATGTCTCTTTCCTACTAAAATTCACTATTTTTATCACGTGTTTCCAAAAAAAAAAATACATCAATAAGTTATACACCCCATTACATTATCAAATTTCATACCTCATCTTTCTCCGGCCAAATGGCCGGGGCCCACGCTAGTAATAAATAAAAGCCGAATGATGAAAACTGTTGCTCCATTTCAAATTTCCTGCAACGAGAGTGATTATAGGAAGGACATTTTGGTCTTCACAATTGCTTATTTTCTTATTTATTTATTCATAAAAAAGGCATGCACTGGGATTTGAACCTTGGTCTCTTTAAAGGCAAACAAGAATCATAACCAATCACACTAAGTATATTTATTGTATATATTTAAATTCAAACATACACGAACCTAAATTATGAAAATCATATGACTTTTTTAACGATTAGTTGGCCACTGAATCTCCCGTAAGTACTTATTTGGTGTTTTAATACTTTGATTATTTTAGTTGTACTTTAATACTTAATTTAATTTTCTATCTATTTTATAAATATACAATAACCCTAAAATTGCAGCCCAAATATCACTGGTTCGAATATTGCATATCGAATTGCAATATTAAACATGTAGAAGCAATATCGACTTCTTAAATTAATATTATTTTCAGAATTACTATGGAGAAATTATATCTTTGTGCAAACTATATGAGACTGGTTCTTTTAATGTTTTAGTCGGGATAACCGCTACATTTTAAACTTCTTCATAATCTGGCATGATTGGATCCAATGATCATTATACAAGATTGTGTTTAATAGGCTAGCTCATTTCACCACTTTTTGGCGTGTTAATGAATTTGTAGGACAATGACAGGTCTACATCTACACTCATCACAATCTACACATCATATAAATGTGAAATGTGAAATGAGAAAAGAGAAAAGAGGGATTCCATTTCAAATTTGATGCGTACAGAGCAATTTTTTAGGGGTAAATTTAGAAGATGCCAGTGCGGTCGGTCTGTTGAGCACGAAAGTAAAAATATGTTTTCATTTAAACGGGCCCAAACTGTTATTTGGCCCACTAATCGTGCACCCATCGCCAATGCAGTCAAATTCGGGATTTTGATCGTAAAATCGTAGGATTTTAGGATTTTACTTAGGGATTCCGATCTTGATTTTACTATAAAATCGGTGGACCTTAAAATCGTTTAAAATCGGGGCTAAAATCGTTAAAATCGTTAAAATCGTAAAATAGTACCGAAATCGGGATTTTGATCGTAAGAGAACAAAATAGGTGGTTTGAGCCAATTTAAAATAAGTATAACTGTTTCAGCGGAAAGGGCAATGGAATCTTCTCAGATATTTTTCTATTAGAAAAATATTCAAAAATAATAAAAATAACCAAATTAGGGTTCGGTTAATCTCTTTCCCTTCACCCCATTTAACTTATTGGTAAAACACCTGTCCTAATATTGGAAGTATGTAAGAACTAATATCATTATTAACTAATTAATTTATTAATGAATATATTTGTACCAAACCACTAACATTACTTATTTTATTGGAGTTCAATTATTTTTAGTTTTAAATCATACTTAGTAGACGATGTCGAAATATTACTTTGAGTTAAACAACCTAGACATAACATGAAAATAAGAGCCAAACCCATGAACTATATCCCTTCATCATGAATTATTTTGAGTTACACATTAAATAACAATTAAAATAGTGATTTTGGAACATTAATCTTGAGAATTATCTTATGGAAAAAAAATCTTCTGAATTATCATTTTAAATGCTATGTGTCTTTGTGATATTAATAATCCTACGATTTTACGATTCGATTATACGATTTTGATTTTACCCCAGTTTTCGATTTTAGGTAAAATCTCGATTTTAACTGCTTTGCCCATCGCAGCCTCTCCAAATCTTCCTATTCTACTCGCCGGGTCATCTCCTCCACTACAAAATATCTCCTCATGTACTCAAAGTTCTCACTGAAACCTAATATCTACAACTTAGGCGCAGAGGGAGCAACCGATGGATTGTAGCGACCCCCACTATTTTGATAGCTAATCAAGAAGAGAGCGTTTGTTTAGTTGTATGGTGATTCACTTAATTAACAATTTTTATTTCGTTGACAGCCTCCTCTCTGCAATTGTATTGTGTTCACGAAGATCTGAAGGCGCAAGTGCAACAGGTCCAGGGGTAAACAATATGTATAAAGCGTTGGCCAAATTGAATTGAGTCATTCTACTTGGAATATGAAGATTTTTGCTTAATTGCTTTGGTTCGTGATGCAACTATGTTATGTTTGAAGGTAGACCAACACAAACAACAGCACAGCTCCAGGGCTATTATGCACATTAGGTAGTTGGGGCATTAATTGATAATTATTTGGGATTATTCCTACAAGTACATAATTTGGAACGTGCCATTATATTGCATTGATTAATAGTTGTTTGAGATTTTTCAAATGAGTGATTTGACATGTTAAACTCTCTTATTTTTGAAAATGGAGTCTTCGAAGTGGAATATGAAGATTTTGGATTAAGCTTGGTTTCGTAACGCCCTTATGGGTGTTTATTCTCTAAAATGCAGCTGTCTTTCAAAGTGCCCGTTGCAAATGGCAAGTCAGGATACAACGATGGTACCGGTACACGTTTATACCATTAGTAGGTAGTAGATTGTGTCCATTCTACTATATCATTTAGCTAAATACTTAGTTGTTCTTTTCAACTAAAAATTATGCTTAAATGCTGTGATTGGCCTCAGAAATGTATGTCTTTGCATTAACTGTTAATGATTGTGAGTTTTGGTTTAATGGTGAAAAGTCCATTTATTTAGAAGTCTAAATTGGGCAAACCTATTGGACAATAGGAATGCCATACATTAGTGTCGTGGGAGGTTTGTTTGATGTCTCAGGGTGTTAGATTTTTAAGAAGGTTGTATGTTGTGGCAGAGAGTCCCTAAAGCTAGCGAGGTATTCCTATGTGGACTTTTTCTTTGTTTGACTTTTTCTCGCCTTTTTTCTTATCTCTTTTTCTATTTTTGGTTTTTGTGTGCTACCTTCAGTTGCTACGTCTTCATTTGTGAGCCATCTATACTTTTCTTATTCAGTGTCTAAAAATCATATATACTCGATTGCATAGTAGTTACTAATAGATACATTTATACCAATAGAGAGATTTTAAGTTTTATCAGTTGTTAGTTTTAATATTTACTTACATTGGTTGTTTATGTAGTTTTCTTTGTAATATTTCTCATTATACAACTAATTACTATGGCTACGTAGTTGTATAAGTGGGGGTTGGACATGATAGTTCTTAGAAGCATCAATACTTGAAGGTTATTATAATGACCAAATTCTAAAGTTATGGTTTGCCTTCAACTTGCTTGGAGCATTTCAATTATGCATCAATTGTTCTCTCCGTGTAGTTAACTCTCAGACAAATCGAAAATCTTGCTGATATGTGCTTGATTGTAGTTAAATTTAGGGTTCTACTGCATTGTTGCTTTACTCTTTTTTCGTGGTTGATTCTGCTTCAAAAAATTTAGTTTGATTTTAGAAAATTTTGCTTCTGCAGTCCTGTCTCGCCACCAACGCGTTCAATAGATGGAGACGGGAGAGGCGAATGCTATTTTTGTGTTGTTGTTGGTGGTTTAGGGATCGGTTTGTGAAGAAGAGGGAGAAGAGAGGGGGAAAGGGAAATGCAGGAGAGGGGGATAACTCTTTTCTCCGACAAAAACGGAGTGAAGAAAGGAATTATGATCAGTAAGAATATGGTTATCTTACATAACGGTCTCTATTCTGTTTGAATTGAGCTTGAGAGGCAGTGATAAGGACGAGCTGCAACCAATTCATAGTGAGAAGAGAGCTATGAACTGTGATCATGTCTTATTTCAAGTTAGAAGGTAGTTTCAGTATAAGGATTATTTAATTTGACAAGTTGTTTCGTCCATGATTCTTGGTAGTTTCAGTGCCATTCTAGCCAATGTTTAGTCTGTAATTTTTGAGAATTGATGTGCGAGTAATGACTTTCACTTAGCTTCAACTATTATGTGTGTATTTATTGGCATGTGATAGAATTTTCTTTTCCTTTTCATTGAATTCATTTTCATACTCTAATTGTATTATTTGTACATAGGCAAATCATGCTCGAGATGGCAACTCGCTGATATGGCTGTTGCAAGGAATGAAGCCATCATTAGAATTCAGACCGACAACGGGGAGGGATGCCCAGGACTAATTCAATGATGATTGATGATGGTATAATAAAAACTGCAGTCTGCATCAGCACCAATTTCTAGGCCTAAGTAAAGGTATTCAACCCAGAACTCTGCTTAGCGCTAAAAATTGCCCTCACCCAACCTTGATCCTGTTTGACCCACTTCTGAAGAGTCAAGATATATGACTAATCCTCCCCGTTCGTATTTTCTTATTGAATCTTTCTGACCCTGTAGGTTGGGGCGGGTCGGGAAGAATTGGATTAGTGGGTCGGTCCTAATCAAGTGGAATCCCAATCCCTTCACTCTCACTTGCTTTCTCTCCCATTCCACAAGTGGGTAACATACAGTAATCCGGCCAACGAGCCGGGTAATAAGCTAGTTTTTGGTTAAATACACTTGTATATCCAAAAACACCGTTAAAGAATGTGAAGGAATTGGATATAAGTGGTATTTCGGGAAATTTGGATATTATTGACACAATCGTGAAAGTTTTGGATATACAAGTGCATTTAACCTTTTTTTTATAAGGGTGATATAGGTTTTTCTTTTGTGATTAAGGTACTATTTAAGAGATTCGAATCTGGGACCTCCAGGTTTTAGACTAGTGGTATTACCACAAGACCAAGCCCTTGTTCGGGTAAGATAGTTAGGGCCAAGATCAGGTGACTTAAGGGGGGTCCGTTAGTCACATGACTAAGCCATCTCAACCATTAAAGCTCATTAAAATCTAATGATTCATATTTATCTAGTTTAATGAAGGGTAATGTAGTGAATTACATGGTTTCTGATTAATTTATTTTTCAATATAAATAATAATTAAAAGAGTCTCCGACCGTTGTCTATTTTTGAGTCGCATACCACCATTTTTGGTGTGGCCCAGGGAGGGAGGGAGGGAGGGAGGGAGGGAGGGAGGGAGGGAGGGAGGGAGGGAGGGAGGGAGGGAGGGAGGGAGGGAGGGAGGGAGGGAGAGAGAGAGAGAGAGAGAGAGAGAGAGAGAGAGAGAGAGAGAGAGAGAGAGAGAGAGAGAGAGAGAGAGAGAGAGAGAGAGAGAGAGAGAGAGAGAGAGAGAGAGAGAGAGAGAGAGAGAGAGAGAGAGAATGAGAATTTTCCGACGCTAGTGTTAGATTTGTGATGTTTGTCAACCTGCTTTGTAATGTTTATAAGTCCGGTTTGTAATGTTTATATCAATTTCGGTTTGAATTGTTTGTAATTTTTATCTATTAGGTTTGTAATGTTTATATGACTATTTTGTATATATTGTAATTTGTAATGTTTGTTTGTCTATTTTGTATACTTTTATGCTCTGATTTGTATACTTTGTATTCATCGGTTTGTAATACAAGTTTACCAATTTGTATTGTAAGCAGTGGTATTTTGTACTGTTAGTATACTTTGTAATGTTTGTCAGTTTATTCTGTAATGTTTGTAAGCTTTGTTACTTTTGTAAATAATAATTAAAAGAGTCTCCGACCGTTGTCTATTTTTGAGTCGCATACCACCATTTTTGGTGTGGCCCAGGGAGGGAGGGAGGGAGAGAGAGAGAGAGGCGACAGAGGAGGAGCCTTTTCGGCGACCGGAGACGGCGAATGAGAATTTTCCCACGCTAGTGTTAGATTTGTGATGTTTGTCAACCTGCTTTGTAATGTTTATAAGTCCGGTTTGTAATGTTTATATCAATTTCGGTTTGTATTGTTTGTAATTTTTATCTATTAGGTTTTTAATGTTTATATGACTATTTTGTATATATTGTAATTTGTAATGTTTGTTTGTCTATTTTGTATACTTTTATGCTCTAATTTGTATACTTTGTATTCATCGGTTTGTAATACAAGTTTACCAATTTGTATTGTAAGCATTGGTATTTTGTACTGTTGGTATGCTTTACAATGTTTGTCAGTTTATTCTGTAATGTTTGTAAGGTTTGTTACTTTTGTAATGTTTATCGTTTACTTTTGTAATGTTTGTAAGCTTTGTTATTTTTGTGCATCATGTTTGTAATTTTTGACAACCATGTATGTAATGTTTTTTTTATGTCTAAAAAACAACCTGGTTGACTTTTGAATAAAACTCCTCTATATAGAGATGAAGGCTCCAAAATCAGCTCGGGTGTTTTTTCGATTTTGTATGGTTCGTCGGTCTAGTTTGTCATTTTTGTTGGTTTCAGCTTGTCAACGGCAAAAGCCCATGATCATTCTCACACAGCTTGAAGGCCAAGTCAAGATTCAAATCTCAGCTAAAAATGTGGTGGCTGCCCAAAACAGTTAAGACAAGTTCTCAAGTCAAAGGAAGAAAGAATAAAAACCTACCTTACATGAAAATCTCATGGGAAATTTGAAGGGCAACGACTAGTTTGTAAAAACTATAAAAGGGGATCAGATTGAAGAACTAAACAACCTTTTCAAGTGATCAACAAAGCTAGCTAAGACAAAAGGGGATTTTGTGAGAGAGTAGCAAGATTGATAGAAAAGGGGGTTTCTCAAATGGTTCGAGGAGAATTGCTTTGAGGATTAGTGTTGGGGAAACACTGTTACAAGTTGTTGGGGAAGCAATTCGGGGTTTGAGAAGAGAGAGTTTGATCAATCGGATTGAGATTGATCAAAGGGTTCTTGGGTAGATAGAGTTACATCGAACTTCATCGCTATATCTTTAGTGAATCGTCGGAGATCACACAAAAGTGATTCTCCGACCGTGGAGTAGTCAGTATTGTGATCCTCATTCTCCAAATACTGGAAACCACGTAAAAATCGCGTGTTGGGTTCTTACTTTGCTTTTCTGTTTATCTTCTGTGTGTGCCTCTGCTCTTGTTCTGTTACAGGTTTAGGTGTCCAGGGGAACTCGCTTCAAGAGCAGTTAGAAAGACCACTTGGCTGAAAAGGGTTTGGGAATTTGTTGTAGCTGGGTTTGTTTTAATTGGGTTCACATCTGCCTGGGTTTTATTGCAGTGTTCTAGCTGTTCTTACCCTGTTCTTCACTCGAACAGAAGCAGGACTTTTTTTGATCGAAGTCACTGGAGCGGGAAAGGAAGTTTTGGTTTTACTAATACTCTGTCGTTTTTGTGCTCGTCACTTAGAAGCAGGGTTGGGACAAGAAACTGCTTGGGCTGGGTTTCCGGGTTGGCTTCTTCCATCTGCTTATCTAAGGATATTGGGCTTAGAAGCCCAGTCGAGTGAAGAGTTAGGTTCTGTTAAGTGGGCTTAGTTGGGGTTAAACGTTAATCAGCCTAGCTTAGTTGTGTCATTATACGTCTAGGCTTAAGGTGAAAGGATCAAAGATAGTTAGGATAACTATTAATCATTAACATCAGGTTTGACTTTGAGATTACTTTGTGCTAATCATTATCATTAAGCTTGATTTGTAGCCAAGACAGGTATAAAGTCTCGCGGTCGACGCAACCTACATTTTTTGTCCACCATGTTTGTAATGTTTGTATGTCTAAATAAAACCAGGTTGACTTTGGATTGGAGCCCCTCTATATAGGGATGAAGCCTCTAAAGTCAACCGCTTGTTTTTTCATTTTATATGGTTTGTATTGTTTGTCGGTCTAGTTTGTATTGTTTGTATAGTTCGTATATTTCGTATTGTTTGTAAATCTGTTTGTATGTTTTATCGCTCTAGTTTGTATTGTTCGTATGTTTGTATGGTTTGTACTGGTTGTAAGTCCGGTTTGTATACTTCGTAATTTTCCATAATACCGAAACTAGCCCTGTCATAAACTAAAAGACCCTTCTCACTTTTTAACTGTCATATTGGTGTGTCCAGATCTAATGACTATGAGGGACTTAATCAAGCTAGACCCTAGTCATGAAATCCGTCATCAGATACTTACAATGCTTATCATGATTGTCTATAATATAAACCGATGTTAAAACAATAATATAAATCGATGTTCAAACACTCTCTGGCTTAACAGCCATGGAAAATTTCTGCAGTTGTATGCTAGTAACACTTTGATAGGTGAAGAAATTAAATCCTAATAATTCCGATACCTCCTGTTTTATTTTAAATTTGGGCTATTGCATAGTTAAAGCTACATCTTGAAGTTTGTAATTCATGACTTTCAACGATGGAAACACCTTCAAAACGACTCGAGCTCGAAATACAGCAAATCAGCAAGGCTTATACACACAATGAAACAGTAAAAAGAGGGATCTTCATCTCAACTGGGATATTAATTCAAGAGGATGTCCAAATGTAACATACTAGAGATATTCCTTCCAATATCCAAAATTTTCAGTTCGTGAAAACAAGCAATATGTTCGCCAGACAAAATTCGGCAAGACAGAAACACAACAATGATAAGAAACACATCCAACTAAGCTCAACGGTATCGGCGGAGGGACAGGGTGTTGTTCCTCTTCCATGTGGCCCTGCGAGAAGGTTTGTTCTTGTGGTACAAGTGTCCCTTTCCGCGGAGACCTCTGTACTTCTTTCCGGCAGAGGTGAGACCACGCAGTTCCCTGTGCTTGTGGACGGGGTTGCAGAGCCAGTTGATCCTCGGGTCGTTGCGGATGGCATTGTGAGCCACATCGACAAGAATGACCTCAAAGTACTTGTAGGTTGAATCCTGAAATATGAGAGAGCAGTCAGAATCATATTTCATCAGAAAATATTAAACCAAGTCTCAAGAACAATTCAGGTTGAGCTTCCAACAACCGGATCCGTGGCGCAATGGTAGCGCATCTGACTCCAGATCAGAATTCAGGTTGAGCTTCCACATATCATACCTCATTGATCCAGTAGGAGTTTAGGACCCTGAGACCACCAAGCTTCCTTCCAGCACGCTCCTCAGCCACAGACCTCTTGCTTCTCTGGAACTTGAGTTGGGTAACACCCTGGTTGGTGGGCTTACCATACACAATACCCTTGGGAACTGGCCTCTTCCTGCCTCCACGTCTGACACGGACACGGTAGACAACATAACCCTGCGACAATCATCGAACATTCAATCAATTGATATTATTAGTGCAAAAGAGACAACAAAACTATTGCTAACAAATTCTTACCACAAGTCCTCCAACTAGTTTTATCAGTTGCAATGTCTATGCAGAAACGTAAGAGAAAACAATATGCAGCATAATTGATTGGTTGGAATTTTGGTGGAAAATTCGCGACCACAATACACCTTATCCCTTCCAACAAATACAGCATCGGATTCTGTATTGCATCGAGACAACAGTGAGTTAAGTCGAAAATGAGAACCCACTAGGTCAGATGATCGACTGTGTGGCTTTCTTTCACTGGTCTCAGTAAGCATCCGATCATTTCAAATAACCACCCTCTATAGTAGTGGTTAACATGCATCAAAATGCCGCTAAACCAGCATATATAGGCATTACTAAAAAAAACGCTAAAAACGAGTAACCATCTCTCAAATTAATTACCAAAACAAGTTATAAACACAAGTCAACAATACAAATTCCATCAGAACTCTGGGAAGCTAGGTGATATACAGATTACATCACTGCCACTATTCTACAGCTCGCTCAGATTCTACTAAAATTTCTAGAACTCAACCCGAATCGATGAGCAGGAAATCAAATTTACCTGCTTGGCCTTGTATCCCAAGCGCCTAGCCTTGTCGGGGCGGGTAGGGTGGTTGACCCGAACGATCGATGGGTGCTGGCGATACTCCCAGCACCTCACCCTCTGAAGGAACCGCATAACATCTGACTGCTTCTTCCTCCATAGCTCCGAAACATACTTGTAGGCACCTGTTTACACATTACACGAATCAGAATCCCACTTCCACAAAGATAGCAAAAAGGGATCGAAAATGAGGGTTCACGAATCGTTTCCAACAGAATCAAAGCAAACTATGAACGGAGATGAAGGAGAGAATACCCATTCTGTCGCAGCTGAACGCAACCTGTTACTGCTAGGGTTTCCGCTCACTTAAAGAGAAGAGCTCGAAACTGAAATCCGAAACCCTAATAACGTTTTTATAGACCGACGATGGGAAAATCTGGATCGTCCATCTTGCCCACGTTTAGTTTAGGCATGTCCTTTCACAAAGCCTCGGCGATCCGGCGGCTTTGTGTTTGGCTGACTATCGGGCCGTTTAGCTTTGGGCTGGAATTTTTGAAATAATCGTAACTGGGCTCAATTTGTGCCACTATGGCCCAAATAAACGAATTCGGTTTGGTTGAACCAATAGCGATTTTGTTACCATTTCGGTTCGGTTGGCGGCGGCTCCCGGGAGTCAAAATTTCCACAGCCGTCCCGTCAGCACTCAGCAATACAATTCTACACATTCGACGCCTTGCAGGCAGTTGCAGCTCCCTCCCTCTGTCGCATCCAGAAGAAAGCAGCCATGGCGGTTTCTTACTCTTCCTCACTGTCGACCTTCTCCGCCGCCGCCGCCGCCGCCGCATTTTCGGAAACGAAGCCTTCCATCGGTCCCGCCTCCTCTCAGGCTGTCAGATTTCCCTCCATTTCTTCGGCGCGCCCATTTATCGTGCCATTCACATCCAACTCTCCTGTCGTCCGCAATCAACGCGCATCCTTCGTAGCTCCACGCGCCGCCGCCGAGTCTCCCTCGTCGACCACCACCTCGCCTACCTCCTTCCATGGCCTCTGCTACGTCGTCGGGGACAACATCGACACCGACCAGATCATCCCCGCCGAGTACCTCACCCTCGTCCCTTCGAACCCCGCCGAATACGAAAAGCTCGGCTCCTACGCCCTAATCGGCCTCCCGGCTTCCTACGAGAAGAGATTCATCGAGCCGAACGAGACAAAGACGAAGTACTCCATCGTGATTGGTGGAGAGAACTTCGGGTGTGGCTCGTCTCGCGAGCACGCTCCGGTTGCTCTGGGAGCTGCGGGAGTGGCGGCGGTGGTGGCGCAGTCGTACGCGAGGATCTTCTTCAGGAACTCGGTCGCGACTGGAGAGGTTTATCCGCTAGAGAGTGAGGTTAGGGTTTGCGAGGAGTGCAGGACTGGCGATGTGATAACGATTGAGCTGGGAGAGAGCCGATTGATCAATCACACGACCGGAAAGGAGTACAAGTTGCAGCCGATTGGCGATGCCGGTCCGGTGATCGAGGCCGGCGGGATTTTCGCATATGCGAGGAAGACTGGGATGATTCCGCAGTCTGCTTGAAATCAATCTACAGGTATTTCTTTCAACTCTTTTGACATGCCAGCTGAAGTTCTACTCGTTCCAGTTTCATTTCTTCACAGTTGCAACTTTACTTTACTCCATGTCCTCTACTTTCATGTTTAGAGTTCCTAGCTGCTTGAGTATTTGCCTTGCTGAGTTCCCAATTGGCATTGTTAGGTATTTGAGTATGGAATTCGTTGCTGGAAAAACTGAGAAAGCGTGTTCAAATGCTAGAAAGTCTTTAGCTTTTTTCCAAAGACCTCACAGAGTACAGAGTGAGGGACGGACCGTATGTTATTGGTTTCATAGTAGAACTAACCCAACAATTGTGATAATTCGGGCAGAGGAGATCCTTGCCTAAGATTGACTGCTTGCTTGATTTCAGCAATTAGCTGAAGATGGAGATAGAAAGTGGTTTTTTTTTTGTTTGTATATAAGTGTGTAGTAAGTGTAGTTGATAGGGAGGTCTTCGGTTGCTTTCGAACAGAGTAGTTCCTATACTGATAGTTCGGCTGTAGTGAGACTGCTGCTGCTGTAGAACATATTTCTTAGATGTGTGAAAGTTTCGATTATATGCAACTGAAATAACAGAAGTGAATGTAAGATGTTTAAGGGCAGCAGTCTTGTTTCTGTCAAATGTTCTGTTTAGTTTCGGCTTATCAGTACCAGTTCATACTTCTTTCGGTGGTGACTTGTGGCTTCCTTGAGTCTGTTCCTGTCTATTGAATGTCAGTTATCCCATGTTCTTATCTCTATAATCTGCAATTTTATGTTATATGTATTCCATGTGCAGTGAAGATTAATAAAGTCAGTATCCTTTAAGATTATGCTATGTCAATATGAAAACGTCAAGTTATTTGCCTGATACTTAAGCTAAGCATAGTAATCTATAGATGTGGAGTGTGGATGTCATTTTACTTCTCCTTCCTCTGTTTCTTCTTGTTGTATTGCAGGAAGACATCTTTAGCTTCATGATGAACAATGTTCACAGTAATTTTGTCATCTGAGTTTTGGTTATTGCTTGCCGTTTTTCACATCTTTAGCTTCATAATCAAAACCATGATGGTTGTGTTCTTAAAATCTCATCTTTATCCTCATTTTTGCAGTCGTTTGCAGACTGCTGCGAGATGCATTTTTCAGGACTTGGTCACTTTCCTATATTTCACTATGTCGATAGAAGAACACTGATCATTCTGCCTTCCGTTCCGTCTCAAGCTCTGTCTAGACCGCGGGTGAAGGAGTGAATGGTTGAAGGGCGATGGTGTTCTAGTACCTAGTTTGTTTGAATGTTGTCTAAGAGTTCCATTCCTTATGTTGCTGCAATTTGTTCCTTCGAGCAGGAGAACTGCCATATGTCGTCTAAGAAGAATAACTTAAATATGGTAGGGTTGGTGTCGTACAGTTTTTGTACAATAGTGTTGCTCGCTG
This sequence comes from Linum tenue, assembly GCA_946122785.1. NCBI lineage: Eukaryota > Viridiplantae > Streptophyta > Magnoliopsida > Malpighiales > Linaceae > Linum > Linum tenue. The sequence continues at coordinate 35,587,300 of CAMGYJ010000009.1, read as the reverse complement.
TCGCTTGTACCAGTTTTTCAAACATTCAGAATAAGCATCTTTCTTGGTTGCTGGTTGATGCTGTTGTTACTAAAAACTTAAATTTCACACGCTTTCTTGTTTATTGTCATATGATTACGATAGAAATCCTTTTAAAACGAATCAGATTATCAAAATCACGTTACTTTATGCTATTATTACCAACGATCAAACAATCTGCCATAAGAAGAAGAGCATAAAACAAACTCGGAATCCGAATATCTCTATCAAAACACTGGGCAGAAGAGAGGACATGAAGTAAAGTTTAAAGTAGCTAGTTTCTAGCGGAGCCTCCTGGCCTCCCTCTCAGTTTCAAGGAGGGTGATGACGTCGCCGACCCGAACAGGGCCTTTGACGTTCCTAGTGATCTGACGCTTGGTGTTGTCAATGAATTCGACTCTCACTTGGGTCACTTGTCCTCGCGACCCTGTCCCTCCAATCACCTTAATCACCGTCGCGTTCTTCACTCCACCGGCCTCCATTCTCCTTCTTTATCACGAGACTCTTCCTCCCTCCTGCAAAAATTAATCTTGTAAGCAAATCAAATGCAACATAACTATGGTATTTTCTATAACAACTACAAACATAAAGCGCGACGTAACCAGTTGTAACGCAGATCAGCTCTATTCTACATATGAGTATCCGACGAATCCATATAAACCTAATACTTCCTATGAAACGTTGATCCATTGACTTAATCGAACATAAAGCATGGTAATCAACCCCAAACCTTAAACACCATAAACTCATGCATAAATCCAGCCGATTGAGAAACAAAAAGAAAGCATGTAAATCGATGGAGGAGATCCGAAAACTAAATTATAACCAGATCTCGTCGTAATGGTGATCATCGGCCGAGAAACAAACAATCCACTTATCTTACTTTCGTGATACAGAAAACTAACCAAAGAGTATAATGAGAAACAATGATTGCTGACACTAACCTTAATTAGGGTTCGGAGCGTTGTAGGGGTTTGAGAGACGTAGCTAGGTCGAGCAGTTTTCGTCTCAAGTTTGATCTGTGAGCAAGGAATATGTTGATCTTTGGATCTATATATAGATATCCGTATAACCCTAACAATTGAATTATTAAAGCCTAGGTAACAAACCGTGATTGATTAGGTAACCGGCTCGGTAAAAGGGGAGGGAGAATCCGCCAGTGAGGCACAGAATATTTGAACAAAAATAAAATAGTAATTTCTTTTTTTATTTCTTCCTTTTTTGCGGAAAAACAAAATAGTAATATAAATTCTTAAACGGTCAGTTACTCGGTTGGGAATTGGGATGGAAAAAGTTAGCAATTAATTATGTAATAAAATTCGACCAATACTTGTGATTTAGGTCACCTAATTCGCGGAACAAGGGCTGCTGCTCGCCTGCTCCCGCTCTAGCGCGTGTAAATGCGAATTTTCAGTAATCCGGCAATAATTCGCGAACTAAAATTTTTTGGAGCGCGAATTATATTTTTTGGAGCGCGATCTTCCCATGGAAGATCCTGGACGGCATCGGACTCTCAATCGACGTTCTCGGCCTCCGTCAGCTGTTCCTAGAGCTCCGCCGTCCCCACCCCTGAGTTCGAACAACTAATTCCTAGAGCTACCTTACGTCCTTACCCCGGCAAAGTCGATGGCATCCTCGCTCCCTCCACCATGGGTTGCGTGGAGTTTCAGCCTCCCGTTCCCAATGATTATTCAACCATTTCCGCAGCGACGTACCACCGCTACCGCAAACAGACGGCGGACTCCGCTACTTTCCAATTCAATTCAGCTTGCTCGACTTTTGGAGAGTCCAATTAAACCTGTTGATCTATTACAAGATATAAGAGAGAAGTCTGATCTTAGATTGCATGGAGGAGAGGGTACCTTTTGATCGGTAGAAAAATTGGAGATCTAATGCTCTTGCTCTAGGTCACGGAAAGAAAGAGATAATAGTTATTTGGGTTAATATTTTCGTATGGCCTGAACTTTGATCAAAATAAACATTCTAGCCAATCTTTTCGATCTATAACATTCGGGCCCGAACTATACACCAAAATAAACAATTTGGCCAAACCCGATGTTTGACCGTTAACTTGGACGGTCAAACGCGTTGACTAACGGTCAACGCGCCACGTCACTGCCAAGTTAGAAGATCTGATAAATATTTAATTTTTTTCGTTTTTTATTTTTGGTTTAACTAAGGTATTAGATGATTTTTTTAATTTATAATAATTTAAAATTAGGAAATGTGTGAAAATTGTGAATTATTTTAAATATTTTATGCTGACTTGGCAGTGACATGGCGCGTTGACTAACGGTCAATGCGTTTGACCGTCCAAGTTAACGGTCAAAAGTCGGATATGGCCAAATTGTTTATTTTGGTGTATAGTTCAGGCCGGGATGTTATAGATCGAAAAAATTGGCCAGGATATTTATTTTGGTCAAAGTTCAGGCCATACGAAAATATTAACCCTAGTTATTTTGTGATGGGGAAGAATGGAAAATGAGTGTTGCCCAGCGAGAGAGGAAAAAAAAAAAGAATATAAAATAAGTTAATAGAGAAAATATAAGAAAACTAAAAGAAATACTAATTTCTCAAAATAAAAATATATTTGTCCTCTTTTCATTATCATATTCTTACGTAAATTTTTTCAATGATTATGTCATGTACTATTTTTTATTAATTATATTATAACAATAAAAATAATATAATAATGGCGCTCTCTTTACGCTCTTAATATCAAATTCTTATAATATAGGCGCTTTCACGCTCTCGCTACCGCTCCCGCTCTCGCTCCCGCTCCCGCTCTCGCTCCCGCTCCACGAACTGGTTAGCTAACTTGTGATACGGAATTAATTATGTATAAAAATTCCGACTTCCAGTTTGATCATTTTAGATAAAGTATTCACAAATCTACATCTACCGTCTACACTATCATTTATAGCAGAAAATTTTAACTACAACCAACATTCAAAAAATCCTGACATTAGAGTGATTTTCGGGATGCTGACGTGGCTGGATTCAATAGCGGCGGTTACCCTCAATCTTTTCGCCGCTCGGTGTTTGGTTTTCGGTGCCTTCCAGCCTTCACCAGCATCTATTACCCTTTCCGAACTTCCTTATCTGCGCCTCACATTCTACGCTGCTCAAAACCAAAACCTACCTCTGCAAAGGCTTCTCCATACTTCCCGCGTAACCGTTCTTCGTGGGGGATTTAATTTCTTCACATTCGCCTCTTGGAATCATAGTTCCGATTTACCCTCTGCTTGAAGCTCTACCGACTCCCTACCTTAATCAAGCCTTAATCTGCCATATCCGTAGGCGAGCCCATCCAAGTGAATCATCTTCTCGAATCACCTTCACCGACGGAAACGTAGCCATTGATTCGACTGGACAAGCTGTTCATCCCGTCGGAGACACAAGACCTGCTCAACGACCAGACCACAAGGTTCTCAAGGGCTCGAACATAGTGCTGAGCAAGTACGCCAGGGATACCCAGGTGGTGCAGGCTGAGTTCATGAAGAGCAACATGAGGATTGCCCCTCAGAATCAGTTCTAGCTCGTATTCTTCAATTTACCCTCATCAAAATCTGGGGTTAGGGTATGAATTGTGTCGTTGTGTTGTTTTCTTCTTCTGCAGGTAGCTGTACTTTCGGGAGCTCATTGTGTGATTTCATTTATACAACGTCATATTCCCGATCCATGTAATTTTAATTATTAGGATTATGAACTTTTCATTAGCTTCTAATGATGCTCTATTAATTTTTTTTGTGTTCCACAGTTGCCTCTTCAGTTTTGGTAGTCCAAACCATCTAATTGGGTTCTCAATCCAACAGTGAAGGTTATCCCCTTCTCTATGGCGCATCCTTCTCTTATTTATGCAGCAGTATCATTTCTCTATGTATATTGGCAACATTAAGCTATTATTTATGCAGCAATATTATTTCAAAGCAACATACTTGCAATGTGTATAAAATACTTGCAATGGGATACATAGAAAGCCACTGTAAGGCATAAAGCAAGTTGTGTGATCTTTATATCAAGTTTGTCATATTGTTGATTACGTATCGCTACTCTTTTAACCTACATTTCATGACTTCGTTTTTAACTAGGTTACAAGCTTATTAGAGTGACTTTTGACTTACATTTCATGACTTTGTTTTTAACTAGGTTGAAAGCCTATTAGAGTCAATCTTTGGAGCATCTCTAGAGTCAATCACAGTCTTTCGATTTTTGAATTGGGTCTTTGTTTACTCAGTTCCAAGCTATTGTTCTCATTTCAAGCAATAAAGGATCCACATTTGATTTGTCAACCGCATGCAAAAGATGCTAAATGCTACTTAAGATATAATTGCAGTAAGAAGTGATTGTGAGTTGCATCCCAGATAACATACATTGTGAAATCGGAGAATAAAACTAAAGTGTTTCCCTTTTAAGGACTTCAGAGCATCAAAGAAGGTCTGGTCCCGAACGTAATCATTCTTGGCTGGGAAGACCTCATCAACTATAGCTCTAAAATTGATTGATATGAATGAGACATCAAACTCTGCATAGTCATCCGAATTCTAAGGTGGACAATGAACTGTTTCCTTGATGGTGACCATACCACACACAATTTTGAGATCAGTCCACGAATGAGGTATTCCTGTCCCTGGAAAGTACGGACAGCGGAAGCCCTTGTTAAGTGAGTAGTAACGGCTACAAATATTTAAATTATAAAGCTCCAAATTGAAACAGAGCCACTTGTTACAATCGGGTATATCAATGCTAATAAAAAGGAGTTGCACAGCAAAACTACAGAAAATGACAATTCAAACATAAAATGTAAGTAATGGAATCACATGTTTGGTCCACCATATAGAGAATGAGGACAACTTGGATCAATTGGATTAATTGAATGAAATAGAATTAATACGACCCTGGGGTGTATTTTTATCAAAGTCACGCAGCAAACAATCAATCCGAAGATTGATTGAACTCGAACCAAGAACAACGCGTTCTTAATACGAAAATTGGATAAAACGCAACCAACGGACAATTCCACACCTGGGGAAAGCTCGTATGGTATAAAAGAGTAGTTGCTCAACCACGATTGAAGTGACTATTCAATCAATACACAAGCTCGGCAAGTTTGGAATCCACCAAACCCTAAACAAGTCGCAACTTGCACAAACCAAACGGTTTCGATTTCTATTCAACAAAGTCTGTCTTATTACAACGTAAATAGAAGGCTATTTATAGTCAAGAAAATCTAATACAAACCTAATGTAACTAGGACACTATTAAGGTAAAAACAAACTCTAAAAATAGTGTAAACTCGGCCACAAAGTCTCTTTCTTCAAGCACAAGCAAGCTGCCAGTAAAACAGTCTAAAGGCAGCTTTCGTACTAACTCCGATGACCCGACCTGCAAAACAGGGGCAAGGCGGGTGGAGAATCAGAATCGTCATCCTCCCCGACTTCATACGAAAGCAGAGATGGGAGGCAAATCTGGAGATGAGCTATATGATTTGGGGGTTTTGGATGGGCTTGAGAACTGGGTTTGGGTCCTCTTGATCGATTGAAGGATATGGGAGGATAGGCGGATTAGAATTAGAACAAAGGGAGCGGCGGTGGAGAAGATTAGGCGGATTACAGAAGAGGAAGGGTTTCAAATTTGGGAAATTATTTTTGGTTTTCCACGGTGAGGGTTGCGTGAGAGATAATGGGGTTTTCTTTTTTTATTTATTTATTTTGGTTCATGTTATTATATTTATAATAAGAAAAAGTATTATATAAGAAAAATTATTTTCCATCTGGTATGGTTTTTTTTACCAAAAATGCCACATCAACAAAAATCGTCAGTACAGTCATCATTCTTTATAATTCCGTTAAAGTTATGGACGAAATGACTATTTTAGTGTATTTTTCAAAAAGTGGCTATTATTATCACAACACGAATAGTTATGGCTATGAGAGTGTATTTTGCCTAAATTTTAATTTGACGTGACGCGCAATTGGCATGACAAGCCTAGCTAGACATGTGTTGGAGTTGAGGTGGCTATATTTTCAAAAACGCGAAAGCTATGGCTATGCAGATGAATTAAGCCTTAAAACAATAAATGATGTTCATCTTGCTTCCTTCCAAAAAGCATGTTATGCTCTTCGGTTATTGGCAGATGATGATGAGTGGAGTGATTGCTTGAAAGAAGTAGCCTTTTGGGGTTCTAGATATAAAGTAAGGAATTTGTTTGTCACAATTCTTATCCACTGCCAAGTGTCTGATGTGCATCTTTGTGGGGAATAAACTAAGACCTATTGAGCGATGATATCCTGTTCAATTGAAACAGGGAGTTAAATTTGCCCGATTTGAAGCCATCTGATGACTTGATATTTGCACATATTTTTGTCCACCATACTTATACCATGTGAGGCTCATTTCTCATGTTTTAAACCAATTTCAAGTAAGGTTGTTCTTGTCAGTGACATTTCTGGTCATAGTACGTGAATGAAGGATTGGGCACAAGTTTGGGGTCGATTGGACGAAGTTAGGATCATTAACGAAAAGTTGAAGAAAATATGTGGCCTGTGCTAATTTTACGCGGCCACGTGGTTTGGTCGTACGCCTGGGACTACACGACCAGGGACTACACGACACGGGCAAGGCTGCATTCCAGCGGCCGTACATCCTGGCTATGAGTCGACCACGAGCAAGTAATCCAAACGCTGCATTTTGGGAGCTACACGGGCAGGCACGGGATTCTACACGACCATGCGTTGGCCGTGTAATCGGGAAAATATGGGTTTTAACCCAATTTCGGGTTTGTGAAGAAGGGATCCGAGGTTTAGAGTAGAAAATAGAGAGTTAGATAGAGAAAGTGACAAACCAATCCTCCAAGGTGACCTAGATCGAGTTTTGACATAATTGGAACTCGATTGAAGCCTGGAGAAGCACTGGTTAACAACCAGAAGCTGAATTCTATCCTCGACAAGATGATTTAGTCGAGACTTCGGACTGAAAAAGAATCTTCCGCAGTATAACTATCATTATATCTGAACTTGGTGAATTACAATTCGGCTTAACTTCAATCTAGGGGGAACCATATCTGGGTGACATCTCTCGAACTTGAATCACAACTTTAGTGCTTTGTGTTTGCTTAGATTATGTTTTCACTACGTTCAAACTGCTAAATAACGAGAACTTCACGAAGTAGTCATCACATCTAGGACCTAGGTTGACAATTAAAGCTAAACACGCTATACTACGTATTAGTTAATGGTTACACTTGACCACTTTCTAGTGTGACAGTATTGGCGAGTCACTATCTACTAATGAGATCAAAGAAATATGCTTGGTTGAGATAGATAAGTCATTACTGAAATACTGGAAGTCTTTGGCTGATTTTTCGGGTTTTCCCATTCCAGTTAGAGCTATGAGAATAAATTCTCAAAATCGATGATCGTTGAGGAGTTAGATTACAATACAAAAGATTTAATGAAAGAATTTAATATATTATATCCTAAATTGAATTCATAGCAGAAGACAGCATTCGATGAAATTGTTCAAGCAGTGGATGAGGAAAAAGGAAATTACTTCTTTGTTGATGGATTCGGAGGTACAAGGAAGACATTTCTTTGGAAGGTTTTTTTTTTTACACTACGGGCCGAAAAGAACATAGTGTTGTTTATTGCTTCTTCTGGTATTAAAGCTTTGCAAATGATTGTAGGTAGAACTGCTCATTCTCGATTCCACATTCCATTCGACAGACCCAAAATCAACATGTCATATTGAACAAGAAAGCAAGTTATCTAAGATGATTCATAATGCTTCTCTTATGATTGGGGACGAAGCTCCTATGGCTCATAAGCATAATATTGAAGCAGTGGATAGAAATCTAAGATCCATTTAGCATGTGAAACATTCAAACAACGAGGACATGATCTTTCGAGAAATTTCTATTGTAAATTCTTCTATCAAGAGATCGTATTTATGACATACATTGAAAGCTTTGAATCTCTCTTAGAATATGAGATTGTGCCTGGAAAATTTGTGGGCATGAAGAAGCTACAGAGACTAATGAATTCAGCAGATGGATTTTGGATATAGGTGGTGGTGTGGGCTTGATGTTTATGGGGAGACAATAATCACAATTCCAACATCTTTAAGCATTCAACATGAAGGAGATGACATTGCTGATATTGTCAATGATGTGTATAATGATCTCCATTTTAGTTGCAGTGAAGGAACCTATTTGGTCCATCATGGTATATTGGATCTATATCATGAAATGATATCTAAAATAAATAATTACTTCATGGATAGGTTTCCAGAAGAAGAAGTTTGTTATCATAGTTCAGATTCAATTGAGGTTGATCCCGGTAACAAGCATCATATAGAGGGAGATTATTATGTGTAGTTTCATAATACATTGAAGATTAGTAAGAAAAAAGTCGTTGGAAAATCAGTAATTTTTAAGACCATTCTATTAGATTAAAATTTGGATGCCATGTCATTTTACTAAGAAATATGGATCAAAGTACAGGTCTCTGCAATGACACAAGGATGATTATGAAGAGGCTATGTACATGGTTCATTGAAGTGGAGATTATGACAGGTACTCATATTAGTGAAAAGGATCTTTCTAATGGATTAAATTAACTACTCATTACAAAAATCTGGATTTCACATTGGTTAGGAAACAATATCCAATTGCAGTTTGCTTTGCTATGACGATGAACAAAAGACAAGGTCAAACTTTGAAAAAAGTCGGTCTCTACTTGAAAAAGCATGTGTTCTCTCACTGCCAGCTTTATATTGCGCTATCACGAGTTACAACGCAACATGGGATGAAGATTTTAAATTCTGATTCAGAAGGTGAAGAATCAAACACCACGCAAAAAAAATATTTTTTTTATAATGGTGAATTTTATTAAGAGCAGCAAAAACCAGAAAGAAAAAGATACAACAAAGTCATTTGGGAAAAACAAACAGGAAAAAGAACACGGATCAAAAGAGCTTGATCCCCAAAACAAAAGGGAAAACCGGGCCAAGAAAAGGAACGAAAAAGAAAGTAGGCAACGAAAAGGAAAAAAGAAGAGAACTACATAAGGCCTGCCAAAATCAGCACCAAGGCACACAAACAAGCACAAAAGTCACCCAGTGAGCAGTCCACTAAAAGAAACACACGCTTGCAGCGCAATCCAACCAAGCTCGACTTGCAAGGAAGTGCAGAGCAGCAGGAGCTACCTCTCAAGCGCCAGCCAAAGTATAAAAAGATCAAAATTGGCCCAAGGAAACAACAGCAAAACGCGCCACTAAGTCCAAATAAAGCACCCAGAAAAACACCGAACCATTCAAAGCCTTTGCAGTAGCTCCTCGAGATAATGATTCCCTTGAACTTTGTCCACTTTGCCTCCAACAACAGTCCATTCCACCGTATCCCTGAGCGCCTTCCGAGCAACAACCTTGGCTTGGGACCAACTATGTCTGAAGATCCTGTTATTTCGTTCATACCAAATCTGCCAGCACACAGCATGCAGAACACCACAGCGAATCCAGCTCATTCCATCATCAGAACAGGAGATTGGCCACCTGGAAATGACTTCAAAAGAGTCCCTAGCCAGAGCCTCGTCAATTCCAACAACCCTCCTCAACTTGTCCCACACCTCCTTGCTGAAATCACAACAAAGAAGAGATGATCGACAGTCTCCTCTTCCATCCTGCACATCTCACATTTGTTCGCAAGTTGCATACCCCTCTTCTTAAGATTATCAATAGTGAGAATACTCTTGTGAGGCACGAGCCAGATGAAAGCACATATTTTAGTTGGGACGATCGACCTCCAAACTGAATCCGCAAGGAAATTAGGAAGACCTTTGAAAGTCTCCCCCGCTAAGCACCTGTACATAGAACGAACAGAAAAGGAATTCTATGGGTTTGGTAACTAGGCAGGCCTAGGAGGCCCACTAGACACACATCTAAGACCCATCGTATTCAGCAGGTTTAAAAGATTTAATCGCTCCCTCTCAGCCCCCCTCTAAGGTTAGTAAATAAAGGAATTTGCCAAAAAACATTCTCATCTGAGAGGGACAAGGCGTTGGAGACCCAGGCATTCGGATCGCTCGAGGCGGCAGCAACTCTCGGAAAAGCATTAGCAAGCTCCACACCCTGAATCCACCTATCAGGCCACAGGGAGACCCAAACACCGTTACCCGGTTCAATGCTAGCCAAGTTCCAAAAACCATCATACTCCTTAGATATATTAGCCCACACAGAAACAGAAAAACCTTGCCTGCTCCTCTCCGTGCATCAATCTGATTTTGTATTCGGATATTTAGTAGTAATCAAGCTACTCCACCAACTACCTCTCTCCGTAGTGAAGCGCCAGATCCAATTCCCAAGCATAGCACTATTAAAGTAGGCCAATTTTATAATGCCAAGCCACCCTTGAGAAACAGGGGCTTTACACATATCCCATATGATCAGCGGCAACTTCCGCACGCCTCCCGCCCCACTTCAAAGAAACCTTCTCTGAATACGCTCCAATCTTTTAGTAACTGAGATAGGGGCCCTGAGCAGAGAAAAATTAAACACGGGCTGACTGGAAACGATTGCTTTTAATAGTGTCAATCTGCCTCCAAGAGAAAGATGTATGTCTTTCCATCCCTCAAGTCTTTTCTGGAACTTGTCAACAATGGGATCCCACAAAGAGACCGCATTTGGTTTAGCCCCAAGTAGAAAACCCAGGTACTTTCACACATCATCACTCCAATTACAACCAAAGATAGATGCGAAGTAATCAGGATTTGACACATCTCTCACAGTGAACATGACCGATTTTTCAAGATTTATTCTAAGACCCGTAACAGCTTGAAAGCACACAAGAGTAGCAAGGATGTCAATAACCTGATCATAGGATGCATCACAAAAGATCAGAGTGTCATCTGCGAAGAGGAGATGAGTGACCTCCCCGCTGCCCTCCACCTCATTCATACAAAATCCAGCAATCTTTCCACTTTCACGGATAGAGGTGATCATATAGGATAAAACATCCATGACAAGAGCAAAAAGGTCCGGTGACAAAGGATTGCCTTGACGCAATCCTTTCTGAGCGTCAAAGTATCCTTTGGATTCCCCATTAATGAGCACCGAAAGCTTTGAGTTTCTTTGGGTTGCATAATTTACACCATGCAAAATATTGTGTGTGAGGAATTTTTTTAATAATACTGGACAACAAATAACTTATATGGGAAGACAAACGTAATTTATGATGATGGTAACGTTTACTTTCAACGGGATTGAGATGGAAAAGCAATCGAAAGAAGTACAAAATAATATTTACAATAATTTGTGAAAGAAAGAGGTAAATCAAATTTTGTAAAATAACATCCTAATAGTCACATAATTTATGGTTTTGTAGAATTTTGTAAGAGTTGATTTCATTGCATGATTTTTTTAACTTAGTAAAGAATCGTTTAGAATGTTCAAAATCTTTATAATGTAATTTTTATTTTTAAGTTATTTAATAATTTACATTATTTTTTTGAAATATCAAATAAAAATGTATGTTAGTTCACACTATTACCATTATTGATTATGTATTATTGACTAAATGAATCCGACCAATTCTCCTCAACCGGAGCGACCTTGAATCCAAGAATTCTAAAAGTCATTAATTTTGGGCCAAGAAAAAATTCACAACAATTTAATCATCGTAATCGTTTATGCGTATAAGTTTGAATTTTCAATGACAAATGTGATTAATTATCATTATTTTTTGTGAATAAAGTGACGGCGATGCACCAACTCCTCCAATGAAAAGCTTAGAAAAAACTCAAAAGTCAATCCCAACCAAAACACTTCATGAGCTTAATCAATTAAAGATGCAAGATGGAGAAGAGGTAAGCGTAAGTTTCAATTTAACAACCTATTAACTATCAAATACTAAAACTTTCAATATATATAGGGAATTATGTGTTCCATCAACTGCAAAGTAATCAAGGTTAAGAACAGGTGGTGCTATACTGGATGCAAAAAAATGTCCACAAAAACTCAAAGAAGACTCTGACGAGTACTTCTGTGGGAATTGCACAACAAAATTGAAAACAACAACAAGGTAATGCTACCATTATTAACATGAACTTGCTTTATAATTCTCTTTTTAAGATTGTAAGCGAACTTTTTTTATATATTACGTTGATTAATATAGATGCCAAGTGATTGGATAATTAATTTTCAGCAACATAATTTATGTTATTTTTCGTTGAATGCATAGATTATGTTACTAAAGCAGCAAAAGATAAGCATCGGTACATAGTACAATATTAAATTAAATAGGGTCCACCTAAAGAGATTAGGGGAGATTCTAGTCTTACATTAAAAAAAGGACATGAGGCTGCGTTTTCCTTCGACACACCTCTTTTACCCTTATGACGCTATGTTGGTATTATTGACTGAATAATTTTGATATTTTGCATTTACCACCTAAAAAATAATGTGTACTTCAACAAAAAAAAAATTCATTACCATCACTTGTAGAGACTCAGGATCAACCTTCGAGTTTCGGACAAAACAGGAGCGACCGACTTTGTTGTTATGGATAGAGTGGTGGCTCGATTGTTTGGAATGTCAGTTGAAAGGCTATTCCACGAAAACGAGAAAACTAGAGGACCACCACCTACTCATCTCCTACAAATTGAGGAAATGATGTTGAAGTTCGACATCAAGCTCACATATTACATCGCTAATCCAACAAGTGAGTAAACCATTATCAACATAGGGAAGGACGAGGAAGAGCATACCTTCCACGATATTCCTTACTTGATCGAGGAAAATTCTGTTTGAATATTAATTACAAATTTGTGTTGTTCTCTATTGGATTTGGGTTTTATACCATGCACGTGTCAAACTTAGTGATAGTATGTAATATAATTGAAAACTGGCAACTACAGGGACGAAGGGAGCTGATGTTTTAATTAACAAAATTGGCTTGGATGAATTAAAAAAAATCAACCTCAAGTTAAAAGGTGGAAACCAACATTTTATTTCTTTCAATGTCTCCTTGGAAATGTAGTGGATTTAGTATCTCTAACCTTGGTAGTAGGTTGGGAACTTTGCTTCTTTCACACTAACTTGCAATTAATTGTATCCGGCTACAAATTAGTCTACAACATATATTTATCATTTATGCTTCGATAAAATCACCCAGTATATTGTACTTTTGAAGGTAAATGAACTAAATTCATAATGATGATGAAGAGAACAAGAATTGACACAGCTGTCGATGATGGTAATGGGTTCGGTGCTAGAGATGATGATTGTGTTGAGAAGAAGAAAGACATTGTTTATAAGGATGGTATAAAGACTGGTGTTGGGGAGAAAGAACAAATCCTGTAAATTTTTTGTAACTTGGACGAGGTAAATTGTAATCCAATGAAAAATATGATTTGTATGTACAAATATATTTACCATCAAATTTTTGTGCTCATAAAATGTAGGAAAACAAGGAAGATATAACTGAAATCCAAGAGAAGAAGGAAGACTCAATTGATATAGGTAGGCTTGGCAACGGGGCAGATCGGGGTCGGGTACCCTGAATCCGTCCCCCACCCACGATGGGCTTCGAGTTTCCCCGTCTCCAGCTCAAATGGACTTCCGAATCTGGTAGTGGAACCAAGCCCGTCACCGTTGGGTTTTCGGGTGCCCGCGGTTTTGAGATACCCGCTATAATAATAAAAAGAACAAACTTATATGGAAAAAAATCATTGTCCATGAAACCGTACCGGAGACCATACCGGAAAAGTCAGCGGTAAGGTATTTTACAGTAAAATCATGGTTTAACCATAGTTCAATCGTTAGTACCGTTAAATACTGCCTACCGGTTTAGCCTCCGATACTAGTATTTCGTGGTTGAACCACCGGTACGGTACGATTTCATGGACCATGAAAAAACCCCGAACATCTCCCTTTATTATGAATAAATGATAGTCTGAAAGATTGAAACTGACAGCAACATAACATCATGAACTCAACAACATTCGTAAGTTGAAAGTCGAAATCAACAATCAAGAGCAACATCAAATCATCCGAACTTGAAATCAACAAAAGAGAATCCATTCTCAGCAGTATGATTGTCGAGTCTTATTCAATAGCAAGAACAACTAAGGTAAAACAAAGCTCCAAACCATTAGCCATCCTAACTATTGAGATCAAATCCAATAGTAGCCTTCCTTCGAGCAAAATGCAACTTCAAGTCATCCTAACTATTGTCGAGTCTTATTCAAAAGCAGGTAGTGGCAGTCATCATTCATCAATTGAAAGTCTGCACAAACATTCAAGTAAAAAACATAAGTCCCTAAGCCTAAAAAGTAACAACAACCACTTCGAGGTTCTTGCAGCACAAGTGAAGAAGTTTTTAAGTTATTAACCTGGCTCAACAATAGAGCCTTCTTCGGTGATTGTCTAACAACCTCAAACCATAACTAAATGCAATTTCAGAAGCAACAGATGTAATTGGGATTGTCAAATAGTCCTTTAGAATTTCTTGCAAGGTGGGATACTTTAGACCATTCAGTTTCCACGAAAAGAGCAGATCATAGTCTGTTGTCCGAGGAATAATATCCTCGGCAAGATACATATCCAAATCAGTAGTAATCAAAGAATTTTTGCTCTTATTCTTTTGACTAACAAAGAGCTCAAAGTCAAGTTCAGTAGCCAAGACAGATCCAGAACTAGCAGAAGAAGTTTCGGTTTCAGAGGCAGACTTCTTCTCAGCTTTGGTTTGATAATCAATAATCAAACCACAAACAATCTTCTTGATATTCTCAGCCACCAAATCCGTTTTAGTATTTCCAAACTTTGCAGCATAGTACTCATTAGCATGCAGCTTATATCTAGGATCCAAAACAACCGAGACAACAAGTACAAGATAGATATCATCCCAGTACTTATCAAAATTTATAGGAATTTAATTGGCCATTCCAAAAATCACAGGGTTGGGATCAACACCCCACTCATTCAGTTTCTGTCTCAAGTCACAAATATTTGCGAAAAAAAGATTGGCATTCGGATACTTGGAACCAGAGAATAACTCACTTATCTCAGAGAAAATTTCCAGCTCTCAATCACAATAGATGCAAATTCTCATTGAGAACTAGAAGGAACAGATGTGTATTGACTGTCCCTTAAGATCAAACGAAAGAAAATATCTTTATATTGAAGAGCAACAGAGAGCATATGGTATGTGGAATTCCATCTAGTTGGACAATCAAGTACCAGTTTTTGTTCAAAAGTCAACTTGAAGAAGGTTTGAACCCTCTTAGGTGTAGAATTCCAGTAAACTACACTCTCCCTAGTCCCTATTCAAATGTATATCATTCTTGATTGCATCCAAACCATCCCTCACAATGAAGTTCAGAATATGAGCTGAACACCTCATATGAATCAATTTACCATCAAGCAACATATCACTGCTCACAAGCTTATTTCTCATATGAAATATCATTGAATCATTGGTGGTACAATTGTCCAGTGTGATTGAGGACACCTTACCATCAATGTTCCAATTTAGAAGAAAATCAAACAACCTATCAGCTAGTCTTTCACTAGTGTGAGGGGCTGGAGCATACATAAACCTCAACATTATGTTACGGAGCTTCCAAAAGTTGTCAACAAAGTGACCAGTTACTGTCAATATACCCCCTTTTTCTTACTTGAGGCAGTCCACAAATCAGTAGTGACTGAAACCCTCCCCAAGTTACCATCAATCATGGTTTGATATTTAGACCTTTCAACCCCATACATACCCAGAATATCCTTTTTCACAGTGTTTCTACTAGGAACAGCAAATTGAGGTTGAAGAGAACAACAAAAACGTTTGAAACCCACATGATCAACAAGGCTAAGGGGGTACTCATGGACCAGAATCATCGAACAAAGTTACTTCCTAGAAACCTCATAATTATATTGAGAAGCAGAGAGTTGAGGATTTCCAGCAGGTTGATAGTTGGGGCCAAGTATTTTTTTTTAGAACCATCATGTATCCTCTTCTGGATACATGTTTTGATATGGTTCTCAGGTGTGAAGTTCCATTACTTGTTTCCCCATCAAGGGGTTTACGACAGTACTTACACCAAGCTTTCATTACCCACATTAATCCTAACTCTATGGAAGTGAGGCCACACATTAGAGGTTAACTTACGTTATATTCCTAGTTCTTTCTCATTACCATTAACCAGATTATTGGCAATAGGAACAGGTTGTTTAGGTTGGACACCATTTTCATGGAAATTGCCATTAGGAACAGGATCCACATTCATTGGATTTGCACCTTCCATATGAATAAAATCAAGTTATTTGAATAATAATTAGTTAATGATCTGTAGTTTTATTTACTAAAGTATAGTTTTAGTGTTCTATGATTTTAAATTGAGAAGACAACACCAAACCACTTAACATTGCCATTATCATTTCAAAACAGGTTACAAATTCATGAATCTGACCTAGTACGTCTAACTTTTTCTTATGATAAATTAAAAGTAACAGTCATAGCAAGTCACACAACTACGCAAGCAAAACAACAAGGTTATGAAAGGAGAAGTGGATTACCTTGACTTTGTCTTTGAGATTGTTTGTAGATTGTTGACTATTTTTGGTCAATGATCTGCACTACTTGAGGATCTATTGCAAAGGTCTCTAGAAAACACAAAAAATAAATGGACAAGAACAAAGAACAAACACAAAATCTAGTTAGAACTCGATCCATCCATGCATGTCTCTTCAGACACCACTAAACCACAAAAACAACACCAAGACCCCGGAAAGATTAATTACCTTTTGAACAACTTAACAAGTGTTCGGAAGAATGTCGAGCACACAGTGACAGTCGTCAGTCGATTGCTCCCTTATCTTCAATCCTTTAAGATCGAATTAAACCTACTCTACAAAAACCCGAAAAGGAATGAACAACAAACAAAAGTAGTTAGTACTGCATGCATGTATGTATTGACACCACGAACCCATAAAAAGAACACAAGAAATCAAGACCTTACCCAGAAGAACTCAGCCTCGACTCTCAAGTCTCGTCTCTACGTCTCTATCTCTGTCTCTGCTCTCTAGGGACTGGGGTGTTCTGGATATCAAAAGATGGTCAGATGATGAGAAAAGAAGGTTGAACTTTCGCTAGGAAACTCCCCCTATATATAGCAATAGAAGAGTCAGTTCATATTTTGGGTCTTACTTCGAAAATTGGATGAAAAGAAAAGAAAGAAAGATGATCCTTATCTGTTAACAAAGAATCGGCGATTTGGGAGCATGATTCAACTTCTAACGACTCTTTTCTGCCCTATTGTCGATGAAGTCGCTATCTAATGGTTGCTCCTGTCACATTTGATTGGAGGAATTGAAGACAGATGAGAAGGGGACTAGGAGAAAGTCTCTAGATTTGGCGATTTGGAGTGGGACAAGGCCAAAAAATCTGTTGAATCGCAATCTTTTTGCGATATGATCGCTAGAGAGAAAGAAGGAATTAGGGTTTCATTCGTTTTTGGGAGAATGGTACGAATGAAGGAGGTTTGATGAGCTAGGGTTAACTCAGTCGTTAGAAGCAAATATATACCACGACCAAAACGACGACGTTTTGCAGACTGGTAATTCGTCGGGCGGGTCGCAGGGCAAATTGTCGTCGATCCATCACCACCCGATATCCATCGTTGATGGATACTGGGTTCACCGTCGACCGTTGACAGGCCTCAAATAATAACCAGCTAGCCGAAATTCAGGCGGGCTTCGGGCGGGTATCCGCTTACAGACCTGGGCCTGCCATCCCTAGATATAGGAGATAATTCTATTGCTAATGAAAATGAAGGCATTATTAATGGTCACAATGAGGTTGTTGCTCATGCCGGATAAAATGCAAACAAGCCCAAAAAAAACCATGCAGTAATCTCTAAATTGAGGAGTAATTACTATGTACATTTGAATTTGTCTTTGGAAGTCGGACAGTCGGTACCCTCGCATTGGGGTTCTTTCGTTATCATAAAATGATTTTAGTCAATTGGTAATATGTCAAAAACCCTACAATGTTCTTTCTTTAAAATTATTGAAGGTATTTTTATAATTTGGTATCTCTTATTCTCTTAATCGAATTGAATATTTAGAGTATTTGAAGAACATAAATTTTCTTGCACTAATGTGAAACTTGAATACAAATTGAATTGAATATTTAGAGTATTTGAAGAACATAAATTTTCTTGCACTAATGTGAAACTTGAATACAAATTGCTACTATTATTTGTGTGATTGACAACTAAATTCAGCCAACTGCAAAACGATTTCTTATTGTAAAAAGGAACGACCACTTAAACAACAGACAATTACCACGCGTTCGTCAAATGAAAAGGGAAAGTGCCAGGCCAGGTATCAGCAGCTTCTGCTCCGTAACTCTTTTATCTTTTTATGGGAAAATATGGGAAAATTCCACATTCCAAAACCAGAAAGAACAGAGTAAAACATCTCTCAATTCTCATCATGTACAAGATACAGGAGCAGAAAAGCACGGGCCAATGGCAGCGGAAGAAGAGCACGGTCAATCGAGCTTTGCACCTATCTCATTTTGCAATTTCGTTCTCCATTCATTTTTCACCTATGCTTCCTGCTTCTGGATGAATGCTTCACATCCTCTTCCCCCTCTGGCTGCGGGGGAGGAGACGGCTCATACCTCGACGGCTTCCTCTTGAAATGCCTCTCGTCATCGTCGCTCGACTCGTAGTCCGCCGCTACTGCGCTCTTCCTGCCTCCACCACCGACGGAAGCGGACGTAGATGACTTCCTGTCGTGGTATCCGTTGCCCGATGCAGAGGACTTTCCACCAGCAGCTGAAGAAGCTGCTTCGGCAGCAG
The DNA here is from genome assembly GCA_946122785.1 of Linum tenue. NCBI lineage: Eukaryota > Viridiplantae > Streptophyta > Magnoliopsida > Malpighiales > Linaceae > Linum > Linum tenue. The sequence continues at coordinate 35,568,428 of CAMGYJ010000009.1, read as the reverse complement.
CGGCGGAGGAAGACCCCTTCCGCTTCTTGCTGGCCGCTTCTCCCTCCGGGAAGCTGATCCGCGAGAACACACTCGCTTTGCGCTTACGCTCAGCTGCTGCAGCGGCAGCTGCTGCGGAGTCGGAAGCCGTTTTAGCTGAAGATTCCGAGCGCTTGCGGTGGCGATCACCGCCACGCTCGCGATCAGAATGATCGTAATCTCTTTCCCGGTCTCGCTGCTCGTGGTTGTGATGGTCGTAGTCTCGATCCTTATCCTTATCGCGGCTGCTGCCGTGATCGTTGTGGTCGGACTTTCTCTTGGAAGAGCGCTGCGGCGGGAGAGGTGGTGGTGGCCCGTCGAGATCCCGGGCGGCGGAGCGGTCAGGGGATGGTCGGTGACGGTGGTGGTGAGAATCGCCCGTCGGAGGGATGTTCCTCTTCACCAAACCAATATACACAAACACAAGGTAACAAATGTGTTAGAGCGAGTAACAAAAGCCAGCAATACACCCTCAGCCCAACAGCTCGGGCCCAGAAATAAATTAGCGAAAACAGATCCAAAGTATCGCAGGCCTTCACTGTCCGTCTAGTCTAGGTGTCTGGGCCAAAGTTTTGAAGGAGAAAATCGACTATAATTACCCCTTTCGGTTTAAGGAAATGTTTTTTTATTATTATTTTTATCAATAATTGAAATTCTTAACAATTCATAAAATTTACATATTTATTCCCACCAATAATACAAAAAAACAACACACTTTCTTGGCTTGTGTTCAGGGATTTACTGCCGGAAAAAAAAAAATTATACGCATAGTAAATTAAAAATAAAAAATTCCGTGGTAATAATAATAAGTTAATAACATAAATAAGTAACTAAAAAAACCCGCGAAGACGTTTCGGGCTTGGCTTTGGGCTTTGGTGTACTGTGATATTTCAGGGATGGATGTTGTGGAAAGAGAAGAGACCCCAATGGCCAATAGCCGAGTGAGATGTAAGTAAAAGTATAAGGGATGAAGAAATAAGGAACGTTTGGATGGCTGGAGAAAAAGGACATACAGATTTCATCGACGGACCACCATTGTTAGGTCCGGTGCTGCTCACTTCTCTTCCGAATTCCCGCTCTCTCCGAAACTCCCTGTGGCTGCACCCAACAATTAGCATGTTATCAAGAGCTTTTTCCAAGTCCAAACCGAGCTCAGATTCCAACCCATTGGGCAGACTAATCTTCCACCGCGCAAATGGGACCACCAAACATACGAAACAATCAATCGAAAACCTGTTTCAGTCACCATCTGTTTTCAATTATCTGCTGCACTGGTTCTTGTGACATAAAATTTCCACTCCCATCGAACATCAAGATCCTACAATACCTATCCTATGATGGCGTTTCCTTTTCCCGATTGCAAAGATAAAAGAGGGTGAGACCATGATACCTTTCAGCAGCTCGCCTCTCCATCTCACGCCGCCTCCTCATCTCAGCTTTCCGAGCCTCAAATTCTTCTCTGCTCATTGCTGGAGGACCATGATTCATCCCCATACCCATTCCCATCCCCATTCCCATACCCAACTCAGCAAGATCCCTGTTATGGAAGAAACAGAACACAGTCAATGAACATTTGAGCGGGAAAGAGAGAAGGAAAGCCTCGAGTCTAAAAAACTTCATACCTCTGAGGTGGTATCATTGGCATCATATTGTTCATAAACCCTTGCGGAGCAAAAGGATCCGGTGGCATCATACCTCCAAAAGGAGGCATGTCCAACGGGCCGAGGCCGTAACCCATAAACGGCATTGGACCACCACCACCATAAGGATTCATATATGGGTCCACCGCAGGTGGTTGCATCCCGCCCATCATGTAAGGATTGAATGCAGCAGGGGGCATAGGCATCATGAAATTCTCGGGTCCAAGATCGTGAGAAGCCTTCCACATATCTGCTATAAGCGTTTGAAGCAGGTTACTAAGCTATACAAAAGCTGAAACAAAAACACGTGTAGAGTATGCCATACAAAAAGAGCCCATAAAAGAAACAGATGAGCTTCAAAAGCCGATTACCATTTGGAGGCATGCGGACTTTCTTCTTTTTCTTTTTCTTCGCTGCAAAAAAACATCGAACATTAGACCTCCTATGCCTGCCAGCATCATAAACTAAGAGAAAAGCAGACCACAATAGTAAATTGATCAAAAACAAGTTTACCAGCATCACCAGGAGCAAGCTTCTGCTGCACTTCTTCCTCCATGAGGGGAGCGCTATCTTGTGATGCTGCTGCCTCCTTCACACTCATCGACTCATGTGTAACCTCTGATGCATTAACCACCTTTGAAGTTCTTGGCTTCTCGACAGCTAGTGGGGGAACAGGTCCAGGAACAGGCTTCTCCTCAACGGTCGTTAGCTTGATGTTATGCGTAGCGGTTGGTTCAGAAGACGGAGGAGGCAGCCTTGGCTCTTCTTTTGATGCAGCAGACTGTGTGGGAGAAGGAAACTTGGGCTGTGGACAACGAGCTGACTCCATATCTATACTTGAAAAAATATAGAGTTACAGAAAGCATAAATGTCAACAGATAGTACATCTCAGGTTTATAACATGTTAAAAATCAAACCTTGGACGTGGAAAGTGCTTCCAGCATTATCAGTGCTATTGTTGCCCGACTCTAGGATACGATTAATGGTATCCCTAAGAGTCTTGTTCGGAAGAAGATCATCTGCAAGAATACTTGTTGCCCCACAGACACACTTTGATTTCGAGATAATGTAATCTCTAATACCTGTGTCACAAAACAGTATAATTAGACATGATAAGGAGCTTCAGTAGCCTACAGAAGGAGGCACATAATTATGAAAGCCGTAGGTTAACACAGGAATAACCAGGGTCAAGCAAATAGTATCTCCACTGCAGCATTCATCACATGAAGGCTATGATTATTAATGTAACTAAGAAGTCGTAACTTTGGCTGAGAACACCGTAGAGATTAAGAGGAAGAATAAAGCATAGAAGATCCATCAAACTTACATTTGTCACAAAAGCTTTGGAAACAACACCTGCTTGTCAGCACAGCATCTTTCATAACTTCTTTGCACAAGGGACAATGAAGTTCTGGCGGAAGATCGCCAACATGTCTCGTGGAGGGCAATCCTTCGATTTCTCTCTCAAATGCAGCCCTGTAATAAGTTTATCCAGAATCAATCCTCAAACTAAAAACAGATTGAGAAGAAGGGCTAAGCTTGGTGCACGATTTTAGAAGCTACCCGAAAAAACAGAGTAAACAAATGAAAAGGTCTCAGCTTACTCATTTGGTCTTAAAACAGCAACATCACCACTCGGCAATGCATATGAGCCATCTGGTGTTGCCATTAGCATCGACTTTGGGATTCCTGTGGGAGGTTTTACTCTCTTGATATCATAATTCGGATCACCATTGGTGGGGCAGTGCTGAATAAAATGTCCTGGAATATAAAAGAATTTAACATAAGAACAAACGTACCCAAAAAAAGAGTAAATCCTGTCACCTGAACGCCTACATACCTGGTACCTTACACCTGTGGCACACATAACCTTGCGGTGGATTTTTCCTCTCCATTCCTAACAGACGTCAACGACAAAAAAAAAATAGTTATAAACGCCATAAAAAGAGCTATGACAATAAAACAAACAAGTTTCCGCAACTTCAATCATGGGAGAGACTTTCTAGTATCCTATAGTAATATACAGAGACTCACCGAAGCCACGTCCACCCATTCGACCACCCATCCCCCGGCCAAAACCTCTACCGAGGCCAAAGCCATCATTACCTTGGCTGAAAATTCAAGTGCATAAGATATAACTTCTCAGCGACAGAATTACAATGGACAATGAAAAACAAACCATCAATCTAATTGTACCACATGAAAGGCAGCTTACCGCTGCCAATCTAAAGCCGGAGTATCAATTAAGGCTTTAATCTTGGATTCCTCCTCAGCCTTGCTAGCAGGAGGAGCTTCAGGAGGCGGAATGCTTGATTGTACAGGTGCAACTTCCGGGATTGCATATAAGTCATTACCAAACTCATCCCACTCGGTCTCTTCCGTCTACACAATTTGGAATACACAGGAAACAGATGAAGTGCTGCTGTCTGCTGTACTTGTGAGGCATCTAGAACAAGTTGGTATAGACACTTACATATTTAAAAGTAGACGAGTCAGCACCTGCAAAGCCACTTTTCTCTTGTGGGATATCCTCTGCCCTAGTTTCCACCTTTGGTCTGCAAATATAACACCGCGAAACTCATACATATCTTCAAGATCTGCTTAAGAGTCTACAGAAGAGGTCTGTCACGTAATGTGGCATCACTTTAGTGTACACTATCAGAAGGAGTTGTTTAATAGAACTGTTACAGTGACCATTGTCACTTCAGTTTAACAGTATGAATGTTAAACAACACACACTGAAGTCACCAGGATGATCACAGTTACGAAAAGCCCAACCAATCCAAATTGTTGGTGATACAAAACAGTTAAATGACACAAAACTTAAAGGTTTGAGATAGTACTCTTGCTCAGTTACAATGGGCATGCGAGGGCGACCAGGAACTCGGCGAATTAACACAGCAGTACTTTTTGGAATTAACGATGCTTCATCAAGATACTCTGAAATTGAAAGAGAGAACACAACTATAAAATACCAAAACCTAAATAGTGATGAAACCAAATAATTCACCTAGACGATTGCTTGTCCGCATCCATCCAAGCAATGACAAGCCAAGACTAATCAGATATAGCCATAATTTATCCAATGCCGAAAGATTGCTTCACCATGCATAGTGCACAGCTCCTCTAATGAGGAATTTCTCACTAGATGCACTAAACAAAAACTAAGCATGGATCACAATCCCACATCCTTCTCTAAGAACAACCTAAGGTAAGGGAAAGCGGACAACTACACGAGTAACAAATGTGCTTCTACTATTTGACATAAACAAATCTCTTAACCCGAAGTTATCAGAATGACTTGGGAATCTGACTACTGAGTTCATAAGGACAGAACGAGAAGTAACACAAACATCAAGAAGCCACTTGAAGTCTACCTATATCTAGAATTGAGTTTCATTTACAACTTAAACTACTAAGAACGAAACCAACCTTCATTAGTTTGGGCATTAGTCACCACCAGATCGAAGTCTGTACCCCTGCCCAGGTGCTTTGATTCAAATATTTTTTCTTTCAAAATACCAACCGATATAAAGGGCCCGTCCATTGGGATTAAATCATAATCTTTTGCACTCTTAAACTTGTAATACACTGCCATTTCTCCTTTTCTTAAGATTAGATATATATAACCAAAATCAAAGCAAATCAAATAGAAAGAAATTAAAGGCCTCCCAAAAACAGGACCTTTGTATTCAACTCAAAGGCCATAAAATAGAAAAATCAATACACAAAAGTTGAACTCTTTTTCCCCCTCTAGATTCTTCCCAGTACTCAATCGAAAGGAATTCAAACCAAACCAACTAATCAGGAGCTTCCCGATGCTACTCCAGCCAGCACGCCTCCGCAAGAACCTTTATAACGCATCCACTGACGTCTCTGTCAAAACTGTTGCAGCATTCGCCTCCGGAATCACAACGCTGTTTATCAGAAAACTGTGACCCCACGAAATTGGTAGTCCAACCACTGGGGGCAGAATTTAACAGCCAGACAACATCTTCAACCCCGATTCCGAACTGTCTATCCGAACAAGGGAGCTCAGCAGTACGCAGCGACAGAGATAGAATCACCCCCAATCAATCCACGAACACAACACAACCGAAGCCGATATCAGTTCCTCCGATCGGGAACGTCACGAGCTCTTCCACGAAGCAGAGTCCACCGCGTCACAAGGAATCCCCTCAATCTTCCACCGATCGAAGCGAAATCTCCAAAAAGGGAGATTACCGTCTCCTGGAAGTCTTGTCGACCTCGGAAGGGTGCTCTCCCTTAGGGTTTATCAGGCAGTGGAGAACAGAAGCAGAGAGTGTGGCATAGCGAGAATGCTAGGTTTAGGGTTCCCCGCTGGATTCCCCAGTAGAGAGGGAGAGCTCGATCGAGCCGGATTTGGGGATAATCGGAGAGAGAGATTTGGGATATTTTACTCCAGAAGACAGAAAGAGAGAAACAGCGGTTTTCCCTTTATCGACCCATACTGTGTTACAATTGGGAACGTTTTAAAGACAACTTATTTATTTGTGATGATGGGATGGGATACCGCACCGGATTGGTTAGCATGCTAATCTTTCTAAGACCATCCATTATGGGGTTTTTTTTTATTTATTTATGAAAACCTGCTTCTCTTTATTAATCACAAGACATGGTTACAGCATCCAGCCTTAATTGATCAATAAAGAAAATTGGAGGTCGATCTACCCAGACTAGTGAGGAATCCCAATTCGTTTCACTGTGCGCCATCACATGCGCTGCTACATTCTGATTTCTCTTAACATGCTGCCATATTCTTGTGCCCGATTCCACGAGCAATCGTCGAATGCTCCTGCAAATGGTTTCAATTTCTGTTTGTAGAGTCTCCGCCACCTTGAGCTTATGGATCAAGCTTAAACAGTCCACCTCAAGCACCAAGTTCGAGCACTGAAATTGTCTGGCCAGTCTTAGTCCGAATTCCGCCGCCAACGCCTCTGCAGTCTCCACGTCCCAATCACCTGTTACTTTTTGTGTTGCTGCTATTTGGAAAACTTCCCCATCATTCCGGATCACCACTCCCGAACCCGCACCTCCCCCTTTAGAATCCCAGCATCAGTATTTACCTTAATCATACCCGGTTTCGGTCGTTCCCAACCTTGCTGGTCAGCTCTCATTAGTTTAGTTTCCCCCTGACTTTGATGTTGTTGGTAATCCTGAAGCAATCTTTGTGCGTTGGCCACAATGGTCATTTCATCCCCTTTGATCCCATTAAAGGTATGTGCATTTCGTTCTTTCCAGAAATACCACATTAGCACACACCACTCCTCGCACACTGCTTCTTCTGAATTTAGGAAAACTTCTTTCACCCATTCAAGACAACTTCTTCCCGCAGCTTTCTCAAAACAACTCGCCAGGGTTGATTGCCGCTACAGCCTGCAAGTCCAACCACATTCACTGAAAAGGTGGATTTGGGTCTCACGTTGCCCACAAAAAGAACATTTGTCTCCTCTCTTCTTACTCTTTTCGCTGAGATGATCCTCGGTTGCAAGGATATCGCGTGCGAATCTCCACATAAAGTGACGAACCTTAGGCGGGATGTTCAACGACCAGAGTTTATTCCACATTGAGGCCTCTCCCACTTGTACGATGTTCTCTCGTAGCTTGAAACTTTTAAGCCAATGCATGTATCCATCGCGGACTGTATAGTCACCCGTTTTACTATCATTCCATATCAGTTGGTCCACTTCCCCTTCACCTCGCAATGGAATACACAGTATGGCTTTCATCGTTGCTGTCGTGAAACAACTTTCAATGACTGTATGATCCCATTGTTTAGTATAAGGGTTGATCAATTCCCGGACTGTTGAATCAACTGGTAGACATCTGGGTGCAGATGGAACGAAATTGTTCTCTATACCTGGGATCCATCTACTCCCCAGATTCTGAGCGATGCCCCATTCCCTATCCTCCACCTGGTACCACTCATCAAAAAATCTTGTACCCCCATTAAACTCCTCCATATATAACTAGGTCGATGTCCCAACTGTCCTTCCAAAATACTCGTTGACTTGTGATACTTGGCTTTCAAGATCCTTGCTGCCAGCGACTCTGATCTCTGAAAAAGACTCCAAAGTTTCCGAGTCAACAGAGCAACATTAAAACCGCCTAAGTCCCGGAACCCCATACCCCATTCATTCTTCGGTATTGCTAGAGCCTCCCTGCGAACCCAATGCACCCTGCTCTCCTTCCCCTTTTGCCCCCACCAGAAGTTTGTTATGATACTGTGAACTTCATCGATGGTGCCTTCAGGGATACAAAAAACTGACATCGCATAGGTGAGCTGAGCTTGGGCCACCGACTTGATGAGAACTTCTCGTGCCGCCACCGACATGACTCTCTCTTTCCAACTTTTTAGCTTGTTTTTTATCCGATCCTGAATGGCCACAAACATCTCCTTCTTCGATCTTCCTGCCTCGGTTGCCAATCCCAAATACTTATCGTGTTTCTCAACAATTTTCATGCCCATGATCGACCCAACTTCCACTCTTTTGTGTGGTTTCACATTCTTGCTGAAAGACACCTCCGATTTGGCAAAGCTCACTAGTTGCCCAGACTCCACTTCGTAATCACGGAAGATCTTCTTCAATTCAGTACATTCCTGTATGGTAGCCCTGCCAAAAAAGAAGCTATCGTCAGCAAAAAAACAGGTGGGACACTGATGGGGCCCCTCAAACGACTTGGAATTCATGAATTCTTCCTTCTTCTGCCGCTGCCTGAGTATAAGACGACAGTCCTTCAGCACACAGGAGAAACAAGTAAGGTGATAGAGGGTCACCCTGCCTAAGCATCCTTTCAGGAGAGAATCGGGGAGATTGGTGTCCATTAACCAAGATGGAGAAGGTCACCGTCGAAACGCACATCATAACAGATTGGATCCACCTTTTGTCGAACCCCATTCGTCTCATGACAGCCTCCAGGAAATGCCATTCCACTCGATCAGACGCCTTAGCCATGTCCACTTTTGCCGCAAAGTAACCCGGACTGGTCTTTGATTGCTTTTTGATCGAGTGAAAGCACTCAAAGGCTGTAATGATATTGTCCGCTATAAACCTTCCTGGAACAAAAGCACTCTGCTCCGGCGAAATTATCTTACCTAGTATATGTTTTAATCTGTTGGCAATCACCTTGGAGAGGATTTTGTATAAGACGTTGCACAAGCTAATATGTCGGAATTCTTTTGGTGTTCTTGGTGATTTGGTCTTTGGGATGAGGACCACTAGCGTATGATTAAGCTCATTTGGCATCATCCCCGTACTGAATATTTCGGCCACAGTTGCCGTGACTTCTTGTCCCACTATCGCCCAGTATTTCTGGAAAAATAATGCAGATAGCCCATCTGCTCCAGGAGCTTTCCTAGGCCCCATCTGCTGCAAGGCTGCATAAACTTCTTCCCCATTGATCGGCTTCAGCAACATTAGATTATCTTGTGCCGAGACACAATGCTTAATAGACTGGAGCACCGGATTTGTCGTTGGGATTGTGCCTGCTTTAAATAAACATGAGAAATAAGAGGTTACACACTTGAATAATTGTTCCGTGCCCGTATACCATTGGCCCGCCTCATCATGGAGTTTCTTTATAGCATTCCGCTTCCTTCTCGCCGATGCTTTCCTGTGAAAGAAGCTTGTATTCTTGTCGCCTACTTGCAACCAGTTCGCTCGGGATCTTTGTTTCCAGAATATCTCTTCGTTAGCCTTAAGTTCATCCAACTCTGACTCCAACGCCTGTCTTTGTTGAATCATTATCGGAGTCTTCTCATTGCGCTCTAGAACCCGCAACGCCTTCCTAATGCGATTTCGTTGCCTTGCAAAATTTGGGAAGGTGGATCTGCTCCAGAATTCTAGCTTGCTTCTACAATTTTTTATTTTATCCAGCGTATTAGTTCCTCCATTTCTCCAAGCTTCATCAATTATGTGTGTGCATTCTTCATGCTTAGACCAGTACGGGTCAAACGAAAACTCCACCCCCATTTTATCTCTTCATCATCTTCACCTCTTGTGTCACAGATTAATGACCTATGATCTGATCAGTTTCCATCCAGGTGCAGCACTCGAGCTGTTGGAAACAAATCCGACCAAATTTCTCTGGCCACGAATCTATCGAGCCTATCTTCTGTAAACCCAACAGTCCTTCTATTGTCCCAAGTAAATGGATATCCCTGAAATCCCATATCAACCAAACCACAGGCATCCATACGATCTCGAAACTCCTCTATCTCCCATTCCGGGACTGCATTCCCACCCTTCTTCTCGAGCTGTGAAGCAATGATGTTAAAATCCCCGCCACATAGCCATGGGCCATCCCATTGATGTGACAGGTATCTCATCGCATCCAGCGTGTGTCTCTTACCATCAGACTCGGGCCATCCATACATCCCTGTAAATCTCCAATCCACCACCTCCATATCTTTCACCTTTACATCAATATAGTGCAACGTAACATCTATCACTTCCATTTCCACCTCCTCCATCCACCAAATGCTTAGACCTCCTGCTCTTCCTTCATTGGCGGTACCTGTCAGACAGCAAGCTCCATCTTTAAACCCCATAGAGTCTCGTAGTTCTTCATTCTCAGTCACAAGCTGTTTGGTTTCCATGAGAAAAACAACTTGCGGGAAACTTGATGTAAGAGCGCCGTTAGTGCATTCGCTGCCCGCTTGTTTCCCAATCCGCGGCAGTTGTAACTCAGTATCCTCATCTATTAATCGAAGGGGATGGGTTCCCCGCACCTTCTATTTTTTTGGCTATACCCCTCCTTGCTTATCTTTTTCAAGATATTATTACCACCTTTCGTCGCCTTTGCGGAGAATGATATTGTGTTACCTGTATCCTCAGTACCTTTGTTTGCCCCCCTCTCACCCGTAGTCGCTTCTCCTTCCTTCTCTAGTACGTTGCTCTTGTCCATTCCATCATTGTTCCTCACTCCACTGTTCATTACTTGATGTGCATGACTTTGCATGGGAGCTGGCTGTGCTTTCCCTACGTGAGAACTCGCTTCTTTTAGGGTATTCTTTTTATAGCCCTGATCAGTAGGTGTCCCATGTCCCTGTCCTGCATACTTGTCCATATCTTTTTTCTTTCCCCCTCCATTTTTCAACTCTATTCTCGTGGCCTGGTCACGTGTAGCTTCGTGTGATGCACCTCCTTGTGTTAATTTGTCCTCATCTTGCAGGTTAGCAAACCTGTTGGATGCTACTCCTTTTGTTTTGCATTCTCATGTGGGTCCTGTTGGATTCTCATTTGAGTGGGTTGAGGAGGAAATTTGGGTTTTTTGGGTTTGAGGGTGGGAAACCCCACAATGGGTTGGGAGAGAAAAGAGGGAAAAATGGGAGGGGTGTTTTTTGATGAATCCGATTTAGTGTTGATTTTGTCACTTTAGTTAAATAATTTGATTGTTCTTTTTATATAGGTAGTAATAATTAATTAAGATGAACATTGTGATATAATTTTTTTAATTTGAACATAAATTTTTTCATCATTAATTAAATATGGTCGTTTATGGCTGTTGAAAAATATAGGATTGTAAAATATGTTCGTTGGAATTTAATTATGATCGTTAGATCGCATTGAAAATGATCTACGGTTTAAAAAACCCAAACTAAAGCGGAAAAAAAACTAAAAGTAAAATGCAACTTTGGCACGCGGGCCCGCCAGTCCACTCCCTCTCCTCTTCCCCCTTCTTTTGTCCTCTTGTGAGGGAAAACTCTCCCAAACCTACCCAAAGAATCCTACTTGCCCCCTTTTTTCAACCCTCATTGTGAGCCCCCATTTGCAAAAGACCCTTCTTTTCCTTCTTCACACCTCCCATAGTGGGTGGTCTAAGGGGTTGGAAAAAGACACCCCTATTAATTATAGTTATTTTTTTATTAAATTTGTGTTGCATTTAATAATCTTTGGAAATTAAAAACTCATCTTAATTACATTCCTTTTTTAACTACCATTGCATTGATACAACTACCATTGCACCTGTATACTGAACTCATATTAATTACGTTCCTTTTATGGAACTACCATTGCACGGATACATCTACCATTGCACTTATACAACTACCAATGCACTGAAAAAGGAAAGTCATTAATATGTGTTTTAATTCATACAGATGATTAAATGCAACACAAATTAATAACCTTAAACACCTATAATTAATAGGGGGTGTCATTTTTCCAACCCTTTTAAGGGTAGGAATGCTATCTCATCCCATATCGCAGTTTTGGAGAACCCGTGTTAGTTACACTAGGTTTGGGAAGGGTAAATGAGAGGAAAACAATTCCCATAAAAAAATATAAATAAATGGAAGAAAAAAAATCCCAAAATACAGCACAGTGGAGGGATTGAGTCGACAAGAATGGGAGCAGGCGACAAGAATGGGAGCACAGGCAAGTGTTGCAAAGGTTTGTGTTGAGATCTCAGTGGATTCTGGGTTCCCAGAAATGATCAGCATTATGCCAGAAGGAGAAAGGCCGATGCATCTAGTGGCTCGGTACCTCCATATTCCATCGCGTTGTTCTCAATGCTGTGAATTTGGTCATAATGGGGGAAGGTAAGGAATGTAAGGTAGTTCAAGTTGTGACAGGTAAAGAACTAGTGGTTGCTGAATCTATTACTGCAGATGTAGCTTGGGTTTTAAAACCAGCAACTGCTAGTTCTTGAGGCTCCACTGGAGGAAAGTCGGTTCAAGTAGTTGGCTCGATTAAGGCGGGAGGGGGAAACGTTCAGGTAGGGGATACTTAATCAATGGAGGAGGTCCAGTTACAGTAGCTGGCTCAACCGTGAAGGAAGGTGGTGTCCAGGGATCACCAGAAATCAATAGAGGATGACCAGTGCAAGTTGCTGGCTCAAATGTGAAGGAAGGTGGTGTCCAGGGATCATGATCCTGCTGGCAGCACAACAGTAATCACTCATATTAATGGTAAGATTGTTGATGATAATGGATTTCAGCTTGTAGTAAGGAAGGGGAAGGCAGTTGAGGGGTCTACTTTAAAAGTACCCTCGTCAGCATTGCAAGCTAGAGTACCTCTGAATGCTAAGGGACAGAGTTTGGTGATTCATGACTCTCTTAAGAAGAGGGGAGCCAGGAAGAGGAAGTGATGAAAGTGCTATGCTGGAATCTTAGGGGCTTTAATGCACCTGAGAAACATAGGTTTATTAGTAATAAAGTATACAAAAATAAAGTAGATATGTTTGCTATACTGGAAACTAGAGTTATAGCTATTAATGCTGATCAAATAGTATGGAAGTGGTTTAGAGATTGGACACATCTTAATAACTATAGATATTCAAGCTCGGGCAGGGTCTGGTTGTTTGGGAGGTCATCAATGAAGGTTGCAGAAGTAGCTATGGGAGAGCATTTTATTCAGGTGCGAGTGAAGGGTGACGAAGGTTGTTTGGTGACAGTAGTTTATGCCCCAAATAAGGTTGCAGAGAGGCCGGAAATGTATAAAATTCTGAGACAGAAGTGTGTTGCTGGTGCTCCTAGTCTTTTCATGGGGGATTTTAATGCAGTGATTTCAGTGCATGAGGCTTCAAAAATGACGGTATTAAATCAAAGTTGCCTTGAGTTTCGTCAGTGGATAAATGATATGCAGTTAACAGATCATGTAGCGCAGGGGACATGGTGAACGTGGTGGAATAAGCAGGCACCGAATCCTATAGCTAAGAGGTTGGATATGTTTTTGGTGAGTGAGGAATTGATGGATAAGTTTCCAAATAGTAACGCTCAAACTCTTTCACCTGGAGTTTCACATCATTGTGGGATGCTCATGGATAGCTGTCCAGAGGTGGAATCAATCCCCAAGCCTTTTAAATACATTAAAATGTGGTGACAGCATCCAACTTATGCGAGTTTGCTTGATGAAGCATGGAGGGAGGAGTCTTCAGGGGAAGCTTAAAAACAATTCTATACAAAGCTTAAGTTGCTTAAAAAGAAATCGAAGGTGCTAAATAGGGAGAGCTACTCTGAGATTTCAGAAAGAGCTCGAAAAGCAGAAGTGGAAATTGAGTAGAAGGCAGACTGATGAACTCCAAGATCCAACAGAAATGAATATTAAGCTTGAGATGGAATAGGCCATAAAATGTGCAGAATTAATGAAGGATGGGGAAAGTTTCTACAGACAAAAATCAAGAGTGAATTGGGTTCAGTAGCGGTGACAAACGGTAAGCCGGTAAACAGTTTATCGTTTTATCGAACCAGTAACCGGTTGTAAACGATATACCGTTTACCGGCGGTATCGACGACCGAGCGGGAAATCGGCACTCTCGGTTTACCGGATCCAGTATCAGTAAATATCGACAGTAAGTCGATAATACCGATATCGAACCCCCTGCGCTGTCATTTTAATTGGCCCCCAAACCCTAGTTTTCAAGGAACCCCCAGCGACAGCGACCCAGCCACCCCCTCTTTTCTTTTTCATTTCACAGACCGCGCAGGCGCAGCCACCTCTCCTCTTATCGTCTTCGCCTGATCGCCTCTCCTTCTGCTGCCAGAGAACCATGCCGCAGCACGGCGACGACGATGGCGACGAGCGTCTATTGTCCAGCGACGGTGACGCTTCCCCTGAGTCCCTCACTCTCCCTTCCCTCGCCGACCCGCGATTCCAGCCCTTCCCAGTCCTCCTCTGCCACCTTCCGGCTTCCCCGCCGCCGCCAGGCCGCCACCTCCTCGCCCTCCTCGCCTCCTGCCATCCTGCCGTCTTTGGAGGTAAGAATATAATTGTTGTGTGTTTGATAATCAGATGTGAATGTGATTACTGTGGCCTGTGTGTTTGAATTTTGATATTCAGAATTGAATGTGATTGTTGTGCATTTTGATATTCAGAGTTGGTTAGGGAGCGAGTTGGTTTGGGGCAGAGGACTTGGTTTGTGCATTTTGGAGAGCAAAGGGCTGAGGGAGGCAGCATACAACAAGCCAACAGCAGTCAACATTCAGCAATAGTATGTATGTGAATAAGTTAATTGAATTGTAGTTTCAAGTTTGTATTGAATTGAATTGATGAGAATTTACTATTGAGTATTGAGTAATTGATGAGAACTTGTCAGTGAATTGAGGTTGACTGATTAATTGAAATTGATAGTGAATTGAGGTTGATTGAATTAAAATTGATGAGTAATTGTTGAATGGTTGTTTAGGAGGTTTATGTGTTCATTTTGTTGTTTTTTTGTAGGACGAAACCTTCTGCTGGCAGCCGTGGAGTAGGTAGTAAGAAGAAAGCTAGTTCTCTACCTCCTCGAAGCTCTTCAAAAAAATGGAAGGCTTCGACTAGTAGCACTCCTTCCACTACTGAAAATCCACCTGCAGCTGTAGCAAATCCACCTCCTGAGGCAAATCCTTCACCATCTACAGCAAATCCTCCTCCATCTGTTGAGGTACATGGCGTACAAAAGAAAATTGACAAGGGGAAGGGTAAGAGCAAATCTAGACATGCATTAGCTATGATGATAATCATGGATGAGCTTCCGTTTAGATTTGTTAAGCGGGAGGAGTTTAGGAGATTTATGGCAACAACTCAGCCTTTGTTTGTGCGACTTGGAAAGCAAACAATAAGATCTGATTGTTATGTCATTTTTTTTGGAGAAGAAAGAAATATTGATTGAGTTTTTTTTATCTTAAAGTGAAAAGGAAGAATATCTATCACTACAGATACATGGACTAGTGATAACAACCAGAAATTTATGGAGATTTTTCCAATAATAGCACATTTTAAAAAAAAATTACAAAACTAGCACACATCCTATAAAATTTACACTACTAGCACCTATTTTTATGGAACGCACCTTAGAGGTGCGTTTTATAAATAAACCGCACCCTAAGGGAGCGTTTCTAACATAAAACGCACCTCTAAGGTGCGGTTTATGCCAAGTTAGAATGGGTAACGCACCTCCAAGGTGCGTTCAACGTTTGGTGGCCAGCGGCCTTACAGTCCGCACGATTGTGGTGCGATCAAGCGGGCAGGAGCAATGCCACGTCAGCAATCCGCGCGGTGGATCGGAGAACGCACGGGGGAGGAGCGGTTTTCGGCCTTGAAAAATGGAGCGTCGCTTTTCAGAGCGGTCAGCTCCTCGGGAAGCGGAGACCGCATCGGAAGGATGCGTTTTCAGCGCTGGTAAAATTACCAGACCGCCCCTGGGGGGTGCGGTCTGTTGGGTATAAATACCCCCCTTCCCCCTCTCATTTCTTCACTCCACAACCCATTCTTCCTTCTCTCTCTAGATTTTATCTCTCTAAACCCTCCCCTCCCAAAAGCCAAGGAAATAGAAGTCTGTTGATTGCGGCTAAGTCCGATCTGCCATCAGAAAATATTTCTTAGGTTTTTTCCTCAAAACCCGCCGAGCCGAACCTCTGTCTGAATTTCCCAAAAAAACGGCCGATTGGTGGCAAGGAGAGGGAGTTTATGTCGATGAATTTCAAGCGGTACGTACTCATTATTTTGCTTTAATTTTTGTTGTTGTTATAAGCTTTTTAATTAATCTATGTACTAACGTCGTTGTTATTTTCTCGTAGGTTGGGGAGGACGTCGATATATACAACCAACGGTATTATCTCGAGCAAGGACCGTTGGATCCAACCGACTTGTACGACCAACCCAACCATCGGTCAAGGGATGTTTGGAACGCTCACCCGGTACTTGCCGGTAAGGAATGTACCATCCACAGTAATCACAGGGATACAAAAGCCAAAACCATCAATAGATGGCTTGAATGCCCAAAAACAGTCGGTGGAAATGGCGTTCGTTACCTGGCTCTGGGGGTTGTATCTCTTCATCTTGGTATCGAGGGGAGAACACAGTGCCAGGGTTAGACGCCTCCAATGCCAGTATTAACCTGGGAAGGAATGCATATGATTCTTCCCAATCACCAAAGACGGCGGCCAGAGCTTTCTACTTTCCATGCAACGCCTTCTTATAGTTAATCATATAACCATAACGACTTTCAATGTCAGCGATTATGACTTTCACCTTCAGATCCGGTTCGGCCTCAATCAGATGCCTGATAGCCGCAGCAACCACCCTGGATTTCAACTGTCGATGGCCTTGGGAAGTTATGGATGACACACATGTGTGTGTGTGTTCACCGCACGGGATATGACCCAGTGGTCGTGTCTCTTGTTGTTGATGGCCCGAATCCTAACATTGCACCCCTCGTGATGATTACGGCATCTGACTATGATCCTTTTGGTGCTGGAATGAGTTGTGTGCCATTCAAAATGCCGAGTCATTGCTTCAGTCTCAATGGCGTGCTGCACATCCTTCTTCGAGCCAAATTGATGGCCCTTCGTAAACCCAGTGAGTGGGCCCCATATTGGGACCTCTGGCGGCTCCATGTCGCTGTCGACCATCCAATTGTCGTCTGGAATGTGATTGTAGTAGGGGACTGGTACACGGTCAGGAACCACATCATGATCATTATCTGAATCTGACTCTGGTCCTGAATCATCAGCACCTTCAAGAGGGTCGGAGCTGTCTGCACTGAAGTTGTTCTCTCCTTCTTCATCGGAGGGGTCGCTGATTGGTGCTTGCATGACAGCTTCCATCTGATCCAGCTCATGAAAGGCACCTTCATCAGCTCCATAATGGTAGTTGTGAAAACTACCGCTGCTTGATTGGAAGTTGTACCGGGGTTGGTGGCCGAGGTCCGGTTGAACCTCTTCTTCATATGACGGGAAAGATTGATGATGGCCTTCACCTTGCTCTTGGTACTGAAAATAGGAATGAGGATCATGGTGACTTTGGTAGGGATGATCGCTATATAATTCACCTCCTCCACCATGGATACCAGATGTCTGACCGTGTCCAGAATGACCTCCAACGCCAACGGCTGGCTCGGTGTAAACGAACATCTCGGCTTTGGCCAATTTGTTGGAGCTCATGAATTCGAGCATGGAATCTACTTCATCTTGAGTGGTTATGGTATATTCCTCATGCCACAATGACCCACTTTCTCTGTTTGGATATCGGTACACCATACGATCTACTCTTCTCGTGCCATCCATGAAAGTAACGTTAGTGCATATTTGATGGAGGTCTTCAAGCTTCGGTCTGGTACCGACCTTTATTTTCTGAAAATTGCCACCGACGTAGGTGGCCCCCTTTCCGGTCTCTTCCGTGTAACCATTCCACCGTAAGCCAAACGTGAACTGACGGAATGCCATCTGCACACAAAAAAACCGTAGTTCAGTTAATATCATAAAAATCACAAATCCCAAATAACAATAAAAAGTAACACAAAATAAACTTACGAGTTAATGTTAATGGCAAAAACACTAAAGAAATATAGAGATACAACAGAAAAATGAAAAGAGAGAAGGAGAGGTGTGAAGAGTAGAGGTTTTCCGGGCAGTCTTATATAGGGAAAAAAATGAGGAAAACCGCTCCTCTAAGGTGCGATTTTAGTCTGCCATGCAGCCCTACGTCCATAATTCTCTGCATGGGTCTGTCGGGTGTCGGAAAATTATTGACACACAAACCGCACTTGGGGGGTGCGGTCTGTGTGGCTAAACCGCACCTTAGAGATGTGATTTGGTTTTGGAGGAACAAACCGCATCTCTAAGGTGCGGTTTGCCTAGGTCAGGCCTGAACCGCACCTCGACCATGCGTTTTGTGTAGGCCAGACGTGAAAACGCATGACCAAAATGCGTTTTAGTCCCACGAATATGGAACGCACCCTGCAGGTGCGGTTTATGAATAAAACGCACCTGGAGGATGCGGTTCATATGTAAAACGCACCACAAGGGTGCGGTCCATAAAAAAGGGTGCTAGTTTTGTAAATATTTTTGGCAGGGTGCTAGTTTTGTAAAAAAAAAATTTAAAGGTGCTATTTCTGGAAAAAAACTCAATTTTATGTGTGTGACTGCACATTTTATTGGAGATGATTGGAAGTTGCAGAAGAGGATTATTTGCTTTGCTCCCATTACTAGTCACACGGGGAAGGATATTGCAGATACTTTGGAGAAGTGTCTACAAGAATGGAAAGTGAAGAGTTTGTTTTGCATGACAATGGATAATGCCAGTTCCAATGATGTTCTTGTTGAGTGCATGAGAACAAAAATGAAGAGGTGGGGAACAGATTTGCTAGATGGGAAGTATTTGCAGTATAGATGTGTGGCACATATCATCAATCTGGTTGTTTCTGATGGATTGAAGGAGGTTGGATTTGCTGTGGAGAGGGTTAGGGATTGTGTGAAATGGGTGAAGTCATCCCCAGCTCAGAGTGCGAAGTTCAAGAAAGGCATCAGCTATCTAGATATGGATAGGAAAAGACTATTGTCTTCGGATGTTCTGACTAGGTGGAATTCCACCTATCTGATGTTGGATTCTGCGGAGAGGTTTGAGCATGTTTTTAAGTTCATGTATGCTAGTCCTACTAATTCTTCCTTTCGAGAGTATGTGGATTCCAAGAAGGGTCTTCCAACTGAAGATGATTGGAGCAGTATTAAGCGGCTCATGAAGTACCTGAAGTTCTTTTATGAGCCTACTCTTCGTGTATCAGGTATATGAACTAATAACTATCAAATTTTAAAATTAAATTGAATGATTATGAGTTATATTATTTATACTAATGTCGGTAAATTTTACTTTATATCAGGAACATCATATGTCACTGCACATACTTTCTACAAAGCCATTGTGGATATTCATGAAGTGATAGCAACATTGAAGAAATATGCAGATGGACAGATACAAAGAATGGCATTGAGAATAGAGGCAAAGGTGAGAAAGTATTGGTTTGAGAATGATGTTGATGACGAGGAGGATAACCTTAGGATAAATAGGATAGTTTACATGGCTTGTGTGCTGGATCCCAGGCGTAAGCTAGACTATTTGACTATTATGTTGGAGGAAATGTATGGGATCTCAAAAGGAGGAGCTTTGGCAGATGAAGTAAAGACGTAGATGATTGCATTGTACGATGTCTACAAGATGAAGTATGCAACTCCACCCTCTGTTTATGTGCCTACTACCCAGACTACTACTCCTATTGAGACTAGTGATGGATCTGTTGCTATTGGAGGAGCATTTGAAGCTCGGTTCCTACAGAAGAGAAATGAGCAAATTGAGAGGGGGGGGGGGGTCGAGGTTGTGGTGAGTTGGATCAGTATTTGAGAGATGTTGGTGATGCTATTAATGAGGAGATTGATGATCAGAAGTTTGACATTCTAAAGTGGTGGGCTCGGAACAGTGTTAGATATCCCATTCTTTCAGAGATGATTAGGGATATATTAGCAGTTCCAGTCTCCTCTGTTGCATCAGAGTCTGCTTTCAGTTGTGGAGGTCGAGTTCTTAGTCCTTTCAGGTCTTCTTTAAGCCCAAACATTGTAGAGGCATCGATTTGTGTTGAAGATTGGATAAGATATGAAAGTGGAAAGACTGCAGATGAACTGAATGATAAGGAAGAAGATCAAGAGACAATCGATTATGAGAGTGGTAAGAATTCAATTTATTATTCTAATTTGTCTATACTATTTACTATTTAAATTTTAAACCATTCCATTAGTAACATACTAACATTTGTGTATTTTATTTGCACTAGTTACTAATACTTTCCAATCTCGAGTGGAAACTGCAAGTGGCATCCCAAGTGGAGCACATGGATCTGTTGTTGGGGTTGATGAGGAGGAGGAGGAGGAGGAGGAGGAGGAGGGTGATGATGAAGAATCCACCGAGTCCGACGACGACATGAACCAAGATGATGATGATACTCTTCTTAGGACTTTGAATAAGAAAGGTAGTGCAAATGTTGGTGGTGCTACAAGTTCTACTGGAGAAGGAGGAGCATGAGCTATTGGTTATTAACTTATTTGGTTGTCTATTTTAATTTTTAAGTTTGGACTTTGAACTTGTGTTGAATTTAGACATTATCATTGGGCACTTTAGTCGATTGACGAATGATGATTATGTGTTTATGTTGATTGTTGACTTGCTGTCCCTTTGAATTTGACGATGTTCTCGAAGGAAGAGAGAAAAATTGGGAAGGGAGAGAAAATTGGATGGGAAGAAATGTTGTTTTATGGACCAAACTATTTGGTTTGTGATGACCGGCGTTGATTGTTAGTATTAAAAATAACTATTTTGCGTTAATGTTGACCGCCGTTGATCGATAGTATTGAATAGAAAATCTAGTCAGCTTCTATGTGCTTTGTGCCAGATTTGTCATATTGAATAGTTTATGACACAAATGTCCCAAAATGCATATAGTTTGTTTCAGATTTGTCATATTGAATAGTTTGACACAAATGACACTTTTTGGATAGTTTGGACTTTCTAGTGTAATTAGCTCTAAAAACAAAGATGGGTCATTTTGACATTGAGAGAAACCAGCTTGAAGGATTGTACTATAGAACTTCTCAAACCACGCTCTAGGAGCTTGCTTGAGCCCATATAGTGAACGGCGAGGTTAACACACCATGCCAGAACCACATTTGGTGTAACCTTCAGGAGGGACCATATAAACAATTTTCCTTATCACCATGAAGGAATGCATTCTTGATGGCTACTGAACAAGAGGCCAATTACACATTGCAGCAACGATAAGAACACATCGGACAGTTTGCATTATTGCAACTAGAGCAAATGTCTCATCATAGTCAATATCATACTCTTGAATTTGATTGAACCTTTGTGGCACAACACGAGTCTTATTTCGATCCATTGTCCCATCTGGCTTCATCTTGATGGTAAAGACCCGACAAGTCGAAAACCCACGACAGGCATATCTGGTTCCTTTGCTACCATGTCTGAAGTTTCATTAGCTTTGAGGGCGGCTCCTCATTCATTGCTCCGTCCTATTCAGGATGACCCTTAGCCTGGTGGTAAGTGGGGGGCACGAAGATGGAATTATGAGTAGCATATCCGAAGTAGTTGTGATGGCGTTCCATTGTTACTGTTGCATATGGGGTTGGCTAAAATGTCCTAATGTTATTTTCCCCACTAACCTACCATATATTCATTAACACGTGGTGATTTAGTGGCTTCTCATGAGGAGAATTATATATTTCCCTAGCTCATCAACACGTTACTCCAACTCGAGTTTCGATGTATCTTCAAAAAAAAACTCAAAAATCGTAAAACTATATCGAAAGTCGTATGAGAAAAGTTAGCATTAGAATATATTTATGTTAAAGTCGTAGTTCAACCGTGGCTCTGTCAGGCCGTGGCTCTGTCAGGCTTGACACGTCTTTCAACCCAAGCCTTATGTTAAAAAAAATAAAAAATTGTAAAACCATATTGACCTTTGGTAGCTCTTTGTGAGCGACAAAGAGGAGGAATAGAGGGGCATCTATGTAGTCATTTGTGGTAGTTCATGATGATCATTGTTTTCTTCCTCATCAGAAGGCTCGGTCGTGTGGCCTTGGGAAGAAGAACGTCCGTGAGTAGCGACATCAAATAAAAAATGGAGCAACGAAATTGAGGAAGTTACGAAAGCTTTCCTGGGGCTCAGCTGCACGCAGTTCTCCATAAAAAGGACATGATACATCACACGAACTCGATGATTAACCGGATCATAATAGACATACTCCTACGCTTGGCTTGGGAACTAACTTATGGCGTTCTTTCTTTTAAAAAGGAATGAAGCACAAGCAACCAAACACTCATAGCCAAGAATAGTTGGGTTATTTGGAATAGAGTTTGTGAAATGAAAAGATTCCATTATAAAGAAGCGTGACCTGTCGATTAATGAGATATACTAAGTATGTGCCACCTCCACACTTAATCCTGCAAGAACACCCGATCGTAAGAGAAGGGCACGGGTCATCTACAAATACATGTCAATTCTTGCATTCGACAAGACAACCCTGTTAATTGGGAAGCGCAGTAGAGCCTTACTACGTAGTCTATTTTCAAAAAAAATAATACAAAATTTACTTGTCAATTTACCTACATCTGAGACTTGAAGGGGTTACCTTACCTGTACTCAAACGTGACTCCGTCACTGACCACAATCAATGATGTCCTCGGTTCTATTAAATACAAGGCCTTTTGATGACCATTTAAGTGGTAAGCACATTTGTTTCTCCTAAGCGAACATGAATTGAACCGACAATAAATGATAGAGGTACGAGTTGGGACATCGTAGCCAGCCAAAGCATTTAGGTTTTGGAGGCATACAATGATTTGAAGACCTATATGAAAATGAGAGGTAGAAATTGTTAGTTTCACTACACCAAAGACGTTTGGCCTGATCTGCTTCGTTTGTATGGTGTTCTTACTATACCCCCAAATGAAGTCATCTCTTCCACGAATATGGCTGATTCATAAACAGGGAAAAGGCAATCCTGATAAGGGAACATCCACATGCAGCAACGACCAAATCCACTTCAAACTAAATGTATACATCATATTACATGACCTATCCAAATCCATATATCATATTTTACATCGATTACCTGCACTGCGACGAACCAACTCGAACGAATGAAATCGAACGCAAAACCATAATGATTATATCTATCAATTTCTGTTAAAACTGGCAACCGTAATGGCAATGGCACTATGATTTGATGCACTCTAACTATGCTGTTCAGTGTTTTCCCCGAAGAGGAATGGTTAATTTGAAAGAGAACGAATATGAAAAAGGGGGAACAAAGGCTATCATATCATACATCAGTCAAGATCAAGGAGGATACAATCACAACATATGCCAGGATAAAGAAGATAGCTATCTGAACAAAGAACTTGGGGTTCTCTCTCATGTTTGGAGATGTCACTGCCCTGGAGCATCAGAAAAAGAGAGAAGAAACAAACCAGAACATCATTATGCGCCTTGATACTACCATGACAGTCAAGTAATAAGATATTTACCTTGCAATGCGCTGGGAAAAACGTTGAAAGGGCAAACTCTGGATGAACACGATCCCTGGTCCCGTTAGGGTAGCTGTTACCATATTGTCTCCCTGCGTTTCCAAACACACCACTAAGATTTGTGACAGAAGCATTTAAAGAACAGAGAGACAGAGAGAGGAGGACACTTACGCCAAAGACAGCCCTTCTGAGAGGACCGTTATACTTTATTTGAACATTGACAGTGGAATTAACGGCGGCGATACAAGAAACATCCACAGTTAGTACCTCTCCAACATCAAGCTTCTTCTGTACAACTAAGGACACATAATCAAAAAAGATGTTATTAGCTACTCGTTAGTAAGGAAACTCCAATGTAGTTTTCTTATCACACACTGTTTCAGATGTTGAAGCATACCAGATCCACCAGCAACAATGAATGCAAGCCCTTGCCCAGTTAGTTTTTGTCTCAGAAATCCCTGTCACAGGCCAATACATCTTATCCACTTCAAAATACATGAATAAGATAGGCTGAAGTTTATTTCACAAAATTACAAGATAAAATATCTTACCTCTGCACTACCCATCACATTACGCGCCCTTGGATCAACCGCAACATTCACATTAACATCATTGATGGAGCAAAGGAATGCATCTGGCTACACAACAAGTGAAAAGAGACATAAATTTGTAGCTGTAAGCGAAAATCAAGGAACCACCATGGGAAAAATTAAGATCATCCTGTATGCTTCAAAATACAAAGGCAAGCAACTAAAGTGGCTGATTGAGAAAAGGAGAACACCACATGTAGCAGTAAGTAATATGTTACAGGGACTGCAAATAAAGTTTCGTAGTTTTACCTGGCACAAAATTTCTCCACCGAACATAGCCAAATCAATCTACAAAATAAAGACAAAAATATATACAGCTCATTACTAGCTCATATTTCACAAAAGCCAATGTAATTCTTCTTCGAAACTCCTAAAGTCAAGCATACACACCGGGAGAATTCTCGCCAGTAAAGGTGCAGCAATCCCAACAAATCCATCGCTTGAACCAGTATTACGAATGACTACACTGGTAATAGTCTTGCCAAAAAGCCAATGCCACATTCCTACTTCATTTTCAGGCATAAAAATGTTCACCATTTCAATGGACCCGGACATGAAACACATGGCACCTGCAAAACTCATTTATGCAGGTATCAAGAACCAAACTAGGAGACTTTACAAACATTCAGTTACAAGTTACAACCACTCCTATGGAAGTAAAACTACAAGCTGATGTCACACAATAACATGAATGCTTGACCACTCAAAATCTCGGAATAATCCAAAACTCTAAAGGAACAACCAAGCCAGAACAGTTATGCATAACTTAACAACTATGCTTTCATGTGAGTTTAAGGATGGAATGGTCTGAAGGACATCCATGGAATGATTGATAACTTCATTGATACGAAAGAGTGCTCATGAATACAACAATTAAAATTACTATGCTGACCTGGTCGCATAACAACCATTTCTTGCGGTTTCAACATTATCTGACAATCAAGGGATAACAGAAAGAAATTAGATGAGCAAAAAAGAGAGATAGAGAGCCAATTGCCAGACAGCTTGAAAAATGCATGCATACCTGAACCACCTGTGCTTCACCACCCATAATCTGGAAAGGAATCATAGCAGCTTGTTGACTCTGCAAGCATATTATCCACTATGAGATCAGGCAACACAAACGATAAACTTCAAAACCCTAGTCTTACACACATAATGCTAAACCACAAACCTAATGGCAATGGGTATTTTCATCCCTCTTCCTACCTTCTTCCGATAACACTAAACCACATCCGAAAGCCATAAGTTCTCGTCACTGAAAATGCCATAAAACAGCAGAGAATTGTGTTTTCCCTCTCCGTACATTCTTAACTCAACTCTCCCTCTCTCTGAGCCGTTTTTTAGATGAACTCCCTCTCCCAAAGCTTTATGCTCAACTAAATGCAAGTACAACCACATTTGAAAAATCAAAGCAGAAACCCAAGTTCTATCGACCTAAGCTCATCAAATCGAGCAAGCAACAGCCTTCTGCCAATGGCAGAGAGGTCAAATTCAAAACCACCAGAATCAAATTGGGCAGGAGGAAAGGAAGAAAAATCTGTACAATTCAAGATACTACTACACAACTGAAACAAACAGAAAATCTACATATAATTCTTCCATGTCCTGAATTCCGAGAGCTAGAATGCATATTGAAGTCACCCAAAGAGGCGATTGCTAGTAGAAAACAAGAGAGGTACCTGATAGACATAAGGCTGAAACGGAGTAGAGAAGAAGGGCGCAGCCATGTCGAGAGAGTGGGGATTGAAGCACTGGTGAGGAGGACGGATCAGAAAAACCCTAACAGGAATCTTTCTGAATTCGCAGTGGATTGTTTTGCTCCAATTTTAAGCAGATCGACGATCCATATATTGTTTTTTCATGTAAATGAATTTGGAAGAAAGAAAACGATATTTGCCAGGAGAAGCTCCGATTCCTTTTTGTTTATACAATTTTTCTTTTGGTTGGCTGCAATACCCATAATAACCTCGTCGTAAGAGTAGGTTGAGTCGGACCATAAGTCACAATTAATTAGCTTAGAGGTTACTCGTAAGTTGTAAATTACTGTCCTGACTAATACATTTAATCAGGAACAGTGACGGAATTCAAGAGAAATCTACATGATTGCAATTTGCGAGGTAATTGAATGTTGTATGATCTAATTTTAAGATACAAATAAAGCATCAACTTTCAAACAATTCTATATATTGTAGGATCAATAAGGAGAAGTTGTAATATGCTCTATATTTCGCGTATCAATTAGACGAATTAGATCATATTCCGTAAGTTTTATTAAAATATAGCTCAATTAGATTATTGATATCCCAAAGTATAAGATAGTCAAATTACTGTACCCATTAATTGAATTGGATATATGATGGATTTGTGAAACTAAAAAATTGAGCATACAGCAGACCACTGACCTTTTAGACCACTCCAGTTTCATAGAAATTGATCGGTTTGGGTCAGACTGTGACTAGCACTAACCGAGATTTTTATCTGACCACCTGACAAGTTGTCCAGGGGCTATAATGTAAAAGACAACACTAAACAGAGTTTTGCTTCAGTGCCTCGTCAGCAATTTTAAGGGTAAAAAAGGAAATTTCGTATCCACGTGTCAAAAGCTTTTGTTGTATGATTCTACGGCTGGGTTACACGCGGCAAATTGAATGACTTGGCGTATTCTGATTGGTTACCGCATTATTCTCGACGTGTTCGCGCTAGCAATTTCAAACGGTAAACATCACACTTGGACATGGACATCGAGTTTGGGAAATCGGGTTTACTTGTCGGATCGCCGCGACGGCGTTGGGGAATCCCGGCGATCGGCAGAGAACGACGCAGTCTGGAGCTACTCCTCCTGCTGCAATGGCCGCGGCGGACGAACAGAACGATGATATCGACTGTATGTCTGTCGTGAATGCGACGACGGCGGTGGGGGATTCGTGGGAGAACGGTTAATAGAGAACTTGACGAGAACGACCCTGAGAAAGAAAAAATGGCGGCGAGAATGATCGTCAGAGAGTTGAAATAGACGGCGAGACGGCCGCGATCCTGAATAAGTACGTTTTGCTGCTATGCTGTCTTTTTTGTTTCGTCCGTTTTGTTCTCTTTCGTACAGATTGTGGGCTGCTTATTCAAACTTGGCTATACATGTTTTAGCACTTAGGGGGTTAGGCTCTCTACGGTTTGCAATCAAAATCAGTGCACGGAAATCTTTGCTTGGAGTTTTAGGAAATGGGCAATGTTGGGAATTCTACTCGGAATGAGAGGCTGGACTAAATTGCTACAAAAGGGGTGAACTCCATTTGTTTCGGCCCTTAAGCATAATCTTAACTATTTGAGCTAGCTAACCAATAGAAATGGTGCTGATTCCAGGAAAACTTGAGGTCGTTCTCCGGAGAGATGGTTAGACCATCTACTGGAACTCCAGACCACTAATAGGTCACTGTAATGATACAAGCGCGATGAACTCAGAGCTGTCTGCAGTATGAAACCATCAAGATGCAGGATGTCGAGACGAGGCTGGGAGTGGGAAGCTCTTGTTCCCAGATGATCTGTTTTACAAAAGCACGAGTTTGAGCTGTCTCTTGTTTGTTTAGATTGCTCACTGTGAGTGTAGAGCGATGGCACTAGGCATTTGTGTGTGTAACTCGATCCTGGACATGTCCAGATTCGGTTCTTTCATCGACTACTGGGTTGCCGCAGCTGCCAATTCTGAGGTACGACATCAAGCAGCCTGATCATCCTCATCTGGAATTCACTTTAGCTACTATGTACCCACCCATCAACCTACCAGTTTGAGCCTCCGAATGTCAGAAATTCTTGTAAGCGGTTTCCCTTTTGTGCTTGCAACATAGCGAAGCTCAAATCTATTGTCGGGAACAGAGTTGAGAATCCCACAAGGGCTGAGTTGGTTTTAGCACTGGTTTCAACCCTGTGCCATCTGAGCAGCCATAGCATTCTCCTCATTCGAAGGGTGATGATGGCTCCCAGCTGAGGTCAACCTTTTTTATTCAAGCTGTGAACTTGCAACTTAGGTTAATGTGACCACTCCCACCGACACGTGCCTTTGGAAATCTGTAGTCAGTTTTTGCAATGTGAATTACAAGGATATGGAGATGGATCTACTTCTGTTTGTCAGCCTGATCAGGAAAGTGAAAAAGGGAGTCTTCTTTCTTCCTAAGCAGAATCGTTGGTGATCGCCGATCAGTTTTGCTCTTTCACATAAAGACCACAAAAGAGTTTATGGATGCTAGTATCGAAGAGGCTGGAAAGGTCTTAGTTTTACATGTGCACCAGCTGGGGTGGGTTCCCCATGTATGAGTAGATTTCTGATGGGCAAAGCCAGTATGGATGACAGCTGCTACTTACCTGCAGATGGGTTCAATTGTCTTGTTGGATATAAGAGAAGTAGGTCGGATTGGCACATCTGTGTGTCTGAAAGAACAAGAAATGGCTGCTTTTCCGCGTTACCAAAAGCTTCTGGCCTTTGCTTGCATCCACTCAGTTGTTAATACAGCAACTATTCTGTAAGTCTCTGTTAAATGTTTTACTACACTTATGTTTTGCAAGATCTATCTCTGTAGTCTTGGGTCTTAACAAGAATTGAACGGAGATAGTATTTGGTGATAATAGCAATGGCTAAACGTTCATTTTCTGTGTATTGAGCTCAAAGCAAAAGAACAATAGGAAGTAGTCCAGCTCCTCTGTACAGAACATATCTCTGGAGATAGTATTTGGTGATAATAGCAATGGCTAAACGTTCATTTTCTGTGTATTAAGATCAAAGCAAAGAACAAAAGGGAGTAGTCCAGCTCCTCTGTACAGAACATATCTCTAACAGCTAAGTTACAGGACAAAATACATGCTAACCAATAACATCTACACATAAAATTCCCATCTCTGCGTATAACGAATTGATTACAACGACACCGTTTTCCTCTGCTTATAACAGGTTCTAACCGGGTTTATTTATGTCTAGTTCATCTTCTTCAGCAGCAAGCTTCACTCTATCTCTTCTCACTTCTGCAAGTGTGTTAGAAACAAAGTTTCTAACGGGTTATTGATTGGATGATGTTTGAGAATTTAGGGATTTGGGAAAGTAGAATTAGGGATTTGGAGAAGAATTGGGGAAGAACAGAATTGGGAATTAGGGATTTAGAAGATAGAAATAGAGATTGGGATTGGGAATTAGAGGAAGAAGAAGAATAGAAGATAGAATCGGCCGAAGCTTTAGAGGGCTAGAGAACGAGAAATTAGGAGATAGAGGATTAGGGTTTTGGGAGAGATACTTTCTGAATAATTGTTCTTGCTTGATTGATAATGAAACCTAGGTTACATATTTATAGGAAAAGATAGGAAAACATAATAATAAACCTAATTATACTAAAAGACTACTAACCATAATAAGAACTACCCTATTAGTAATTATAATAATAAATGAAGAAACCCTAGTGAAATTGGTTTCTAACATCTCCTCCCCCTTCAGACCAACCTTGCCCTCAAGGTTGATTGACTTGACCCACTCCTCCAACCTCCTTGTGTGATCAATGCATCGCTTGCTCCGTGTTGTGCGCTTCCTTTTCTTCCAATCACGCTCTAACTCCGGTTTTGGGCTTCTTGCACCGATCTCCCTGTTCTGAATTGGCTCTGCGAATTTCAATTCTGTGGGCCCAATAATCGCTTCCCTGACAAATTCAAACTCCAACAATTCCTCTTCTGTTGGCTCCCCACTCTCGCCACTCAAGGGTTTCAAGGATACTTTCTTGTACAAGAACTTATCCTTGAGTACCAACTCATCAATGCCCTCGAATATTTTTCTTGGAGCTAGTCCATGACTTTGCTTTAACGTTCCTCCAACCCATATTGAGTCATATTCTATTAAAATCTCACCTGTCAAAACAGCACACTGCTCCCAGCCCATCCACTTCAAAGGGCAGCCCTTGAGAGACCCAACTTCTCTGTCAATACTCGGCCCAACTTCCTCCTGAAGCCTGTGAGAGCTGCCTATGTTATGTCCATGACCAGGCCTTGGTTTGGCTTGTCTTTTTAGTTCTTCCTGGGCCTGCTTTATCCCTAAGTATTGTCCAGATGCTAATGTTGTCTCGGCCCAGTTCGAATGATCACCCCCAACGAACCTGATCAGTTTCAGCGTTTCCTCCACGAGTTGGCCCGATTCCCTGACCTCATTTGGGCATGCGACCCAAATATTCGGACCCATGGCCCGAATGGCATAGCCCGGAGAATCATGCCTCAATTGTTGCTGCTGTGCGGCACCTTTCAACGCGGCCCATTTAGGGTTTGGGAGAGGAAGGAACCCCCCGCCACCGCCGCTTTGCTTCCTCGCCTCTTCCTCGTGCCCGACGCGACCCACCGAGAGGATGGGCGGCGAGCCCAGCGCCGTCGTGATCGCCTTCTTCTCTGGCGCCCTCTCCGACGAGCAGAGGATTCCGCCAGCCCCACTCTTCTTTTCCTCCCTCAGCGAACCATTCGTTGGTGATGAGCGACCCATCCGAATGCGCGGTGACCCGTTCGAAAGCGCAGCCGTCTTCAGCTCCTTCTCCTCGCCGGTCGCCGTTTGCAACTCCCTCGACGTCGAGCCATCCTCCTCCTTCCTGGTCGACGACACACCAGCCGCCGCCGTCGAACGCGACGTTCTTCGCGCCGCCGGTGGGGAAGTCCAGCGAACCTGCTTTGCACCTGCTTTGGGTTGACGATCGTGGCTGCGGTCTTCCGTTTTCTCAGCGATCGTCGCCTCGGTTGGACCCGTCGCTTCTTCTTCCTGCGGCGGCGAGGATTCCACCCGGTGATTGGGGTGTGAACTCGAGCCGGCGATCACCAACTTCTTCTCCGCTGCTGCTCCGACTGGAGTTGCCACCGGCTGAGACGCCCTCTGCGCGACTCGCGACACCGGTGAAGAGCCTTGGCAATTCTGCTCCTTCCCCTCCTTGGTCGACGTCGCCCTCACCAACCCTTTGACCCGATCCACCGTAACAATAATTTTTCCTGATAATTCCCTTTTTTGATCGCCCAGCACGGACTCCAATTCTTTTCTCGGCGACAACGTCTTGTCAGATTGTTGTTTTATTTGCGCGATTGGGGATGCAGGCGAAACCACCCTGCGGACCATCACCTTCGTCTTCGGCTGCGAGTCTTCTACCGATTCTTTCTTTCTAAACTTCCAGCCATCGATTCGCGGGGTCTGTGGAATTCGAACAGATCTGGATGCAGCCTTGGGCGGTGGTGAAGACAGTTTGGTGGCATCAATGTTGTTGGTTTGGCGATGAATCGATGATGGCGTTGCAGACGTTACCGTGGTGATTGATGGTGTTGGTTTGGCTTGTCGATGCGATTCTATGGTTCGCACGAACTGCCCTGCTAATGGCCACACGCGTCCGTCGGTCGCAGCCTCCTCTGTCAATGTCGCACACCTCCTACGCACCTCCCGATAACGTCTGTCAAGGGCTTGATGCTGCAGCTCCTGCAGTCGAAACCACTCTTGATCAAAGAGCTTTGACGAACTCATTGTGATTATGGATTAAGATGCAGTCGTCCCTGGTTTAGAGTTGTGAAGAACTCACTCTCGTAACCAGGCTCTGATACCAAATGTTAGAAACAAAGTTTCTAACGGGTTATTGATTGGATGATGTTTGAGAATTTAGGGATTTGGGAAAGTAGAATTAGGGATTTGGAGAAGAATTGGGGAAGAACAGAATTGGGAATTAGGGATTTAGAAGATAGAAATAGAGATTGGGATTGGGAATTAGAGGAAGAAGAAGAATAGAAGATAGAATCGGCCGAAGCTTTAGAGGGCTAGAGAACGAGAAATTAGGAGATAGAGGATTAGGGTTTTGGGAGAGATACTTTCTGAATAATTGTTCTTGCTTGATTGATAATGAAACCTAGGTTACATATTTATAGGAAAAGATAGGAAAACCTAATAATAAACCTAATTATACTAAAAGACTACTAACCATAATAAGAACTACCCTATTAGTAATTATAATAATAAATGAAGAAACCCTAGTGAAATTGGTTTCTAACAAAGTGCCTGCTGCTGTTGCTCTGATTCATCTCTTACTGTGTCCTTGAGAAGGATATTTGAAAGCCCCCGCAAGCAGGCAAGTGTATGTCATGCACTCTCAGCTTGAAGAGGATGTTGTGAAACAGGTGTGCACTTAAGCCCTTTGTGAATATATCAGCCAATTCTTCTCAGTAGGCACATAATGAAATGCAATTAACTCAGACTTCACTCTATCTCGAGTCACATGGAAGTCATTCTCGATATGTTTTGTGACAATAAATCCGGATAGGGTCTTCATGTTCATGTGAAAATCAGACAGTATTTGCTTGTACTTTGGACCTCGTATGACAGTTGATATAATGCCCTATATTCTACCACATATGACAATTTGGAAACGAATACAATCAATACCTTGTTTCTTAGCCTTCCCGGTAATGAGAGCTTATCAAGAATGTGCAATTCAGCTATGGACCTCCTTGTATAAGGCAACCTCCCCAATCTGAGTCGCTTCACATGAATGGAGTTGCAGTGAATCGATCACATAAGAAGCAAATTAACAGCTCTATTTTGCCATATTCATCGGTGAGCTTCGGACTACAGCCTCAGCGACTGCAACATTTTTGACAATATAATTCCTAGAGATCTCAAATGCCTACCCCATTGGAAAGCACTGAACCTCAGGCAAAACCACAATTAGTCAGCTTCCCAAGATCTTCATGAATCTCTCAGTTCTCGAGAGCCTGTACTTATCTGGATCTAACATCCTGCAATGGCTTCCGGAGTTCCTGGGGAGTTTGAAGAAGCTGAATGTGTTCCAGTGCAACTAGTTACTGAGGATCACAAATCTTCCAAACTTCTATTCCTTGTTTTCAGCATTATCGATTGCAATGAGCTCGTCGAGATCCAGGGACTGTTCAAGCTGGAGCCTGCTGTAGAAGATGCTATTGAGCTGATCAACTGATACGAGCTATACCATTTGGAATCTGTTGGAGACATTGAAGTTACACTGATTAATATGCTCACACCAGGAACGATGAAGACATCTAGTATCCAGGTGATCCATCGATGTCAGCCATTTCATGTTGTTCTTCCTTTCTTGTTTCTGTTACCTGTACAGGAGGCAAACACCTCATACCGAACTGGTTCCATCACCAAAAGGAAGGGTCATTTCCACATTTTCAGGAGTGTAGTTCCAGGCCACGAGCTCTTTGCGGGCTGAACCTCTGTATTGTGAATGGGTATGATGACTCAAACCAAACCAAAGGCGAGAAGTGTGATTACTACCCAATCATTCTAGGGGTCCCAGAAGGCAATAACTAGATGTTATGGCCGAGTCGCTGGAAATTCGATAACGGTCAGATAGGAAGCAGGTACGAAGTTGATGTTTCAGTTCAGAGCACGCGACCTCTAGATGTACACAGCTATGGTGTACATGTTTTGACAGCAATCAATTCAAAACGATCCTTCAAATGAAAGCAAATATTATCCAGAATCAATTTCAGTTCATCTATTCTGTAATGGTGGATCCATGTAAAGCTCGTGTGAAAAATATATTCACATTCAGACCAAAATTACAAGAGGTGTTGTGTTGTACATGATTCAGGTAAGAAGCTTACTGTAAACAAAAGAAAGGAGAAAACCTCAAGAGCTGCACAAGATCCCTACCCTTAGACCTTAGTTACAAAAGCAAGGCGAACAAGCCCTCAAAGCGGCAAACCTCACACAGCGGCTTTTCTTTCAAACTGTTTCCTGTGTAGACTTTTCCCCATATCTTTTCTTTTTTGAGCAAACTGAGTAAAGATTCACATATTCCTACAGTGGCAGTTTTTTACCTTTTCATTTCTTCTGTTTCTCCCGATTTCGATTCTTCGCAAAAGGCTATGCTCCCAGAAACATTCTAACACCCTTCTTCACGACACTAAAAAGAGCAGACAGAAGCAAAACTGTAACAACTTTCTTCGATGCTAGTGGCCTAAGATTCACACGAACGCCATGCTTCCTCATAAACCCAACAACCGTAGCAACAAGCATTAGGAGCCATGAGCAGATAGCGCGCAACACAGTATTCATGGTTTCTGTAGGTCCATCAATATTTGCTGCATTGCTGGAAACCTCAACATAAGACCACTTTGAGCTCGCATCGCCATTTTCAGCTCGATCCAACCCAAGGGTCTCATTCAGCCAACAGGACAAGCACACAAACCAATTTGCAAGCCATGCAACCTCATCAGCAGATACTGGACGCTTCATCCAGTCACCCTTGTACTTGACATCAGCAAAGGTGTAGTTTCCAGCTTTTCTGGGGGTGAATATCTCATCTCGCATCTGGTCTGCCGGTTGTTTCTTCTCTGGTGTAAAAGAAATTGATCTCGCGGCATAGCAACCAAATAAGCAGCTCACTTGCTCCTTCAGTGAGTCTATAAGCTCCAGATTTTGTGAATAGTTGACGCCAGAGTTGGCTTGCAACTCGGATTCCGCACGTAGTATAAACAACTGCAGCAACAAACCATAATAACTGAATAAAGTCTTGTACAACGAACCAGCCATTGCAAACAAAAGACTGCATAATAATAGAAGAATGCATAAGAACCTGTAACAATTGTTGTCCTCCATCTTCTACATCACTAAAAAGCATCAGATCTCTGTTCCAGTTCTCATGCAAGTAAGATCCATCAGCATCACTCTCGCACAAACCATCCTCCCAATCCTAGCGCCACGAGAAGATGGAAGAGAAGATGCAAACATCAGAAAGTGAAGGCTGAGGCAACACTAGGATAATTGCACGATATGCAAACAATTGAGACAAACTACATCAACAAGCATTATTTACAAGAAGCCAAAAGTAAGGAAACCAATGCCTTTGATCGTCAATTACAACCACTTTAAGAATTTGCAGCAAATTAGATAGCAGCCACACTACAGTAGGAAAAACAATGGCAGGAAACATGGCAAGAGAAAATCCAAGTGGTTCATACCTGCAGCTGTTCTCTGATTAAGGGTACATATTTGTATAAACTACTGAGCATGGCTTTGCCAGATCCAGCTTGTTTGGCATGAAAGACTTTATCCACATTCTTTACCAGATTTATCAACTCTTTGTTTGATGTCAATACTGTTATAACCTGTAAAGTGTAAACAACGAGCCCATTAGACTGTAGAAGTCGAGAGCAAACAGATTAAAGCTCCAACAAAAAGTGGTGCCCAGAAACAGAACTAAAATACTGGAAGAAGTAACTAAAACACACATGGAAAGAGCCAAGAGGCAATTACGAACCTTTAACACCATCTCCACAATCACTACAGGATCAGTGTGAAGAAACTTGTGTGCGAATCCAATAAAATGCATAACCAATGAGCTGTAGTACAAGTAATTGGACAAGACATAGCCTTCCCATGACGATAGATAGCCACATTGTTTGTTCTGTCCAACTTCCTTATTACCATCTTTCCCAGAACAACCAACAATTGCATCGAGCTCCAGAAAATCATCCATCGTGGTCTTCCATGGTTCAATGTAAGCAACCCAAAGAGAGAACACCTGATATGCATTCTTTATCGAAGTTCCCATTGGACAGAAAAGGAAAGTTCTCAGAATGAATCGATACAACGGTCTTTGAATGCACGAGTTCCATGAGCCAGCCAACTCTGAAGACTTGTATACAGAAGCAACCAACTCTCCTGATTTCATATCAAAGGAACTTGGAGAAAACCTTCCCCCATTTGTATTTGCAACTCGTTCAACACCTTCTTGGGACACATTGGCACTCCAGTTCAAGTATTTAACCAACAACTTGACTACCTCACCCAAACTAGACGATGGTGGAGTCTCACCCAGTACAGACCTCAGTGAAAACGATAATCCCACAGACTTACAAAGATTAACCGGTAGCGGCGAGAAATCATTATCAACTAGCCAATAATGCACCAAAGCATCAACAAAAAACTCAGCTCTCATCGTAGCAGAGCCATCATTTCCATACCCATAATGCAAAAGCGAGCTACGATAAGGCTGGTGAGTACCCGGAACCTGAACAGGCACAAACGCACGCAAATAAGCATACAGAAGCCTGACGTAAAGATCACACTCCAATCTCAGCTCATTCCCACGCTTAGCATGCGACAGCCTGGGGATCGAAGAAGCCCAGTTTTCCAATTTCAACACCGCCTTACTCTTCACCGCCCCGATCGTAGCACCACTCGAATTCTCGCTGTTGGCTTTGCAGATCGGGTAGTAAGCGAACCAATACAAGAAATACTCGAAAACATTGAGCTGAATTTGATACGACGACGAAGAAGAGGAAGAACCCTTACCCGATCCTCCTTCCCTCACTTTACCTTGGAAAACAGGACACAAGGCGTTCAATCCCTGACAATCCTTGCCCGCAGAGAGAAGGAGCCGAGCCCACTCCGGCAACCGCTCGGTGGGGAACACGTATTTGACGAGGGACTGACGATCGACCGCGGAGATCAAGTGGAACAGCACTCCGTCGGGGGAAAGGAGGTCGAAGACCCTGGCGGCGAGATCGGCGTCGTTGGAATGGAGGATGGCGTCGATCCAGCCGCCGCCGCCGGGGGAAGGAGAGGGAGAGGCGGAGGCGGAGGCGTCGTCGAAGCCGTAGAGCTTGCAGATGAGGGCGGGGAAGGCGAGGGAGAAGAAGTGGCGGGACTGGTCGGGGGAGTGGGAGCGGAGGAAGGAGTCGAGGGAGGAGCAGGCGGCGGAAATCTGGGAGGGAGTGGAGGAGGCGAGGATGGCGGCGGCTAGGTCTTGGGATTTGGAGAGGGAATCGACGGTGTAGGAGTATAGGTGCATGGTAGAAATGGAAGGAAGCAGAGAAAGACAGAGGGAGAGAGCTTTGGGAGGATTGGAATTTTCTTGGTTTTCTTTATGTTTTGGTTTCTTTCTAGGGTTTTATGTAGCAAGCGGAGAGCGAGAGGATAGAAATTGCAAGGAAATGGTAGAGAAGAGAAATGAATTCTCGCGTTTTGAAAATGAGGCAAAATGGCGGGGGTTTTAAGGTGGGGGATCCTGAGCTCACACGTGGCGGTGTCCGGAGTGTAGCGTGTCGGTCAGCGGTTCCCGTTCATCATTTTGCTTTTTTACCTTTTCTATTTGCTTAAGTTGCTTTATTTTGCCGCCCATCCGAGCATTTTTTGTTACAAGCATCACTCGCAGTTTGATATTTATGGGTTAATACGTTTGACCCAGGTTCGCTTGAGTGATAGTTTTGGCCTCATATTTCAAATAAGACGTTTTATGGCTTACTTTTGAAATTATTTGACAAATTTGGTCTAAAATTTGTGTTGAATGTTAATATTAACGGTTAAACATTTATTCCGTCAATGACTCAGCATCTAGTGCTGAGATGGCATCCACATCACTTATTAATTAAAATAAAAAACAACTTTAAATAAATGAAATCCTAAAAAAACTCTACCTTCTTATCTTCTTCTTTGAGAACGCCCTTTCTTTTCTCCAACCCTCACTCATTTTCCTTCACCACCATTGCCAGAACCTTCTCGTCTTCCTCTCCTCTTATAATTACCCTTCTTTCTACATCGTATTTGTTAATCCTAGTTCAATTCTGCAAAACCCTTTTCTCTCATCCTTTCAATCAATCGAATTTGCAATCTACGATGGCGGACGAAGTTAAAGCAAAGGACAATGCCGGGTTCTTCGCCGGCGATTACAATTTACACCACTATCATCAAGCACTTCTCTGACGCCACCACCCTCACTCCCACCAACCATGTACTCTATTCCAACCGATCGGCGGCATACGCCTCCTTCCAGAAGTACGCCGACGCCTTGAACGACGCCAAGAAGACCGTCGAGCTCAAGCCCGACTAGTCCAAGGGCTACTCTCGCCTCGGCACCGCTCATCTCGGCTTGACCAAGTATAAGGATGCTATTGTTGCATAAGGGCTCGACTTCGACCCCAACAACGATGCCTTGAAGTAGGATTCGTGCCCGATTTGGGTTCTGTTCGTCTTTTCTTTAGACGAACGAACTGGTGGCTATTCGTCTTCTCCCTCGGACCGATCTGGAGGAAACGCTAAATCCACCCTCCAATCACCCTTGGATTTGTGGTCGGTGATGAGAATGGGTTGGCGGTTAAAGATGACAACGAGTTCCAAGTAGAAGGATGGTCGGGAGGAAGAGGAGTGGGAGTGGTGGTGGTCGTCGTCGGTGCCGACGGCAAAAGAAGATTAGGATTGTGATTTTTATTGCGGTTGAGAATGAGTTTGTTTTTTCAATTTATTTTTTTATTTTTCAAGTTTTTAAGAACTAGAAAAATTATATGAAAAAAAAGTAATTCAAATAAAAATGACTTTGAAGCCACATCACTGCCACCTCACCACTAGATGCTGAGTTATTGACGGAATACATGTTTGACAGTTAATATTAACAGTCAACACAAGTTTTGGGCCAAATTTGTCCAATAATTTCAAAAGTAGGCCACAAATGTCATATTTGAAAAACGGGGCCATAACTGTCACGTACGCTGAACTTCGGGCCAAACTAGGGTATTAACCATATATATATATATATATATATATATATATATATCCATCAATCTGTTCCGTGTTGCCCTCTAGCGGGCTGAGGATGCTGTTCCTCCCCTGGAGACGAGTATGGCCGATCTTCGGTTCAATCCGGCTCCTTATCCTGCCCCCACCGGTGCTTGCCCTTCCGGCGAATGCGGCCCCCGCTCCGGTTTCTCCGCCGATTCCCTTGATTCCACCATCGCCAAGTTCTGTTGGCTCCTCCTCGCCACCACTTGGGATTAAGGCTGAACCAGTCACGCCCACAGGCAGAGGTAAACAGCCGCTTATTGAGTATCCTCCGTCTCCGCCATTGAAATCTGCTCGCGGCTTCCCCATCGAGCTCTCGGACGAAGATCTCTTGGTTGATCGCAAATGCCCGGCTTTTGTCCTGGACAACGACGACTCCCCTACTGGACCTCTCCCCAGGATTGACAAGAAGGCAGGTCGATCCCTTGATTTCGATGCTGCAATTGAGGAGGCATGCTCCTCTCTGAATGAGGCTTTCGGCCCATTGCAAGTGGAAGAGCTTCTAGCGGACTCGCCCATGAAGCCTTCCAACCCAACTCTGTCGGAGGAATTGTGAGCCGCACTTTTTGGCCCGGTTGATGTGCTTGCCGATCCGGTACCGCTGCCTGCCCAGGAGAAAGAGGCGCTGCCTGCTGATGATGATTCGGCGCCCGTGCATGCTGTTTCCGTGACTGAAGAGCTACTGCCAGTTGACTCACAAGATGGTGTGGTGGGGGTGACCAGTCCTAAATGGTCACCAATCGCCAAGTGACTTTACTGAGTTGGAATTGTCAAGGTTTGGGAGGTACCTTGACTTTCCGAGAACTCTCCTCTACTATCCGTCGTTATTCTACTAAGTTTTTGTTTTTAAGTGAAGTTAAAATAAGTGAAACCCGATGTGAGTTTATTATTACGCGTCTGGGGTTCACAAAATCGTGTGTTGTTCCGCCCTCAGTGACTTCGTCGGGTGGGTTAGTGTTTATGTGGGACGATACTATGTGTGGTACTATTGTTTGCCAATCACCTAATGTAATTGCTTTCCGTTGGGATATTGTTCCAAATAAAGGTATCTTATTAGTTGGTGTGTATTTATCTTGTAATGATGTCATTCGACAACTCAATTGGTGGATTTACAAGACTATCTCAGTTCTATAGACCTCCCATATATGTTATTTGGCGATTTTAATGTGATATTGAACAATGATGAAAAAAGAGGTGGTGCTTCTGTGGACCCACAAGCTTCTGGAATTTTTTTCAGATTTTATTGATGATTTGGGTGTTATTGATATTGGGTTCCATGGGCACCCATACACTCGCTCCAATCACAGTGCTGGCGCAGCTTTAATTGAAACTCATTTAGGATGGTTTTGGTTCTCGCCTGGAGTGTTGAACCTTTTTCCGGATTTCACCATCCATCATTTAACTGACATCGGATCTGATCATCGTATGATCCTTTGGTCACCTGCTCGACGATCTCGTAGCTCTAAATGATTATTTCGCTTTGATGCCCGCTGGATACATAACTCGGAAGTCCGTCTCATCATCACATACTACTGGAACTTGGTTGTTCAAGGGCCACCGATGTACTGCTTACATACTAGGCTGAAGCGTGTCCGTCATGCTCTTTTTCAATGGGT
This sequence comes from Linum tenue, assembly GCA_946122785.1. NCBI lineage: Eukaryota > Viridiplantae > Streptophyta > Magnoliopsida > Malpighiales > Linaceae > Linum > Linum tenue. The sequence goes on along the minus strand of CAMGYJ010000009.1, from coordinate 35,528,168 downwards.
CTTGGGCGTCTCTTCTAATTCCCTTCGGTGAATTCGTGATCTCAATTCTGCACTTCATGCCCAGAAGGCTATCCCGTTGCCGAATTGGGACGTCATTCGAGATCTCGAGCGTCAGCTATCTCGTGCCTGGGAGCAAGAAGAAGCGTATTGGTGTCAATGTTCCCGTACCACTTGGTTACGCAAGGGTGATCGCAACACTGCCTAATTTCACCGTGTTACGCAGACTCGCCGAGCTCGCAACTACGTTCCTAATTTGGCTGATCCCTCCGGGCATGTCCATTCGGAGGAACATGCTAAGGATTAGGTTGTTGTGACTCATTACACATCTTTATTTACCTCCGTGATTGCTCGGGCGGATGTTGAACAGGCAGTGAATAATTTGAATTTACAACATGTGGTGGATTCTTCGATAAACGATCGGTTGCTCACTCCTTTTTCCTCCCGAGAAATTCATCAAGCTCTGTTTCACATTGGGCCAACTCGTGCTCCAGGGTCTGATGGGTTTACGGGTCTTTTCTTCCAGCATTTATGGGACATCGTGGGCCCATCGGTCATTTTGGCGGTACATTCCTTTTTTCGTAATGGCCATATGTTGAAATCTTTCAATCATACGTGGATCACTCTTATTCCCAAGGTTCAAAATGTTCAAAGTTGTGCTCACCTCCGTTCGATAGGTCTTTGTCAGGTGTTTTATAAGATTATTTCCAAACTTTTGACCAATCGTCTTGGACATCTCTTGCCGCATATCATTTCCTCTTATCATAATGGTTTCGTGAAGGACCGCTCCATTATTGACAATGTCCTCATCAGTCAAGAGGTCATGACTTACCTTCGGAATAAGCGTTCGGGTCGTGAGCGTTTCATGGCCCTCAAGCTGGATATGGAAAAAGTCTATGATCGTATTGAATGGCCTTATCTTTTTCGGGTTATGGAAAAACTCGGTTTTCACCATCGCTGGATTGGGTATCTAAGTAACTGCCTCTCCCCAACGACTATTTTTGTTCTACTGAATGGGAATTCTTATGGGTTTTTCATTCCTTCTCGTGGTCTGCGGCAAGGTGACTTGCTTTCCCCTTTACTTTTTGCGATCTGTACAAAGGGGTTTTCGGCCCTTCTGTCTCAAGTTGTTTCTTGAGGTGATCTAAAAGGGGGTCGGCTCAATCATCACTGCCCTGTGTTATCCCATCTTTTCTTTGTTGATGATGCCTTTCTCTTTCTACATGCTTCGGCTAGGGATTGTCAATTTCTCCTTCATTTACTCGGCCGTTATGAGCGCATGAGTGGCCAACGTGTTAATTTATCCAAATCAGCCGTGATCTTTTTGAAAAACACTTTGGACTCAGAGGCGACTGCTTTAGGCGCTTTAATTCGAGTGGGTGCCGTTGGGGCTCATGATAGATATTTGGGCCTTGCTTCTCTTATTCGTCGCTCTAAACGGGACACTAAGGAGGCTGTGGCACAGAAACTTCAGGGTTGGAAGCGTCGTAGTCTTTCTTTGGCTGACCTAGAAACGCTGATTAAGTCCGTCGTGTCTGCTCTTCCGGTTTATGCTATGTCATGCTTCCATTTTCCTACAGAACTATGTCGCAGTATTAATCGCATGATTGCTCGATTTTGGTGGAGACAAAAGGGTTCGGAGCGGCATCTACCATGGGTGTCTTGGCGTAAAATTTGACATCCTAAATTGGAGGGAGGTCTTGGTTTTCGTGATTTCGGTGCTTTTAACCAAGCTTTATTGGCCAAACAATGTTGGCGCATCCTTCATTCCCCAACACCTCTTGTAGCCCGCATTTTAAAAAGTCGTTATTTCCCTCATGGTTCCTTTCTTTCGGCCTTACCTGGCTCTAACCCTTCCTGGGCATGGCAATCCTTGCTACATGGCCGCAATTTGCTTTTACATGGTCTGTGATGGGAGGTAAGCTCCGGGACTTACATTGATGCGCTAAATGACTCATGGATCCCTAAGTTACCTAGCTTCCGCCTGACCTCACTTCCCTTAGCAGTATCAGATCCACAATATGTGTCTTCCTTCATATCGTCCTCCACCAATTCTTGGAATGTACCGCGGCTTTGTCAATTCTTCGATGCCCCATCTGTCAAAGTAATCATTGTTATTCCCCTTCCTAAATCTTCTGTTGCTGATCGGTATGTCTGGCATTTCGATTCTCGCGGGGTGTTCTCGGTCAAGTTCGTTTATCATCTTTGCCTCAGCATGAGTTCTCCATCTACATCCCACGTTGTTCGTAAGGTTGATTCCTTTTCTCCTCTTGACCCGGCATTGTGGCCAAAGCATGGTTGAAATTTTTCTCTAGCGCATTCTTTTAAGGATCCTACCAGTCCATGAAGACCTAGAAAACATGGCTTTTTTCTCCATAATATTTGCCCCATTTGTGAATCTAAGGAAGGGGAGTCTTTGGAGCATTTTTTTATCCAATGTCCTATGACAGTTCATTTACGTGACGTTGTGGGTCTCTCTTCCCCTGGCTTTTGGCGCATTCTGCTCTTTCACGCCCAACCTGCTACCATTACAAATTGGATTCTTCTTTGTTGGCGTCTTTGGAAGGGACGGAATAATGTAGTTTTCTCCCCCTATGCCCAGTTCACCATCCCTGTCCTCCGCTGCCAGTTCCTCCATCATCAAGCCTCCAACAATGACGCAGTTGCGGTCGTGCATGCTCCCCCTCAGTTACCAGCTCCTCAAACTCGCCTCCTACATGAAGACGTCCTCCGTAGGCACCGTGACATTCAGATTGCGGTGGATGGCGCGACTAGGTTTCCCACGGCGGGTGCAATAGGGATGGTTGGCTTTCATGGTGGTACCCCTTGTTTTGCTTGTGGTGCTTTCATTCCGAACATCTCAGATCCCGGTTTGATTGAACTTCTGGCTTTTCGCGAGGCGTTATACTTGATTCAACAATGACACTGGTTTGATCGAGATGTGCTACTCACGGGGTATGCCAAGGTGATAGTGGACAAATTGTGTGCATGAGACACCAACGACGTCCATTGTGGTGCCATTCTTAGGGAAGTTCATGCGTTGTTACTTCAATTACCAAGGGTCACATTACTTTACACACCTCGAGATGCGAATTGGGCTGGCCATTGTGTGGCGCAACAGGTCTTACGCTATACTGGTTTCCATCCTACGCTTCTTAATTTATCCTCTTTAGTTTGTCTTTGAGTCGACAAGTGAGAGTGTTGATCCTGTAGCTTCCCTTGTCTTTAACGTTTAAAATCCGAAAGGGTTTTATTGACAAAAAAAAGATATACATATATATATATATATATGTGGTAATGACTGGTGTACGTTAGGTGTATAGTATACAGCAGGTCACTACAACAAATTCGGCCTATTATGACGCGTCCATTTGGTCATATTAGATACCTTATTTGTCATATTTGACCTTAAATGACAAACGCTTTTGTCACAAGGGTTTGTCATTTTATCGCCGTCAAGATAGATCAAATGTGACAAATTTATGAACAACATTTGTCACATCTGGTGCCGTTATATATGAGGTTCTGGGTGGTCTATTGTGACAAACAGAGAAATTATGACGAATATTGTTGTCATTATATTTGTCATAAATTGTTAATTTTTATAAAAGTGTTTGTCATATTAGACGATCATAGTTTGTCATAACATGATTTTGTGACGAACTATGTTTGCCATAAAAGGTTAGTAATTTGTCCCACGCCTATTATGACAAAATATTTATTTGTCAGGATATGTTTAAAATGTGACGAATGGATCTATTACGACAACATTTTGTGTCATTTATTTTGTCATATTACTGGCTTTGTACTCTTACATCCCACTGTTGTGACTAATTGATTTTGTCATAATTTATATTATGACGAATATCCTTTGTCGTAAATGCTTCTATGACGAATAAATTTTGTCATTTGTGTACATTAGGACGAACAGATTTTGTCATAACTTATGATTGTGACGGGGCGGTTTTGTCGTAACTGCGTTTTATGACAAGTATAGCTCGTCATGAAAGCTGGTTTAATGGACTTCTGTGTAATATGACAAAGTGACAATTTGTCATGGACTTCACAAAATATGACAACTTTCCAGTGTTGTCACATTTGCCCTGATTTACAAAATCCATAATGCGATATTGCATTCTGCCTTGCAACCTAATCATGGAAATATTTCCAACCATTCAAAACAGTACATCCATTTCCATCCCCATAACAGTCTAGCTCCTTGTTCAACATAAACAAACATTCTAAGTTTCACCATGACACAACACATGAAACTCCTTGTTCACCGGTACACAAACCACGGTAACTTTGTTCACAAAAGCAGAAGCTAACATAATTCTAACACCAACAAATAGCTTGCAGTCTCATCTGGGTCTGCAAACCGATGCAGTGTTGTTACCTTGGACTTGGCAGTTCATTTGCGGGGTAGTTGGCGAGCAATCACTAGCACTTGATGCTGTAACTTTTCATGGGCAGCTTTCATTTGGTTCATCACCTCTTCTTGAGTCTCAAACCTCTCCTCCTGGCTCTGTAACTTTTCTTCCTGGAGTTGTATCTTCTCGGCCTGGCTTTTTAGCTGGTCTTCTTGACTTTGTATCTTCTCCTCAAACTCCTTAGCCTTTCTCTCTGCTTCAGCTCTTGCTGCCTCCAATTCCGCTTGGAGTTGTTGCTCCTTTGCTGATCTTGGGTTCTCCTTGGGTCCATACTTCAGCTTCTTCTTCAGGACCGTCTGAACAATCTCGCGGCCTGATACAGGCTTCCCCTCTGCCTTTGCTTCTATCCAAAGGGACTGCATCTCCAGCTGCACATTGAACAAAAAGTGTTAATGAAACAGGTGACACGGTTGGCTATGAACTTCTGACAATGAAACAATGCAAGTGATATGGTCGGACTCACATAGTTTTTCATAGGTTCATCCGATACCCAACTACCGTCAGCCTTCTGATACCTCTTTGCATAGAGAAGCAGATCTAGTGGCTCCTCCTCTACGGTCTCACCGTCCTCCATTTCTGTTGGCTGCTCCTCTCCAGTAGGCTGCTCGGGCTGCTTCTGCTTCTTCTTCTTCTTCTTCTCCTACACAAAGCAGTTACATTGAGGCAGATTTTAATCACATACCATCTGTAGTCACACACCGGGATATATTAGATGCATAAGCATCTGGGAACTTTATCGACCTCAACCAGTCACAAAACGACCTTCGTTGTGCGGTTTTTAAGGTGTATAAAGCAGGAGGCATTTTATACTTATCACCTTCTCTCACCAGATGTAGCTCTTTCCTAATACGCATGTCTTCCAAATCACGTCTAGCATTGGCTGTATCTTTGGTCTTTCCCTCGATATTTAGCAGCGTAGCTATCACATTCTCACTAATGTTTTTTTCAACATGCATTACATCTAAGTTATGCCTCAACTCTATAGTTTTCCAATATGGCAAACTCCAAAATGAAGCTTTTATTTTCCAGTTATGCACATTATCATCAGAACAACCCCTTTTCCTTTTCCCACCCTCATTGACTACCATATCAGATTGAAAAGCCTTCTCAATTTGCTGCAAAAGTTCATCTCCAGATAACATTCTTGGTTTGCCTCTAAGTTCATGCTTTCCATCAAATTTACGGCTTTTTCTCCACCTATGGTCACTTGGTAGCCATCTTCGATGCCCCATGTAACACTCTTTATGACTGGCATGTAAACGTTCGGAGCATGTCCCAATATTACAGACAGGACATGCTAATCTCCCCTTTGTACCCCAGCCCGATAGCATGCCATATGCTGGGAATTCATTTATTGTCCATAACAACGCAGCATGTAAACGAAATGTTTCGTTTGAGTGTGCGTCATACGTACTGACCCCATCCTCCCATAACTCTTTCAGCATTTCTATTAGGGGCTCTAAGTACACATGTATGTTATTACCAGGCGATTTCTCTCCAGGTATAAGGATAGTGAGAATAAAAAAAGGTTCGGTCATACATTTCCAAGGCGGGAGATTGTATGGTGTTACCACGACATGCCACATGCTATAACTATTGCTCATGTTACCAAAAGGGTTGAACCCATCACTCAGAAGAGCAAGCCTAACATTCCTAGGGTCTGCAGCGAACCAATTATGATCCTCATCAAACCGTTTCCAAGTTCTTGCATCAGCCGGATGCCTTAGCGTATCATCATCAACACGCAATTCCTTGTGCCACCACATGTCTTTAGCATCTTCCTTAGTCATGAACAATCTTTGAAGCCTATCTTTTAGTGGGAAATACCTAGCTTTCCTTTGGGCTACATTATTTTGTTTCCCAGGTATGTATCTAGGCTCATTGCATTTTGGGCATGTAATGGCAGATTCTAGAGGACCTCTATAGAGTACACAATGATTTGGGCATGCATCTATAGTGGTGTAACCGAACCCAAGATCTCCCATGTACCGCTTAACTTCATAGAATGAAGAAGGAAGCGTCTCGCCAACAGGTAATGCTTTCTTGACTAGGTCCAGATTCAGGTTGAAGGATTTGTCAGTACTGTTGGTTACCAGTTTATTGTTCAGCAGCTTCATAACGAATGATAATCTAGAAAAGTCTTTGCATCCAGGGTATAATGGCAAATTGGCATCACGAATTAGCCGAGCCAATTTGTCATTGAGGTCTGTTAGATTAGAATAATTTGGTGTTGTTGACCCCTCAATGACAGGAGCATTTCCAGAAGTAGCACGCAGCATATCCCCTAACATATCAGCCATGTCATCCTCTAAACCGTCACTCTCAGACACAACTGTAGGTTGCCTAGGCTGATGACTAGTACTCTCAAAGTCAAACGACTCACCATGATGGATCCATGTAGTATATGTCTCCACCATGCCATTCCTGGTTATATCATCTGCGACAATCTCCAGCTTCTTGAAGTTTCGATTATTGCACCTTTTACAAGGGCATCTAGTTCTACCTAGCGTATCAACATGTTTGCTGGCAGCCCCTATGAACTCAGAAACCCCCTTTTGATATTCATCACAGAACCTATCCTTAAGCTTAATCCAATTTCTACTCATTCAATCTGTGCGTAAAGAAACTGACCTTCCCTTTATAGGCAGTTGGTCAAGATGGAAGCACAGCGTGAGATGAACTAGAAAAGGATCTGCAGAGGGTATATGACAAAACATTAGGAACCATGTTGACTTACACGATTTCAAGTGGAACACAAATTAAAATTCAAGACATTAATCGAATCTTACCTTTGCTTAGTGCTTGGGGCGCATTCTCTGTATTGTAATTAGCTGAAAAGGATGGTTGAAGGATCGAAGATATAATCAGCCCCTGCCACCGAGTCAATGACGAGGAAACACAAGAGCTCATTCAGATAGATAAACCAACAGAATTGGCTCGGCTAATTTAGGTTGCGGAGATTGGGGATCTTTGAACTGTGGTGGTGCTAAAGCAGTACACAGTAGCCAGGGGAGGGAGGGACGACGCTTACCTGTTTCTGCCAGACCAGTGAGTTTGCTACAGAGCTGTTGCTACGCAAATTTAGGTTGCGGAGATTGGGGATCTTTGAACTGTGGTTGTGACGGGCCGATTGGTGGAACGGTGACGACGACGGAACACCCGCCGGTGAGTGGCCGGGCCGATTGGTGGAGGACAGGTAAAGGATCGCGGTGGTTGGAAAGAAATCGACTGCGCAATTTTTTTTTTTTGTTGATAAGAAATCGGCTGCGCAGTTTGCAGAGACAAGAAAGGAACATAATTTTTTTCCCGAGGGGAAAGAGGTTTCAGCCTAAAAAGAACCAAATATGACGAAATGCCTTTGTCACGACACGAAACCACTATATTACCACTAACATTACATTTTGTCAGATTGGCGAGGGATTATGGTTGTGTATTGTGACAAACCAAATTGTCGTTTAAACAATTCAGGAAGACATAATATGACAAACGATACTTTGACGATGACATTTTGTCACTTTATGTCTCTTAGATACCGATGTGGGTTACCTATTTTGACAAACTATATGGTGACACACAAATTTGGTCACATTATAGACTTTAAATGACAAAGTATTCTGACAAAACGACACTTTGTCACATTAGGAGTACCAAATGTGACATATAAGTTTTTTGTCATATTATAACACCTATTATGACAAACAAAATATGACCAATTTTTTTTTTGTCCTAATAGGCCGAATTTGTTGTAGTGGGTGATCTAATCGTTAGATGTACTTAGATGAGCTCCGACCGATCTCAATGGTCAATTTTTGGTTTTCATTAAATCAAACTTCGGATTGGGGTTTAGAAAATCGGTGCCTAGGGTTTATCCATTAGAGGTTAGGGTATAGTATCATACCCCAAACTCGATTTAATTCATGGTCTAGATGGAGATATCTCACTAGTAGTACCTAACGTATAGTGTACGCCTGACGTCATAGGAATCACAAATAAGTTGGTTCACAAGAAAAATTGGGGGTCTAGAAGTCCAAAATTTTGTTTCTTCCCACCCACACTGGGTATAGGCCATAATGTGGGCCGCCTAGTTACTTTCCCGACCCAAAAATCGGATCCCCATTGACCCGCTGAGACTATCTATCATTTCCTTGCAAAATAGAAGAAACCATTTTTGTCTCGAATCACCATACCCAAATCAGCTCCGGCAAAGGTCGCCTCATCGACGTTGATTTTATAGGCATCGAGATCCGGGGGTTCCCAGCGGGGTACATGTCTGGGTTCTTTCTCCGTTGTTGCTTGCTGGTGCTCAAGCACTACAACAAATTCGGCCTATTAGGACAATTTTTTTTGTCATTTTTCGTTTGTCATAATAGGTATTATGATATGACAAAAAAACGTATATGTCACATTTGGTACTCCTAATGTGACAAAGTGTCATTTTGTCAGAATACTTTGTCAGTTATGGTCTATAATGTGACCAAATTTGTGTGTCACCATATAGTTTGTCAAAATAGGTAACCCACATCGGTATCTAAGAGACATAAAGTGACAAAATGTCATCGTCAAAGTATCGTTTGTCATATTATGTCTTCCTGAATTGTTTAAACGACAATTTGGTTTGTCACAATAGAGAACCATAATCCCTCGCCGATCTGAAAAAATGTAATGTTGGTGGTAATATAGTGGTTTCGTGTTGTGACAATGGCATTTCGTCAATTTTGGTTTTTTAGGCTGAAACCTCTTTCCCTCGGGAAAACAATTATACTCCTTTCTTGTCTCTTCAAATTGCGCAGTCTATCAATATCCAAAGGAACCCCACATAAAAATCACCGCCAATTTTCCAACCACCGCGATCCTTTACCCGTCCTCCACCAATCGGGCCGGCCACTCACCGGCGGGTGTTCTGTCGTCGTCGTCGTTCCACCAATCATCCCGTCACCACCGCAGCTCAAAGATCCTCAATCTCCGCAACCTAAATTTGCGTAGCAACAACACTGTAGCAAACTCGCTGGTCTGGCAGAAACAGGTAAGCGTCGTCCCTCCCTCTCGTGGCTACTGTGTACTACTTTAGCTTAAGAACATTCTGTTGGTTTATCTATCTGAATGAGCTCTTGTGTTTCCTCGTCATTGACTCGGTGGCAGGGGCTGATTATATCTTCGATCCTTCAACCATCCTGTTGTGTTAATTAGAATAGAGAGAAGGCGCCCCAAGCACTAAGCAAAGGTAAGATTCGATTAATGTCTTGAATTTTGTGTTTCACTTGAAATCGTGTAAGTCAACTGGTTCCTAATGTTTTGTCATATACCCTCTGCAGATCCTTTTCTAGTTCATCTCACGTTGTGCTTCCATCTTGACCAACTGCCTATAAAGGGAAGGTCAGTTTCTTTACGCACAAATTGAATGAGTAGAAATTGGATTAAGCTTAAGGATAGGTTCTGTGATGAATATCAAAAGGGGGTTTCTGAGTTTGTAGGGGCTGCCAGCAAACATGTTGATACGCTAGGTAGATCTAGATGCCCTTGTAAAAGGTGCAATAATCAAAACTTCATGAAGCTGGAGATTGTCGCAGATGATATAACCAGGAATGGCATGGTGGAGACATATACTACATGGATCCATCATGGTGAGTCGTTTGACTTTGAGAGTACTAGTCATCAGCCTAAGCAACCTACAGTTGTGTCTGAGAGTGACGGTTTAGAGGATGACATGGCTGATATGTTAGGGGATATGCTACGTGCTACTTCTGGAAATGCTCCTGTCATTGAGGGGTCAACAACACCAAATTATTGTAATCTAACAGACCTCAATGACAAATTGGCTCGGCTAATCCGTGATGCCAATTTGCCATTATACCCTGGATGCAAAGACTTTTCTAGATTATCATTCATTATGAAGCTGCTGAACAATAAACTGGTAACCAACAGTACTGACAAAGCCTTCAACATGAATCTGGGCCTAGTCAAGAAAGCATTACCTGTTGGCGAGACGCTTCCTTCTTCATTCTATGAAGTTAAGCGGTACATGTGATATCTTGGGTTCGGTTACACCACTATAGATGCATGCCCAAATCATTGTGTACTCTATAGAGGTCCTCTAGAATCTGCCATTACATGCCCAAAATGCAATGAGCCTAGATACATACCTGGGAAACAAAATAATGTAGCCCAAAGGAAAGCTAGGTATTTCCCACCAAAAGATAGGCTTCAAAGATTGTTCATGACTAAGGAAGATGCTAAAGACATGCAGTGGCACAAGGAATTGTGTGTTGATGATGATACGCTAAGGCATCCGGCTGATGCAAGAACTTGGAAACAGTTTGATGAGGATCATAATTGGTTCGCTGTAGACCCTAGGAATGTTAGGCTTGCTCTTTTGAGTGATGGATTCAACCCTTTTGGAAACATGAGCAATAGTTATAGCATATGGCCTGTTGTGGTAACACCATACAATCTCCCGCCTTGGAAATGTATGACCGAACCTTTTTTTATTCTCACTGTCCTTATACCTGGAGAGAAATCGCCTGGTAATAACATACATGTGTACTTAGAGCCCCTAATAGAAATGCTGAGAGAGTTGTGGGAGGATGGGGTCAGTACGTATGACGCACACTCAAACAAAACATTTCGTTTACATGCTGCGTTGTTATGGACAATAAATGATTTCCCAGCATATGGCATGCTATCGGGCTGGGGTACAAAGGGGAGATTAGACTGTCCTATCTGTAATATTGGGACATGCTCCGAACGTATACATGCTAGTCATAAAGAGTGTTACATGGGGCATCGAAGATGGCTGCCAAGTGACCATAGGTGGAGAAAAATCCGTAAATTTGATGGGAAGCATGAACTTAGAGGCAAACCAAGAGTGTTATCTAGAGATGAACTTTTGCAGCAAATTGAGAAGGCTTTTCAATCTGATGTGGTAGTCAATGAGGGTAGGAAAAGGAAAAGGGGATGTTCTGATGATAATGTGCATAACTGGAAAATAAAAGCTTTATTTTGGAGTTTGCCATATTGGAATACTATAGAGTTGAGGCATAACTTAGATGTGATGCATGTTGAAAAAAACATTAGTGAGAATGTGATAGCTACGCTGCTAAATATCGAGGGAAAGACCAAAGATACAACCAATGCTAGACGTGATCTGGAAGACATGCATATTAGGAAAGAGCTACATCTGGTGAGAGACGGTGATATGTATAAAATGCCTACTACTTTATACACCTTAAAAACCGCACAACGAAGGCTGTTTTGTGACTGGTTGAGGTCGATAAAGTTCCCAAATGCTTATGCATCTAATATATCCCGGTGTGTGACTACCGATGGTAGGTCAGTCACTGGAATGAAAAGCCATGATCACCATGTCTTCATCCAACACCTACTGCCTGCTACCGCACAAGGATTCCTAATCAAAGAAGTCTATAATATATTTGTTGACAAGTAAGCCAGTCACTTACCTCAATTCACAAGGGAAAAGATATCGTGATAGCATTTGGAAAGAATCATCTATGCAAGGAAAGAAGGATTGAGCAAATCAGAAGGCATGGCACATGAGGAAGTAATTCAAAAGAGAAGACCTACCATCTTAGAACCCAACGGCTAGACGATGGCAAGATATATAGCTTGATCAAGATCAATGACAGGGTACTTTTCGCGGAGATCAGTATACACAGGAGAGGCTAAGGAAGTAGCAAGTGTAAATTGATAGCGAAAAGATCACTTTAGCATTGAGTCTGGAGAGAAACAGTGTTAGAGAGAGGAAGCGTTGGACAACGCGGGAGCTGGAGAGCTCAGGTTACAAGTTCCATTTGTAGAGAGTAGATTAACCCTCCTGGACTGGACGGGTTAAGCTAGAGAGTATAGTGCGATCAACGAAACACATCCTAAGAATTAGTGGATCGTTGGAAATCACAAATCGTGATATTCCAACCGTGGATTAGTCAGTATTGGGGTTATTTTTCCCAATACTGGATACCACGTAAAAACTGAGCGTGTGTCTTTTAAATTCTGCATCTTAATCTCCTGTACTGGTGGGAATACTCTGTTTGTGTGCACCTAACTCTGTTTTGCAGGCCTTGAACAAGAAACTTCCACAGAGATTCGTCTCGTAGCAAAGGAAGAGGAAACAGGTGAAAAGGTTAAGTCAAGGTGCAGCGTTTTGGTAAACCCAGGGGTAAACGGGCTTGATAATAACTTGGGCCCAATTGTTTTAATCTGAGACCCGGTTCAGTGTCATTTGACTTCAACACATATTCCTTCAGTTTACCAAGTCATTTTCGATCAAAACTATTTCTCTCTTCACACTCACTTGTTCTTCCCCAAAAAGACGATCTAGGGTTCTTTCAGGAAACAGTTTCAACACGAAAGTGAATCAAGCTTCTCGCGCTCGAAGCTTTCAACAGGTGGTATCAGAGCCCCGTTACCAGTCGTAAAGGGCTTAACAACCTCTGGTAGATCCAAGGATGGCAGGGTCAACGGGAAATGCTCCTCTGTATCTCGCCGATGGGTTTTCTCAAAATTGACCCCCAAGATTCGAAGGAGTAAACTACGGGTACTGGAAGAATCGCATGGAGTTGTTCGTCGGATCAACAGATCCGAAATTATGGGCCAGAGTCATCAAGGGTCCTCATGAACTCAAGGACGACCAAGAAAAATGGTCGGACAAAGATTTCGAGAAGTTTCAACAGAATTGCAAAGCGACAAACTTGATGTATTGTGCATTAGGACCAGAAGAGTACCACAAGGTGGCTGGATGCAAGACTGCCAAAGAAATATGGGACAAGTTGCAAGTCACATATGAAGGTACTTCTCAGGTTAAAACCTCTCGCATAAATTCGTTGAAACATCAGTTTGAGTTATTCAAGATGGAAGAGGGTGAATCGATCAGGCAAATGTATGAAAGATTTACAAATATTGTAAACAGCCTGGAAAATTTAGGGAAGTCGTACGAAAGTGGGGATTTGGTGAGAAAAATCTTGTGGTGTTTGCCTGAGAAGTGGATTCCAAAAGTCACAGCTATAGAAGAAGCAAAGAATCTGGAGACGTTAGCCATAGATGAATTGATTGGATCACTAGCTACACATGAAGAGAAGTTAACTAAGACGGGAAGTGAGAAGGAAACTAGCGAAAGAGGAAAGAGAGGAGTGGCTTTCAAAGCCACTGGTTTTGTTGATGAACCTGAAGAACTTGAGGAATTGGAAGATGAGGAGCTTGCTCTATTAAGCAAGCAGATAAGCAGATTGATTAGAATTAGGAAAGAAAAGAGACAAGGAAACTTTGGAAATAAGCCAAAAGAGTTCGAAAAGAATGATGGAGGAAGAGGTTCACAAGGGAAAATTTTTGCAAGAAATCGAAGTGAGATGAGTCTAGCATCGAAGGGGATAAATTCTACAGGGTGTTTTAAATGCGGCAGAATGGGCCACATTAAAGCTGAGTGCCCTCAGATGAAGAAGGAGAGAGCCCTGGCAGCAACCTGGAGTTGCAGTGAGGATTAAGATGAAGAAGAGGATGAAGTAACTATTCACAGGTCATACATGGCGATTGCTCAAATGGAGGAAGAAGATGAAACTTCAGAGTCACCAGCATCTTTATCCCAGGTAAGATCATCTAAACTAGAACAGTTATACAACTCTGATGATGAAATACTGGTTGAGATCATTAATGACATTCAGATAGAATTTGAAAATGTTAAAAATAAGTACAGCACATTAAAAAGAGAAAATGAGGTTAACCTCAAACGATTAACTGAATTAGAAAAAGAATTAGAACTTAGCAAACATAGAGAAACCTCACTGAATACCAGTTTGATGCATACAAAAGAAGAAAAGGAAGAATTGCAATTAAAGTACGAGGGTCTCACAAGGAAACTGCAAGAAAGTAGAAACACTTGTGAAAAGAGTACTAGTGTTAGTCAAAGAAGGTCAGAATGTTATTACTGCCACTCATATGGGCACAAGATTAGGGATTGTATAAGAAGACTTAGATCAGAAACTATGAGAAATAGGAATGCACCCTGGGGTCAGTATCCAACTAAACAAGTCTGGATAGCCAAAACCAATAATGTAAAGAGCAATGTGACACATGAATATAGAAATTATTCTGAAATCACAGATGGACCCAAGAAAATCTGGGTTTGCAAAACAAAATGAATGTTGTGTCTACAGTGTTGCCTTCAAGTGAGCACGGAGGTGACAAAATGGATCATGGACAGTGGGTGCTCACATCATATGACAGGTAATAAACTTCTTTTCTCATCAATTAAGCTAGGAAACTTTGGTAGAGTTTATTTTGGTGATAACAACTCGGCTGAAATTATTGGCAAGGGTCAAGTGGGAATTAGTCCCTGTATAAGGAATGTGATGCTTGTGGAAGGGTTAAAACATAATCTAATCTCCATAAGTCAGATGTGTGGAAAGGACAACCGATTAATATTTGAGTCAACTTGTTGCTATGTGGAAAATGTCAAAAGTAAACAAATCCTATTTACTGGGAAGAGGAATGGAAAAATCTATACCATTGATCTTAATGACAAGAGCAGCTTTAATGAAATGTGTTTAGTAAGCATGGAATCTAATGAACAGCAAGATTGGCATAGGAGGCTTGGCCATGTCAATGTTGCTGTCCTATCCAAACTGGCTAGAATGAACTTAGTTAAGGGCTTGCCAAGAATCAACGAGAAGAAGGACTTCTTCTGTGATGCTTGCGCTAAGGGAAAACAAACCAGGTCAAGTTTCAAAAGTAAATCAGTTATATCCACTTCTAGAATTTTAGAGTTATTGCATCTGGATTTGTTTGGTCCTGCAAATGTGGTCAGTTATGGTGGGAAATCCTATGCTTTTGTCATTGTGGACGATTACTCTAGATTCACTTGGGTATTTTTCTTAGCTAAAAAGGATGAAGCTATGGAAAACTTCAAAACTTTTGTTAAAAAGGTCGAAAATGAGAAGTTAAGCAAAATTGCTAGTATCAGAAGCGACCATGGAGGAGAATTCTGCTCTGATCTGTTTGAACATTTTTGCAATGAATCAGGAATTTCTCATAACTTTTCTGCTCCTAGAACCCCTCAACAAAATGGAGTAGTGGAACGTAAAAACAGAACCTTGATTAACATTGCTCGCACAATGATTCACGACTATAATCTACCTAAGTACTTTTGGGCAGAGGCAGTTAACACTGCATGTTATCTAACTAATCGAGCTCTTATCAGATCAACCTTGAATAAAACTCCCTATGAAATATGGAAAGGAAGGAAGCCTAATTTAGGATATCTCCACCCATTTGGGTGTAAGTGTTATGTCTTGAATACTAAGGATAATATAGGGAAGTTCGATGCCAGATCTGATGAATCGGTATTTTTAGGATACTCGAATTCAAGTAAGGCATACAGGATTTTTAACAAGCGGACCCTCAAGGTTGAGGAGTCCGCCAATGTAATATTTGATGAGGGTATTGTTGAGTGTTCAGATTCACTCGACGATGATGATGCTTTTGGGCTTGGTACGAGTATCATGCAAGAGAAGCCAGATCTAACAAATGCATCTCAAGAAAAGAGCTCAGAGGGATCTGCATCCAACGAGAAAGAAGATTCAGTTTCTGACCAATCAAAGGAAACAGAAGTTACCAGGGAAGATAAATCCGAACAAAACT
This sequence comes from Linum tenue, assembly GCA_946122785.1. Classification (NCBI taxonomy): domain Eukaryota; kingdom Viridiplantae; phylum Streptophyta; class Magnoliopsida; order Malpighiales; family Linaceae; genus Linum; species Linum tenue. Next base: position 35,512,098 of record CAMGYJ010000009.1, on the reverse strand, counting down.
CAATACAGCCACCTCCACACATAGTCAAGAGACACCCTCCCAGTCAGATTATTGGAACATTAGACCAAGGTATGACAACTCGTTCCAAAACTTTACCATCCTTAGCAGCTTTTGTGTCTCTGATCGAACCTAGAAATGTTGAAGAAGCTCTTCAGGATGAATTCTGGACAGCTTCTATGTTTGAAGAAATGAACCAGTTTGAACGTGCAAATGTGTGGGAATTAGTACCTAAACCTGAAAACCGAGCAATAATAGGTACCAAATGGATCTATAAAAATAAATCAGACGAGATAGGGACTATAACTAGAAATAAATCTCGATTAGTGGCTCAGGGATATTGTCAGGAAGAGGGAATAGAATTTGAGGAAACCTTTGCCCCTGTGGCAAGGTTAGAAGCAATTCGTATGCTATGTGCTTTTGCTAGTTCTAAAGGTTTTAAACTATTTCAAATGGATGTAAAAAGAGCCTTTTTAAATGGAGACCTAAAAGAAGAAGTATATGTGTCCCAACCACCAGGTTTCGAAAATCATAATTATCCAAACCATGTATATAAACTTAAAAAAGCACTCTATGGATTAAAGCAAGCTCCCAGAGCTTGGTACGACAAACTTAGTTCCTTCCTAATAGAAAATAAGTTTAGAAGAGGGAAGGTAGACAAGACTCTGTTCATTAAACAAGAGAAAGAACACATTCTGTTAGTTCAAGTTTACGTGGATGACATCATTTTTGGGTCTACAAGTGAGAACCTGTGCAAAGACTTTGAAACACAAATGAAGGGGGCGTTTGAAATGAGCTTAATGGGAGAATTGAATTTCTTTCTAGGGCTTCAGATCAAACAAACACATAATGGAACATTTATTTGTCAAACCAAATACTTACAAAACATGTTAAAACAATTTGAGCTTGGAAATTTAAAGCCAGCTGTCACTCCCATGGCGGCAAACTCTAAACTAGATAAGGATGACACAGGTACAACAGTAAATGAAAGAATGTTCATAGGAATGATAGGATCCTTGTTATATCTAACTGCTAGTCGTCCAGATATTATGTATAGTGTCTGTGTGTGTGCTCGGTTTCAGAGCGCACCAAAACAAAGTCACTTCAGTGCAGTCAAAAGAATTTTTCGTTATCTGAGTGGGTGTCCTGATCTTGGTCTGTGGTATTCTCGTGACTCTAGCTTAGAGCTATTAGGATACTCAGATGCTGATTATGCAGGATGTGTTTTAGATAGAAAAAGTACTTCAGGGACGTGTCAGTTCCTGGGTACTTCATTAGTGTCCTGGTTTAGTAAGAAGCAGAACTCAGTAGCCTTGTCCACGGCTGAGGCTGAGTACATTGCAGCTGGATGCTGCTGTACTCAGATTCTCTGGATGAAGCATCAGCTTCGAGACTATGGTCTATGTCCAAACTCAGTGCCAGTGTTGTGTGACAATACAAGCTCTATAAACATGACAAAAAATCCAGTTCAACATTCTCGAACTAAGCACATTGACATTCGTTATCACTTTATTCGAGAATTAGTTGAGGAAGGTCAAATTGGACTGGAATTTGTTCCAACTTCTTGTCAGTGGGCTGACATTTTCACTAAGCCTTTGGGCTCGGAATCCTTCATTCGCAATCGTCGAGAGCTAGGGTTATTCACTCTCAATGACATTGTGAATCTGTCAATCCTATCCCCAAAATCTCCTAATTGATCCCAGTTACCTTTCCTACCCTGATTCCAAATGATTCTGTTCTTAGTATGACTCTTCCGGATTCTAACTTCCTTAATTTCTGTCAGAATTCTCTTTCTTTAGGAGCAATCCTAAACACCTTCCTTATTCTTAACTCTGTTTCCGAAATCAATCTTAATCCTCTCCATTAAAAAGGGGGCTTTCAGCTCAGAATCTCATCTCATCTCGCAAAATAAAAGCACTCTTCCTGTCGAAGTTTCTCGTGGCGACTTCCAACAATCACGTGACCTCCTTGCGTCTGGCTCAAGCTGCCATTTTCAATGGCAAAGGGTTTGAGGATGCAGCAGGTTATGCTCGCTATCTACAGCAGTTCCAAGACCGTCCTCTCCATCCTTCCATCACTCTTGACCCTTCTCGGTTCAACAGATATGGAATGGATGTTCCTCGCTTGATCAACACAATAGGATGGGGTGATATTCTACCAAATCGTAATTTTGGTTTTCGTCCTGAGGCTGTTCGAATGTTCTACTCCAACATGAAGCCTTGCCTTCATATCACTCCTCCATGCTTCACAACGATAGTGTACAATTACTTGATCACTATCAATGTGGAATTATTGTCATTATTGCTTGGGATTCCCATTGCTGGCGCAGAAGTCATGAATGAATTGGACTTTCATTCTGTTGATTTCAATGAAGGGGATGCGCTGCGGTTGTATACTCGTGATACCGGTCGGTATTACCCTTCTGAATTCCACACTGGTAGACTTCCTGATGAACTCAAAGTTCTGCACTTTTACATCACAAGGTGTTTTCTGCCTAGATCTTTTGGTCTCAATACTATCTATCCATCTGATCTATGGATTCTTGCCAGTGCCAAAGAAAATAGGGTTATCAGTTATCCCCACCTGATGTTTGACCACATGCTGAATTATCATGCTGATAACTTCCATGCTGAGCTTCCTTTTGCTCCGCAAGTCACTCAGATTCTGCTGGCCTTAGGGCTTGACCTTCGCTTTAAGGTGGCTCGGGTAGACATGTTAGGATCACTTCGTGCTCAGTTTGTCCTGCGAAAAATGGATGCTTCGGTAGGTCGTCGTGGTCCGCTGGTCAATGCTCCAGGGGGAGAAGCAGCTGCTGGAGTTCCCTCTGATCAGGATGGACTCCATCTGTCTGAGTTGGAAAGGGATGAAGCGGAGGAAGGACCGGATAGGGCAGATATGGTTAGCACTGTTAGAGATAATGGGAAGCGCCCTATGATAGATCCCTTGGAAGCGATTCAAGCCATGTTCAGGCAGGATGAAGCTAGCAGTAGTAATAGAAATCTGATGATGGAGGATGAAGAAGAAGCAATATCAGATTATGTGCCATCACCTAGGTTTTCCTTTTAAGAGGGATGGGTTGTCTAGCCTAGGGGGATTCGTGGTCTAGCATAAGGGGAGTCAATAAGATGATCCGTGTAAGGATCAGGTGGGTCGAGTCAAGTGTCTTCGTTATTGCAGTAGTGATATTGAATAATGCTCTGTCTGAGCCTGTGTCCCTTCAGTTTAAAATATGTTTGGATGTCTTTGACGCTTGATGTCAAACTATCTAATAAAATGATGGATGTTTAATCTCCTAATCTGATTTGCGTAATTCAAGCATAGAATAGGCCTTGCGTAATTCAAGCATAGAACAGGCTACACGTAACAGTTTGTTAAAGTGTGTGCAGGAACACACGAGCAGCTAAGAGGATCATTGACTGGCTTAGGGGGAGATTGTTGACAAGTAAGCCAGTCACTTACCTCAATTCACAAGGGAAAAGATATCGTGATAGCATTTGGAAAGAATCATCTATGCAAGGAAAGAAGGATTGAGCAAATCAGAAGGCATGGCACATGAGGAAGTAATTCAAAAGAGAAGACCTACCATCTTAGAACCCAACGGCTAGACGATGGCAAGATATATAGCTTGATCAAGATCAATGACAGGGTACTTTTCGCGGAGATCAGTATACACAGGAGAGGCTAAGGAAGTAGCAAGTGTAAATTGATAGCGAAAAGATCACTTTAGCATTGAGTCTGGAGAGAAACAGTGTTAGAGAGAGGAAGCGTTGGACAACGCGGGAGCTGGAGAGCTCAGGTTACAAGTTCCATTTGTAGAGAGTAGATTAACCCTCCTGGACTGGACGGGTTAAGCTAGAGAGTATAGTGCGATCAACGAAACACATCCTAAGAATTAGTGGATCGTTGGAAATCACAAATCGTGATATTCCAACCGTGGATTAGTCAGTATTGGGGTTATTTTTCCCAATACTGGATACCACGTAAAAACTGAGCGTGTGTCTTTTAAATTCTGCATCTTAATCTCCTGTACTGGTGGGAATACTCTGTTTGTGTGCACCTAACTCTGTTTTGCAGGCCTTGAACAAGAAACTTCCACAGAGATTCGTCTCGTAGCAAAGGAAGAGGAAACAGGTGAAAAGGTTAAGTCAAGGTGCAGCGTTTTGGTAAACCCAGGGGTAAACGGGCTTGATAATAACTTGGGCCCAATTGTTTTAATCTGAGACCCGGTTCAGTGTCATTTGACTTCAACACATATTCCTTCAGTTTACCAAGTCATTTTCGATCAAAACTATTTCTCTCTTCACACTCACTTGTTCTTCCCCAAAAAGACGATCTAGGGTTCTTTCAGGAAACAGTTTCAACACGAAAGTGAATCAAGCTTCTCGCGCTCGAAGCTTTCAACAATATTGTCTCAACTTAGTGAGTTCTTTCGTGAGTTGTGTTCAAGAATGATAACCATGTCTACTGTCAGAAAACTCGCGGATAACATCCCAGTTATACTTTGTAACTTGGAAATGCTGTATCCACCAGCTTTCTTCGTCGTGATGATGCATCTGCCTATTCACCTTCCCCGCGAAATTGAGCTTGGGGGACCGGTGTAGTACCGCTGGATGTACCTAATGGAGAGGTACACACTGAGTCGCACCCATTAAATTTTTACCTACTTCGGATCCTTTATATAACGTAGCTAACTTTTGTATTCTGATTTTTTTTGTGTGGTAATTTTACTAGGTTCTTAGGAACTCTTAAATCATATGTTTCTAATAAGGCTCGTGCCGAGGGATCCATTGCTGAAAGGTATATAGCGAAAGAATGTTCAGATTTATGTTCTAGATATCTTAAAGAATGTTCAGATTTATGAGCAGATTTATGGGGCAATCTGCTCATCGCTCAAGTTTGGGGACCCGTTTCACAAGTAGGCTTTATTTTTCGAATCGCGATTCCTTTCATACATGCTTTTGCCGATTTGTGCCCTCGATGCACGATTCCTGCCCTCGATTCGCGGATTCCTTTTATTTGATGTATCTGATATGAAATGGTTAATTAGATGCTGTACTTCGTTTAATTCTAGGGTTTCGTAGATGCTCTTCCGATTTGTGCCTCGTGTGAAGTCTTCGTTGCCCCCTTCTTTGTTTTTTGCCACCTTTGCTTTGTAATTGTTTCACATGCAATCCTTGAAAGCTTACTTTGCTGGTCTTTACTATTCTGATCGAGATAATTAAGATGCTATGAAAGCTTACTTTGCTAGTCTTTGCAAGCAATCGTTGTTAGCCGAATATTTTTCAGTTCTGGTGTTAATTAATTGTTGTCTTTTGTCTTTCTTATTCGACCATTGTTGTCTTGTTTGGGTCCAGGGGCCTTTTAGGGGCTTAGCTATGTTCATTGCTGCTTTGGGCATTTGACCTATCTTGAGATTCATTCGATAGAGTTTTTGACCATTATGACAAACTTACTGGTGTAGGTATGCCGCCACTCAAGAAGAAGAAGGCTGCTGCTGATAATGGTGCACCTATCCCCGATTTTTATCGGGTGACCAGATCAATGAGGGTGCGCCCGGAACCTTCTCGGTCCACCGAATCTGTAAGCGGGGGGAGTGGACGTCGAACTGGAACCACAGTGAACAAGGACAGTCAGCGCACCGACACTGTGCATCCCGACGAACCCAATGGCAATGATGATTCGGAGGCAGAAGCATCCAATCATGACACCGGAGAAGGTAGTAATCCAACTGGATTAGAACCACCCCCTGCGACTAAAAAGAGGGGACTGTCCAAAGGGTATGAGATAATGAAGAGAGTCGAAACTGGAGGAAAGATAGATGGAATTTACGTAATGGAAAATGGGCAGTCATTCGTAGGGCCAAATGAGAGCTTGCTGAAGACAGAGTTGGGCGTCGTAACACGCCTGATGGCCCCGATAAGGAAGTACTATTGGTCCAAGTTGACTGAAGCAGACAAGCACCCGTTATTCAAGAAGCTAGAGGTAATTTCCCAATACTGCTAGTTTGATGTGAAGCTAGTTGTAATTCTTTTTAGATAAGTATAAAATGCAAGTTGTATATCTTTTTAGATTAACTTGACAAACAACGGGATGGATGCGAAAGGATTTGGTTAGAAATGTGTTATAATATGTTCGTATATGAACTATATCATTGTTTTTTCATGTAGGATGAATTTGACATAGACACAGCAGGTGAAGATGCAAGGAAGATTATGGAGAAGAGAATGAAGAAGCGGTTCATTAATTACAAGTATGCGATGCATGCTCACTACTTGAAATACCTTGAGAAAGCCAGGACAGACCCTCCTATTGACATGAATATAGAGGACTGGCATCTGCTGTGTGATCACTTTGAGAGTGAAAAATTTTGAGTGAGTAACTCCAACTGTTTCATCATCAATTTCCTTTGTTACCTTGTCTTACAATCAAAGGTTGCTTATTAATTAAATTTGTCGTATGCAAAAGCGAAGTGAAATTAATAAATTCAACAAGAGTAAGCAAGTGTATGCACACACTTCTGGTGCAAAATCTCTTGATTAAAGAATATATGAATTGGTAAGATGTCTACAGTTCCATGGAACATTTATGTGGTATAGTTATGTGATTAAAATCTGCCTCAATGTAACTGCTTTGTGTAGGAGAATAAGAAGAAGTAGAAGCAGCAGGAGCAGGAGCAGCCTACTGGAGAGGAGCAGCCAATATAAATGGAGGACGGTGAGACCGTAGAGGAGGAGCCACTAGATCTACTTCTGTGTGCAAAGAGGTATCAGAAGGCTGACAGTAGTTGGGTATCGGAGGAACCTATGAAAAACTATGTGAGTCCGACCATCTCACTTGCCTTGTTTCATTGTCAGAAGTTCATAGCCAACCGTGTCACCTGTTTTATTAACACTTTTTTTTCAATGTGTAGCTGGAGATGCAGTACCTTTGGATAGAAGCAAAGGCAGAGGGGAAGCCTGTATCAGGTCGCGAGATTGTTCAGACGGTCCTGAAGAAGAAGCTGAAGTATGGACCAAAGGAGAACCCAAGATCAGCAAAGGAGCAACAAATCCAAGCGGAATTGGAGGCAGCAAGAGCTGAAGTGGAGAGAAAGGCTAAGGAGTTTGAGGAGAAGATACAAAGTCAAGAAGAACAGCTAAAAAGCCAGGTCGAGAAAATACAACTCCAGGAAGAAAAGTTACAGAGCCAGGAGGAGAGGTTTGAGACTCAAGAAGAGGTGATGAACCAAATGAAAGCTGCCTTGGAAAAGTTACAGCATCAAGTGCTAGTGATTGCTGGCCAACTACCCGCAAATGAACTGCCAAGTCCAAGGTAACAACACTGCCTCGGTTTGCAAACCCAGATGAGACTGCAAGCTATTTGTTGGTGTTAGAAGTATGTTAGTTTCTACTTTTGTGAACAAAGTTACCGTGGTTTGTGTACCGGTGAACAAGGAGTTTCATGTGTTGTGTCATTGTGGAACTTAGAATGTTTGTTTATGTTGAACAAGGAGGTAGACTGTTATGGGGATGGAAATGGATGCACTGTTTTGGATGGTTAGAAATATTTCCATTATCAGGTTGCAAGGCAGAATACACTATCGCATTATGGATTTTGTAAAGTAGGGCAAATGTGACAACACTGGAAAGTTGTCATATTATGTAAAGTCCATGACAAATTGTCACTTTGTCATATTCACAGAAGTCAATTAAATCAGCTTTCTTGACGAGCTATACTTGTCATAAAACGCAGTTAGGACAAAACTGCCCCGTCACAATTATAAGTTATGACAAAATCCGTTCGTCCTAATGTACAGAAATGAAAAAAATATATTCGTTATAGACGGAGTTATGACAATGGATATTCGTCACAATATATATTATGACAAAATCAATTAGTCACAACAGTGGAATGTAAGAGTACAAAACCAGTAATATGACAAAATTTATAACAAAACGTGTTGTCATAAATGATCCATTTGTCACATTTTAAACATATCCTGACAAACGAACATTTTGTCATAATAGGCGTTGGACAAATTACTAACCTTTCATGGCAAATTTTATTCGTCACAAAATCATGTTATGACAAACTATGATCGTCTAATATGACAAAGACTTTTCTACAAATTAACAATTTATGACAAAAATAATGACAAACGTATTCGTCATAATTTCTCTGTTTGTCACAATAGACCACCCAGAACCTCATATATTCCTAAAGCAAATGTGAAAAATGTTGTTCAACAATTTGTCACATTCGACCTATCTTGACGGCTATAAAATGACAAAACCTTGTGACAAAAGGGTTTGTCATATAAGGTCAAATATGACAAAATAGGTATCTAATATGACCAAACGGACGCGTCATAATAGGCCAAATTTTTTGTAGTGAAGGTATTCCAGAAGCCATCATTCAGATTTTCCCATTATTTCTAATTCTTCAAGCTTCTTTTTGTTCCACAACTGATTATTACATTCTTCCCAGATGAACTAGAGGGCTGCCAGGAATTGAGCGATCTGCTCCTCAGATTCAGTATCTTGGAGGTTTACCATTCATTCTTTGCAGTTCAGTTACTTGTCTTTCTCGAAACATAGATTTAGGGAGCTAGGACGCCAGACTTTCGTACCCACCCACATCATGAAACATATAGTTTTGGGTCTCCTTTTTGCCACAAAAGGGCCACTCATCACACCCTTTAGTTGTTCTTTTCAAGATATTAGCTCCTGTTGGTAGTATATTGCGAATCCATCTCCACGTAAGCACTTTGACTTTAGGTAGAATTCGAATTTTCCATATTTGCTCCCAATTGATAGGTGTGTAGAGTTCCCCCAAATTCTTCCTCCTAACTTCCCCTTAAGAATTTGTAGGCAGATTTAACTGTGTATAGACTAGACTTGTCATGGCCCCAGATTATATTGTCTTCTGTTGGATGTCTAGGAATAGGAATTTTCAGTATATTATGTCTGTCTTGAGGAAGAAAATGAGTTTGTAGCAAATCCTGGTTCGATGTTCTTGATTCTGCATCAATCAGCTCATTAACTTATGTGTGTGAGGCAAATAGAGAAACTGGAGATAGAACATTGAAATTTGGTGAGGTGGGAATCCATTTGTCTTGCCATATGTCAACTTTATTTCTATTTCCAATTCTCCATCGTAAGCCTTCCTTCATTAGACCTTTAGCAGCTAGAATGTTTCTCCAAATGTAACTAGGATTATATCCCTCATATGTTTCCAATATATCTCGAGAGGGAAAGTACTTTTCCTTCATAATCCTTGCCATCAATGAATAAGGGTTCTGTATCATATTCCATAGTTGCTTTCCTAGGAGAGCAATATTAAATTCATGCAAGTTCCTGAAGCCTAGGCCCCCTTGTTTTTTGGAACGACACAGCTCTTGCCATTTAACCCAATGAGTCATGCGTTCAGAGTCTTGTTGTCCTCACCAGAAATTAGAGACAATGCTCTGTATTTCTTGTGTTACTGAAATGGGTACAAGGAAGACCTGCATTGCATAAGTTATTTGTGCCTGAGCAACTGCCTTTATCAAAACCTCATTCCTGCAAAAAGATAGCAACTTCCCCTTCTATAGCTTTACCTTCCTACAAACCCTGTCAACTAGATAATTGAACACTTCTCTCTTTCTTTTGCCTATGATAGTGGGGAGCCCGAGATATTTAGTGTGAAATGCCACCACCTTCATTCCAAGAATGACAGCCAATTCCTGTCCGGATTCCTGCTCGTATAAGTTCAGACTAGCTCTCACTTGTTTGCATTCAGGTTTTGAAGCCTTTGTAAATAAGACACTATCATCGGCAAATAATAAGTGGGAAATAAGATGGAGCTCCTTTTTTAACCTGGATTCTTGCAATTCTTTTCTCCCTCTCAACTTTTGATAACAGGGCAGATAATCCCTCAGCAATAAACAGAAACAGGTAAGGGGATATTGGATCTCCTTGCCTCAAGCCTCGAGTAGGAAAGAAAGTTTAAGTCTGGTGACCATTAACCAGTATAGAATAAGAAACTGTTGTAACACACGCCATGACCATAACCACCCATCTGTCATTTAAACCCAACTTCTTCATGATAGCCTCCAGAAAACCCCATTCCACCCTATCATATGCTTTAAATATATCCAATTTAGCTGATATATAACCTTTCTTCCGCTGAGTCCTTTCCTTCATTGAGTGAAAACACTCAAAAGCCACCATAACATTATATGTAATTAACCTATCTGGAACAAACACGCTTTGGAACTCAGTAATCACTTTAGTCAGAATGTGTTTGAGTCTATTGGCCAACACCTTAGAGAGAATCTTATAGAGTAGCCTGCAGAGGCTTATGGGGAAAAAATCCACCTGGTTTTCGGAGTTCTTCTTCTTAGGAATCAAGACCAATAATGTGTGGTTGAGGGTCTGAGGGAACGTGCTTGTATTAAGGTATTGTCGAAATTCATTCGTCACATCTTGTCTCACTATGTCCCAATTCTTCTGGAAGAAAAAAGCTGACATACCATCAACCCCTGGTGCCTTGTGTGGTCCCATTTTCCTTAGTGCTTTCCAAATTTCCTCCGTTGTGAATGGTTTCACAAGTTCTGAAACATCCTGATCTTTTTCGAAAACCAAACCAGAACTCAAAACGAAATTCGGTTACTCCGGAGCAACCCAGACCACTTTTTAAAATAAACAAACTAACATTATTTATGAATTTCAAACAAAAAGCCCTAACACTTGGGCAACCACAATACTTAAAACAACTTAACACAGAATCTTGAACCCTGAATCTCCAGTTCATATACTCAAAATCATGAACATGAAATAATTAACCAAATCTGACTCTAGGTCCTTGATGAACTCCCATCGATCTCGTCCATTCTGTTGCGGCTTCTCGCCTCGTCTTGTCTCTTCTCGGAATCCGCCTCAGCTAACCTTTCCTCAACCTAGTGAGTCAGAAGGGGTCAATCTCGTCTTTACCTCCTAATGTCTTTGCCTAAGTGAACCCTTACTGAACACATTATTAGAAATTACTTCCTCTTACATGAAAGCCGTTCTCACTTTCATCCTTAATATTTTAGTCCTTAATAGCTTATAGAAGTTCTCTACTTCTATCTTAACTTATATACTTATTACTAGGGTCCACCGCGTTATGTATTACCATCCAGTCCATGCCCGGTCAACTACTTCGTTAAGTATCGTTGTCCAGTAGTGACCCGACCATCTACCGCGTCCAGTAGTGGCCCAACCGCCCGGGGGTTCATCTTACCATTACCACACACACACACACACAGCAAAACGCGTGCCTCCACCTTAAGTAGGCGGTGGGATGCCTCACACACATAATCGCACTTACTTGGAAATTAATGAACATAACTTGAAATGAAAAAACATAAACTAAAGACCTCGACGGAGATTTTACCCCCTTTACACTCACCTTGAATCCATCGAAACAGCCTCTGATTCTGCTCTAAAATTTCCACATTTGTCCTAAAATATTCTCCTCGCTTCCACGATTCCATAGGCGTCGACGGTTCCTTGTTTGGACGTCAAACGAACAAGATATGACCAAAATACGAATTCTGTCAGATTCCAAAATACTAGGTACCAAATCCGTAATTTTCTAAGTCAACACCATTGAACCTGACCCTTATGGAAAATTATGAAATCAATCCCATAACTTTTTGAATTACCCATAACGGTACCTGAACTTTGACATATTTTTTCCAAACTTTGGAGACTTGGTTCTCCTCATTCGACGCCCGAATTCGATTTCGTCGACACCATGACGCTCTGAGATTTCCCTCTCTGCAATGGTACCAATATTTCAAAGCTTTATTGAAGTCGACTATGCCGGTGTCGCCAACGTATCATTTTCGATGACCCTGTAGGCCGTAGCCGTACATGATTTGTCAATCACCACCGCCTGGTTGCCGCCAGTCCCGGTCATGCTCATCTGGGTTGCTGCTCTCAGCTGCCGCTCTCTTTCTTTTCTTCACCTTCTCATATTTTCCCCTTGGTCTGTTGCTACTGCTATTATTAGAGGAGGTGAGGAATTGGGAAGTTTTTGGGGAATAAAGGTGGGGTTACGGGTGGGATAGGTTAATGATGGTGAGGTGAACAGGTGGGGAGGTATGGGAGAGGATTAATTCCCCCTTTTTTCTTTTATTTAACTATAATAATAATAATAATTATTATTATTATTTTAATATTATTATTATTATTATTCATCCACGGTTGGAATCTTTCGTACGTAACCATCGATCCAACCGTTCGGTCGAATCTTAATCGAACCCTAACCCGAAAGCGGGGTGTTACAAGTTCTTCGTTCATTTACTAAAACTTTGCATGGGACAACTTCCAAAATCTGGCTTATAGGAACTCTGGTACTTGTAGTAAAAAGGGATTTGAAATGGTTAGTTAAACATGATTCCCCCTCACTTTGTTCCTCCCTTATTCCTTATGCCTCGTCCACCAACCTGCTTATAGTGTTTCTGTTTCGTCTATCAAAAGTTTCCTGGTGGAAAAAAACTAGTGTGTTTATCACCTTCTTGCAGCCAATCTTCTCTTGACAGTTGTTTTCATATCATTTCCTCCTGCACCAGTATCTCATTTAGCTCCCTTTTAACGGCATTCCTTTGTAAAATGATTATTGCGTTCGTCTTCCTTTTCTCTAATAGCTCTAATGCCTTTTTCGCTTTGTTTTTCCTAACTCGATGATCACCAAAAATCACCTTGATCCACTTAATCCGTTTGTTTTCATAAAGTGTGATCTTATCCATAATAAATGCCCCTTGTCCCTTAGTCCATCCAGCCGAAATGACTGTTTACACTCATCATGCTTTTGCTAAAAAGGCTCAAAACAAAAGTTCCAGACCCATCTAATATTATTATTAACTAATTAGGTCTGTAAGTAGATGGGTGAATGGTCTGTCCCGCATCTTCTGAGGTGGTGCACTCGTGCATGTGGGTAGTTTGACTGCCATGAAGTCGTTGCTACCATTCTGTCCAGTCTTTCTTCTAAGTAAGTGTCATCAGAGTGGTTGTTGTCCCACGTGAAATTGTTCTTGTAGTATCCAAGATTTTTCATATCATAGTCTTCCAAAGCATCATTGAACATGTCCATTTCCTGCACATTAGCCAAGTTCAAGCCACTTTTCTCCTCATAGCTCTGAATGAGGTTGAAGTCGCCACAGGACAGCCAAGGCAGATCTGTCATGTCCCTAAGCTGCCTGAGCATATTGCAACTTTGGTGTTTGTTATCTTGTTCCGGCCATCCATTGGCTTCCTCCATCATTCACACACACATCAATGTGATTTGTCGACTTTGATTTGACCACCACTTGAACCTCCGGCCGTCAGACCATTAGTAAACCTCTTGCTCTTCATGTCGATCCTACACCTCTTTCCTTCCCCATCCAAGTTCTTTGATTATTTCCTCCCACTCATTCTCTTTATTTTTTGTTTCCATGAGAAAAGCAATCTTGGGGTTTTGTCTTTGGAGCAATTGCCCCATTTTCCTAATTGTTAAGGGATTCTGCAACCGCCGACAATTATAGCTTAGTATATTCATTGAGCTGGGCGGCCCTGCCGCTTGGCAGGGTCCGCCACTTCGCCATCCAATAAGTTTCTTGTTCCAACAATCTTTTTTCATTGTTGTTTGCAGCTCCTCTTTTTTTTTTTTGGGGGGGGGGGGTGGTTAACTGTATTTGTGTTGCTTGCCCTGAGATTGAGTCTCCGCTGTTCTGCCTTTTCCACTGATTCTGCTTCCTCTCTTGTTTTCCTTTGTTAGCAAGTGCCCAGGATCGAATGCAAGACTGGTGATGCTTGGCAATGGGTTCTCTTGTTTGTTCTCATTCTGCCCTTGATTCGCTCCTAAAGCCACCTCCGTTGACACTTCAGAGGTATCCTCATCTCTCTCTTTGGTCTGCTTGGACTGCCAGATTTCCTCTTGATATGATCCCAAATTGCCAACCATTTACGTCACAATTACTTGACAAAGAAGCTATTGAAGTTGGGAAGAAGAAGGGCAGAATTTGGCTAAGTCAAAATCCGTGTTCAGGGTACATACTTTGGAGGCATGGTTCTCTCAATTGGCTTGGTAGAAATTCAAGGTTAAGAGTTTTTCTTGTATATAAAGTTTCCATGTTTCCAATGATATGCTTTGTGAAGCCAGATGATGTCATTAAGGTTTTTTTCCAAGGCCTCAAAGTTGCTACCTCAAAACTGGAAAACTGCCAGAAAATGGTTAAGTCTGGAAACTGTTTTGTGAAGTCTACTTTGGAGCTCAATTCAAGGAGCATGGATCTGATTCGAGACCAAAGGCTTCTACAACATGAAACTAGGAATGTTTATCTACCAAGGGAAGGAATTGGATGAAAGATCGGAGTTCTGGAAGGTCTCGAACGAAAGGCGCGAAGTTAGTACGAAAGCTGCCTTTTGACTGTTTTGCGGGCAGCTTACTTGTTCTTCAAGAAAGGAAGTTTAAATCCGAATTTTGTGTCCTTTTTAGAGTATAATTTTACCTTATTTGTTTCCTTGTTCATCTAGGTTTGTATTAGGTTTTCTTGGCTATAAATAGCCTTCTATTTTCGTTGTAAAATTCAGACTTTGTTGAATAGAAATCGAAACCGTTTGGTTTGTGCAAGTTGCGACTTGTGTTGAGTTTGGTGGATTCCAAGCTCGTGAGCTCTTGTATCGATTGAATAGTCACTTCAATCGTGGTCGGGCATCTACCTTTTATACCAATCGAGCGTTCCCCAGGTGTGGAATCGTCCTTTTGGTTCCGTTTTATCCAAGTTCGTATTAAGAACGCGTTGTTCTTGATTCGAGCTCAATCGATTCTTCGATTGAGTCGTTTGCTGCGTTACTTTGATAAACACACACCCCCCAGGGGCGTATTAAGTGGTATCAGAGCCCCGTTCAACACAAGGGCGAAGGAGAAGAAGACGCGCCTGTGTTTCGTACGAATTCAGAATTCGTCAGAAACAGAGGAACAATTCTGTTTTGGTTTTGAAGTTTTGAGAATTCCAATTCGAAGGTTCGAGATGGAGCATATTATTGTGGAGGATTTTATGGCTCGACTTGATGCGATGCTCAACGCTGAATTTGCGAAGCTCAGACGAGACGTTAATCGGAAGTTTGATGATGTCATCGAAAGAAGACGAGCCCAGCAGTCCAACAGAGTTGGTGCACTCTGTTTTTCTCCATCAAGACAGAGGACGTATTCGGCAGACAACGTCGACGAGCTAGAGGTTGATTCGAAGAAAGTTGCAGCTGTTGGAGAATTACTTGAGGGAGAAAAAACGACTCTTCGTAAATTTAACACTCCAGGTCAGCCAGAAATCGAAGAACTTGGTGCTTTGATCAACTACTCTTGTGCCGGGAAACTCTATTCTTCGATGGAATGGAAGAGCAGGAGAGACGGCGACGAAGGGGGAGAGTTGGCGCACGACGCAGCCATTAACGCGTCAGTGGATGGTGGAGGAACAATGACGAATCGAGGGCCAGCTTCTGAGCCGGCTGAAGGCAGTCGACTTCCTTCGACGGGAATGGCGCAACCTGGCCATTTTCCAGAGGAACAGAGTGCCAAAACTGACGATCTCGTCATGCCTACTAAAGATGACTCAAGCGAAGCCTTCTCTACAGGAACATTCCAACAACTCCCAAGAACGATTTGGATGGATTTGTTTGAGCTGAACCAGGCCAGATTGCCAGAATCAATTCAAGCGCAAACCTCCCTGGAAACGCTCAAGAACAATGAAAAAACGACCGAATGGGTTGGAGAGTTCCAGGTCGGTTCGATCAAATCGGCTGATGTAGATTCATCAAGGGACGTTCCAGGAAGCTTTAGGATCAGTCAATTCGTCACGAAGAGGCATGAATTGAAAACGCCCAAATTAGAATCACAAATTCTGGGTTTCGGAATTTCAAATGCGGCCAACGGCGGGAAAGAGGGGATCGACGAATTGATAGCAATGGCGATGAATTGAGGTCCTGGGGTGAATGGAAGCTTCAATTGGAAGCCTGTCGAAGACGTTGGGGTCGATGAATTGCGCCTGAAATCCGCGAAACAGAAAGACCCAATTCGTTTGAGTGTGCTCAACGACGAGGATGAAGTCCGACGACCTGGAAACAACTCCAGCCACTTTCTGGTGCAATTGATCGTCAAGGATGGTTCTTTTAGAGCCCAGGAAGAGTTCCCAACAACAATGCAAACTTCAAAGTCCCTAGAACAGATTGAAGATGCATTTGAATGTGTCAATTTTCTACCGAAGAAGATGATCGAACAGCCCACTTTCGATCCAATTTGGGATCAATTCTGTGTACGATTTGAGCAAAGAAAGGCTAAAGTGTTGAGGGCAACACTTTTTCAAGAGGGAGGGCCTGATATGATCCCAAATTGCCAACCATTTACGTCACAATTACTTGACAAAGAAGCTATTGAAGTTGGGAAGAAGAAGGGCAGAATTTGGCTAAGTCAAAATCCGTGTTCAGGGTACATACTTTGGAGCCATGGTTCTCTCAATTGGCTTGGTGGAAATTCAAGGTTAAGTGATTTTCTTGTATATAAAGTTTCCATGTTTCCAATGATATGCTTTGTGAAGCCAGATGATGTCATTAAGGTTGTTTTCCAAGGCCTCAAAGTTGCTACCTCAAAACTGGAAAACTGCCAGAAAATGGTTAAGTCTGGAAACTGTTTTGTGAAGCCTACTTTGGAGCTCAATTCAAGGAGAATGGATCTGATTCGAGACTAAAGGCTTCTACAACATGAAACTAGGAATGTTTATCTACCAAGGGAAGGAATCGGATGAAAGATCGGAGTTCTGGAAGGTCTCGAACGAAAGGCGCGAAGTTAGTACGAAAGCTGCATTTTGACTGTTTTGCGGGCAGCTTACTTGTGCTTCAAGAAAGGAAGTTTAAATCCGAATTTTGTGTCCTTTTTAGAGTAGAATTTTACCTTATTTGTTTCCTTGTTCATCTAGGTTTGTATTAGGTTTTCTTGGCTATAAATAGCCTTCTATTTTCGTTGTAAAATTCAGACTTTGTTGAATAGAAATTGAAACCGTTTGGTTTGTGCAAGTTGCGACTTGTGTTGATTTTGGTGGATTCCAAGCTCGTGAGCTCTTGTATCGATTGAATAGTCACTTCAATCGTGGTCGGGCATCTACCTTTTATACCAATAGAGCGTTCCCCAGGTGTGGAATCGTCCTTTTGGTTCCGTTTTATCCAAGTTCGTATTAAGAACGCGTTGTTCTTGATTCGAGCTCAATCGATTCTTCGATTGAGTCGTTTGCTGCGTTACTTTGATAAACATACACCCCCCCCCCAGGGGCATATTACCTCTATTGACCCCTTCCATTGTTCTTTCTCAAAACCAACATTAGTTTTCTTGATAGCCTGTTCTTTTGCTATTTCCCTTTCCGCTTTATGAAATAGCAATCTCCGTTGTATAGCATCTACACTGTCATCATTCATTCTCTTCCTGTACTCAGCCTCTTCAATCTGCATTCTAGCTGTAACCGCTTCTTTGTCAAATTTTTCTCTTAGAGCCTGCCATTGTTCCCCTGATTCTTCTCTCTCAAGTTTGGTTTGCCATGGTTTTGTTTTAGACATATTCACCCGTAGTTTTGGTCCAAACAAATACTTCCCATCAGGTGGTGGATTGGTGGGTTAGCGCAATTGAGCTTGGGGTATCCAACCAAACCACGCGAAAAACAATACATGGTTAGCTTTTCATACTTCACTTCATAAGTATGTATTATTCCTTTGAGGTTGAGTTTTAGTTCCTGCTTTAAGGGGGTTCGAATATCCTTCCCTGCCCTAATCATCAATACATCATTCCAGGCGTTTTCTCTTTTGCTGTCAATCCAAATAAGTGTACCAAATCTTGCTTCAATCTTGTGTATCATCTCATTTGTTCTCAGAGCATACATGAGATTATGGATTTGAATCCATATCTACATTACATGAAAATCTTCCACTCTTGGCTGCTGAAAAGCATCAGCTTGCTTAAAAATAATTAGGCTATTATCAAAATGCCAAGGTCCTCCAAGGAGCACCCTATCTCTATCACCTATGTTCATAAACTGGAAACCGAAGAGTTGATCTCCTGCTTCTGATATCTGAAAATTCTGTTGTAGGCCTTTGACAGAGCTATTTTTATTGATTTCAGGTTTGGTTTCTTAGGAGACACGAGTCTGCCTACAAGCCCTAGAAGGCTGGCAGCTTGGACCATAACTGAATATATATCTTCATCTTCCACTACCATTGCATCATCATCTGACAACATTATCATCTCTATCTGATTCTGAAAACTCTGTCACCCTCCCCAAGTGCATCATTGTTAGGGTTTTCTTTCTCCATAGGAAAGGGACTCTAAAAGAATCAGAAAGTGTTGTATTAAACATATCACTCCCTACCCTATACTGCTTGAGGCAGGTTAGGGTTTCAAAAGACGAGACCCCAGAAGTTCTGAAAGATGACTCCTAGGAAACTCTCACTCATCAGGATTCTGTATCGCAGGAGGCAGATACCAATCCAACTCACTATCACTCAAACAAAGAATCGAATAGGCTTAAAGAGATAGAGTTTAGAGATAAAACAACGCCTCCGTCAACCCCAGAAGTTGAAAATATCTACGAAAAGTATAAACCTTAACCGGGTGCAATATAGTGCAAGTATATTTTAAAAGTCAAACCCGGGCTGGTCCATGTACCACTACTTCAATTGTTTGAAACATTATCTAGCAAATGGTTTTTGGTTAAAACTATGGTTTAAAGCTAAAGCGATTGGAAAATTAAATGGTTTGAACACTAATTGAGAAGGCTTCACCCAGGTGTTGCTCCCCCTAGCTAGTAACCATGACTTGTCGGATCGAATGCAAATGTGTGGTAAAGGTGGTTGTAAACCGTAGGGAAGCGCAACAAGTGAAAAAGCGTCACTCTCTTGGTTACTAGACCAAGGGATTTGGAATCAAGCTACCAAGGTAGCTCTCTTGGCCAATCGACTAAGGGTTGTTTGGGATTCTCCCTCGAACCGTAGTCCAGCGGCCAAAACACAACCTACCCAAGGTGCTAATACGTATTAAGAGGTTTGCCCTAATTCAACCTAAGTAGGTGACACAATTTGGCCAAGGAATTCGGGATTTTACATGCCTCTTCGCAAGAAGAGGATTTCCCTCTACCTATGTCAAAATGGCCTAAGAGTTGGAAATGCAAAAACACAACACAACCTTCATGAAAATACCTCATAACTTGTATTAAAACACAACCACACATAAGTCATAATCCATACAAACATTCACATAATTATAGCTAGGTTTACAAACACGCAAGTGAAAGAAAGGACCACTCCATGCTAAGCAGAGGGAATACACAAAAGAGAAGAGAGAAAACCACCTTGATGATGTTTGCCTTTTTCCTTGTGGTGTGGAGATCAACCTTAGAGGAAGAAATTTCCCAAAACTTTGCTCTTGGATGAAACCCTAACTTTCCTCCTTCTCTTGTTCCCTTTTTCCTCCACCGTGAACTGCTGCTGTTTGTTCCCTTTTAATCGGTTTTCGCCCCTTTTCGTTCAACTTTCGTTCCATGGGTTGATTTCACCTGTTAGGATCTGAAACATACTAAAAACAACCACAACCTACCGTAAAACTGAACCTCATGGAGTAAAAGTGCTTCAACAACTAAGTAAAATAGGGAGAAAAAGTGTACAATTAGACCCGCATCACTCCCCCACACATAGACATTTGCTTGTCCCCAAGAAAACCAATTGCAAACAAGGTAAAATCTCAACCTAACAAGATAACTTGGGGACATATCAAAGGGCTCAAAGCGGGTGAAGAGTTCTCACCCTGTTCACAAATCAAACAAGTCTCGACGGGACTACTCACCCACCACAACTAACCATGCATATAGTTCAAGTCCAAGGAACAAACGAATGAGCGACATAGGTCCTCATTAGGATAAGATATGAACATGCAAAATGTGAATGAATCACTCTCTCGACCGGTGGGGTCAGGACCATTTGGCACAAAATATATGCACAATCATCAACACTCAGCCCAATCGTCTCTTCACCACGTCGACAAACCTCTAAATGTTAGAGTTCACAAGATGGTTGTCACTACAAGAAAACTGTCATTTATTGTCGATTATTTCTTATGCAAAAAAAAAATAATTGTGTCATTTCACTTAACTGTCACGAAAGCTGCCGACACTAACCGAATTTGTGTCGGTTTTAGGCAACCTCCAGAATAATTGACTCAAGATTGTTTGCATCGGTTGGTTTGTATCCATTTAATCGACACAAAATATTTTTGAAAAAATTAATTTCACATTAATTCAGTATCCGTATCGGTTATAACTAACGCAAAATGTGAGTTTTTTTTGAAAAAATTCTTGTTCGTGGATCCAAACTGTTATTGCTTTTCACCGCCGAACAAGAATCGACATAGGTCGGGTTTCCCTCCACCGCCCCAGACCTGGGTTTCCCTACAGCAATTAGATCCCTCAATCTAATTGGAGAAACAAACCCAGAAACGTTCTCACGTGGCGCGTGCTTTTAACCGCCGAAGCAGGGGGCCCAAACCCTAGATGGGAGGCATGCGTTGGATCTCAACCCTCTCCCATTGTCAAGCGTTGCTGGATCTTCACTGGGCCTTCGTCTGTGATGGAGACATCAGTCATCACCGGTTCGTTGAAAGGAAGAACCCAGATCGCAGTAAGAGAAGGGGGGAAGATGGTGACTGACTTGCTATGACACAACTCCTGATAAAGGCCAAGTGTAACCAATGAAAGGGACTGCAGTATAGTGGCTCAAGTAATAAATATCGAATCCACGGGTCTCTAGAGTTACTATTACTCAGCTTCAGTTCATTATCTAGCAAACCAGATTAAGATGAAAGAACTAAAACTACTCTAGCAAACTACAGTTAAAGTTAATCTAATTACAGGTTGGAAACTCACTTAGGTATGATTCCCCCTAGCCACTAGCCAGATTAATGATTAATGATCTCTTACCTGTTTCACTTTCATTCACAATGTGGAGAATCCTTAACTAGACCTTGAGTCTCGACTAAAGGAACAAGGCCCTCTTGAGTCAATTGCCTAGAGGGACATATCCTTCTCTAGAACAACCGATCAAGGCGTTCTGAACTAGATTCCCTATATCGAATGAGGTTCTCAATCGATACAAAGCATTGAATCAACCCTCGACTAAAGCAATTGATCAAATACTATCAATCTATGGTGCTCTATTGACCTAATCAGGTATTCGCTCTCATAGGATCAAAGCAGAATCAATAATCTCGACTAAAGCAGAATTGAATCATGAAAACATGCATAGATTGAATATGAACTCAAGATTATCAAGTAAGAGTACTCATACAATCATCCAATCAAACAAACATAGCTAGGATTCCTCAAAACCTAAGTGAAGGGAAGTTACTCCATAGAGAAGAGAGAGACTGCAGTAAGAATCTTCAGATGATCAGTCTTCAAGTCCGAACTTGTTCCTCGAGCTTCCAAGGCGAAGAAATCCCCCAATTCCACGCCAAGAATGCCCTCAAATCGCCCTCTCTCTCTTTGGTTCGTCCCTTGGGTGTTTGTGATTCAAAACCCAGCTCTCCCTTTCCCTTGGCTTCAATCTGCCTAAAAAACCCGATTCTGGGCAAAACACCGTCGAGGACACGGTCGTGTTTTGCTTTTGCCAGCCCGTGTTTTGCCCCGTGTTAAAAACACGCCCGCGCGCGTCGGCCAAAACACGGTCGTGCCTAAATATGGGCACGGCCGTGTTTTGATTTAGGCGCGCCCGTGTTTTTACTGCCGAACCTGTTCCCCTATATTCAATGCTTCGTTTCTCCCTCGTCCGGACTCCGAATCAGTCGCCGTTTTATCCCAGACGCTCATAGTCTTGTCCTCTTTCTTTTCATGACAAGCTTGCATGATTCTTTGTCCATAAAGTGAGGTAGAAATACATTCTTCTTCAGGTCATGCCCGAGTTTCTTCTCCCGAATCGCCAATTGATATCTGATTGACTTGAAACTTGCGCCTATGCTTCACTTTATGTGCTAGGACCTGAAATGTAACAAAGGAACACAACCTAGCGTAAAATAGGCCAAAGAAGCAATAATGCAAGAGTAAACAATCAAGAAACAAAGGGGAAAACATGTGCAAATATCGAGTCATCAAATCCCCCCACACTTAACCGTTTGCTTGTCCCCAAGCAAACCTAACTCAAACCAATGTAACTCTCCAGACCTCTATAGCAACAAATAACCCCGATCGTCGGTAGAGGATTTTCTAGATCATATAGCAGCTTACGAGGTCAACTGGTTTTCTAAGACGTTCCCTATCTCTCTCAATGCAAGTACTAGACTCAAGCCAGGATCATGAGAAGAAGTAGAAGTAAGACAGTCAGTTCATGGATAAAGGGACTCATATCATTCACAACCAAGGACTTGTTGTACCGGGGTGCTCTTTCACTTCATTTCATCGTTGGAACCCTTTTTTCGCTTCCATTTTACTTTATTTTTCTCTTTCCATTCACTTGGAGAGGGTTCCAACTGCAGTCTTTTGCACGGTCGACCCTTATTAGTCGAGCAAGAGCAATTTTTGTACATCTGGCGCTCGCCAGAGTACTTCTTTTAACTCCTTTTCCTCAACTCGCGTGTAGGGTCAATGAAATTAAGGGGGGTCGGAAGCTCAATCCGTGCCCTTAAAAACACATCCTCGAGTAGGCAAACCGTTCAACGGGTAGAAGTTTTACTTGTACTAGAGACAACTTAGCTTAACCTTGTAGGAGTACCCCACTAAGGATCACTAAAATCTCTTCCAAAACCCGATTTTGTGCAATGAACAGTGCCACACACGTTGGGCTTACCCCATGTTTAAGATTTCAAAGATTTTGACATGGAGGACCAACTGCTTTCCATTTTCCACACGAGCACCCTGTTCGATACACGAGTCCATAATACAATCCAAATAGAGTCACCATTACCACATGAATTCAACGGTCTTAGCTCCACTAATTCACAAAATCAACTGGCAAAGCAGAGAGCTAGATAGGAAAAATCTTATACTTCAACATCCTCCATAGTGCTACACTACCTCCCTAGGTTGCACATTACTATAGAGACTGTCAATTCAAAGCATACTAAGCAGGCAATTTGCATGGAAACACGTACTTGGAGCCCTCAAATTTAAAAATTTGGACAGTGGACTAGACTCCAAGCACACAAACAGCCAAACATTCACCCGCATACATAATCGAACATCCCCTCACACTTAAGCACGACATTGTCCTCAATGGAGGAAAGATAAGGAGGGTAGAACGAAGTTACCATATCAAGGGTGAATGATGGTGGACGGGGCATGCGGTGTATTCCAGGAGGAGAGAGTAATCAGAACACAAACACCACACAAAATCTCACAAAGGTTGAGTTATTGACTCTAAAATCAAAGAACAAAACTGACTCAACCGAAGAGAAATAGGGAAAGAAATGCAAACCGAATGGTTGGGTTGCCTCCCAACAAGCGCTTCTTTCACATCGTGAGCCGGACGATGGCTCCTAAGTTTCGGTCCACCCCAAAACCTCCTTGAAGTTGAGGTTCTCGTCGATGAGGTGGAGTCTCAAGTCACGAGCATGTGGTGTGGCGGGTGATGAAGGCTCATGCACTTGATGCAGATGAAGTCTCCACCCTCGAGACCTCTTCTTCTCTTCTCTCGTCTCATTGCCCCAAACCAGATATGAAAGCATCGATTGGCCACCATCACGTCCACCAAGAGGGATCGATGTCGATGTGGCCTTGGTCTGGCAAAGAGACACTGCAAATGGGTCCTTGCTAAGTAGTTCCTCGAAGTTTGGTGGAGATATCACATGTAACTCATGGCCGGTGCAGGCCTCTTCCACCTCAACTCCGTCCTCAGCCTGGACGCCAATTGCTTCTTCAACCTCCCTTTCTTCTTCATGTGGTATCACCCTTGGGAAATGATCAAGAACTTCTCCAGCTTCACTTTCGTCATCCTCCACAACTTCTTTCAGCACCCTTTCTTGCTCTTCTTCTTCTAGCACGGATTGGAGAGCAAGTTTCCAAGCAATTTCTTTCATGAGATCTTCTTGCATCTCCTCACTCATGCCCGCCTCTTCAAAGCTCAGTTTGGGATGTGGGAAGGTGTGATCGGCTACGACAGGACATTCCTGATCATGATCATCACGGGAGCTCTCCGTGACAACTTCAGTGTGCTCCACAATGTCCTTGTAGCCTTCTTCCTCCTCCTCCTCTTCTAGTATGGTAGCAGAAGGGTGATCTGGAGCAGGTTGTGCACAAGATCGCTCAAGATCATCGACGCTCTTCTTAAGGCTCAGGAGGATCTCCTCTGTTTTCACGATAGGCCTGGGTACAAAGATCCATCCTAGACAATGATCTCTCACTGTCTCGAGCAAACTGCTCCATGAGAAGCCTCAACTCATAATTTGGATCTGGTTGTGGAGTGTAGCATGGCTCTGCAGAATGGCCCGTGAAGGCCGCCATGGGTAACTCCAGCTCCGATGGCCCTTCTGGTTGTGGGAGAAATTCTTCTTGATAATGATGTTGTTCTTGATATACCCAGGGGTCGGATTGTTCTCCGTAATAAGGGGTTTGGTACTGGAACCCGAATCCATAGTCTTCTCCTCCTTGATTGCTCCAGGGAGTCTCGGGGTAATACCACTCGGATGGTGGTGGATACCCTCAATGATTGGAGAAGCCATGAGGATCCATGATTCAGATCTGCACCAACAAAAACACCCAAGTGAAAAGCAAGGGTGGAAAACAAAAGAAAAACGCTAAAGTAACAAACTTTTGCCTTTCCTAATACTCTAGAAAGTCCCCGGCAACGGCGCCAAAAACATGACTCGCTATGACACAACTCCCGACAAAGGCCAAGTGTAACCAATGAAAGGGACTGCAGTATAGTGGCTCAAGTAATAAATATCGAATTTGCGGGTCTCTAGAGTTACTATTACTCAGCTTCAGTTCATTATCTAGCAAACCAGATTAAGATGAAAGAACTAAAACTACTTTAGCAAACTACAGTTAAAGTTAATCTAATTACAGGTTGGGAACTCACTTAGGTATGATTCCCCCTAGCCACTAGCCAGATTAATGATTGATGATCTCTAACCTGGTTCACTTTCATTCACAATGCGGAGAATCCTTAACTAGACCTTGAGTCTCGACTAAAGGAACAAGGCCCTCTTGAGTCAATTGCCTAGAGGGACGTATCCTTCTCTAGAACAACCGATCAAGGCGTTCTGAACTAGATTCCCTCTATCGAATGAGGTTCTCAATCGATACAAAGCATTGAATCAACCCTCGACTAAAGCAATCGATCCAATACTATTAATCTATGGTGATCTATTGACCTAATCAGATATTCGCTCTCATAGGATCAAAGCAGAATTAATAATCTCGACTAAAGCAGAATTGAATCATGAAAACATGCATAGATTGAATATGAACTCAAGATTATCAAGTAAGAGTACTCATACAATCATCCAATCAAACAAACATAGCTAGGGTTCCTCAAAACCTAAGTGAAGGGAATTACTCCATAGAGAAGAGAGAGACTGCAGTAAGAATCTTCAGATGATCAGTCTTCAAGTCCGGGCTTGTTCCTCGAGCTTCCAAAGCAAAGAAATCCTCCAATTCCAATCCAAGAATGCCCTCAAATCGCCCTCTCTCTGTTTGGTTCGTCCCTTGGGTGTTTGGGATCGAAAACCCAGCTCTCCCTTTCCTTTGGCTTCAATCTGCCTAAAAAACCCGATTCTGGGCAAAACACCGTCGAGGACACGGCCGTGTTTTGCTTTGGCCCGCCCGTGTTTTGCCCCGTGTTAAAAACATGCCCGCGCGCGTCGGTCAAAACACGGTCGTGCCTAAATATGGACACGGCGTGTTTTGATTTAGGCGCGCCCGTGTTTTTACTGCCAAACCTGTTCCCCTATATTCAATGCTTTGTTTCTCCCTCGTCCGAACTCCGAATCAGTCGTCGTTTGATCCCAGACACTCGTAGTCTCGTCCTATTTCTTTTCATGACAAGCTTGCATGATTATTTGTCCATAAAGTGAGGTAGAAATCCATTCTTCTTCAGGTCATGCCCGAGTTTCTTCTCCCTAATCGCCAATTGATCTCTGATTGACTTGAAACTTGCGCCTATGCTTCACTTTATGTGCTAGGATCTGAAATGTAACAAAGGAACACAACCTAGCATAAAATAGGCTAAATAAGCGATAATGCAAGCTTAAACAATCAAGAAACAAATGGGAAAACATGTGCAAATTTTGAGTCATCATTAACACCATAGCGAGAGAGGAGTTTAGTGAATTGCCCTTGAAAATGGGTTCCTCTATCAGTAATGATGGCGCGAGGTGTCCCGAACCGGGAGAACAGCTGCTTCAGAAATGAGCAGACCCGTCTTGCATCATTGGTGGGCATGGCTTGAGCTTCTGCCCTCCTCGAGACGTAGTCCACTACAACCAGTATGTACAGATTGCCAAAAGATGGAGGGAATGTGCCCATGAAATCGATGCCCCAAACATCAAAAATTTCACAAATGACAGAAACATGTTGGGGCAACTCATCCCGGGAAGAAATGTTACCTGACCTTTGGCAGCGGTCGCACTGTCGTGCGAAGGTGTCTGCATCCTTGAAGAGCGAGGGCCAATAGAAGCCCGACTGTAGCACCTTCCGCGTCGTGCGGCTTCCTCCATGGTGACCTCCAGTAGGTCCCTCATGACATTGAGGCAGCGCCGGATCACGCCATCTGCTCCGATCCTGAAGAGGTAAGGATCCTCCCAGAAGTAATGCTTCAGGTCAGAGAAGAACTTGTGCTTTGCATGAGTGGCCATCCCCTTGGGTAACTGCTTGCCCACCAGATAATTGGCAAAGCCAGAATACCAAGGGGCCACGCTGTCCACCAGTGTCATCGCCAACAATCTCTCACTCGGGAAGGAGTCATCGATCTCTTCCACGAAGTTGTCCACCGGAGGGGCTTCCAACCGTGAAAGATGATATGCAGCAACATTCTCGGCTCCCTTCTTGTCCCGGATCTCTATGTCGAATTCCTGCAGAAGCAGGATCCAACGGATGAGCCTAGGCTTTGCATCAGCCTTGCTCATCAGGTAGCGAATCGCCGAGTGGTCTGTGTAGACCACCACATGGGAGAGCACCAGATATGGTCGGAACTTATCAAATGCATACACCACAGTGAGGAGCTCCTTCTCAGTGGTGGTGTAATTCTCCTATGCGTCGTTCAAGGTCTTCAACACGTAATAGATGGGCTGGAAGTACTTCCCGCGTCTTTGACCCAGAACGGCTCCGACTGCATAGTCACTCGCATCGCACATCAGCTCGAAGGGAAGAGACCAGTCAGGAGTCACCATGATGGGAGCATGGGTGAGCTTCTCCTTCAAAGTCTCGAATGCCGCTGCGCACTCAGGAGTGAACTGAAATGGTACAATCCCCTCACAGACCATAAAATGGCACTTCTCCCAGCTGAGTGCCAGATTAGTCTCCTCGCACCTCTTCAGAACGAGTTCCAGGTTATGGAGACAATGAGTGAAGGAGTCTCCATAAACCGAGAAGTCATCCATGAAGACTTCTATGATCTCTCCAACCAGTCGGTCGAAGATCGCCAGCATGCATCTCTGGAAGGTCGCTGGTGCATTACACAGCCCGAATGGAATCCTCCGGTAAGCAAAGGTACCGAAGGGGCAAGTGAAAGTGGTCTTTGCCTGATCCTCTGGTGTGATAGGAATCTGGAAATAACCAGACATGCCATCCAGGAAGCAATAGAACTCATGGCCAGCCAACCTCTCCAGCATATGATCATTGAAAGGTAGGGGAAAATGATCTTTCCTGGTGGCTTTGTTCAGGCGCCGATAATCGATGCAGACTCTCCAGCCGGTCACGGTCCGCATCGGGATCAGCTCCTTTTTCTCATTCAGGACCACAGTCATCCCGCCTTTCTTCGGGACCACCTGAGTGGGGCTGACCCACTTGCTATCAGATATAGCAAAAATGATCCCTGCATCCATGAGCTTCACAATCTCTGCCCGGACCACTGCCTCCAAGTTGGGAGACAATCTCCGTTGTGGCTGCCTGACTGGCTTAACCTCATCCTCCATCAGAATTCTGTGGGAGCAGAAGGATGGGCTAATGCCTTTGATATCTATGATCTTCCATGCCATGGCTCGGGCATACTTCTGCAGCAGAGCCACCAGCCTTCTCTTCTGCTCGGGTATCAGATCCGAGTTGATAATGACCGGGAGCTTATTCCCCTCCCGGAGAAATGCATACTCCAGGTGAGAGGGGAGGGGCTTAAGCTCCAGCTCTGGCGGCTCCTCCAATGATGTAGCGATCCGGGGCGAGATAGGGATCGGCTTAAATGGTATCTCTTGCCCCTCGATCGCGGCCTCGTCTAGCTCCGCGAGCTGCTCCTCCAGCAGCACATCCTGTGATGCCTGTTCCCCTAGCAAAAGACAACGCTCGAGGAAATCGTCAGTACCTGCACTTGTGATGGCGAGTGCGGTCTCAAAATCAGCAACAACATCATAGTAGTCTAGATCATCATGGAGCTGGGGTGTTTCATATTATCAGAAACAGAGAAGGTGATTTGTACACCCCCAGCTCGCAAAATCAATTTCCCTTCATTCACATCAATGAGCGCCTTGGCGGTGGCGAGAAAAGGTCTACCCAATATTAAAGGC
This sequence comes from Linum tenue, assembly GCA_946122785.1. Taxonomy (NCBI): domain Eukaryota; kingdom Viridiplantae; phylum Streptophyta; class Magnoliopsida; order Malpighiales; family Linaceae; genus Linum; species Linum tenue. The sequence continues at coordinate 35,483,382 of CAMGYJ010000009.1, read as the reverse complement.
ACATCCACATCCTCATTTATGTCCAAAATCACAAAATCAACAGGATATGAGAATGGCCCTATTGCGACTATCAAGTCCTCTGCAATGCCCCTAGGATGCACAATGGATCTATCAGCAATTTGAATGCTCATCCTAGTATCACTGGGTTCACCTAGGCCTAGCTTTTTAAACAGTTTATATGGCATGACATTTATGCTAGCGCCTAAATTTGCCAAGGACTTCCCTATATGCAAACTACCAATCATGCAAGGGATAGTAAAACTCCCTAGGTCTTTTCGCTTCTCTGGTAGTTTGTTCTGCAGGATGGCAGAACACTCCTCGTTGAGCATCACCGTTGACAGCTCCCCAAGCTTCCTCTTGTTGGTGAGGAGATCCTTCATGAACTTGGCATACTTGGGCATCTTCGATAATGCCTCCACGAAGGGCATGCTTATGTTTACATGCTTCAGCATTGCCATGAATTTGGAAAACTCAGTCTCCAGTCGGTCTTTGTGCAACCGAGTAGGAAAGGGAAGCTGCGGTACATACTCTTTCACCACTGGTTGCGGTTTAGGAGCAGGAACCTCAAACTCCTTCTCCATTTCCTCCTCATTAGCTGGAAGTGCTGAAGCAGGGGTCTCTCTCTCCTGTGCCCGCACAGATGGATCTGCAGTCATCTTGCCACTCCTGGTAGTAATGGCCTTGCAGTGCTCATTTGGGTCCTGCGGATGAGGGATGGTCTGACCGGGTAGAGTACCAGGTGTCCTCTGAGCTACAGCCTGGGCAACACTCCCAAGCTGGGTCTGGATATCCCGCAGCATAGCCTGTGTGTTTCTCTGACTAGCTTCTAGCTCCAAGAACTTACCTGAAGCTTTCTCCATGAACTGCTCGATGTTATTGAACTTGTTTGCACTGGAGGTGGCCAGAACACAACACCAAACTACGACCAAGTGTAATCGCAGTCCGGGAATGCACTAAAGTGGCAAGTTCTAATTATCAACCCGGGGTCTAGATATACAGCCTACTCCGTGATTATCTATTATCTAACAAACTAAGTCGAGTGACTGTCGTTTTAACTAAAAGCAGTAAGAAAACAGGAATTGGTTCGGTTTTCTGAAGCAAAGGAAGAGTCACTCGGGAATGAGTCCCCCTATCTCCTTAGTTAGGTTCCAGTTGTAATTACTTTTGGTTGCTTTACTGCTGATTATACTGCGAAAGATCCGACAGTAGCTTGGAATCTCTTAAGCTGACCAAGCCCTCTCAGTCCAAATACCCGGCAGACGACTAGTCTTCACCGGGATAGAAAGCTGAGGCTATGAACACAGAACTCCACTACTGGAATTAGATTCCAGTACAAAGCAGTGAATCGACTAACTCTCATATAATCGATTCACTACTACCAATTGAAGAAGCTCTAACAACCTAATCAGATTCTATCTATCTCAGGTTGCAGCAGAAATCAATAAAAGGTGATCGGACTTCAATTGACTCATTCAAAACACTTCAATCGATTATAATCAAGCAATATCACAATCCAAACGTAATTACAATCAAGATTCCTAACACATGGAACTAGGGTTCTTCATACCCAAGTGAGAGAGAGTTCTACTCCATAGAGAGAGAGGAAAACAGAATACAAAGCAGTCATACTCATAACAATGGGAAGAATCTGCTCTGGGATGATGATTTTCACTCCTATGATGATCTCCAAGCTCGATTTGATGAAACCCAGCTCCAAGATCGCTTCTAGGATGTGTTATTCGCACTTTCTCTCTCTAGGGCTCTGTTTTTGCTCCAAAAAGTCGATCCCCTCGCTTTTGGCTCGAAATTGGGTTAAAACCCAGAAATTCCCAACCACACGGGCAGACCAGATGACCGTGTGGCTTTCCTAGCTGTCCGTGTGAATGTGCAAAACGCGACGTTTCGTTAAGTGACTTCAGGCTTCCTACACGGCTAGGGACACACGGCCGTGTGGAATTTCCAGGATGCCCGTGTGAAGGCTCGGTAATTTCCACACGGCCACATGGGTTCCATTATACGGCCGTGTGGCTTCCTCAGCTTCTCGCCAAACATCTGATATTCGTCCAATCGACCCCGAACTCGTTCCCAAACCTTCATTCACGTACTAGGACCTGAAATATCACAAACAACAACAACCTAGCGTGAAATCGGCCTAAAACACGAGAGATAAGACTCAAATGGTGTAAGAATGGTGGGCAAAAACATGTGTATATATCAAGTCATCAGATGGATCGTTGACCACGGTGGTTGATGTAGGGTGTTTATATCTTCTTATTCGCCATCACGACTGCCAAGTCGCCGTCTTAATTTCATGAGGGTTGGCAAAATCAATTTGCGGAGCTGAATTGGGACGCTACAAAGGCGATTGTTGGTGATTTGAGGATGCTACTAGGCAGCTCGTTGGAGGTTAGAGAGCTCAATAGCTCGTTGTAGAAGGAAGAGAGAAGGCGGCAGGTGAGAGCATTTGGGAGCTCGTCAGGGATATAAATCAAAGGTGCTCCTCGGACTTGAATTCCATCCATGGTTGGTTGTGTTCGATAAGCGGTTTTGTTGAGACTTGCATTTATCCATGAATAAGTTGAGAACTTTTCGTTTGCCCGTTTTGGTGGCTTTGAATGTCATTTGTGGTGGATGTCGGTATTGCTTGCACCAATTCATGTGTTGATTGTCAATAAACATAGAGAATTCCCGTTTCGTGTCCTTTGAGTTGTCCGCAAAGCAATTTGTGTATGTTGAAATATTACCGTGTGCGTGAAATGGTTTGCTTGGGGACAAGCAAACGTCTAAGTGTGAAGGAGTGATTCGGGCTTAATTGCACATATTTTGCCCCCGATTTGCTTAGATGTTTGGGCCAATTTCCCTCATTAGAGGTTGGTTTTACGCGAGGTTCTTCGTGTTTGAGTGCTTTTCGATTCCTACATTCACTCACCAAGCCCAAGCGGTAACATCACTCTACCCCTTTCTTACACCATTGAGGGCAATGACGAGTTTAAGTGTGGTGGGGGGGGGGGGTAGTCTTCTAGTGTGCTTGTGTGAGTGAGGAGTTGCTTGGAGCCTTTTGTATGCCCAAATTTAAAAAATTTGAGAGCTCCAAGCAACGTTTGCATGTTCAAAATGACCGGATGGTGGGAAATTCTCGTGTTTGTGGCATTAATATTTAACTGTGCATGTGATTGAGCAAATCCTATGATGATGACTGAGAAGTTCATTAGGATAGGGCAAGAGTTTAGTTCTCAAAGTGTGCATAAATGAATGGAGGCCTTGACTTGAGCACTTGTTGTTTACAATTTCCTTGCATCCTGTTTGTGATTGGGAATAGATGGTTGGGTAACTAGGTAGCCTGTGAGCTTTGAGCCGTTCGTTTCTTTCGGTGTGATAGTTCTCTCTTACCACGGTGTGTAGCATCACAAGTCATCACTAGCAAGTATGATGAAGGAATAGGATTAGTCCACGCCCCAAAAGTTGATTGTCCCGAGATGCATCATCCCTTAGTCAACCCCTTTGAGCCGTGTGATTCCGTGGGTCGTTCTCAGTTTAGGAGCTTTGTTCGTGTGAGCTTAAAGGTGTTAGTAGAACGACCCCCAAATCCTTTTTCGTGTCCAAACATGAGTCGCCCGTGTGTCCCGGAACTCTTCCCGTTGAGTTTCCATAGAGGTTCTACATAGGAGGTTCATGTGTGGTTTTTGCTAGGAGTGCAAAATGGAGTGTAGTGTTGGAGTTAGTTCCTCAAAAAGAGAGCATTGGTCGATAAATGTTTAGGTGGCAAGTGTTTTTACTCTCTAATACCCCCTCAAAAAGAAAAAAAGAGAAAGAAAAGAGAAACGATAAGAGAAACGAAAAAGAGGTAATAAAATGGGGTAAATAAAGTAGAGAGTGCCACGAAAAACCAAAGTATATGCTCTAGGAAGGGGTTTCTTGGCACCCAAGCCAACGAAACCCCCACCTTGTTTAGAACTCCTTCACTACCAAACCTTAAAGAACTAGCAAGAGTTGACCGAGGAAGAGTGCTTCAAGGTAGTTCATGATTGCTGATAGTTGGAAGGGAGAGATAAGGGTTTTGGCTGATGCTAGTGGCCTTTGAAGAAGAGAAGGGTTTTCGTCGAAACCATAGACCCTTCGGAATTAGGTTGAAGATGTAGAACCTCACGTCATGATTGCCACCACCCAAAAAGCCTTTCCCCATGTCCAAGCCAATTGCCAGTCATCTGAACCTGTGTCTAAGACCTCTGGATGAGCTAGTTGTGACAACCATCCCGTGAACTCTAGCGATTAGAGGTTACCGCCGTGGTATTGAGACGATAGGGGCGAGAGGTTACGATTGTGCACATCTTTGGCACCAAAAAGGTCCCGAACCCATTGGTCTTGAGAGTGAGCGATCCATTCTTGCTTTGCATGTCATATCAAACCCCGGTGAGGACCTTTGTTGCCTTCCCATTTGTTCCTCGGAGTTGAATTCCATGCATGGTTGGTTGTGGTTGATAAGAGGTTTTGTTGAGACTTGCATTTATCCATGAATAAGTTGAGAACTTTTAGCTTGCCTGTTTTGGTG